>JAWNOI010000095.1:1200000-2400000 GCA_035046045.1 Zaprionus bogoriensis | reverse complement strand
ATATTCGCCGGCATCTTCGGCGACGGCATGAGTTATGTCCAGGGACACATAGCCAAAGTCGAAAGTGATGTGGAAGCGAGCAGCCGATGGCAATGGCTTGCCATTGTGGTAGAACTCAATGCGTAAGTTGGGATCGTGCACTGGCGCCACCTGCGCCTCAAAGTGAGCCGTCTGCCCCTCGTAGATCTCGGTTGAGCCACGAAGCTCGGCGGTGAAGTGGGGCGGGCCAATTGGATGATCGCCGACCTCGGTGCGGGTACTGACAACCTTGGATTCGAGTTTCTGAATCTTCTCCAATGCATCCGGATGTTGCGTGTCCAAAATCATGCTTCGACGATTAAGCACACGCACGTTGCACGTGTTGACAGCTTCGCCGAGCAGATTGGTTGCCTTGCACATATATGTGCCGGTGTCCTCACCATAGACATACAGGATATCCAAGGCAACATAGCCGAAGTCGTGAGTGGTACGATAACGATGTCCAGTGGGCAATTGCTTACCATTGCAGAACCACTCAATCTTAAGGTTGGGATCATTGATGGGCTCCACGCGGCACTCTAGGTGGGCATGCTCGCCTTCCTTCAGATGCTCAAGATTGCTGAGGGGCGTGAGGAAGATGGGCTTCTGTCCCTTCTCCTCGACCTCAGGCTTGCTGGGTGGCGCATAGTTCTCCAGCTGCCGAATCTTCTCCAGTCGCTGAGCATCAAGTGTATCCAGATCCAGCGTCTTGTTTGCTGCAAGAAAACGTTATTAGCATTGCGAAGAATACAGGGAAAGGAGCTCATGGCTTACCTGTTACGTTTACAGCACAAGTCGTGACAGCTTCTCCAACAGCGTTCTTGGCCTTGCACATGTAGGTACCGGTGTCCTCGGCGTGGGCATAAAGGATGTCCAGGGCCACAAAGCCAAAGTCGTATGTGGTCTTGAAGCGGTGACCTGTCTGGATGGGTCTGCCATTGCAGTACCATTCGACCTTCATTGTCGGGTCATTGACAGGGATCAGAGTGGCCTCCAGATGCACGGGAGAGCCTTCGTTAACCTTGGCATTGCGCAACGGACGTCCAAATTGTGGACGCTCTGCAAGGAACTGATCCTCGTCGGCCTTACGCTGGAAGCGGGAAGCGTCTTCCAAATGCTGGATCTTATGCAGCGCCTCCTCGTGCTGCGTCTCGTGGATAATCGACGAGCGGGAGGTAACATTCAGCACAATCGAGTTGACGGCCTGGCCGAGATTGTTGGTCACTCGGCAGGTGTATTCACCACTGTCCTCGGCATAGACAGTCAGAATGTCTAGAGCTGCAAAGCCGAAGTCGTAAGTGGTGCGGAAGCGATGGCCAGTGCTCAGGGGCTTGCCATTGTGGAACCACTCGACCTTCAGATTGGGATCTGGATAGGGTTCAATGCGGCACTCGTAGTGAGCGCTCTGACCCTCATGCAGATTGCTTGGTCCAATCAGCTTGGTCACGAACTGGGGGGCAGTGGTCACTGTGTACTCCTCCTCCTCACGGCGCTGATACTTGCTATGATCCTCCAGCTGATGGATCTTATGCATGGCAGCCTCGTGCTGAGTCTCCAGCTGAATGGCTGTCTTCGATTGCACGATCAGTGAGGCGGAGGTTACCGCTTGACCCAGTTCGTTGACGGCGCGGCAGGTGTAGGTGCCGGAGTCCTCTGGGTTGACGTACTTCATGTTCAACGCCACGTAGCCGAAGTCGTGCATCGTTGTGGTGCGGTTGGATGCCTCGATTGGCTGGCCATTGCGCAGCCATTCCACCGTCAGCTTCGGATCACCCACAGGAATCAGACGTGCTTCGAAATGCACGGCCTGATTCTCGGCGACACGCACATCACGAACAGGCATGGTGAAGACCGGAGCCTGTGAAACAAACTCCTCCTGGATGCTGATGCGTTGACGCTTTGAGCCATCCTCCAAGTGCTGCAAACGTGGCAACGCTGTCTCGTGCTGAGAGTCCAGGTAGATGGACTTCTTGGTATGGACCACGGCAACGGCGGAGGTGATGGCTTCACCCACTGCGTTGTAGGCACGACAGGTGTAGGTGCCGGCATCTTCGGGCAGCGTGGCCATGATATCTAACGCCACAAAGCCGAAGTTGTTAGTCTCTGTGAAGCGAGAGCCAGACTTCAGTGGAAGATTGTTGTGGTACCATTCCACGCGCATCGAAGGATCAGAGACGGGAATCAGGCGGCACTCGAAGTGAGCGCGTTGATTTTCCTTGATATCGATGTTCTTCAGGGAAGTGGTGAAGACTGGGGCCTGTTTGGTGCTCTCGTCAATCTCCTCGCGGCGGCTATACCGCGAGCGGTCCTCCAGATAATGGATCTGCTCGAGACCCGCCTCATTCTGGGTAACGGTGACAATTTGCTCGCTGCTGCGGCACTGCAGTTCTACCTGAGTTTCATCGGATCCAATAAGGTTCACGGCCCGGCAGGTGTACACGCCTGAGTCCTCGGCAATCAAGCCGACTATGTCCAAGGCCACGTAGCCAAAGTCGTGAATGGGACGGAAGCGGTGGCCAACGGTGATGGGACGGCCGTTCTTGAACCATTCCACCTTCAGATTCGGATCAGTCACAGGCTCAATCTTGCACTCGAAGTGGGCGTGGCCGCCCTCGCGAGTGTTGGTCAGGCTCTTAGGGTGAGTCAGGAAACGAGGACGAATGTTGACGATCTCGTCGACGAACTCATTGCGACGGTAGCGCGAAGAGTCCTCCAGATACTGAATCTTCTGCAATCCGGACTCATTCTGCGTCTCCAGAATCAGATCGTTCTTGGCAATAATACGCACAGAGCAAGAGGTGACGGCTTCGCCCAATTGGTTTCGTGCCTGACAAGTATAGACACCCGAATCGATGGCATAGCAGCCCAACAAATCCAGCGCCACGTAGTCAAACTCGTATGCCGGGCGGAAGCGATGACCTGTCTTCACTGGCTTGCCATTGACGAACCACTCAATACGCATGCTAGGATCGCCCACAGGCTGCAGGCGGCACTCAAGATGCACATTGGTTCCCTCCACAGTCTCGATGTTGTGCAGCGGACGCGTGAATTGCGGCGCCTGCATAATAGTGATGTCCTCTTCCTGGTGGTGACGACGACGCGAGTCCTCGAGCAACTGAATCTGCTCCAAGGACTGCTCGTTCTGGGTCTCAGTCACCACATCAGTACGATCGATGACACGCACACAGGCCGAAGTGTGAGCAGAGCCGAGGTGATTGGTGGCGCGGGCCGTGTACTCGCCGGAGTCGGCAGCCGTGGCCTTGATGATGTCCAGGGCGACGAAGCCGAAGTCGTAGTAGGTACGGAAGCGAGAGCCAACAGTAACCGGGCGTCCATTGTGGAACCACTCGACGCGCATGGTAGGATCACCCATTGGCTCAAGACGGCACTCCAAATGAATGTTTTTGCCGTCGTGGATAGGCTTAGGATCGGTCAGGGGCACGACGAAGACAGGTTTTGACTTGGAGATCTCCTCGATGTCGTACTGAGGCTCCACGAAGGGCTTGTTCTCCAGATTCTGCGTCTTCTCGTAGAGGCCGCGATGCATGCTAGATGTGTCGATGCTGGAACGAGCTGAAATTGCAAATTAAAACGGGGATAAGTATATTTCTGCAGAGGAGTATAGCATTTTTCGCTTACTTTCCACTACCATCGTTGCTTGCTGCTGAGCTTCACCTAGCTTGTTTCTGGCCACCACAGTGTAGATGCCAGCATCTTCGGCACGCACCTGAGAGATGTCCAGGGCAACGTAGCCGAAGTCGTAATAGGTCTGGATGCGATTGGCTGCGGTAATGGCGAGTCCATTATGATACCATTCGATGACCAGGCCGAGGTCGCTCTGTGGCTCGACGCGTGCCTCGAAGTGGGCGCGTTGACCCTCCAGAATCTTAGTGGTACCCTTAAGGGGACCCAGGAAACGCGGTGCTTGAGTGATGTAAGTTTCCTCCTCCTCGCGACGACCGTAACGCGATGAGTCCTCCAGATGCTGGATTTTCTGCAGACCGCCCGGATGTTGGCTATCCGAGACAATCTCGTTCTTCGAGATGACCGTCAGCTGGGCCGTGGTGGTATCCTGGCCCATGGCATTGTAAGCACGGCAGGTATAGGTGCCAGAATCGTAGACAGTCAGCTGCTTGATGGTCAGGGCGACGTATCCAAAGTTGTGGTAGGTAGTGATACGGGAGCTGGCCTCCAGGGGCTGGCCATCCTTGAGCCACTCGACACGCATGGTGGCATCCCCGATGGGCTCTAGACGTGCCTCAAAATGCGCATGCGCATGCTCGCGCAGATCCACCTGGTTCTGGATAGGCGTCTTGAAGTGCGGCGGAGCAATGGCCTCGGGAGCCTCCTGGACGTGACGGCGCTGCTGGGACTTACGATAGTCCTCCAGCTCCTCGACCTTTTCGATGTAGCGTTGCTGCTCGGGAATACCAAGGTCAGCGGTGACCTGCGAGCGCGAATGGACGCGTATGGTGGACTGGCTGATGGCCTCGCCGATACGATTCACGGCGCGCACGGTATAATTACCGGCATCTTCGGCACGTAAGTGCAGGATGTTAAGGGAGACATAGCCGAAGTTGAAGATGGCCGTGATGCGCGAGCTGGCGGTGATGGGTAGGCCATCCTTGTACCACTCTACACGCATGCTGGGATCATTGACGGGGGTAACCTGCGCCTCGAAGTGCACGTTCTTACCCTCCTCGAACTCGCCGAGGTCGCGGAGTGGACGTATAAATTGTGGAGCTTGATTCAACAACTCCTCTGAGCTCTCCTGGCGCTGATAGCGTGAGTAGTCCTCCAGCTGGTTGATGTACTGCAAGCTGTTCGGGTTTTGCGACGACTGCTCGATCGATGGCCTCTGCACCACCGATAAAATAGCGCGCGACTCAGCCACGCCGCTGGCGTTGCTCACGCGGCACATGTATTCTCCGGCATCATGACCCATTATGCTCAGCAGATCGAGCGCGATGAAGCCGAACTTAAAAACAGATGTGGCGCGGGCACCTGCGATGGCAAAAGTGTTTTACAACCGCCAAGATAAAAGACCTACACAGGACACTTACTGGCTGCCAGCGGACGTCCATTGAGGTACCATTCGACGACCATGCTAGGATCGCCAACGGGTTCGATGCGCGCTTCCATGTGCACGCGAGCTCCCTCCGTCTGCTGCACGTTCTGCAGGGGTATGATAAACTGCGGCGGAGGATACACGCGATCCTCCTCGCCAGGTCGCAGATGGGGCTTGGCGCGCTCCACGTGGCGCAAATAGATAATTTCAGGACCAGGAATTGGCCTTGAAGAGGGAAGGGGAGAAGTTTAGATTTGAGATTTGTAGGCGAAAGCCACACTACTCACTCAGGCTCGATAACTTTCGTTGGTCTTGGGAGATTAAGACGCCTTTGTTCGTGACTTGGTTGCTCTCTGGGAACTTCGACATAGAGTCTTGCTCGGTTCGCGGTGGAACCGGCAATGTTTTGTGCGGTACACTGGTACCAGCCAGCATCGCTAGCCTTGACCGCAGGTATTTCGAGGCAGGTGGCACCGCCGTCGATGCCCACGAAGCGTTCAGCAGTGGATGAGATCTGGACGCCATCCTTTTGCCAGGTGATGCGTGGCACAGGCGTGCCAATAGCGTTGGCGCTCATCGTGATGGGTTCGCCCTCGCGCACAGTCATCGTACTGAAGCGTTGCACAAATTGTGGTGCGACAATCTGCTCCTTCTCAAGCACGTTGAGCTGTGCCTCGATCGCCACCTCGCCTGCCTTGTTTCGGGCGAGGCACTGCACGGCGCCGGCATCCAGGCGAGTCACATTGGTGATCATCAGCGAGTGGCTTCCGGATTCGTTGACCAGAATCTTGTGCGAGGCATCATCGCGCACCTGGCGGCCATTGATAAACCAAAAGACCTCCGGGTACGGATTGCCAGTGACACGGCAATCGAAACGCGTCATGCGACCCTCGGTGATCTCACGATCGCTGAACGCCTTAACGAACGCTGGCGGCAATGCCTTACCTGCCTCCAGCTGCTCGGCCATCGCGTCCACGGGCTTCGGCTCGTAGGCAGTCTCCGCTGCCGGTTCCACGGCCAGCACAGCGGAGGAGACGACGCAGCCCTGCAGGTTCTCGGCCAGCAGGGTGTAATGGCCGCCGTCCTTGATGTTAGCGTTCTTCACGCGAAGCGTGGCGACGCCGCTCGAATAGGAGATCTCGTACTTTTGGGAGGCAACCAAGCGTTGTCCGTTATGGAACCAGGTGAGTCGCGGCTTCGGGTTGGAGCCGACACGTGCGGTGAACACGGCGTCGGAGCCCTCGATGAGCTTGGAGCTGCGGGGCTTCTGCGATATTTGAGGTGCATGCGCAGGACCTAGCGAGCGATCCAGTTCGTGGGACAGCTGAGTGTCCTGCTCGTAGCCCGAGCGACGCGTTATGGCCTCGCGGAAGGAGACCTCACGCAGCAGTCTATACTCAAAGGTATCCACGCGGAACTCCTCCTCAATGGACGTATACGAATAGCCGTTGGAGTAGATGTTCTTCTCCAGATTCTGGATTGGCTGCAGTGTGGGCATGGGAGCGCCCTCCGGTTGGATGTAAACACTGCAGATCGCCTCGCCGTATTGGTTGCGTGCGGTGCACGTGTACTCGCCCTCGTCGCCGGGCCCAATCTGATTGATTAGCAGGGACACATCACCTGTAGCCTCGTTGTAGCTCATCCGGAACTTTTGCGACTCGAGAAGTGGTGCGCCTTTTCGGGTCCATGTTACGAATGGCTTCGGATTGCCACGCAGCCTGCCCTCGAACAGGGCATTGCCGCCCTGGGCGAAGCGAGCGTTCTTGAAGATCTGCTCGAACACAGGCGGTGAGATGTCACCTTGGGCATAGACGTGTGTCAGCGACGGCGGAACGTAGGTGCCTCCGATGCCGCCTTGATGTTGCACTGTGAACGGGAAAGTGGAACACAATAAGTACGGAACAGGGTGTTTAATTGAAGCTAGCCGGAATGATTTAAATATTATACGATTAGATTCGATTTCGAATTAGACAATTGTGTTTTGTTAATTTCAAAATCATAAATATCTATAATTAGAATGTGAATTAAATTAAATTAAATAAATTAGAAATGTTTAATATCGAAGAATACAAATTGTTATTAGGCTACTAAAACTTAATAAAATACTACCTAATTGATCTACAATAGTCGACCTAAATTAACTTAAACAAGCTGATTTAATTCCTTCAACCTGAAATGTAAACATGAACTTAATTCAGACTGACGTCTGACGTCTCTAGTTCGAATTACATATTTTTAGAAATTGGCACGCGTATTCGGTTTATATAAATACTTATTGTTATATATATAGATATACATACTTTAAGAGTGTCATTAGCATTTACACTTGCTTAGTTTTCGCACAAAAACAGGTGAATGTTAAGTCAAACAAGATCAGCTGTTGCCACATCTATCCGCATTTCTCTCACTCTTTCTCTCTCTCTCTCGCTCTTGGCCTCTGCGCAGACTCGAGTGTTTCGGAAAATGCTCATTGTGCACTCGTATAAGAGTCAGTGTGTTGTGCCTAATTGACTCTCTCATCCCCGAATTGTAAACAAAGAGCGCTGTATAAGAGAACTCTCATACGATCATGCGCCGCTGCTCTCGACACGCATATGTATATGTATGTCAGTGCAGCGTTAGTCGGAAATTTGGCAGATCAATGGAAATATGTACGATTTTTAAAAATAGACAAATTTTGGCTGTGCTTTTTAATTAAGATTTAAGTAGTGAAATCCAAGATGAGATATGTATGGTCGCTCGCGTACATAATATATGCACGTACTTCTGGCATGACTCACAATTTGTGCGCGCTCGAAGGCTACGGCTACAGCACCTGGAAAGCATCTTCACCGTTTTTCATAATTTCGAATAAGCTTTTCGATGTCCCAATTGATGATAAACATATTTTTCAAATTAGTGCATATATTTTTGTGTGATTCAAAAGAGCCAAACATATACACTTTCAGATGCTTTCAGGAATACATTTTCATATAGCTTAGTGAATCACAATATTCTCGAATTGCTTATGTAAACATTTTTAAATTTATTGATTTTTGCAGAGAATAAAATGCGAGACGTCTTCTATATTGCGACAGAGTCATGTTTACATGACAAACAAATATTTAACTCCTAACTATTTTTTTATCAAATTTCCTTACGGCAAAGAATATTTACGATATTTAAAGTATGCAGAATTGTGTGGTTCGCCTCAATTATTTTTTTATCAGATTACTTAACTATAAAACAAATTTACTGTTCTGATTTACTTAACTTTTACACATAAGAAATAAGAATTTAAGGATTTTTATTGGAAATTATAGGAGACATAGAACATGCATATACCTATAGATTATCACCCACAAAATCTCTATGCAACATTTTCAGTATTTATATCTAACGTAACTTTGAGAGCAGATCCACATAAACATGTACATTACGCAGCTAATTTTGAGCATTATCTCTACGGCACTATAAAAACTATCTTTTCCTGAGATAAGGTAAAAAAATTCCCTAATTTTTCTATTGAGCTAAAGCTCGTAAAAAGATTCCCATTGAATTTATCAAAACGGAATATCTCCCTTTTAAAGCTTAACTACTTTGGCATGCAAGTTAATGATGAAATCGGAATGAGGCAGCAAGCGTTTTAGCTTTGAATGAAATTGGATTTTGTGGAAATTCAGTTTCAAGCGCTGGGCACAGTGGCGATTCTAAATCCACGGTGTGAATGCCACTGTCCATGACAACTTGCTGAAATCCGTAAGCGGGGCAAGAAAGACCACACCACAGCGGTTGAATGGGTGGCAACTCAGCCATTTGGTGGGTGGGTCGTGCGGTTGGCTGGCAGACGGACTGACCTCGTTGCTGAGTGGTGATTTGACTCCTCTGAACATGCTGTTCAGTGCGGCTAATCCTCTGCTGCTGGTGCTGCTCCTGGCTAGAGTGCGAGTACTCCTGGGTGGAGTATTGCTGCACCTGCTGCTGTTGCTGCTGCTGTAGCTGGTTCGGATTTTGTCGTTGCATTTTGCTTCGTTATATATCACTATATATCATTGAAATGACAACCAAATCGATGCAGTTGCTACTGCACTTGAATGAAAAACACCTCTCGATCACTTTTCTCTCTCTCTTTGGATTTGCTTCTTCACTTTTTCTATATATACTATATATATTTCTATACTTATACTTTCGCTTCTTTATTTCTGAAATTGAATACAAGCCAGAAAAGAAAAAACAGAAAGAGCTCATTAGACATTTATCACTTCAAAATAGCTAACAATTGGCCAACGATTTTCTTTTCGCTGATTTGCTCTTCCTCTTCGATTTAGTCATCACACGAATTACGAATCACTTAAATTTTCACTTGGACACCGCGCGCTGCATATACGTTTCGATCAATACACACACACACACACACACACATACACATATAGAGCGGTGAAAAGATTTTTTCATTTGCTAAGATCTAACCGTTCAATCCATCCTTCTTTCATATTCATATTCTTCGCCTTTGAGGCATTTTCCTGCTATTTTTAGCCTCTTTCTCTCTCGAGTTTTTCACTGCGACACACAAACATACATGCGGACAGCGTATCTTCTTATTTTTCAGGAGCTATTTTTAAACCGATATTTTCTGGCATTTCCAATGCAAAAACTCTTATTTGAACAACTTCACATTGCATTTTCGATTCGAATTCACTATTCTATGCATCATCTCGGCCCTTCGTGCCGGTAATCCTTGGCGGAAGAGGCCAGGATAATGCATATGCTGAGACAGTGGATAGACACGTATCTCAAGATATATCTACGCGATGTATCTTTCATTTATATATATATATATATATATATATCTATATGCACATTAAATATGTAGTTGTGTGTGTGGATATGTATGCACACGAATTCACAGTCCATTCGTCGGATTGGGTGCGGACCCGACCCGAGCGTTGAGCCGAACGCGCCCGACGAAGCGCTCGTGGATTATTTTTAGATATTTAGCGCACTGAAAAAATTCTTTCGGAATTTCGAGTTTTCAAAGTGGTTACGAAACCAAAAATTTCTCAACTTTTTCATTTTCCACAATATTTTCATTGATTTCATACACAGAATAGAGTAATAACCCGTAAATCCTTACATTACAGCGTTATCCTTTCGACGTTTTGTATTTATGCTGCGACTTTTTCGTAAAAAACTCTATGCGAACTATATGGCTGAACAAATTGCATATATATATATATGTACCGAATATATATATATATGTATTTCTTTAAAAAATATCTATTTTCAAACTGTTTCAAGTCATAATCCCCGAGACTGAAACCAAGACGTCGATCGTTTGTGAGGTGCGAGCGAAGAATGACAAAATATCTTTGAGAATGCGATCAAGTAGCTGCCACCAGTCGCACGAAGCGGCGAGAGCCACACGATCGGCAGCTCTGTGATCGCTCCACATGAGATATTTTTGCACTTTCCACATGTTTGTTGTTGCGGAAGACACCGAGAGAGCGACGCTGCGCTACACTGCTTACAGGGGGGCATTTTACTGCCTCGAACGGGCTGTCAATCATCTCAGATGATCACGCTGCAGTGAAGACTGCAATTCGGTTATCTCAGATACCAGAAACAGGCTCCACTGGTTGACAAACTGAGATGCATTGATGTTTATAGGTTGTAAGCAGATTAGCCGCAGACCTCAGTTGCTTCTCAGGTTCTCTCCAATTCGTAGCAGCTTCATAATTTGACATGGCATAACTCAGTTGATCTCCTGATCTCAATTTTAGGTCCAAAGCGTAAATGCTGTATTTGAGTTTTCCGCTCTGTTCTATATTATAAATGTGCCCCAACACTTTGACTTAGGGGAAAATTATTGGGTTTTCCACTCTCTTTTTCTCTCGGGCTCTCATGCTCTCGGACGGTCGACGGTTGGGTGTTCGGGCTTTGAGTAACTTGGCTAAAAATATAATACGATTTATTTTTGACACGTATTTTTCAACATTTGTGCATAAGAGATCCAACGAAATTCTAGATACTGAAGAAGTGCATACAAGTTGCTATCTATTGATTCCAGTAGGTGTTTATCAATTAATCGTTTCGCACGGAATATGTACATGTATTTGCTCCATTTCATATTCCATTCGAAATACTAGCAGCTTTCTGTTCTCGAAAGATTAGATTTGCAGGCCATTTTGCACATTTTCAAATTTTCCACTTAATTTATTTTGTTTGTCTAAAATTAAAACCGCATACACATCAGAAAAGTTGGCTCACTGCTCTGCATACATATAGAGTCGATTATTCATTTCGTGTCTTAATCATCCGTCCACCCTGAGATGGTTTATATGTCGCCAATAAACTTTCTATTTCTTTGGCAGTCCGGTCAACATTTTTGCGGTCCTCATACGAATTGCAGCAACTGCTGCTGAAAATGCTACAGAGTTGCATGCGATTTTAGCCTTATAAGGCCCGGCCTATGCACTAACTTAGCCTTTGGCGCGGCTCAATAAGGCGACCCGGTTTGCAATGCGTTTATTTACTACGACCAGTGCTTGCGAGGTGCTTGGTGTTTATTGCATTTCGGTTAGGGGCACAGTTATGAAATTTGTCGCACTCAAAACCAGGGACAGCTGCTGTCGACTAAAGACTGTCGCGTTATTCTTGAGATACAAATGTATCTCAGTCACAGCAGCAGATAAGCGAGGCACGCAGCATAGTTAAAGTGAGCTGCTTACCAAGCACGGGCAGAAGATAGAACTAGAGACAGATGTTACTTACACAGCGCCGAGAGTCGTATACCCTTGCTGATACTTCCATAACATTCATCCGATTGCTATAGTTATAATGTAGCTAGATAATATTTAGCGCGGACACAAAATTTATTATGCTTTAAAACAGGTATTTTTTCGAAAAATCTGTGGATGCTCTATGACAGCTATTTGATTTATCAGTCTGATTCGATTTTTTAAGAGCGTGAAGCACAAAAGTATACATATATATTTATCTTTTTTGCATAGAACCAAGCTATGCAAACATCTGAGCCAAATGAATATAGCCCCAGCAAGGGTATATCTACAACGAAAGTACAGCAACACCAGGGTACAGTTAGCCGGTTCTGCAAGACGAGCCGACAGATTGCAGCGATGCGCTACAAAATGTCTCTTGTAGTTTGCGCCTATCTGACTGGCATTTATCTTATCTTAGCTCCGCCGTGAGATTTGCAAAAAATATTCGCCCAATTATGTCAGCGTTAAGCACACACAGAACAACTCGTTGGAGATAATGCCTCTTTAATTAGTATTATTAATGGTAATTCTGGATTTAGTATTTAATACAAGAACGTAGCAGATCTTAGGTCTAAAGTAGTTGTAGTTAGTCGTATTGGATTGGATTGCATTGGGGGTTGTATTGGATTGTGTTGGAAGCAGCGCTGCGTTCAATTTACTGCAAACAAGAAGAAGAACAGAAGTCGCATATCAATTAGGAGTTCCGATATACACACACACATACACAGATACATGGAAATTGAATTGTTCACACAAGGCATGAGATATGAAATGAATGCAGAGGCATCCCTCACCACCAGAGGCGACAACATGCAACAGGCAAATGTGCGACCCCAAGCTGAGCCCGAGTCGCGTTGAGATACAGATACATTTGTATCTTGTTGCCGCAGAGCGAGTCGTTGGCGCGTTTTAATTCGGTTTGCCGCCTGGCATCGAATTTCGCGACCGCCGCTGCAGCCATTCAGCAAACCCAGAAAACCGAAACGGAACCAAGCAAAATGAAATGAAATGAAATGTTGCAGTTGCAGTTGCAAACAGGCACAGCCCCGGCTCCAGCCCCAGCTGCATGCCAAGCGGCAATTTAGGTATAAAGTGTCCAAATGTGGTCGCTTTTCATATCAATTGTTTGTACAATTAGACACAAGACTCGCTCGAGCTGGAGATGAGTGTGCAGCCAGCAGACGGGGGAGTCTTTCGCCCTCTCTCTCTCTCTCTCTCACTCTTCATCTCTCCGGTGCTCCCTCTTTCGAAATGAAAGTTGCAATGTAGTGCGCTGCGGTGCGTGTGGCTGTAATCTATATTTAGTGATTTTACATGCGGTGCCTTAAAAGATATTCGAAAAATGCACTAGGGTGGACCGATAAAAACCAGTAATTTCTTCATACAATCTCTATAATTTCCCTCAATTGTGACATATTGCTAACATGTGTTTCTATTGCTTTATACATTAATACAGCAATGTTTAGGCTTGCAACTATGCAATAGGTAGTATTTAAACATGTATTTTTTATAGTATCTACATTTAAATAAATATATAAAATATTTAATCTTGTACTAGTATCTGTAAGAAATTTAAAAAAAAAAAAGTTTTTTTATTGACATAAAAAAGTAATTTCAGAAGCTGAAGTATCAGCTTATAACGACATAATTGCAGACCTGCAGTTGGCTGACTTTTACTTCGCCCACTTTGTTGTTAAGTAAATTTGATCCACCCCAATGCGCACACACAAACACACACACGCGCGATACTCATTCACACGCATATACACACATGCAACTACTGGGCACAGCCCATTTCGTAGCCAGCAATTTTCCAGATCGCTGGTGAAAATTGTTTAAATGAAAATGTTTGTGCTGCATTAGATCATGAATTACGACTACGACTACATGCAGGTGTTTAGGTGTGAGCGCGCTTTTGTTTAGTAAACAAATTAACTAGCACCAAAGCCCGCTTTAACGATCTTAGTTTAATTTAGTTTCTGCTCTTTACCTGACTGTGGCTCCGACTGCCCGTTCTGCAGCTGCGGCTCTTGGCCAAAGTCCGAGATGGACACCGTTTTGGTGCTCACGTAGCTGATGGACTCGACAGTGGTCTCCCACTTCTGGAACGTGTTGATGGTGTCGCTGCGCAGGGCGCGCGTTGAGTTGGAGTTAGCGTTGGTGCGCAGCGGCGTAGAGGAGCGCAGCGACATGGTCGACGTGGTGGAGCCGAGGGAGGAGCTGCCCGGCGACTGAGAGGAAGCCGGCGAAGAGGACGAGAACGAGGCGGATTTGCGTAATGGCGTTTTATGCACTTCCTGCTGTGCCTCCTCCTCCTGCCCCTCATCCTCCTCGGTAATGAGCAGGCTCTCCGTTTGCGTGCCCTGATCTAAGGGAGAAAGAGCGAGAGCGAGAGAGAGAGAGTGAGAGCGTGAGAGAGATAAGCAGAGAGCGAGGTTTAATGGAAATGCTTTCAGTTTTGTTTTATGATTCTGATAGAGTCTAGCGGGCCACATAAACTGCGGCAGATTATATTCGAAGCATGCAGGGTATCCGGCCAGTCGAGCTCTGCCACTATTCTGTTTAGGCAATTAACAGATTATTTACGAGCATTGCGCGCACTTGAATGCGAAAATGGGAAAATGCGTGCCCGGATTCTGGCGATGCTCGACTGCGAATCTGCAAAACTGAACACTGAACACTGAAAATTTGGCCCCATTCTCATTAAAACGAAATAAAACGCGCAGTTCTTGCTGCAATTTGCGCTCGTTCGACCAATTGTTTTCTTTTCGCTGCTAATTTACAGCGTGCGTATAAATAAATTTTCTGCCAAATTCGCTTTTTGCTTTTTGCTGTATGCCAGCCCGAACAGGCAGGGTCAACGCGTGCCAGCTAGCTGAACATGCTATGCAGATAGAATACAGCATATAGATAGTATAGAGGCAGCAGTCTGTCAACGCGGATTATATAATTAAATTCGATACAAAAAAAATTAAGTAATTAAAATAAAAAAAAAAAATAAATATACTTATATTATTAAAAAAATAAGAAATAAATAGCATAACAGCATGACAAACTAAATATATACAATAAAATTAAAAAAAAAAGAATTTGAAAAATAAAAAAGTTGTATTTTCTTCGATTAGTATTGACCAGCTGTTCGCCTGGCACTCGCTGTGATAATGAGGCGTCGTCTTTCTGCTGCTTCTGGCCAATTAAAACTAACAAACAAACAAACATACGAACATAAAACGAAGTGCTCAAGTCTCTGGCACTTTCTAACAGGCAGGCAAACAGGCAGGCGATTTGCGTAGTTTCGCGAATCACAATTCTGTTTTATTACAATGCCTGTGCCTGCTGCCTGCCTGATGCCTGGTGTCTGTCTGCCTGCCTGACCCGTGGGCGGCAAATGTGGCAGAAAAACAGTTTTACGATGCGCCCAACAACTGTTCTTGGCTTTTATCCATGTGCATACATATTTATAATGGCCTCAGGCTAATACTCATTAAGCAAATGTATAAATTTCGGTGTATTCATCTGTATCTATATCTGCAGCATATATCTATATCTTATATCGAATATATCTCGCCGTTGACACACACCCATGCGGAAATATCTTATTATTTATTTGCCACAAGTGCCCGTCTGCGTCTTTATTTTAGATGGGCCAAAAAATTTGAATAAGTCGCAAGTGAAATGCAACCCCGGCAAGCACGCAAAAGGATGTCACGTCCCTCTGGCATTATCCATTATCCCTCACACTTTATACACCCAGCATTATCCATATATTCTATGCAGACCTTAAGAAAATCAGGCAGCTACAAGGTATTCGATTTTTTACGAATACGTCAGTAATTTCTCATCATATAAAATAAAAATTTTCAAAGATTCAAAGTCTTAGCGAGTGCCAGTTCCACCTTCTTTAACCATTTAACCATACCTATATTTGCCCTGCTCTGTTTCCTCTTGCATTACAAGCGGAGTAGCGTTTCCGGTCCAGCTGAAGGAGACTGGCGAATTGCTGAAAAATCCTAAGTAGCCGAAGAACATTTGTGTGAGTTCATCTCGTATTTATAGAAATTGCCTAATTAATTTAGAAAAACAGAGAAAAAGCCGCAGAACCGAGTGTTTCTCTTATTCATCACCCAAATATTCTATTCGCATGGTCACTCTATCTCTGTCTCTCTCTCACTCTCCATCTCGTAGAGCAGCGGATTGTCGCGTTATCTTGTGTGAACATTTTGAGAACGCGTGGCAAATAAAACGAGAGGCAAAGTTTTCATTTCTCCGCAGGACGTAAATCATTTTGCGAAAAAACGTACGGGAAAACTGCTAAATGTTTGGGCTTAGCGCAGCGCAGAGTTGGAAGGAAAAACATTTCCCTGCGTGTTTATATTGCACGTCATGGGAAATTGGCGAATGTGCCAAAAAAACACACGCTGCACAAGGCCGAGAAAACTGAGCGCAAGAATTCGAATATTTTTTTATCAGGTTTTTCTCAGTCGTTCTATTCTGTTTTTCACAATTTTATGCTGCCACAATATGTTGTCAGCTCGTTCGCAGTGCTTATGAATCATTTAGAAGAAAATCTTGCTCGCCAAACGATCCGAATTATCGCGCAATTATATATATCTACATATATATTTTCAATGATTTTCCTAAGTGCTGCGGTACAAAGTAAATCGAGGAAAAAAAAAACAAAAAGAATGTCGGCCAAACATGCTCGACGGGAGGATACCGTTTACCCAGTTTAACACTTACAAATTCATTCTATAAAATACTATAGCTTAATATATTAATGGTTGTTGGTGCATACAAGAGCACGAAGAAGTAGAGCTCATATCAATTCGACTACTTAAAAAATATATATATATACATTAATATACCATACAACCATTTATACTGGGTACAGGGTACAATGATTCATTTTGTTGACTACCATCCAAGTTTACCGCTTCTTCTAAGGTGTTCTAATGACTCGAACATTTAGCATCTGGCAGATTGTCACTCTCGAGTGTGGGCTGCCACTCCCACGCCCCCTTTATCTGTCCGATAAGTGTGTCATGCGAAATGGTGTTCGAATCAGAAGCCTATAAATAAGCGGGGGCAATCATCGTCAGGTATTGTTTGGTCAGTGTCAAGGACTCCTTTGGACTAGTTTCTTTGCACCTTGACAGACCCAGACCCAAGAGACCCAAATGCCTGTGTTTATGTCTGGCACGGAACGATTTCTCGCGTATTGCGCGTTTGCTTTGCCTCTTTTTCTTGGCAAGCGCTCGACACGTCGAAAACGCCAAGAAAAATAGATAAATAAACATTGTTGAAATTCAAATAAATTGTTTTATGAGTGGCCACAGCAGGGTACTGCCACAACAACAAAAACAACAACAACAACTACAACTAGTCTGTCGGTCAGTCAGTCAGGCAGTCGCCCACACAGAGGCCCAGATTTCGTGGCCGAACAAACATTTCTTTTAACTTCTGTTTTGCTCTTCTGAAGAATAAATATGATTTCGAATGTTGTTCTGGTTTATTCGCGACAAGATGTTGTTTTAGAAAACCATCAGCGATATTTCAATAAGACATCTGGCGTGCTAATTGCCCGACCTAATTCCAAGGTTTAACTAGCCGACAAGTTGGCCAATCGGATGCATTGAGTACAGTGAGTGCTCGTGAACAGGAGCGGAATAAAAGCAATAGGATAAAAGCAACGTCAAATATTTGAAAAAGTTTTCGAATGTTCTAAAAATGCTGAAGATAAAGCAAATCATATATTTTTGAACAGTCCAAGTTTCGTTTGTAGCTGAAAAGACATTTATCATAGGCACAAATTCTCATTACTTATGCACATAAACATAAATAAACCGCGAGTTCCCGAAAATATTTTTGCTGAGACCCGCTTGAAGCATCTGCAAATGTGCAGAAATTAATGATAAATATGTACTTGGGCGAAAGAATCTTCAGAATTCTTATATAAACAAAACAAGACAATGAAAAAGTATTTCCTTTGCCACGGTTGTTTATATTTTGCCATCTGAGTGCCATAAATCTGGTTCCGACCAGATTTAGATATTAATGTTCAATATTACAAGTAAAATAAGTTAGGAATTTTATATATTCGAAAAATAAGAACTTTTATTCTTTTTTTTAGAAAACAGAGTTTTTTTGTTATATATTTTGTTTTTTGAACATTGACAAAACAAAAAATGTTAAATTCCGAAAACTTTTAAAACATTTGTAAAAGCGAAAAAAAAATTTCCAACAGTTTCCACCCAATTACAGCTGATATATAAATTGACAATCTTTTCTATTAAGATCTTCACAAAAACGATCAGCTGGCGCCATCTAGTGTGAGTATCGTTTGCTCGGAAGCTTTCGAACATGCGAAGAAAGCTTTTTCGAACTCTCTTCTAGACTTTCACCGAAAGAGAGCGCCACTGAAAGCTGTCAGCAAGTGGAAATCTACACAAAACGCACAGAACCGAGAATACGATCACATCAAAGTGAGATAAAAACAAAAGAGAATCGTTTTCCAATGATTTATTCTGATTTTCGACAAAAACACAAGTAATACTATAATCCCACTGTGCACGAACGTTGCGGGGGGCTGCTTTACCCCTTTCAATCGAAACGAAGTAACTGAATTAGAGACATGCACACACAAACGAATTGCAAAACGTTGGCATAAATTAATAAATACAATAAATATAAAATAGATGTGTAGATATGTAGGGCTGGCTCTCCTGGCTCTTGTGGTACACCTGACTCTCCAGGCTTAGTATCTAAATCCACGATTCGAGCTCGAAACGTGCAAATTTCCGGTGGTGCTGGCGGCGCCCAACGGATTCATGGCGGTGCAAACGTAGCTCCCATTGTCGTCTGCAATGAATCAGATTCCGAATCAGAAGTCAGGATGCGAAACAGAAACGATTAACGACCGTCGACGTGCAGGTCCACTCACCCGGATAGGCCTGGGGCAGCGTGAGGCGGCACACGCCGTTCCGGTACTCGATGATATGCCGGTTGCTGCTCTGCTCCAGCTGGCTGCCGTTGTGGGTCCAGTTGACCAGCGGCTGCGGATGCGCCTGGACAATGCACTCAAAGCGGGCCGTGCCGCTCACGCCCACCGCAATATCCTTCAGAGGCTGCAGGGGGAAGCAGGAATAGTAGCAGGAGTCGCGCGGTTAGGCCGTAGATTGCGACAGGTTAATGACTTCGCTTACCGTTATGAATAATGGCGGCCTTTGTGCCTGCTCATCGCGATTCAAATGAGCATTGACGGGCTCCGTATTGGGCAAATCCGGCACTAATGATGGTCGAGAACCATTAGAAACTGCAGCTCAGCTTGTCCATTAGTGGGATTAGCACACACACACAAACACAGGTGAACGAACAGGCAAACAAACGCAGGCGCAACGATGCAGCAAGCTTTAAGCACGTTTAGTTCGCTTTTCATTTCGGTTTAGGTTAATTTTCTGGTTTTTCTTTTTGGCTTTTCATTTCAGCCAAGTTCACTTTAAGCACAGTACACAAAAGCAATGCGAATATTCATGCAGAACAACAACAACATAGAGCAAACAACGATAAACGAGCAAGTTTCATTGGGGTTAACATGCAGATATATGCCTAATTAGGGATGTTCTTTCAGTTTCAAACGATCTCTTATTTTCTAAATTAAATTATATTATCTAAAAACATATTGTAAAAATAAAAACAAAATCGAAGAAATGTGAAAGAACCTCCGCTTATTATGATATTGGGGCAAAGTTAGTCGAGCAACACTCGAATTGAGTATACGCAGAGTGTGTCTGCTTTTTTCAATTCTCTGCGAGATTAGCACAACAGCGGATGAGGCGTGTCTGATGTGTGTGAGAGCAACAACAACAACAACGACAAGACGTGTCCTAGACTAGTTGACAACATCAATAGCTGTGTGTGTGATAGCAGACACCGGATCGAATCGGATCGGATCTGATCGTCCGGTTGCAGTACCTGTGCACACCATCCGCTCGGGCGGCAGACGCGGCGCCTGCGCGTGCAGGCGGTCGAGATGTATGTCGAGGCTGTGGCTGCTGGGCAGACTGTAGCGCTTGTGCGCGTTCGTGTACCGCGGCCCGGTGGGCGTGACCCTGCCACGCCCAAAGCTGCGACGCTGCGCCTCGTTGTCGGAGCTGTAGCCACCGCCGGCTGTGGAGGGGTTGGTGGTGCGCTCGTGCTGCACGGGTATCACCAGTTCGCTGCCAGCGGCAAGCTTCAGGGGATACGGCGAGTGCCGCAGGGAGGAGGAGGAGTTGGAGCTGGATTGGACGCTGGCGTTGGGACCGAGGCCGAGGCCGGGGCCGGTGTCCTTGCGGCTGCTCCACTGGCTGCTCACAAACTTATGGCCCTCGCCGGGGAAGAGTATGCCGAACTCGTAGCCGAAGTCGTATTTGAAATAGATCAGACCGGTATTGGGGTCGACGCACTTGGTGCCTGCAGCGTTAAGTTCGGGTTCGGTTCGAGATCGTCGTAGGGAAAGGTTTGTATAGACTCAGAGTTAACATGACAGTTACAAATAAAAGAGATGATAGATGGACTATGAATGGGGAATAACATTTCAGACGTTTTCCACTTGTTTCAAGAGGGTTGAAATATTTACAGATAGAACAGATTATGTGTGGTTTCTCTTTTTTCGGGGAGAAGGTAGGAGGGGTTAGTTTGATGCACTCAACGAAATTTCAATTTTCAAATCAAATTCTCAACCAATTCAAATGGAACTGTCTACGATCGATATGGCAGGTTGGAGATAGTATCTAGCTGGACTTACCGTACTGCGAGACGCGAGATTCGTCCCTGTAGGCCTGCGGCTGATTGCTGCCCTCGCTGGGAGCGCGCTTGAAGCCAGGACGCAGTCCGTTCCCGATACCTATGTCCCGGCTGACGTCGTCGATGAACTGATGCGATTTCTGCAGGAACGTGGAGCCCATGCGCTTGCCCTGACCTTCGGCCTGCTGCTGCAGTGAGTTGTATCCGTATCCGCGTGGCAGAGTACCTGCTCGCACCTGCTGCTGCTGCAGATCCGTCTGATCCTGTCCGTACTGCTGCTGGCGCAGACTGCTGTTCCGGTTTAGCGACTGCGTGCGGTGCTGCGTGGTCACGGTACTGCCACCGCGTTGCTCCTTGCGCAGCGTGTTCACATCCACGTGGATCTTGCTGGGCATCTCCGGGCCACGATCGAACTCCATGGGCGAGAGCACGCGCTCGTAGGTGCGCGGAAGGCTGCAGGAGCGTCCGCCGGACTGGGGAGGCGCCACGCGGCGATAGCCCTTGGTCAGGCCATCGCCGTGAGGCGACCATAGCGGCTGGATGCGGGCGCCCTCGATCTCGCTCTCGTAGTCGCTCTCCCGGAATTCGCCCGGTATGAACTTGGTGGGTGTGGCCGGCGGCGGCAAGTGTGTGGGCGTGCGCCTGCCCTGCTGCGCCGGACTGACGCTGTAGGGGAAAGGCTCCGTGGGCAACGATTGCGGCTGCTGCTGATGCTGGGGGCTATCGAAGTGTATGACGCGCTTGGTCTGCTGCATGTTGACCACGCGCTGTGAGCTCTCCGTCGACTCGTGCATCTGCATCACGTTCTTCGTCTCGTGGGCGACCTTGGCCGTGTGCATGGGAGCTCCTGCCACAGCATTGTAGTACATCGTTGGCTTCTGCTGTTGTTGCTGCTGTTGCTGCGTGGCAGCTATGAACTTGGCAGCCACGGGTTTGGGCTTGAAGACATGTTGTGGCTGCTGTTGCTGCTGCTGCTGACTCGACTTGAACTGCCTGGAGGAGCTGTTCTCGGTGTGTATCTCGTGACGAATCTCACGGGGACGCGCATAACTGCTACCCAGCTCCGGCGGCGTAGGCTCAAACTCCATGGGTGACGGCGTTACCACCACCACGGGTGACTTGTGCCCATTGGATATATTGGTGCGCGGCGTGGGCGTCGGCGGGAAGACAACGCGGTAGCCCTTGATCTCCGAATCGGATTCATTGGCACGCGAAACCGAGCGGAAGCGCTCGTCCACCTCGCTGCTGTAGTCGCTGAACTCCGCCGCGGGCGTCTTGCGCTGAGCCGGCACCGGGCTGGGCTGGGTGATGAGAGGTGCGCCATGCGACGAGGAGGAGTACTTCGACTCCTTGTGATGATGGCTGGAGCTGCTGCTGCTCTGCTGCATGCTCGACGACGACGTGTACTTGTAGTTCTGTGAGGGGAAGAGAAAAAGCGCGATTAGTTCCAGTTCGAAATGGAGCACAGACATTCAGGCAATCAATACACAGATGATATGCAGAGGAACACAAGTCTGTTAGGGTACAGGCGAATGCAAAAAACGCACAAATGTTTGGTTACAAATTCAGCTGTAGCAGAACTCAAGTCAGAACTGAAAAGATCTTACGACTAGAAAGAAAGATTTCTTCGGCTTACCGAAGTTTGTCTACCATTGCAGATACTTATATAGGATTCAGTATGAAATTAAGTTCCTTGCCTTACTGTCTTACTATATGCATTTATATTCAGCTTTAAGGTAGCAGATGCGTAGGAGGCTTTCAGACTTATATATTGCAGCTGTGGGTATAATAATACCTTTCAATTAAAATTAAGGTAAAATACCTTTAACTTAAATTTGTATACCTTCTGCGAGGGTAGAGCTAGATAAACGCTTAGTTAAGTTGATGGAAGCTTTGCGAGAGAGTGAGAGTTAGGCGATCTGGCTGAGCATGAGCGTGAGGAGCATGGTTAGAGCAGGACAACGACAGGGCGGCAGTTTGCAGAGCGGGAAACGGCCAAGTGCTATACATAACAACGACAACGACAACAACACAGAGATTTATATATATATACGGTATATGGAGCATGATCCTCGGCGGGATCTGCTGAGCGAACCTTCGCCTCCTGACTGTAGCTCGATTGCTGCTGCGGCTGCTGAGTCGCCTGTGGTGGCGTGAAGTAGAGCTGTGCCGGCGGCTCCGGTTGCAGCTTTGATGGTGCTGCTGTCGTCGAGGAGGTGGACTTGGTCTCGTAGAAGCTCGTCTCCGACTTGCGGTAGCTGGAGTGCTCCTCCGTGTCTGCGGTGTAGCCGCTCGACTTGAACGATGTCGCCGTGGTGGCGGCCTGTTGCTGCTGCTGGCGGGCGCGCTGTCCGGGCTCGTCGGACTCGCTGCCGCTGTACTTGTAGCGATCGCTCTCGTAGTCGCTCTCGTACAGCTCGCGGGGTGCGGCAAGACGTGTGGGCAGCACTGGCGGCGGCGGACGATAGATGGCGCCATTGGGCTTGGCTGGCGGCGCGACTGGCGTTAGCGTAGGCACCGAGTGCGGCAGCACCTTGCTGGGACCCTGCATGAGATTCTGTTCCAGCTTCTGTTCCATGCTCTCCACTAGCGAATGACGACGCACTTCCTGCTGCTGCTGCTTGGGCGCAAAGCAAATCTCTGGCGGCGAGCCGGGCTCTAACTCAACGTTGATCAACCGAGTGACCGGAGCTGGAACAGGAGCTGCAGCTGGACTGATGCTCTTGGCCACCTGCTGCACCAGGAAAGGTGCATTTAGCTCCTTGGTGGGCGTAGGCGTGGGCAGTTTTGTGACGATCGTCTGCTGCTCGGTCTTCTGTTCCACATCGCTCGAGTAGCCGCTGACGCCAATGGGCGTCCACAGCTTGGACATAGCCACACCTTCCGCCGACGGCTTGGGCGAGGGCGAACGCGTGTACTGCTGCGCGGGCGTGGCCAGCACTGCCGCCGGACGCACTATGGGCTGTCCGTACTCCACCTTCACTTCTTTGGTCGTCGTTGTCTCATGCTGCACACTCTGCAGTGGTAGCGGGAAGACAGGCACACCGCCCTGCGGTGGTGGCTCTTTGGGCTGAACTTCCTCCAGAATTTTGATCTTCTCCTGCATCTGCTGCTGCTTGGTCGTCTGGGCCACTTCCGATTTGGGCGTGTAGCAGAACTCTGGCGGAGCGCCGGGTATGAGATTCAAGCTGCGCAGCTCCTCGGCCAGCGACTGCGCCTGTGGCTGGCGCACCACCGTCTCTAGCGGGCGTTGGGCAAGTGGTTTCGGTCTTTGTGTGACGCTCTCCTCGTCGATCTTTTTGAAGTACTCGAAGGAGGAAGAGGAGGTCTTCTGTTCGCTGGTGCTGCTCTCGTATCGCGTATTGATCTGCGTCTGCACCTGCGGTGGTTGCAGTGGTTGTTGTGATTGCTGCTGCTGTGGCTGCTGGCCATAAGGCGTGGCCGTAACGGGCGTATGGGGCTTAGGCGGCACTGGCGGTGGGGTTTGTGTGGTGCCGGTCTTGTAAGTGGTGCTTGTGGTGTTCGTGGTGGTGGAGTGTGTACCGTTTTGATCCATGCTGGCAGTGTTGTTGGTTGTTGGTGTCTTTGGGCGCGAGCTCAGCTCGGGCAGGTCGAGGTGGGTCGACTTGTGCTCTAGACGCATTGTTGCCTCGGTGGTGCAACGATGCTCAGTGATCACTTTCGACTCGGAGAGGCCATGCAGATCGTTCGCGGCGGTTGCATCGCTTTGGCTCGTCTGATAAGATTGAGGCTGCATTCGATTTACACATGTATGTGTGAGAGAGAACCCATGAGAGAGAGGTGGGTGGATGGTTGTAGTTGTCGAGTGTGTGTGATTTTGTAATGAGCAAAGCGAAACGAACAACGTCGACATCATGAGAGAGGAAATTCACAATATTTGTTTATTATAAATATAAATCATGTCAAGAACGTAACAAGTCGAAGAAATATATTGAGTATATAGTATATAGTATAGAGAATAGAGCATAGAGCATAGTACAGATTGACAGATTATCAGAGAGTTATATTCATAGATTTATGAGTAGTAGTAGGTGGGAGGATAGTAAGACCAATAGATAGATAGATAGATAGATAGAGTGTAAGATAAATACAGTATCAGGTGGATGAAGCATTATTTCAGTTCGAAACGATCGATATCTACCACCGATCGCCTTGCAACACTGGTACACTTTCTAGATATTGAGCACATGCAAACTTACTTCAGTTTTAAATTCAGTGGGCGCTGGCGCTGCCGTCTCATAGACGATGGTCCTGACCACCTCCTGCATGCGTTCCGGCGACGGTTCCAGAATAGCGCAGTCGGCAATGCTCTTGGCCTCACCCCCTGCATTGGTTGCCTTCACCATGTACTTGCCCGAGTCGCTCGTTTGTACTGTACCATGGAATCAGATTTAGTAACTCCACAGGGACCGCAATAGGTCACTCACCTCTCTCTATGATCAGCTTGTGCGAGTTGCCTTGGGCAAGTAGACGATGCTCGGATAGGCCAGCCTCCTTGATCGGCTTGTCGTCCTTCAGCCAACTGACTGTGGGCTCCGGCAATCCAGTGACCTCCACCTCCATGATCAGTTTCTCTCCCTTCTTGCTGACCTGTGCTTGCAAGCGACGACCGAAGACTGGCGGAAAGATGGTCTCTGCAGGTCCAGAAGAAAGAAGAGATCAGCATTAGAGAACATGTGGTGCACGGGTGTGATGGGAGCACTTTCATTTGAAAGCCACAACAGACGAACCAACAGCAAGCCACAGAGCAAGCAGATGAATATTAGATCTTTGTGTGTCATTGCAACACATCGCGCAGATCGCCAAATAATTTACTTGTACAGCCGTGCGAGTGATCAGCTATAATGAGTAATTCGTGTAGACAGGCAGTAAAAATAATTTCAAACACATTTTCCCCCAACACCCCCCCTCCACAATAGCCACAATGGGGGAGAGCAACTGCAACCAGACACAAGACGACAAATGGCAAGTTCATTTAACAAAACTTGTGTTCAACGAAATTTACATAATTATTGCCCATTTCTCAAACCCGTCCATCTCCTCCCCCGCACATTCTGGCAGAAATATTTATAAAAATATTTGTAAGAAAAGGCGAATTGCTCTTCCTCTCTACCCCGTATCCCTCTAACTACTGCTCCCTTCTCGAACTTATAAACAAATCCGCGAACGCCACTAGAACCCCATCAATATGCGAACTGGCCCGAACATTGACGTTTGAAGATCCATTGACGCCCCGACAATGACACTTTAATGCCCCCGACTGATTGATGTGGCGTACGGGCGGACACACAAATATTGACACGCGATATAGGCCATATGTGTGGCCTATTTATGAGGTCTACTCTCCTTAGTTGCTTCGTTAACTCATTAGTTCTAGGCAATCCATTTTTAAAGTTTTCCATTTTTATACTATTCACTCTTTACAAATGTGTAAAAATGGTATATTCGTTTTATGGAAATGTATGCAACAGGCAGAATAAGGCGGGGAGGACCATACAAAATATATATATTATTGATAAACCTACTGATTCTATGCAAAGCATTTGATCTAAGTAGATTGAATCATGTCCGTTTGTCTGTGTCCGCTTGTCAGCATGTCTATGTAGCACACAGGCAGATCGAGTTTATATGTATTTTAACCAAAAACTTCCCCATATAAAGTAAAAATTGTCTTTTCTACTCACTCTTCACCACCAAATCGGCTGTGCTCGTCGACTGTCCCACGGCATTGGAGGCGGTCACCGCATAACGCCCAGCATCGGTCACGCCCACATCGTTCAGCTCGATGGTCACGCGATTGCACTTGTTCGATATGCGAGTATGCGCATTGTCGAACAGCTGTCCGCCGTTCTTCTCCACCTTGATCTCCGGTGATGGATAACCATCGTAGATGGCCTCCATGCTGACATTGGCGCCCTGATCGACAATCTTGCCGGCGAGAGGCGTGGTGAAGCGCGGCGCGATCTCCTTGCGCAAACGCGTGGGGGAATCGGGCGTGGCCAGCGCGTTGCCGCCGTTGGAGGACTGCACCAGCGTAAAGGACTTCTGCTGCACACTGGGACTGCTCATCTCCTTGCTCTTGTGCAGCTCCTGGTAGTGATGGCTCTCGACGATCTCGGGTCGCTGCTGTCCCAGCTGCTTGAGTGACTGATCGATGTGCGCCGACGAATGGTGCACCTCAGTTTGTGGCACATTTCCCTCATAGGAGTTAACCTGCGAGGTGGAGGTGGTAGTGAAGGTCTGCTTCTTGATCGTGACGCGTGAGGATTCGGTATTGTGCTCCTGTGTCATCGTCTGCACATCGCTGGAGGCGGGCAGGCCACTGCCAATTATGTTGAGGAAGGCCACGCACGTCGCCTTGCCCGCCTCGTTCTCGGCCACGCAGCTGATCTTGCCCACGGCATCGTGAGTGAGCTTCTGTATGGTCAGTACCTGGCGATCGCCGCTGGTGGAGACCAGGAAGTTGTGGCCGTGCACTGGCTGCTCGTTGAAGTACCAGTGCACCTTGGGCGTCGGCTTTCCCACGACAATGCACTCAAACTTGACCAGGTCGTCGATATGCGCTTGCTTGTCGCTGAAGAGTTCTTTGAACTCGGGGCACAAATGCCGCTCGACGATCTCCACGGAGGACTGGCTGCCACGACGATTCTCCGGAGCATTCACACTCTTTACAATTAGATGCGAGAAGCACTTGGCATCGCCCACACTATTCGAGACCTTGACCGTATACACGCCCTTGTCGCTGACGCTGACATTGTTGAGGATCAGCTTGAAGACGCCAGCCTCGGCGTCGGATTGCGTCGTCACGCGATCGTCCAGCTGCAGCTCCTTGTTGGTCAGGTACCACTGGGCTCGCAGTGGCTGGTCGCCGCTGGCCTGCACCTCGAGCACCACCTGCTCACCCTCGTCGGCGAGCACGTCGGAAAGCAGACGCTCAAACTTCGGCTGCGAGTCCTTGGGCAGCGATTGACGTTCAGCATTTGCTCGTGTGGCGGGCTCAGCCATGTTGAGGGGCGTCACCTTAAGGTCGCAACTGCTCGAGGTTTCGCCCGCGGAGTTGATGGCGACCACCTTGTAGTTGCCCGCATCCTCCTGGTACACTTCCTGTATGAACAAAGAGCAGCGATCGCCCTGGAAGAGCAGCTGCACATCCGCCGACTCCTTGACTGGTCGCTCGTTGTGGTACCAGATGACCTCCGGCTCGGGCTGACCCACAATCACGCAGTCCAGGCGCACGGCCTTTCCCTCGAAGATGGACACATCCTTGAGGGGCATGTGCACCGCCGGCCTGATCGGTTCGATATCGCTGGCCATCTCGGAGTCGGACGTCTCGTTCGGCAGACGACCCTTGACAATGATATTGCAGCTACTGTATGCCTCGCCAGCGAGATTCTTGGCACTCAAGACGTAGGATCCGGCGTCGTTGGGGTAAGCTTGCGGGATGATTAACGTAACGCGGCCGTTTTCGTACTGAAAATTCGGAAAATCGAAAATGGAAAATTTGAGATTTGTGTAAGCAGACTGAGCAGATTCTATATTCACCACGAGGTGAATAGCGCGCAGCCGAGGCCGTGTAGTGCTGACGCGTCAGCATTTTTCACGCTAGCTCTAGATTTTTTTTAGTTTGAAATTCGACACATTTTTGGTGGCCATTCATATTTTATAGGTTTATATAAACACTCTATATATAATAGAAATATAGACACAATATTTTCTAAGCGAAAATCGATAAATCTGAAGTAAAAATTATAAGAAGATGATTTTGTAATATGGGTAAACTAGGTGCATGGTATCTGACAGTCGCATGTGCTCAACTATTGTTTTATTTGTAATTATAACGTCAAATTTGTGGCAACACTGAGGCCGTGGTGTGTGTAGGCTAATGCTAACGCTTTCGATTCTGTGCCAGTTTTTTTGCAATTGAATTTTCTTTATTTACCACCCCCATCTCATCTCAACTTATTTATGTTGTGGCACACGGATGAGCGCATCCGGCGCGGGAAGCTGCCTCTGTGCCTCCGCCTGGCTGCCTCCGATTGCCTGCCTGCTTGGCTGCCTCATCGTTGTCTGTCTGACGCGCCGCCGTGTTTATTTTCTATTGGGGCAAAACGTTTTGTTGTTGCCCCAAATTGCAGGAAGCTCTGCTCTGCTCCGCTCTATCCGAGCACAGGTGCTGTTCGCAGCGAAATGTATTGTACCGCATTGTACTCTAACTGTGCTCTAATCGCCCAATTGTTCAGCTCACTGCAATGAGATCATGTTCGCGTTGTCAAAAGGCAATTAAATCTTGTTTGCCCGAGCAATGAAATCATTTCGCAATTTGCCAAAAACGCTTTTCTCTATAGAAATAAAAATTAAATCAAAATTTCGAACGTTAAAAGAAACGTAGCTATATGTCCGATTTTGCTTTATGTACAGCAGTCGCTCGCCAATGAGATCAGCTACTATATACTATATATATTGCAGTGATTTCCATGCTTTTTTTTAAGAGACAAGTGTATCAATGGATATATCAACGATTGAATTGAATTCTTTAATCATTACTTTCAATTTTGCAAAACAAATGCTTCATATAGGGTACATTGTCTGTGAACCTAAGGAGAATCTATTTCAAACAACGAACTTTGGAAACAAATTAGATTGATTTATATGTGTGATGTATTTTGTGCGGAGTCCTTTTATCGATCCTCCACTGTACATACACATGTTGCGTTGAAAGCGGCGCCCACAATAAACAAATTGCTTGACAGCACCCACGAAAAATCCACCAAATGTGCGACGAGCGAGTTGACTGTGGTGAATTGAATTCGCAATGCCTGCCCCACGGCTCGCTGCAGTGGAAAGATGAACTGCAGCCAGTCGGCCTACCTCTTAGCCCGTAATTTATAGTGCACCACACGCCCCGACGGCTTAATCTAGTCTGTAGTCTGGTGTAATGTGCGTCGGCGTATTTTTAAAACGTTTGCCTTGAATATTCTCCTATATCTTGTTCACATGCGCCTATCTAATGATGCTAATGATCTGCCGCCCAACCCCGCCCCCTTTGCGGATTCTGCCTGGATACGCAATGCTGACGTCAGCAGCGAAACATGTTCGTTTTCTTTGGAACTATTCGCGCAAAGTCCCAGCGCACACAACGCCCACTCTCGCTGCTTTCTGCTGTTCCAGCAAATACTGTGGATTCGCATACATCCAAGATAAACGCACATATAGCGTATATATTTATATATATCTATATATATATATATCATTGCTAGATCGCGCCATCGACCGATCTGGGGAATTCTGCTCTGCGGCGGGTGCTTTTTGCAAATTTGTTTCTTTTAATTGAGTAGCGAAAGCCGAACGGGTGTAAAAAGTTGAATAAACATAAATAAAGCTGCATTTGTGAGAGCAAAGGCCCCAGGAATACGTTGATCCAAGCTGTATCTATTATATTGCCATAATTCTTAGAGACACAGAACTCTTCTTTCTGCCCCTTGGCGCATCAGAGTATTAAATATATTAAATTAAATAATTAATAATATTATATACTACTGTGGGCAAAAAGTAAGGTGAATATTTTTGTAAAGTCAAAATTCTTTATTTATTCTCCTACATCAATTTCATCTCCTTCAAAGTAATTCCCTCCCGATAAAATACACTTATGCCAACGTTTTTTCAAATCCTCGAAACAGGCCAAATAGTCCCTTTCCGGTATAGCCATGAGCGCCCTCGTCGATTCCGTTATTATCTCTTAAATTCAAAAATTCACCCTACTTTTTGCTCACAGTAGTATATTATTATGTTCCCATACTTTTATAGTCAAGCTGAAGTATCAGCAAAGTTCAAATCAGAGTACTACATCAATTTCTACTCACTTTCACATCTCGGGGCTGGAAGGGCTTGCCGTTGTGTACCCAGGCAATCTCGGGCCGTGGAATGCCCGAGACCAGGGCCTCCAGCTTGATCTTCTGGCCGACTCGTGCCATGGCATTCTGCAATGGCATCTTGAACGAGGGCAGCTCCGTAGGTTCCAGAGCTGCGAGAATGAAAAAAATATATAAGGACAGATATAAGTGATTGGTGTGGGGTATTAATATGTTTGTAGCACTTACGTTCCACAATCAGGCTGGCGGAGCAGTGCTCGATGCCGGCAGGATTCGAGGCGCTGCACGTGTAGACGGCATCGTCCTCGAGGAAGACCTCGTCGAAACGCAGCGTCGCCTCCCCATTGTTGTAGCTGATGACGTAGTCGGGCGAGTCGTCGATGCACTTGTCGTTCTTGAACCATTGCACGGTGGGCAGTGGCACGCCGCTGACCACACAGTGGAACTGGAACGCGCTGCCCTCGGTGGCCTTTCCACTCTCAAGGAAACGCACGATGCGCGGCGGCACCAACTGCAGCTCGGAGACATTCTCGCGCACCGCCAGCGTGGCGTTGGTGTCGCAGGTGCCTACCAGATTCGATGCGCGGCAGCTGAAGCGCGCCGAGTCGGCGGCGAAAGTCTCCTCGATGACCAGGCGACAGATGCCCTTCTCGCAGCTCGTCTTGTAGTCGGCGTTGTGCTCGATGCTGATGCCGTCCTTGAACCACTCCACGCTTGGCTCCGGCGTGCCGGTCACCTCGCATTCGAAGACGAAGCGATCGCCCTCGCGCGTCACCGCGTCTTTCAGGGGACGCACGAACAGCGGTGAGGCGTAGCGCAGCTCCGTGAAGATCTGATTCACCTGTATGTCCTTGCGTATGTTCTCCGTCACGATGCGCTGCTGATCCACCTGATCGCGCAGCGTCTGCAGGCGCGTTATCTCCTCGCGCTGTATGCGTGCCTGCTCCTCACTCTTCTTGCGGGACTCTTCCTCGCGCTGATGACGCGTTTCCTCCTCGCGCCGCAACCTGATCTCCTCCTCGCGCTTCATGCGCACCACTTCCTCCTCGCGCTTGGTCTGCAGGCGCGCCTCCTCATCACGCAGCGCCTGCAGGCGCAGCTCCTCCTCGCGCTTGGCAATGTCTCGCAGCGTCTGTATGCGCTGCTCCTCCTCGCGAGCGGCCTGCTCTCGTGCAAACTGCTCGCGGGCTGCCTGCTCCCGCACGGCCTGCAGACGTGCCTCCTCTTCGCGCACCGCCTGTTCGCGCAGCGAGAGTTGTCTGGCCGCCAGCTCACGCTGCGCCTGCTCGATGGCCGCCTGCTGGCGTTGCGCTTCGAGACGTGTCTGCTCTTCGCGCACCAGGCGCTCGCGTGCCTCGGCATCGCGCAGCGCTTGCTCTCGTTCCGCCTGATCGCGTGCGTCGCGCTCCTGCTGCTCGCGCTGTCGCTGCTCCTGCTTCAGACGCTCCACCACGATGTTGATGTCCAGCTTCAGCTTGATGAACGACTGGAAGATGTTCATGACGTCGTTGTACAAGGCGGACACCTTGCTCATGTCATGGGCGCACTGCGAGGCGCTGTCTAGCTTGGCGCGCAGCGCGCCTTCTCGGCTGGTCACATACTTCTCGATGTCGTTGACCAGATTGGAGGCCTCGACGGGATCTCGCAAATAGGGCACTTTGTTGGAGACGCTATTGTAAAAGTAGCTGATCTCACGGTACTCCGCGTCGATCTGCGAGAGAATGGGAGGATTAGTTGTGCTGAGAAGCGCTCAGGGATGGAGTCCGGCGTCTGCTTACCTTCTCGACGACCTCGAAGAAGTCGTTGGCCTGGTTGAGGCTCTTTCGTTTCTGCTTCACTTGCTCCTTGAAGCTCTGCCACTTGTCGTTGAGCTTGCGCAGCTCGTCCTTCACGTAGGACTCACTCTCCGGATTGCTAATCAGCAGCTGCTGACTCGTCGTCTCAGTGAATTTTTCAATGCGCTTCTCGAGCAGCTGGTTGTGGGCAGCGGAAAGGGAGGGGAACGAAAACAAATATGGTAACGAGTTAAAAGGCTGCCAAAAATATTTCAAAAGTCTCTAATTAAGCCATTAGGCGGCAGCTAAAACAAATGTCTGGGCACAAGTGCAGCCAAACAACTTAAAAGATACTTTTGTATTTTTTTGTGTCCATAAAAACCAGAACGTCAAAAGCAATTTATAACAGCAAATGCGAGAGAGTGCAACCGAGTGGCAAGCATACGAGAGCTGTATCTTTAGCTGTGTATCTGTATCTTTGGCTATGTATCTCTGTGTCTATGTATCTGTTGCTGCACACTCGATGTATTCCTCGAGTTTTTAATTACAAACTAACGACAGCTGCCGCTGTCCGTCCAACGCCCCGACGACGACGACGACGACGACAGCGACAGCATTTTGAAAGTTGAATTTCAATTTTGAATTCGAATTTGTACTTATTTCTCTAGCAAATGGAATGATTTGATGGATGTGCCGGGGCTGCTCCGTTCCGAAACTGTTAACTGTGTGCGACGGGCTGAGATGTGACCACCCAAAGGGCGACAAGCGCAAACACAAGCACAAGCACTGGGAGTGGGCGATGGAAGTGAAATGTAGAGCCCTAGGGAGAACAAAATTCAAAAATTGCAAAATCTTCGAACAATTTCAGAACTTCTATTATTTCAAGTCTATTTAAAGCGTTTGAAAGGATTAAAAAACTATAGATTACTATTTGAAAGTGAAATGCAGAGCTCAAGGGAAAAATTGAAAAATCTGTTGCAGCTACTGAAAAAATGTCTGTACGCTGCGAATTATATTCAAAGCATTTGAAAGCACCATTTCCACATAGAATACTAGGACTACCTCGATCGTCGACGCTGCTGAGCCCCAGCGTCGCTGATGATGCGTTGATTTCAGATATCTTGGCATTGAACACTAGAAATCAATTCAAATTAAATAAAGAAACCTGCATTCGCATTATGCCAATATCGAATATGTCTATCTATATATATATGGCAGTGTATGGCACATATCTCGGCTGAGGTCACTCACCTCGATGGTACGTTCAAAGTACTCGAACGCCAGCGACGTGGTCTTGGCAGCTGCCAGACTATCCACACTCTGACCGTTGATGTCGTGCAACTGCTTGCTGACGCTGTCCAGACTGCGATCGATATCGTCGAGATCGTTGCGGAACTGCTCGAGCTTCTCGCGGCGCTCCAGCGTCGACATTCTGGCGCTGCTGTTCGACTCGAAGTGAATGCGCAGGTTCTCCAACAACTTCAGTATGCGATCCGTGTCGATTTCGCGAGCACCCGGCGGCTCCAAGACGCGCACCCGATCGATCAGCAGTTCGGATTGCGTGATTAACGATCTAAATTTATCCATGCACTGATCGCGGAATTTCTCGTGCTCGGCTATGATGCGCTCCACGCCCGATTCGGGCTGCTGCTGCTGCTTGGCGAAGTATGCGTCGATTTCGCGACGCAGCTGCACAGTGTTCTCGAGGAACTGCAGCACACTCTCGAGCAGCGTGCGGTAGTCGTACTTGATGCCATCGAGCTTTGCCTTCAGCATGCGCAGATTGTTGATGACCTGCTCGATCTTGGACAGCGACTGCTGATCCTTCGTCTGTATGCTGAGCGTCGTCTGTATGCGCTGCTGTATCTCCTCCTGGGCGCGCTCTATGTCCTGCGTGACATACGTGAGCTTCTCGCGCGTGCTCGTCAGCAGCTGCTTGGCGTCCAGGCTCGATGTGCTGAACACCGGATACAGCTGTGTATCCACCTGGCTGCTCTTGGAAACAGTCTGGAACGGCATTTGAAAAGAGCTTAACGAGAGTTCTTAGAAGTCTTCACTGCCACTCACCTCCTCGTTGTCACTCATTACTTTCTCCAGCAAATACTCCACTTCACGCTTCTCCGCAATGCTCGTTGTCCAATTCTCCAGACTGCTCGTCACGTCGATCTGCCGCTTACTGAAACCGTTCAGCGCCTCTTCCACTGCCTGCACTGAGGATTTCGTCTCGAGATACGGATCCACAATCTACGCAGACCCGTTTAAAAATAGCATACAAAACAGAATCAGATTCAGTTCAACGCTTTTTGGCTTGTTTTTGGTTCTTCTCTCTGTTTTCTAAGTTTTTTTTTTTGGTTTTCCCCTCTCTGTTTCGCTGTTTCTTTCTAAGTTTCTTCTCGCTCAAGTGTTTGACTGACAAGTTGGAAAATGCGTGGAAGGCGCGCGGCACGTGGCACGCATCTGCTTTTAGCCAGGGTCTGTCGCGTTCTGTCAGAGTCCAGACCGGGCCGGGCCAGGCCAGCAAATAGGGGTCTCCTCTCCTCTCGCTCTATCTATAGACAAGGCTGCGCAAATTGCCTGCTTTTATTTATGGACTCGACTCGACTCGACTCAACTCGACTCGCTGCGACTCGAGGCGAGGCGTCGGCAGCCAAGCGAATTTTCTAATTTCAAATTTTGTATGCGGCTCCCTGCCAACCCCTTGTCGGGCCTACGAGGAAAATGGCGTTGTCGTTGCTGATATATGTTTATGGCATGTTATGGCTAACCAAATCATATTGTCGGAAATTTATGTGCAGCATTCTTGGCTTAGCAGACGACGCTGCTCGCGCCTTAGGTGTAAAATAGCCCAACTCAATTTCTGTAAATGGGAGAAGCATTAAGTGCTGATAGAGCTCCCAAGTGGAGTCGTTCAGATAGAGAGAACGCCTGGAGTTCATTCTGATCAGATCAATTATAGCTGCAACTCTGTTTGATATAATGAGAGAGTGGAAAAAGCATTGCATTCGGCAAGTCGAAGATCACATACCCTCGCATGAGACTCCTACGATTGTTCCTTCCTTAATATATACTTAGTTATCGAGTCAACGTAGTTAACCTAATAGAGGTGTTAGGACTTCTATTTCTCGAGATCGGACATCATATTTAGGGTTTTATTAAATTACTTTATTATTGATATTACTGCCATTTAGACAGAATATGGGCAGAATTGTAAAAACACAATGTGGAGAACTGAGATACAATATCTTGAATACTAATTGATCAAGATAATATATATACTCTAGAGAATCGGATGCGCTTCTTTCCGTGTGTTGCAAGCAACTGACCAACATAATTATACCCTATAGCTTCTACAGCATACAATTGATTCAGATGAAGTGGGCACTGTAGTTCATTAGATTGATTGCAGTTGAGGAGGAGCTACAGCTCCGTTTTACCACTAATTCTATACTCTTTCTGTAATTGTTCTTCCAACTAATCAGACCCTCTAACTATAACCAGTTTGGGAGAGAAGAGCCAGAACAGAATGAGCAAAGTACTTGCGCCTGTCTAAAAATAGCAAGCGTTGCATCATGTTGCAGCATATTAGTCTAGCCCGGTCGGGCCTGGTCTGGCGTGGATCTGGCTGATAGACAGACAGGGGCAAATGTGCAAGCTGTCAGCGGTTAGTAAAAAATAACAACTGAACTCAACTGAACTGAGAAAACGCATGCAAAGCTCTGCCCTGACATTAGAGAATTCCAAGTAGATACTAGTATATTATTTGCGCTATAGATAGCGCGATACCGACTTTGAGGTTGATGAATCGCTGGCCGGACGACTTGAGCTGCGCGTAGCTGGCGGCAATGTTGGCCCACGTGGCCTGCAGGAACTGCAGCTTGTGCTCGTCTGGGGTCTGCTGCAGCTGGCGCTGCAGATGGTCCAGCTGGCTGGAAAGCTCGTCGGCCTGCTCGAAGAACTCGATGAGCAGGGAGACGTAGTCGACGCGCTTCAGCACCAGATCCTTCAGCTCAATCCAGTGCTTGTGCAGGGCCTCGGCCTTGGAGTCGACGTCGTAGCGCTGCTGCGGGCTGAGCGACTCCAGATGCTGCTTGATGGACTCCAGCAGCAGATTGATGAGCTCGCCCTTGATCTGTGCTTGCCAAAAGAAATCGGTATGAGAAATGGTTTTGCTGGCAGTTTGAGACTTACCTCCAGATCCTGCATGAGCTCGTGATGCTGCAGCAGGAACTGCTTGGCCTGCTGCAGATTGCGACCCATATTGACGCTCTGCTGCAGCTGCAGCTGGCCCGAGGCCCGCAGCCATGCGAGCAGCTCGTTGTGCTGCGCCAGAAACTCGGAGAGCGCACGCTGGACGCGCTCATGATCCTCGCTGCTGTTCGCGCAGATGCCCTCGATGTAAGCCTTGCGGTTCTCCAGCTCGTCCAGCACACGCTTGATACCCTGCGTCTCTGGCTGTGTGCGTCCCACCTCGTCCAGCAGGCCGTAGCCTAGACGCAGTGGCTCCTCGGTAAAGTTGCGCACATCCCGGCAGACCTTGGCGTACATGGCGTAGCTCTCTGGCGAGTTGGCCGGCAGCTTGACGGTGGCCAGTTCCAGCTCCAGTTTCTCCAGCACACTGAGCGTGTGCTCCGCCTTGGCGAAGAAGTCACGCGCCTGCTGCAGCCAGTGCTCGCGCTGATCCACCAAATCCAGATGCTCTGTGCAGCCGCTGAGCACGGCGTAGGCTCGCGCGCAAGCCTCCTCCCCTGCGAGGTGACCCGATGCCTGCACCTTCTCCTTGGCGCGGGTGATCTTCAGGGCGCGATCGCGCAGAAGCAGTGCCTGCTGCTTCCACTCGCGGTACTTCTGCAGCATCTGGCTGGAAGAGTGCTCGCACTCGCCCAGGCTGTACATGGTGTTCAGCTCGTGCCGGGCCTGCTGCAATGCCGCCTCCAGTTCGATGAGCTCACGGCCCAGCAGCTTGAGCGCCAGGCTCTGTTCCAGCTGCACCTTTCGCGTCTGCCAGGCCAACTCCAAGGCATTGCGGCGATCGTGCAATGCCTCCAGCCACTGCTGCACCTGGTGCACGGCTCGCGTCGCATCGCGCTTGATGTGCTCCGGCCGTGTATCGAGTGTCTCGAGCTTCTCCAGCTCCTGCAGCTGGGCCAGCAGCTCGTTGCCGTCCTTCAGCGCCGCCATCACCCCCGTGAGCATGTCGATGCGCAACTGCTTGAACTTGTTGAGGAACTCCTGTACGCCGGCCACCTCGCCGGGCAGCATCGACTCGCTGCAGGCCAGCTCCAGCTGGTCCATGCGCCTGAAGCACTGCGTCATCTTGTCGTGGAACTGCGTGCACAGGTGCAGTATGTGCTGTCTGTCCTGCAGCAGGTTCAGTATGTCCTGCCAGATGATGTTCAGCGTGTCGGCCATAGCGTTGACCAGCTCAGAGCTGATCCGCTTGCTGGCCAGCAGCTTGTCGGCCTTCTGCACGAACTCGTCCATGGGACCGGGCAGGTTCTGAAAATCAAGGGGAGCTCTGATATATTAATCTGGATACTTGATAGTATGCTTGAAAATTACCTGTAGATTGCGCAGCGTCTCGTCGTGCTCTCGCTGCATCTGTAGCGACTCGTCAAAGCTGTCGCCCAGCGCTGTGATCTTCGGCTCCAGCTCCACAACCTTGATGTATATCTTCTCGGGGCTCTGAAAGGAATGCAAACTCGTTCGTATACAAGAAGCAATCAGGCAGTTCCCAGAAACTGAACCCATCTTCCAAGTTATTCTTAGCGATAGAAAAGGGCGATACAAATTATATATTAAGATACATTTCTGATTTCTCTGATCTATATCTGGTAATATCAATATCTGATCAATAAGATCAGATATATCTCCCTATGTATGTAATGATAAAAGATGATTAGATATGTCCCATATATCTAGGACTATCTACCAATGCAAATTCGAACGTATTCAAGAAACACTTCCCAGAAACTATGCCAATTTCCAAATTATTCAAATGAGTATCGATAGAAATCGAGGACTGGCTCGAAATTGAATAATAAGAGTCAAGCAGATATATTTCTCTGCACATAACTCCCGGCAAGGCCCTACAAATGTGGATATTAGCATTTTCCAGAGTCACGTTCACGGCCTCGGCCTCAGCTGCGACTGTTGCTGCTGCGTTCTCATTCATGAAACGTTGTTGTCGTTGTCGTTGTCGTTGATCTCTGCGCAAACCTGCTTAGTCAATGCTGCACGGCAGCTTCTAATTTTGGTAGTCGGCAGTCGTCGAGTCATCGATGCGCAAGAGCAACAGCTACAACAACTCGAAGACAACTGCAGTTCAGCACACTCGACTATTGGATACTATTCAGTCTATTTGGCTGCTGTAAATTATTTTATTAATGTTTAAGTACTTTTATTGTTATTATTTGTATGCTCTATTTTAGTATTTTTTATATTATTTTAATACTTTTATTATTATTATTATTTTATGGTATTAAAATAATTATAATAAAAGCATTAAAATTATAAAAAATAATTATTTTATTTTATTACCTTTATATTTGTTTTATTATTATTTTATTATTTATTTCTTTGCCTTTTACATGCATTTGTACACAGCTTATATACCCTAATCACCAATTTTATAAGTAGCAGGGTATAGGCACACCAACAGCAGCATCTCCCAAGTCTACTGAAGCTGGAGCTGGAGCTCTGCTGTGTATGTGTGCGTGTGTGTGTGTGATTGCAATGAAGGTCAGCACTGGCTTTATATGGTAATGGCATCCGTTAGTTTTTCCTGTTGGGATGCGCATGTGTTGTGGGTATGTGTATGCTGCTCCTGCTCCCGCCTGCCCCCACACATATTTGGCCGGAGTTATGTGGCTGTGCCACATGTCGTCCGAGCCGTGGCGAAGTTCTCAGTGAAAGCAGCACGAAATACTTGGGAAGCAGCGCGTGGGTGTTAATTTCGTTTGACAGTCGCACGAGCACGAGCGCGACGTCTGCTGGGCCCATCGAATTCTACGATTTTCCAGCTCTTAACTGCTTCGGTGAAGATGCAGAGCAGGGCAGGGGCAGGGGCAGGCGCAGGGGCAGGGCCGCTCATCGTTTAGCCGTCTATTAAATTGATCTTTAATTTGTTTGCTGAGGGCCCTGGCGGGAATCGGATTGCATACGCTCAAGATCACGGGGCCGGCTAATGGCAGTAATCAATCAATTACAATGAAAACTAATAACCGTGCTATTAGACTGAAATTACACCATTGGCGCCCAGGGGCATTCAACATCTACGATGACGTCGTGTTGCAGCTGGAGCTGCCGCCGCAGCAGCGCGACGTGAGCGAGTTTTCAATATGCATAAATGGTAGAAAATGCGCTTGCATTGGCCTACAGTGAAAGCTGCCTAAGGCGGGCAAGACTAAGCAGGCCGGTCGACCGGCGCCGGCTAATGAGATGCATAAGACTCTGCAGTGCATAATTACAGGGTATAAGCAGCCCACTACTGTGGCTGCGTTAGTTACGGACTGCATTCACTGTAGCCAGGCAAGTGGGGCATAATTACAGGGTATAACAAGCGTGTGTCTCTGGCAGTATTGGTTTCTATAAAACTTCACTGTAGCTTGGCTACGCTAGTATCGCTCTCTGCAGTCACTTGCAGTAGTACATAATTACAGGGTATAACGAGTGTGTGTACTACATGCCAACATGGAAATTGCCTTTTTAAGTGCCAAATGACAATGTTGTAGCTGTTGTGCATTGCTTACTATTAAAGTTGATAGACGCAAATATCGATTTGTGATAGCTGTGGGCGTGGCACCCGAAATTTAAAATAATCCCTATTTGCGTATGATATACACGAAGCTTCATGCCAAATTTGGTGTTTCTAGCACTAGAAATAGCTGAGTTCCGTGTGCTTATGCAGACTAACGGACAGACAGACGGACACGGTTGAAGCGAATGAGCTCTTAATATACTCTGCAAGCGCTGCGACGTCTACTTCTAGCTGTACATACAGCTATTATGACATTTTCAACATTTTCAATGAGTAAAGGGTATTAAAAGTGCGTGTGTCCGTTGGAGGCAGCCTCCACTGTAGTCAACTGTCCGTGTAACGGCCGAGCTACACCAAAATACAAAATACAAATCACGTCACAGTCGTCTAACTGAAATATGAACCATATAAGGCATGACATCACTATAAACAGCCCGACCATAACTATGCCCAAACGCGTGCATATGAATTACACTGGGGCGCAGTGGCGCTCGTTGCGAAACTCCGAATCGTATTACAGGCCTGCAATACCAGGGAAGACTCCAAGACTTCGGCACCTGCGAGACGGAAGTTCAGCCCGATGATGATATAATAGCGAAAGTTCTATTCACTTGCATATGTATATGTATTTGTGTGTGTGTGTATGTGTATATGAGTACTGTACATACTGAGGGAGTTAACGCTATGTGTTTGCGTGTGTGCGTGAGCTTAGCCGAAACACGTTTTGGGCCTTTAAATTAATACTTTGTGGCGGCGGGCAGAACACGATTCCGATATAAAATTACCTCGGCTCCAAGTTGTTATCGTTTGTATGAAATCATCTCGGCGTTTCTTCCTCTTTTATGGAGCGCTCTTTCATTACACTGCACCAGTCCTTGCCCCGGCATGTTGTCCGCCCGATTTGATTGAGCATCGCAAACTGGTCTGGGCGTGGGCGTGGGCGGACTTATAGCCGAGTCTGAGTCCGATTTGCGCTCTAGCGCAATTGACAGCAATCGGACAATTTGCCAATTCGCGACACGCGACAAGCGGCGAATTCCACGGAAATAAGCAACGGCACTTGACGCCTAGTGATGGCACGATTAATCATATGATACACAATAATCGATTATTTGGACTCAATTTACGATTTAATTGTATCGAAAAAACAGTTGCAATTAATTGAATCTATAATCGATTACTTACTAAAATAATCACGTCACTACTTTTTGCGGCAAAATACAAATTGGCAAACAAATTATAATGGCAACAACTTATAGTAAAGTTTGGAAATATTTTTGCAATTGCACATTGCGGACGCCAACAAATATTGAAAGTCGGCTACAGCAAGCCACCTGAAATCAACTATACTGGGACAGTTTGAACGTAGATTTGGAGCTATAGAGCGCTCTTTTTTATTGGTGCATCAACGTTGCTGGACCCGCGTTTTAAAAAAAAATCATTTCCATGATCCAATGGCCTTGGCCATAACCATGAAGAATATTCGGAAAGAAATAGCGGATCTTTCACAACGGAATGAGAGTCTGGAAAGCGCAAGTGATGCATCATCCACTGGTGAAATTGAGTTTGATCCATGAGCACACCAAAAGTCGTTGGCGCACAAACGCCGCAAAGTAGGCGATGACCCATCACTTGTTCAGGACGAGCTCAGTTTTTTCCTGAACGCTCCAGTCCTTGAACTAAAATGCAACGTCGTCAATGCCTGGGATGACATGTGTGTAGTATAACCAAAGCTTTATATTATAGCTCGTCGGTATTGTTTTCTCATAGGTACTTCAGTACCAGCAGAACGTCTGTTTTCAAAGGCGGGAGCAACTGCCACCGAAAAGAGGAACAGATTGATCACCCCGCGTCTGTGTAAATTATTATTTTTGAGTTCTATACTAAATAAATAAAAGAGTTATGTATTTATAATTTTCTTCTGTAATCCCGGCATTTGGATTAAAGATTTAAATTACAAGACTTAGTGCAAAAAATCATATGATTAATCGATTATTTTCATTTTTTTCGATTAATTGCAATTAAAAATCGGATTGGCTAAAATTAATCATATGATTCAATAATCGATTAATGAATTTTTTTTGACATCACTATTGACGCCGGGCCTGGGCTGGCAGTGCTGCCAGATGTCGCACTTGTGCTAATTAATTAGTGAGCATTCATTAGGCAATTCAATTAGCCGCGATTAGGCTCAAGTTAGACGCAGGCAGCAGAGGTATTGCCAAATATGAAGGAATTTTGTAATTAATATCACTTTCTTCACGGATTACACTCGCTTATCCCACTGCCTGCTGAGCTGCGTACCCCGCTTGGCCAGTGTGACCCCATGCAACTTTGAGTAAATAAATGCTGCTGCAGTGTCAATTCGCAGGTAGTGATGTCAAAAAAAATTCATTAATCGATTATTGAATCATATGATTAATTTTAGCCAATCCGATTTTTAATTGCAATTAATCGAAAAAAATGAAAATAATCGATAAATCATATGATTTTTTGCACTAAGTCTTGTAATTTAAATCTTTAATCCAAATGCCGGGATTACAGAAGAAAATTATAAATACATAACTCTTTTATTTATTTAGTATAGAACTCAAAAATAATAATTTACACAGACGCGGGGTGGTCAATCTGTTCCTCTTTTCGGTGGCAGTTGCTCCCGCCTTTGAAAACAGACGTTCTGCTGGTACTGAAGTACCTATGAGAAAACAATACCGACGAGCTATAATATAAAGCTTTGGTTATACTACACACATGTCATCCCAGGCATTGACGACGTTGCATTTTAGTTCAAGGACTGGAGCGGTCAGGAAAAAACTGAGCTCGTCCTGAACAAGTGATGGGTCATCGCCTACTTTGCGGCGTTTGTGCGCCAACGACTTTTGGTGTGCTCATGGATCAAACTCAATTTCACCAGTGGATGATGCATCACTTGCGCTTTCCAGACTCTCATTCCGTTGTGAAAGATCCGCTATTTCTTTCCGAATATTCTTCATGGTTATGGCCAAGGCCATTGGATCATGGAAATGATTTTTTTTTAAAACGCGGGTCCAGCAACGTTGATGCACCAATAAAAAAGAGCGCTCTATAGCTCCAAATCTACGTTCAAACTGTCCCAGTATAGTTGATTTCAGGTGGCTTGCTGTAGCCGACTTTCAATATTTGTTGGCGTCCGCAATGTGCAATTGCAAAAATATTTCCAAACTTTACTATAAGTTGTTGCCATTATAATTTGTTTGCCAATTTGTATTTTGCCGCAAAAAGTAGTGACGTGATTATTTTAGTAAGTAATCGATTATAGATTCAATTAATTGCAACTGTTTTTTCGATACAATTAAATCGTAAATTGAGTCCAAATAATCGATTATTGTGTATCATATGATTAATCGTGCCATCACTATTCGCAGGTGCTGCTTGCAGTGCTTGCAGCATGTTTCTCACACCAGAAACTTGTGCTATTTGCATAGCGATTAAATCGGCCAATTGAGAGCGCATAAATCAAACATCAAACAGGCTCTGCTCACGCCAGCGACGCCCCGCGCCACGTCCCCCGTGTCAACATAACCTCAATTGCTGCCGCTGCGTGCCGCGGTGCCATTGTTGTTGCTGCACAAAAGTTTATACAAATCGCGAAAACTATAAAAACAGCATTAGCATTAACGTATTAGCGTATTGTGTGCGAATTGATAGAGAGCAAACAGAATTGACAGATTGAACAAATGCGAATATGCAAATGCTCCTCTGCTTCTCTGTGCTTGTTGTTGTTTTTGGTGTAATGCTCCAACGCGCTTGATCGTAATTTGCGGCGTATCGCTTGGCTGACGCAAGCTGCCTGCTACGCGAGCTGTACGCGAGTGTAAACCAAATCAAAAGCAATGCAAAGTATTTTTATAATTTCAAAATATTAATAATCAATATTATTAATATTATTATAACAAATTCGAATACCTAAAACTTGTTAAAAGTGTAACTGACTTAAAAAAAAATGACTGCAATGCCAGGCGCTACATAGCCGTGATGTAGAGCACACCGTTGCCAGGCTGGCCGAGCCCGACCCGACTACGTTTATATCGTAATTTCATTGCATAAACCCCCACCCCACCGCCCTCTGCAAAAACAATTTGCATTGTGGCAGCTTTAATGATCTAACAAAGGTTAACGCGCGTCGCTCGCGTGTGATGTCAGACTTCTGAGTTCTATAAATAATGCTGAAAAATAAACACTAAACATGCTTCGCTTCGCGTTTCGTTCGGGAGCGTGTGCGAAACAGTTTTCCCCGCTTCACAGTTCCCAGTCGCAGTCACTGTCGCAGTCGCAGTCGCTGCTGCAGTGCCGTGAAAATATGAGAGAGGACACTATCGCGCCGCTCCAATCGAATGCAATTTAAATTTCAATTTAATTCGCAGCCGAGCGAAAGATAATTTCTATAATTGTTTGTACAAATTGCTAACCACGATTCGGCGCGCGGCTGCGTCTCGGCATGCAGTCAAAAAGCCGCAGCTGAAGTTGCACTCGCGCCAGAGTTGCCACACTATGCGCGGCTAACAAAACAAGCTAGATTCTGGCGGGTATACGACCTGGGTAAGTCGCAATGTACTGTAATATTCAATAAATCCAGCAGTTTTAAAGGGCAAAATAAGCATTGGCTTTAATTTTAATTTTAAAATAATAAATTAAGCTAGATTTAACGGGGAAAAAATTGAAAAAAATAGCTAGATTTGGGGGACAAGGTTTCCTTCTTCCATTTAGCTACCTTTTGAGTTCGCCCCAATTGGAAAATAAGGCTAGTTTTAACGAGTTTGCAGCTGGCAAAGAAAGCTGCACTTAGCGGGAAAAAGGCTGTGAGCGGCATCGCTGTCCAGCGACTTTCATTGAACGTTTATCGGCGAATATCAGTTTTCATGTAAACATGCAATACATTTCGCAGCGAGCAGTTTCCAATCCCGCTTCTCGCCGGCAATTACAGCAGCTGCTCTGCTCCTTTTCGCGGCGAGCAGATAACTGGCCCCAGACTGCCGGTCTGGACGTGGACCCGGAGTGGGGACTCGATTCCGACCGACCGTCCGACCGACCGTCCGACTGCCTGCCCGCCTGCCTTCCCGCCTGCCTGCCTGGCGATTATCAATCAGTGCGTGCCAAAACTGTTTTGTCAGTTGCGCTAAGTAGGAGCCGCATTAGGCTTAGCGCAAGAGCAGGGCGCAAGAGCAGCGGGAGAGGAAGGCACTCTAAGCCAAGGAGTCGGACCGGCTTGGTGCTGCGACTGAGACTGCGCATAGAATACATTAGTGGAACGCGCGGACATGTTGACAACGTGCAGCGCCACCTCTTAATGCGCTCGATGCGACGTGTTAGGGCTGCACAATCGATTGGCTTTATGCTAATTCAATTTCTTGTCTACTTTCTATACCTTTCACCCATGGCAAATGGCTGAAAATGGTATGTGCATTTTGTGCAAATGTATGTTATAAGGAAGAGTGAGATCTTTGTTATATATTCATGATCAGCATTAACAGCAGCGTCGATTTTGGCATGTCCGTTTGCCTGTCCATCTAGCAGTATAAAAGCATAGAGCGCAGCTATTACAAGGGCCAGGGACATATTTTTTGGCATGAGGTTTCCTTTAAAGTAGAAGCAGCTCAAGTTTATTTCAAACTATGAAAGTCACGGTCACTTTCTACGAAAATTAACATTTTTCAATTTAATAACACAGTAGAAGAGTTTCAAAACTCTTCTTGTACATGCAGATAGCTAACTATATTGTTTACCGATAGTAAGAAAAACCTTAGAAAAGTTTATATAGCTTTAGACAGTAACTGCTACTGGCTGAGTAAACTAAAGTGAAGTGAAGAGTAACAGCAAGAGCAGTAAAAACTTGGAAAGTTGAAAAACTGCCAATTTCTGTATATATTTTCGATTTGGAATTTCCGAATTTCTAATTTTCGCCGTTTGCTGTGACTTTTACGCTCGTGTGCCGTGATAGAGCCACAAATCACTGCTTCGCATCACTGGGCCATAAATCACAGTGACAACAAGGCAAGCCGTGATTTCGCTAGCCCATCCCTCGTCCGCAGGAATGCGCAGCTTTTCATGCGTAAATTTATGTGCCTGCCAAGCGTCGTAAACATTTCTCTAACTTGGCAGACACGGCTTTCTTTTGCCAGGCCCGACCAGGCTGGCGGATCGGGCTCAGGCTACAGCTACAGCCACAGTCGCAGCTCCAGCTCCCGCTCCGAGTGTGACTGGACCCAGACTTGGCCTGTGCGCAGCTGCAGCCGTTTCACCCACGCCAGCCCAGAGCGACGGCACATGCATAACTTATGCCTATGTGTGTCTATTTCTCTCTCTCTCTCTATCTACCTGCCTCCATCTACCTCCCTCCCTCACTCTCTCTCTCTCTTGCTGCAATTTATGAGTGAAAAGCTGCGACTTTTCCAGCTGAAAATGCCATAAATTCAATTAGTGCTGCCCTCGTCCAAAGATGCGCTTCGATTGCAAATCAGAGCAGATCAAGAGAGTTCTCTCCGACTACTCCTCCTCCGCCTGCTCCTCTTTCTACTCCAAAAGCAGGTCGCCTTTCCGCACCAGTTCCTAAGGCTAATGCCAAATTAAATTCGCGCATTAGTTCCAATTATGCTGCAACTGGAGAGGGAGGAGGAGGCGGAGTAAGAACAGCAGGCGGAGGCGGCACGCTTCACATGTTCCGACTCCGAGCTAGGTAAATACGCAGATCTCTATGGCGAGGAGGAGAGGCCTTCGAAGTAGTCTCTCTCTCTCTCTCCCTCTCTCTCTCTCTCTGTTTGCTTGGCCTGCTTGCTTTTTTATAGCTTTTCCCCAATTGAAGCAGACAGCGATATAGACGCATCTGCTGTGGCCCAAATCCATGGAAAATTAGGTCTGCAACTAGGCGAGGCGAATTGTATCGCTTGTAAATAGTGTATAGTATCTATTCTTGTGCTGTGCGAGATGTGCTCATCCCGCAACTATTTTCAGTTGTTGCAGCAATAAATAGAGCAAAAGCATTGCGACTTTTGGCCCATTGAGATCGATGTGTTGGCCAAGAGTTACAAATGGAATTTATTGGAAAGGGAAATGAATATTTCATAACACGAGATTTGGCAATATGCTATCAGCATATCGTTATAGATTGATGGATAGAGCGATGGGAACTACTCGAGAACGACTGTGGCATATTTTTAAAATTTTCTGCAGATTTGGAGAAAATTTTTCCAGTTGAAATCCCGAGACAAACTGAATTTAATGGGCATACGACATTAAGAACTCGAATCCTTCATAACATGAGAAACTTATGCCAATAAGCTATCAGCATATCGCAATAGAAGCACTTGAGACTTGAGACTTCTCGAGACAAAACACCGAAGACAATGAAAGTCTTTTGCGTCTTTCAGAAAGTTTGAAATCCTAACCAAGTTCCATTTCCAATTCAAATTCCCCGCCGAGGAGCATTCAATTGTCATTCAAGTATTCATCGCGCTTCCGGGCAACTTTTGTGATCTACTTAACAGTCGCAATCAAACTTGTGCAAACTTCCGAGGAGTTTACAGACAAATATCAGTGGAGGCGAAACTTTGACATATGTATACAGTTATTCGGGTGGTCGGGTATTCGAACGGTCTGGTGGTTGGGTACTCACGAGTACTCGAACTTATTTGCATAGCTGAAACTTATTGTTACTTTAATCTCGCACATGTGAGAAAGACTATCCATAACTTTGTATGTGCTTCCGCCCCCCCTCGACTCCGCATTCTGACCCCTGCCCGCCCCTGCGCCTATGCTCATCAGCATAACAATAACAGGCAGCAGCATAACAATAACAAAACTGAGCTCATCGCAAGTAAAGAATGTAAATATCTTTGAAGAACATGCCACGCCTTTTGTTGTGGGGCTTCCGCCCCCTCCCCCTCAGCCTCATTCCCCATTTGTTTGCTTTTTTAGCGTATTTCTCGTTTGCTTTTTTTCAGCTCCTCCTACGCTAATTTGTTTACCTGCGCGTCGGAAGAATTGCTTCGTGTTTGTTTTCAACACTCTTCTGGGCAGTTCGAAGGAGTCTTCTACAAATCAATTAAACTGTGTTGAGTGCACAACTTTACTGGGAAGAAGTCAAATATATAGAGTAAATATCAGAGTAATCACTCGCAGTCTGCAACAAGTTTGAGGTTGAAAAAGAATTTGTTTTTGAATTAATTATTGTTTGGTTGAAAGAGAGAAATTCTGCCTATTTCTAAAAGATATCTGAGCCATTACTCTTTGTCTGTAACTAGTTTGAGTTTGAAAAGAAAATGCCAAAAGATTTAATTAGTATTTTCCAAAGCTCCCTGCACTTATTTCTCTTGCCAAGAACGTGTTGAAAAGCGCTCGCACAATATGTTTCAACTGACTCATGCGTTTTGCACACAGTGCGAGAGGCAGAAACGTCGAAATACAAAAAAATTAAGAAAAAGCAGAAGAATGGGAATGAGCATGAAATGTGATTGTAAATCAAATCGAATGCTAAACACATGGAGTGTTCCGAGTGGTGCACAAAGTGCCCAAAATTTCAATGAGTTTTTGGCTGGCGGATTGAACGCGCACGCAGCACGAAGAAGTGAGAGCAAGACGGGGGAGAATGAGAAAGATAGAGAAGAGAGAAGAGAGGCATACTGCCTGTGCCATAAACCTTCACGTTGTCTATAATTATTGCAAGCTGTCTGCTTGTCTGGGGCACGAAACTTGTAGCGCTTCCCATTTCTCAATCCGTAGCTGGAGCTAAGGCCACAGCACAGATACAGATACAGCCTCAAGTTCAGCCTGGAGCTTCCCATTGATTGGTGCCTCTTACTCTGCCGTCTTCTGCTTTGTCTTCTGCTTGTGCTACCCGTTTTCACTGTGTGTAGCATTTTTTTTAAGATATAAATTATTTTCTTCACTCAGGTAGAAGCGGGGCAGCAGGGCACCAGCTGCGCCTAATTGCCAAAAGTATCTTGCAGATACATTTCTTTTGTCACGTTAGAACGCGCACGCTGCCGCCGCTGCTGCTGATGTCATGAGTCAACCTTGAACCTTTTGTTTTAGTTTCAAACGAGACACACACACACACACACACATGTACACACACACTCGCACACCCGTACATAATTTATAACTACTATCAACAACTTTTGCTTTCGTTGTGGAGCGCAGCGCTCAATGTGCTAATTGGCACGGAACTCAAATTGAAGCCGGTTTGGGGGCAACCAGTTTGGGGGTATTAGTCGAAAATAAAAACACAATTCCAATCTGAATTGAGTGTGCCCAGCGATGGCCGGCTTCAACTTATAATCCTATGCCGACTGAAATTGCGTTGGATCGAGAGTACCCAAAGCTGCGACTTGATTAAAACGAGGCTTGATTAAAAGCAACAAATTAACTCCGTCTTAAGTTTCAGTTAGCTTAACATTTAATGAATATTTTTATAGTACGTAGTCTTGCTTCGAAAGTGTATTCCAACTTGAATTTCAGTTACTTTTCAGTTCTGGCTTGAAACCTGATGATTCTATGCCGCATTTAGCTTTGAATATTTCGAGCAACATTTCGGCGTACTGCAAGCAGCTTAGGTTTACCTAAAAACATAATTCCATGCCGATTTGAATTTCTGTTTGTTTCTAGTTTAAATGGGACTACCCCAACCCCAAGTAATTCCATTTCGACTGAAATTGCAGTTCTCAGTTCTAGGTTTTAGTTTCGCATGTTGTCACAAGTATTTGCCCGAGTATTACTTATGCATATATTCTCACAGCTCTGCTCTACGATCTCGAAAGTCTTCATAAATTATGCTCTCTCGCTCTGTCCCTCTCCATCTCTCTCTCTCTCTCTCTCTCTCTCTCTCTCTCTCTCTCTCTCTCTCTCTCTCGTCTCTCTTTTCGCCAAACTCAAAGTGTAACTGCATAAATCGCAGCAGTTGGCGCTGCCATGTCAGGAGTTATCTACGGGTATCTTGGCATGTCCAAGTCCCAACTAACAAGAGAAAGAGTGAGGGAGATAGTGGGAGAGTAGGTAAGGGGGCAGGGTGGAGGTAACTCACTTGCAAGAGCGCTATCACCAGCTGTATGGGGCCGCAGCGGACGACGACGGTGCCGATGGTGGTGGCGCGCAGGGAGCTGCTCGAGCTCGTCGCCTGACTTGGCGTTGGCGACGATGATGACATTGTTGCTGAATAATTGAAGGCGTCTAGCTGGGATTGGGATTGAGACTGCGACTGCGACTGCGAGGGGAGCTGCAGCAGTTGCTGTTGCTGTTGCTGTGGCTGTTGCTGCTGGCGATGCGAGGAGCTGGCCGAGTAGAGTGAAGACATCGATGAGTCTAACGCTTGGCGACGCTCCATGTTGTTGCTGTTGTTGCTGTTGCTGCTGCTTGTCGGCGTTGAGTGTTGTTGCGATTATTGTTGTTGTTGTTGTTATTGTTGTTGAGACTGTTGTTGTTTCTGCTGCTGTTGTCGGCTTAGCGGCTACGTGTAGTTTTGTATGCTTCACGTGGGCGTTTTTAATCTTTGCCGTTTAGTTTTCTTTTCGCTTCTTCCTTTTATTTTGCTTTGTTTCGTTTCGTTTTTATTTGTGCATTTTGTTTGGTTTCTGGGGGGAAGGATGTTCGGTTTGTTTGTTAGCTTGTGTTTAGTTCAAATTGAGTTATTTCGTTTCGTTTTGCTTTTGTTTTGTTTTGTTTCGCGATTTTCTTCGAATTTATTTTCCTCGTTGTCGCGCTCGCTATCAACGCTGGCGATCGTCTGACTGAGAGAGTAAAGATCGCCAGCCGATCGCCAGCAGATCGACTATGACTTCATACGTGCCTCACTGCCTGCCTGCCTGCCTGCTGCCTGCCTGCTGCCTGCTGTTTATTATTGTACATCAAGCACAACAATGTATACATATATAATCTAATGCTAGTCGGCTCTCGCTAGGTGTAGCTGTGGCTGTGGCTGTTGCCGTATCTGTGAGATACTTTTGGCGCCTTTGATGCGTGCGCGCTCGCCGCCGCCGCCGTCCGATGACAATGCTCGATTTGCGCTATTTCTGAAATCAAACTAAAACATTCGCATTAGCGTACAGCCCATGCCCCGCCCCATGCCTCATGCCTCGTCCCCGGCCAGTCCCTTCCCTCGTCTGTCTGTTTGCATAGCCCACATTTGGCGGATGTGCGTCAGGCTAATCATGCGCTGTTGTATCTGCCAGATACACGCGCATCTCTATCTGTTTGCCCCCCCCTCGGACGCGCCACAAGGCACACATGTGCCAATTGTTGCATTGCCCGCAAGCGTTAACCTTTCGCCGTCGCAGGGCGATCGATTGCAGCCCGAAATTATGGCAGTCCGCGTTTATTTTTGACTCATTACGCATACGCAATGTGCGCCCGTGCGACTGTCCGACTGCCCGACTGTCCGACTGAGCATTAGGTAATTCTCTCGCTTCTCTGTGTTTCATTTTCATTTTCATTTTAATAGCCAAAACATTCATGGCAATTTCCCGACTCTGTAAACTAAACGTATTTTAATTGTACTTTTCGGGGCCCCAGCGCTATAAATAGCGCCTGCACAGCTACGGCATACTGTGTGCAGAGCACATGCCTGGAGATGGGGCGTGGCTGCCAGCCCTCCTGCTCGCCTGCCTGCCTGCGACTTTCTTAGCACTTGCAGCCAGGCAATTGTCAAATCTCACAAAGCAACGCAATTCTATTGTATCATCATTCATTTTCGCATCTCGTTGAGGGTGAGAGAACAACAAACAAAATAAATTTAAATAAATTCAATAGCATATTCTAGTTTTGTGTTTTCTTTTTCATTTGTTTCATAATGAATATTATTTATATTTTATTTTGCGTTTTTTTTTATTTTTATTTTCGTCAAAATGCTCGAAACTGATGCGACGCGTCGCTCGCTCAATGTCATTAGTCGCTAATTTATTGCGCCTGACGCGAGCATAAATTTACATTCTTTAAAATTTACATTATTTTAAAATCGAAAACTATTTATTCGCACATTTTATGCCGTTTGCTGTTGGCTTTTTCGAAATACAAACGAAGCCTGCGGCGAGTGGAGAGAAACACGCGCGCCCGTGCCGCGTACCCAACAACCGAACGACGCGAACTTCGAACAAGACTGAAGCAGGCGAAGACTGCCTCGCAGATCGGCTAGTCGATCGGTTGGCTCTGGCCGAACGGGTGGGTCAGCTCATCTGCTGCGCTCGCAGCTAACCGGCAAATAACCGATTCGCTCGCGCTCTCTCGCGCTCTGCGAATGCGCTTACGCCTTGAGCCGGCTGAGCTTTGGTTTGAGAGAGCCAGCGCGAGTTCTAGCAGCAGTGCTGCCAGAATTTGGAGATGTAAAAATGGCTAGACTGAAATATACAAACTGAGGCGCTTATCTAGCGTTTTTTTGCTTTATACTACTGTGGGAAAAAAGTAAGGTGAATTTCCAATTTAAAATTCGCGGGCTTGAGATGGCGAACTATAGTAAAGAACACTGTGGGAAAAGTATGTACTTGTAGAAAAAGAACATTTTAAAATCTAAAAACTAACAGCATTTTAGAATTTTAACGTTCTTACTATATATTTTCATCATTTTTTAATTTAAAGTTAAAAATGTTAAAAGCTGCAAATACATTTCAGAATATCTGAATATCATTTTTAAATTTAAAGTTAAAAATGTCAAAAGCTGCAAATACATTTCTGAATAACTGCATCTAGCTACTAAAAGGCTGTTACAGCACTGTCTAGCAGTTAAGCGGCGTCTAACCGATTCGCTGGCTGCTCACGCTCTCTTCGCTTTGGAAAGCCGGCTGAGCTTTGACTTAGTATGAGAGGCAGAGAGAGAAAGAGAGCCCGAGAGAGGCGTAGCTGGAGAGCGGGTGAGAGCGGCTTGGGCAGGGGCGACATAAATAAACAAGTGCTCTTGGCATTCGTTGCGTCGTTAATTCATGATTTCAATTTTTAATGCCGGCAACAGCAGCAACAACAACAGCAGCAGCAACAACAACAACAATGCGCTCAAGTGTAGCTTGTACTTTAATAACAGACACAGCGCGAAGCTGCAACAACCTGACTGCGTCGTGTCTTAATCGAATGCAACAGGCGGACGGCCGCCCGCCCGCATTCAAAGCGTTGCGCCTCTGCTTCCCCCTTGCCCTACACCCCTGCCCGCGCAGTTTTGCGCTACTTGAACGTCCGAAATGCGTGTGGCAGGCGATGCTCGACTTGAGTTGGTCGGGCGCAGGGGAAGGGAAAGAGGTTGGAGCAGAAGCTGGGGTAAGGCCAGGCGATGCTCGACTTGAGCTGCGTTTAGAGACGGAGTAGGCAGAGGGAACAGGGGCCAGGGGCAATGGCAAGGGCAGTGAACAGGGGGCGGTGGCAATTGCATCGGACTTCGTGGCATTTGTGTTGCCGCCTTGGCGTCCAATCAACGTTCGTTGTGATTATGCTGCAGCCTATCAACGGAGCAGAATTTATTGAATTATACTTTCGGCGATAAAGCGATAAAGAAGAAGGGGAAGGGGAAGCACGAAAGCAAGAAATACCGTCGGCAATTTGATTTGATTGCAGCCCTGGCGCTCGCCTAAGAATTCCGTCAAAATTTTCACCTATGTGTGTGTGAGTGGAACTCCCCACTTAACACACACACACACACATACACTTATACACTCGCAGCGACATGTACTTTATTTATAACATTTTTATTGAGATTAATGTGACATTTGAGTGGCTTGTTAAAGTGAGAGCGGGAGAGAGCACAAGAGAGAGTTGAAGAGTGAGAGACTGTGAGTGTGCGTGTGTGTGTGTGTGTGTGTGTCAACTCCCATTTCGTATAATTAAAATCACTTAAAAAACGTTTATAATTAAGCATTTCTTTGGGGGTCCCATTCTGCCCCATGCGACGCACAAGGGTTAACTCCACTCGATTACAACTCCCGCCTAAAGTTATGCAACACTTTAGGTGCGCCCGAAATGAAGTTCATTTTAATTTCTCAAATATTTTCATAATTTACAATAATTCAAGTTTCATGCTTAAATTGTTTATTACATTTAAATGCGAATATTAAATATTTTGTGACTCGCTTTGCACTCGAAAAAGCATAAAATAATTACGAAATATAATAAATTTGCATGCCACTGAAAACAAAATGTGTAAATTAAATTTCGTTTCGAATTAAGCTAAATTAAATTAAGGAATTATTCTGAAAAATAATAATAATATTTTTTCAAATGAAATTTTGCTTCGAATTAAACTAAATAAGAATATGGATTATATTCTATAAACTGGGGTACAATAATAATAATAATAAATTATTAATTAAATGCTAGAAGAATTGATTATTTTGGAATTCTCTAATTGTCGTCGCAGGCAAGCGGAACTAATCGCTGTTAATTTGAAATTTCTTTAGTATAAATAACTATGGCTAAAGCAGGCGGAACGAAGGAAACAAAAATTGCTGAGTAACCAAAATAGAAACGCTTTCAAATAAATCAGCGGAATTTCGGGGAAAATTATCAGCCAGCAATTTTTCAGATTTTGGCAAGAAAACAGAAAAAAAAACAAAGCCAACAACAAAGCGGAAAGCGAATGGCGCGGGTTAATTAGGCGGGTTTTCTCTTGTCGTCGGGAGCTCAGAGGAATCCCTTGATCGTCTGTTTCGTAATGTTCTCGTAGTACTTGCTGCGGCGCCATGCAGCGCAGCCCGCAGCGGTAGCAGTCGCAGTCGCAGCAGCAGCAGCTGTTGTTGTTGTTGCCTGGGAACTCACCTCTGGCGTGACGGCTGTGGAGGGGCCGGGCCGCAGCTCTGTGGTGATGTCCACCAGGCCGTAGCCCTCCAGCTCGCTGTCCGACTCATTGGGCAGTCGCTGCTGCAGCTGCTCCTCCGGCGTGGGCGTAACGCTCTGACTGTGCAGCTCCGCTACGCCCGCCACGCTGTCCTGATCGTCGTCGTGGTTCTTCAGTGCCTGCTGAGCCGACGCCGATGCTGCCGCTGCAGAGAAGTAGCTCAGCTCGGAGCTGTCGAAGGAGACGTTGACGGGCGACTGCGGCAGCTCGGGTATCTCGAAGTTGCTCAGCGTCGAGTCGTCCGCCTCGTCAAAGGAGTTCTTCGCGGAGCCAATGTACGAGGCCGTTTGGAAGGAGGACGAGTGCGAGTTGGGCGTGAAGTTGCCCTCGGAGGCGGTGGCAAACGACTCGTCTTCCGTCGAGCGCGACTGCCAGTCCTGCAAAAAGAAGCGGGGAAAGCAAATGAAAGGAAGAACAGAAAAAGCAAGGTGCAGTCAAGCACACTCGACTGATAAATACCGTGCGCCTACTGCTTAACAGAATAATAAATAAAATATAAATAAAAAGTATAGAAAATTTGTAGGCTGTGGGTGTGGCAGTCAACGTTAGATATAATCCTCAACTGCGTATGCTATAGAGCATTTCTCATGCCAAATTTGGTATCCCTAGCTATTGTCATAGCTGAGTGCTATGCGTTCATACAGACAGACGGACAAACGGACAGACAAACAAGGTCAAACATGCAGACCAAAATCAACATTTAACTATGACAAAAAATATATAATATTCTGTATGGCTTACTAGCCCTCCCACTACCTGTTACATACCCTTGCAAAAAGCTAATTTACCTCGTTTACCCTTTCCCAGTAAGTATAAGGTACGGGAAGGACACCTGATCTGCGCGCTACTCGCGACTCACCTCGCTGCTCATGCCGTTGCTGCCGAGCTTCTTGTGACTGACATCCAAGTCGCCTCCAGTGTCGCCTCCTGCGTCGCTGCCACAGTCTCGTATGACGGCGTCCAGAGACTCGGCCACTTCGGCGATGGCGCTCAGCTTGTGCGAGATGGCGGCGCAGGCGAGCTCGTTGCTGCCCGTCGGCGTGACGGTGAGCGTGGCTGGTGTCTCCACGCTGCCGGCGCTGCTGTTGCGTCCGCTGTCGTGCAGCGGACTCGCACTGACGGCGCTCTCCTCCAGCGGCAGCTCGTCGGGCACAATGCTGTAATCAGAGGTGATAAGAGGCGTCACATTAGACTGCAGGCCAGCGTGTAGTGCGTCTGCTGTGGCGTCCAGGGAGGCGGTGCGTGAGTGCGAGGGCGTGGCTTCCATGTCCATGTCCGTGTCCGTGTCTGTGTACTCGCTCTGCGGATACGTTTCGCTGTCGTTCCTAATCAGTGCCTTGATCTTGTCCAGGCTGTGCAGCCCGGGCTGCAGCTCCTGCTCTGGCTCAATGTCCTCCTCCTCCTCGAGGGTTTCCTCAATGATGATGTCGCGTTCGATGGAGGCTTTGGCTATCTTTGTCTTGACACTGGAACTGCTGGCCGTGTCGTCATCTTCATCGTCCTCCTCCTCTTGTGCAGGCAGCTTGCTGCTCAGATTTATATCATCCAGCAGCTGGGAGAGCTGTGAAGTGGGTGTTGGGTCGGAGCCAGCGCCAAGATCTTCCTCCTCGCTGGCGAGGGGCGCCTGCTGCTCCAGCGCTGCCTCCACTAGAGTTGCCTCTTCTGGTGAAGCTTCCTCTGAGCTTGTCTCCGAGGTTTTCTCCGCTGGAGCAGCTTCCTCTGGAGTCCTTTCCACCGTAGCTGCCTGCTCTGGAGGCAGCTCATCGGGTGGCGCCTCGTCCACAACAATGATGGGCACCTCGTCGGCTTTCGATTTGGCAAACAAATTGCGAAATCTGGAAAACATTTTTCTCCCTTTCTCCTTGTCTCTCTCTCTCTCTCTCTCTCTCTGTCTCACTTTCCCGACGTAGGTTTGACGCAATCGCTAAACACGCGTTTGGCTCGTGGCCAGAGGCGACAATTGCTGGGCGCAATTACTCACAGGATTACACTGGGAGAAAAGGGGAGAGACCCCGCTATAATTAACCCGCAGTTTCACTTTGACCCACTTGTTGGCTGGCGGCACTCGCGACACGTTTCTCCAGCGGAATCGAATCGACTTTCTATATATATATATAGAGTATATGGAGGAGCAATACTGCCGGCTGTCTGCGCTCGCCTGACAAGTTGACAGTCGCCACGCTGTGTATATGTATATCGCGTGTATATATAGTACTATAGTCCCGTTCTCGTGCTCGTTCCCGTTCCGACGAGCTGGCGACGCTACGCGCTGGATCACGCACCGAAATAGACTGATGGATCTCAAGAACTCAGAAGTCGAGAGACCGCAAGTTTTCGATTTGTTTCGCTTTTGTCAGCTTTTATTTTAGTTTTATCTGAAGTGAATGGTTTGAGTGTCTTTTTGGCCTTTGTCCGAAATATTTGAGTGGGTTTTCCGCACTGTGGCAAGGAAAATATGCGACACGATGCTTAACAATTTCTGTCGCCAAGTTTTAGATGGAAGAGTATCAAATCTTCAGCCTGGGCAGCTTGTCCATTAATCAGAATTTTTAATATAGTTTTTACTGAATTGTTTGAGTATCATATTTTCTATATACAATTTTTTTTAGCATTTAGTTAACTGAATGGAAGAGTATCTTTGTATTCGACAGATTTATTTTAATAGATTTATGATATTATTTATAAGCTTCTCCACCCGCACGCACGCTCTCTCGCCTGCCCTGGAAATCAAAGTAGCTCTCTCTGTGCCACTCTCTCTCTCTCTCTCAGTTTCCACTCACCTCTTGCCCGTTAGCGCGTCCAGCACGAAAGGCTCCTTCAGTCGTTTCTTGAGCAGCCTGCCCAGACGCACCATGCGTCCCACCTCGACGAGCAGCTGCTCGCGCGCCAGTAGATGCCGCTGTAGACGCGCGCCCAGCGCACCGGCAGGCGATAGCTCTGGCGAGGCTTCGGCGTCGCTGCTGATGCCGCTGCTGCTGCGATTGTGCTGCTGGCGCTGCTGCTGCTGCAGCTGCGACGTTAGCTCGTGCGTTAGCAGCGGCCGCAGGTCGCGCAACTGCCTGTAGTAGGCCTCGACGCTGCGATGGAAGACGGCGGAGACGCGCAGGCGCGTCATCTGCTCCTGCGCGATAGACTGTAGGCTGTGCCAGGTGCGCTGCAGCTGCAGCTGGAACTGCTCCGGCTCCGACTGCTCCAGCTTGCAGCAGAGACGCAGCGTCTGCGAGGCCTCCAGCAGTTGGCAGCCGTAGTTGAAAATGCTCTAAAAGGCAGAGAGTGGCAGTAGACGGGGAAGGGGTCAATAAGCACAAAATGGCTGCAGAGAGATCCCTCTTTCTCTCTCTCTCGCTCAGTTTCTGTCTGAAAAACTCACCCGTCCGGTTTCCTCGAACCCCTGCAGCTCATCCTTCTGCAGCTGAATCTCGTGGATGTTGCAGCCGACATGGGAGTGACAGCGCAACAGCACCGCGTACAGCTCACCGAGCCACTGGAGCGCGCGCCGCACCTCCTGCTCGTAGCCGTGAATGTGGGTCACCTGCTCCAAGGTGAGCCGCTGCAGCGCGGCGCGCTCTCCCCAGCGCTGCCTGCGCTCGCGGCTCGCGTCGATCTGGCGGCGCAGCTGGGCAATGTCGTTGCTGTAGTCCAGCTGGAGGTCACGGCCCAAGGCGTCTTTCACCGGCATTGCCAGCATGTCGCTCAGCTTCTCGCCCTCGCGCACAAGTTCGCGTTCGATGTTGCCTGACGACGTGCAGCAAAAGGTTGCAAGTTGCAACATGAGTGAAACATGCATTTTAATAGGGGCGGAGTGAGTGTAACTGCACTGATAAAGCCTGCTTATAATGCGGCAGTTGGGAGAAGTTCTAATGGCACTGCAGAGTCTCGCTATGGTAGTTCGAACTTGATAAGAGCAGAGACAAGATAAGCTCAAGATTTTTCTACTTCTTAATCACAATTTTTTTAATAAATTCTTAAGATAATTAAGAAGCAAATAGCTAAGCTCTATAAAAAGATGGATAATTAATGAGAAGTAGTTGCTATAGTAGAGCAATATGTTTCTAGTTCTATCTTGATGTAGATTTTGTATTCCTATAAACTGAGGGCATTGGAATATGCAGAGAATTTTAAAGGAAATTAATTATTTTTTGAATTTTTCTGGAAATAAGCCTAGACAGAAAATAACAAAAAACCGAAATCTGTATACAGTTCAAACTTATTAGATTGAAATTTTGTTGTTATCTTAAATTTTGTTTTGTCTCATACTCGAATCTTATCTAATTGGGTTTCCACATGGCTCTTTTATCACGGCAATAAGGTCTCTGATATGCAAAAGTGGGTCAAAATTCCAATCAAGGCTACAAGATGTGAGTGACAGACCTATGGAGCAAGACCACTAAAGTTCTATACAAAAAACTTGATCTTTATGATTGGAATTTGGAGTCGATAAGTAATGCTTTATAGCATGATGTTACCTATTAAGCTAACCATGGCTCAGACAAGCCAGCAGTGGAAGCTGATCAAGCGAGCTCATCCCACACGAAACCACGACTTTCACTTGGACTCAACTGGCACGCTCCCATTAGGTAGTTAACCCCCGGTCTGACCCTGCTACCAACTCACCCAAGAGCTGTTGACTCGTCTTCAGCTGCTGCAGCATCTGCTCCGCCTGCTGCCAGTCCAGCTCGCTGGCCTCCGCCTCCGTCGCTCGACTGGCGATCTGCAACTGCTCCTCGAACTGATCGAGCAGGCGATGGAAACGCAGCGCCGTCATGAGAATCTTGCGTCTGCGCTCCAGTCGCTCGGCAAACGATCGACAGACGAACTGCATGAAGTCGCGCTGCGAAAGCAGATCCTGGTAGGCTGTCGCTTCCTTCCGCTGCGCCACGCACTGGCCGATCTTGTAGAGCAGCTCCGCGTAGCAGCCGTAGGTGTCGCGGCACTCGAGCTCCAGTTGATCGTGCGCGGCGCGCAAAGTCTCGCAGGCGCGCACATCGCCGCCAACGCTGCGCTGGCGGCTGAGCAGCTGCTCGGCCTCGTTGAGTATCCAGTTGGTGACAAAGGCCACGCCCTCGGCCAACGAGCTGAGTTCGCGTGCCTCGCGCAGCGACCGCAGCAGCTCCAGCCAGGCGGTGCGTATGGCCGTCTGCTTCTTCTCGATCTCGTTCAGGCGCAGCTCGATGCGCGATCGCTCGCAGCTGAGATCGGGCGGCAGCAGGGGCTTGCCACTACTTGTTGTAGATGTTGTCGTTGTTGTTGTTTCTGTTGTTGCAGGTGCGGCGGGCTGTGTCGGGCTGGGCGCATGCGTCTCGTAAGCCTCGTTGAAGCGCGCCAAGATCGCGTTACCTGCGATCACCGAGCAAAAGAGAGAAAGAAAAGAGAAAAGGGTTTTCCGTATTAGTTTCAACTGCGATCGCTTTATTAGTCGGCAACTCAAGACGAGTTAACACATTTCTTGCTGCGTTTCTATTTGTCTTGCGTTTTACGCTGTAAACGAAAAAAAAAAAGTGAAAAGCCCAAGACGAGACCAAGTGAAGGGTCACGATGCCAACGAAGGCACCCACACACGCGACAACAATAAACACGAGCATGAAGTATGCGGTTTTTGTGGTCGATCTTCTTCGTGCTGGGAAACACTTAAAAGACACTGAGCAGCAGGGCTAAAGATCGGCAAGATGTTACGGGATTCGATATGTGTGATCTACGGCTCTAAAAATTTATTTATTATTTATGAAGATTCATTTGACTTTGCAGTAGCTTATAAAACTTTACAAAAAAGCAGATCGCAAAAATCAGATGATCAAATTATAAACAGATTCAAATTTACATTTTAATTTAATTTTTGGGACTTAAGACTATACAAAAGAGCTAACGATTGGCAAGATTAGTTGATATTTCAGCTGGAAAATCTATAGTTTTCAGCGCGAAAGAAAATTCAAGACGTATTTAAAATATTTCAACATTTTTTTTAGACGTTGATCGTAGAGATCAAATATAGTAATCAGAATAAGAAAATTCAAGAAATAAGAAAGATATTCTAAATTAACTGACGACTCTGTTTTACTTTCAGCTACTCTAAAACAGAGCTGAAATATCACTTAAATCCAGTGATCTTATATATAGATCAGCCTAGAAATGTGTAAGCAAATTACAGAAAATTAGCTGAAAATGTGAGCGGAATTTGTTGACTGGATTAGCTCAGACTTTTTCAAGTTCGCTCGCCCCATAAATAAACAATTTCAATGTTATGCAGTGTAATAAAAGTCAACCCACAGCGTCGCGCAGCGAGGGCAAAAACAAAAGGCAAAAACAAGTTTGCCAAACATTTTCATTTCTAATTGAAACACGCACGAGCCACCGTTCTCTCAGTCGTTGTTGTTGTTGTTTTGGATGTTGTTGCCGTGTGCTGTTACTTGACATATTTGTTGTTGTCGGGTAACTCGTTTGAGCATTGAAATTATGTAGATCGCGCTGTGCCAAACGAAAGACTGAGGCAACAAACTTGCCACGCGCTGCCTCGCCTGCTCACTCACCCATTTCGATGGCCGCCTCAATGCTGCGCTGCACGTGCGTGTGCAACTGCGCGCACTTCTTCAGCTCGACGTCAGCCTCCGTGGGGCGCAGCGCCCTGTGCCCGGCGAGCAGCGCCAGCAGCTGCTCCATGGCGCCCAGCGTCAGCGCGTGCGTTCTGCTAAACTCATCGATGGACTGAGGAAGAGTGAAAGAAGTTACCCGTCTATATTTGCAGAAGGAAGAGAGGGGGAAGGGGCATATGCCACTTACCTTGCGCTGCTGCAGCCACAGATCGTAATTGAATTGCAGTGTGCCGCCCAACTCCTCGGGCAGATTGTGCGGCTCTATGAACTTGGCCAGACGCGCGCGCGACAACACCAGGGGCTGAGAGAGAGGGGGAGCAGTCAGTTCCGCTTGGCTGGCAGCCACAATGCAACACACAACTTACCTCGCCCTTCGTCTGCGACTTGGCGCATGGCTCCACGTGCTTCTCCCAGAAGCCTTCCGCCCTGACTAGATACAGATCGACGCTGATGTCGCCGCCGAAGAGCGCGTAGATCTGGCGCACGTGCTGCCTGGAGATGCGCGAGCTGCTCTCCTGCGCGTTGACAACGATGCTCACTCCGTTCTGCAGTATGGCAGCACTACGAGGAGAGGGGGAGGTAGAGAGAGGGGAGAGTTAACAACAGTTCATTAGTGGAGTCTGAGGCTGAGCCCTCAACGAATTGATTGATCACCCGACGAGATCTAATCATAATTTATGCCTAAGCAACTCTCTTTTATTGTCGCTCGTTGAATTGATAAATTTGACTACACTGCGCGAAATGCAAGGCTGGTCATGTCTTTTCAAATTCCCGAGAAGTCGCTAGAGATTGCAGAGAGGGCAATTTATCTTGCCTTGTGTCGCGCGGCATCACTTTAAGTGTGCCCAGAGCTCAGCTAAGAAGATCATAAGAAGGAATTAGCATAACTGAAGAAAATGCAAGAGTTATTTGAAATACTTGAGCTTTAGATACTCTACATTGAGCCGAACAGTGGATACTGAAGATCGGCAAGATCTGAAGAGAAACGTGTGAACTTGAGTTCTAAAATCCCATACAATATACCTATTTCAAGTTTAGGTTGCCTTCTGCTGCAGCTCAAGATACCTCGCAAATAAGGGAAAAATCGGCTGGGCATGCTGATTGTTAGTATCAGACTCTTCTCTCGGCTGAGAAGGTCATAAAATGGAATTAGCATATCTGAGTGTTATTTCCCTGGGCCTGAGACCGCGCTCGAGCTAATGAAAAGACCTGAGATATAGAGCCTAAATCATGTGCGGGTTATTTGCATATATCTGCTATGCTAATTAGCCTCGATTGGCGCTCGCCGCAGCAGCGCGGCCTGAAGACTCACCTAAGCGCGCGCTTGAGATACTCGAGCGTCAGTTGCAGGCAGCGGCGATTCCAGAGTTCCTGATCGTTGAATGCATTCACAATGAATATGACGCGCTTGTCGCGCTCGTAGCCGCCCGTTACATACGCGCTGCGTGTCTGCAGCGCGTCCAACACGTCCTCCTCCATCCTCTTAATTGTCGTCAGCGTCGGTGCGAGAGAGTCGTCATTTCTGCGAAGGGGAGAGGAGGAAGACGTTGAGCAGCAGCACAGAAGTCCAAGTTGAAAAGGGGCAAAAACGCGCAGCTCGTTCCTATGACTATTTGCTTTTGTTGTTGGTGTTGTTGTTGTTGTTGGAAATTAATACGAGTCACAGTTAGCTCTGGCTGCTGTTGTTGTTGTTGTTGTTGTTGTTGCTGTTGCAGCAACTGTTGCTGCCGCTGCACAATGCATTTCCAATGCCGTCTTGGAACACGTTTGACAAGTCGCCGCCGAAGACTGAAGACTGCGGACGGAGGTCTGAAAACTGGAGACTCACATGATTTTCACTATTTTCATGTTAGTCCAAGCGCTGCCTGCCGCTGCTAATGGAAAATGGAAAATTCCAATTTTGCGCATGGCTTTTTGTGTACAGCGCAGACCCAGCAAGAGGGTCGCTTGGCCATTGAGTAGAGGCACAGAATACTATCGCTTGAGAATCAGAAAATACCCTGTACATTTGCTGAGTAACTGCCGAGTATGTGCTGGGTATCTGCTGTGTAGACAATCGCTTTTCTTTCATTTTGGAAAATTACTTGACACAAATTGCTGCAGCGGCACGGGGCAGCGTCGGGAAGGCCCCGCCAAACTCTTTCTATGCCAGCAGCAGCAGCAGCTGCAGCAGCAGCTTTGGCTTAATTTGTTGCCGACTGCTGACTGATAAGGGGCGTGGCAGCCAGCAGTGAGCCAGAGAGCGGTAGCGAGAGGGCGACATGCAGAAATCCTGTTTCTGTCTATCTTACAGTTATGCGTAAATGACTGTGAAACTTGCTCCGTTTTATGGACAAGAATCCGCTGCAGCACTTGCAGCACTTGCGGCACTAGCAGCAGCAGCAGCACTTGGCGGGGCCAACTGGGCAGAACTGGCCAACCTGTTGCCACACTGATTATTGTCAAGACTACGCTGCGGGACAGGCTACCCCTTCCGCATGGAATTACAATTAATGGCAAATATTACAGCAAAAGCAACAACTACATCGACCACAACTACAACTTCCAACATGAATTTCGAGTTTCAAATGTCAGACTCAAAATTGAATAATGCGAAAAGTACAACAAGTGCGCACTCGACTATTCAATACCATGCACCCACGTAACCCCTTAAAATCAATATAATAATATGATTTTAAACAAATGCTGCCAAATTATTTTCATTCAGCATTATAGTTAGCTATAGCTAGAAATAAAAATTTCAGCTCTGCTCTTCAAAAATGAAAATCCAGACGGATATGCATGCAGCTTATATGCCACCTTTTACCACCTTCAATGGGTAAATGGTAAAAAACAACAACCGAAGGCAAAGCCAGCAAAAAAGTAGCAAATGCCGCAGAAATTCGACGAATAAAAATATAATGATCGGGAGACAGAGAGAGCGAGAGGGGAGCGGGACCCCCGCGGGCCTTAAATGCCCCGCTTTTATCTTGGGCACACCTTTCATGGAGGGTTTTAGGCCTTGCGGCGCATAAAAATGCTACTAAAATAGACAAAAAAAGAAGCAAAAACAAACAGAAGACAAACCAAAAAGAAACAAAAACCGTTTTTCTTCAACTTTCTTGAGAAGTCTCTGCCCGTCTGTCTGGCAGTGTGGCAGTCTGGCATACGGTTTATGATATGACGATAAGATCTATGCGGGGCAGGCGAAAATGAGCGACGTTTCAGTTCGGGTTGTTAAATTAATTGAAAAGTTCAGCGCAACAACAGCAACAACTCGAACAACAGCAACTCAAAAGGCCATTAGCATTTCGGCCAAAGAATTTGTTTTAACAGCTGACAACAAATGGAGCTGCTGCTCCTCGCTTCTCTCTGGCTTTCATCTCAATTTTCATTCTGTAATTAATTATTTTTCGACTTTTTACGCGCTGCTCAAATTGTAATTTGACATTAAATCTCGTTTAATGTCTGCCCGGACAGACTTTCGCGCCGCATACCGCGTACAGCATACCAACCCGTCTCTGCCCCGGCCTCTCTGTAACGCACTCGCTGCGATCCGATCCGATCCGATCCGAACTCGATCCGGCGATCTATAGCTCACGCGCTCAACTGAAGCTCTTTGGGGTCTGCTTATGGCGCCAGAGCTGCGCGCTTTACAACGCGTTGCAAGCTCGAAGCGAGTTCGAGTTCGCAGCGAGTTCGAGTTCGCAGCAATATCGCGTGTCAGCTGTTTTTTTCTCCACTTGCCGCGCATATCAATCGCGTCTTCTGGCCCTTTTTGCTGCAAGTGCAGGGAAACCTGTTCGCATGTGACTGCGACTCGCGCGCCGAGGTTTCTTTTCCGCCTGCTAAATTAAAACAAAACATGCGTTTTGTCTGCTTCACCCGTGCTGATAGCGCGGAGGCAGCCCAGTAACAATCTCGGTGTGGGTACATTAGCTAGAAGAGAGAGAGAGAGAAAACTATCTGAAAATATTATTAACAATTAAAACCGCAGGGTAAAAATGCTTGTTACACATAAATATTTAAATTAATATAAAAAAATCTTTAAGAAATTGCATCCAATAATGTTTTTAATTTAGTGTTGTGTGGGCAAACTGTCAAAAATCACGAAAATACAAAACATTTTAAAGTCCAGTCTCTGTAAAAATTAACCCTTTGCTTGACTTCTAACTCACATAACTTTCTCAAAAATCATGCGATTTTCGTCGGAAATGTCATTTTGTTCATGGTTTGAACTCTAAATTGATCTGGCATTTAAATTTTATGTTTTTGGAAAATTCATTTTTTTCAATATTTTGCATGCTACCCCCTTTCAAAAAAGTGAAAAATTTCGATGAAAATTTTTGACCTCGAATTTGAACATAAATTGATAAAATAAGCTAAACTATGCTTAAAAAATGATTTTACGAAAAGTCAAGTCAAAATGTCAATAATAGCGAAAATATACTCAATTTTCGAGTGCCTTAGGTGCCCTCGCAATACACCATTTGCGCTAGTTACTCATATGATTCGCCTGCCCATACACTAGCAAGCGTATGCCCACGTCATCATAGACTCCATTTGCCTCGTTTCTTGGCTTGTTGTTTTATTCATGGGCTGCTCGCAACGTGGGAACTTTTAATTGTGTGTGCGTATGGGATGCGAACAGGAATTTCTCGTCGTCGTCGTTTTATTCCTCGTGCTGCTCACTAAAGCACTTGAAATGCAAAAGGATATTTAGTATGCCTGGACAGTGCAAATATCAAAGATTTATTGAAACTGGAAACGGGAAGGAAAACCAGTTTTGGGCTTCACTTGCGATGGAGGTCAAAACAAAGACCCCGAGCACGCCCCCAAATCAACTGCCAAGCAAAAGGGACAACAGAGGCAAGAGTGTGTGTGTGTGTGTGTTGTTGTTGTCTGTGCTGGTGTGTGTGTGTGCGACCCTTATAAACATGTCAATCACAAGTAAATTGTAGCAGATTTAATGGCCGGCCGGAATGCGGAATGTGGGTCGGCGAGAAAATGCAAATGGGGGCAGTAGATGCCGCTCTCCTCGCCCCTGCTTACTCCTGCAGCTATTGCCATTGCTGCCTGCTGTTGGCTGCCTGCTGCTTGCTGCTGCTGTGTCAGCAGCAAGGACGCGCCATGACGCTGCCTATTTGCTGAAGTTTCCATGCCGCTGCTTAGCAACAATTTATTGGCAATCTTCTGGCATAGGCGCGTTTTTTATATGCTCCGCTCTTTTTAGCTGCTTTTCCGTTTTTTCCGTATTTTTGCGTTTTCTATTCAGTTCAGTTCTAGTTATACCCGGCAACCATAGTAAATGTTTCAGAATGGTATATAAGTTTTGCAAAAAAGGAGACAAAATATTTACCTGGGTAAAAAAAACAAAGAAGTAAAAGCAATAAAGAATTTTCCATAAAAAACATTGTTGGAATAAATGTTCTTAAATAGCTGAATGGTATCTAACAGTCGAGTGCTGTCGAGCTTAGGTTCCTCTAGTTCTTTTCGTTGGTTTTTTGGTTGGTTAAAGTGCGTGCTGGGCCGAACAAGCACGTAGCACGTAGCCGATAAAGGGCCCATTCAAGCAGCTCCTGTGTAGTTTGTAGCCCTGCCGACTGCACTCTCGACTGCAATTCTCCACTCGTTCTCTCTCTCTCTCTGGGTCTCTCTCTTTTTTCTCCATCTTGTAGCCATAAAAGCCGACCGCAAAATGGCGTCGAAAGCACTTCCGGCCAAGTTAAAAACAAAAACCCTGCTCTTATGCAACTCGCCAGCGTACGTGAAATGTGTTTTGGCTTGTTTTCCATTTTAATAACAGACCCTTGAGCGAACCCTGCCCCGCACACCCGCCTCTCTGCTTGCGCGATGCGTTAGCGGCTATTAGAAAATTGCGAAAATTGCGCGCACGTTTCTAGACAGAGCCTGGCATTGCATGCGCGCCGGCAATTGAGTGCAGTTCGAGATTTATTACAGCGTGGAGCGCTGCACAGCGCGAATTTTAAGCAGTTTTAGTTTATTAAGCGTCCAGCCGAAAGTGAAGTGCAGGCCGAGACTCCCCAGTGTGACGTGCCCTGTCTCCTTCCACTCCTTGTACCCCTCAGCCACAGCATGCATAATTCATTTGCCTCGAGGGCTTTTCATTTCATTGCCGCCACGTGGCACGTACACGTTCAGCGAATCCTTCCTTTCGCGGCACAATTCGTCAAAGCAGCGCAAATTACGCGGCTTAACCCTGATTGAGCTTTGAACGCGACTTTTCGAAGTTGAAGCTGCTTCTAAAACTAACTATGGCATTTTATCTCATTTCAGTTTCTTTAGAGAATTCCTCTCAAAAATATTAAATGCATTTGAAATCAATTAAAATAATCTAATAAGCCAGAGCTATATATAAAGGAATCAAACTGCTGCTTGTATTTACCAGAATTTTTTGAAACTAGATTTTCTCTGATTGTTTCCTGTATTTTATCAAGAAAAGTTTATTGACTTATTCGAAATTCCATCAATAGATTTTTCGTTACTCTCAGAATTGATATTATTTACTACAAATTTTATATTTATTTCAGTTGTTTTTTGTTATTGTTCTTATTTTTTGACTGTTAAACAATTAAGTTCTTTTACAAAAGAATATGTGTCTCACTTGAATTTTAAATTGGTTTCTATTCACTAGAATTTCATTTGATCTTATTCAGTCTGTTAGTTTACTTATATAAAAAATTCCTGCATGACATGTCCTTGAAATTTCATTCGTACATTCTAATATATTTAATTTTTATAATTTTTTATTTCATTTTAAGAAACCTCTTGAATTTACTAGAAGTTAATTTTAGCTTTGCTATTTTCTTTGTAGCTTATCTTTATGCAGGAATTCCTTGATTGTCTGATAATTTATTGATTACTTTGAAATTTTGCCTGAAGTGTTGGAATTTTGCTTGAATTTTCCTCCGGCTCAATTAAATTATGAGAGCTGAATCCAAATGGAGAAAGAAGAAGCAAACGCTTCGGCGCCATCGCCACAAAGGAAAGTTATAAAGTTCTTCTCCCGTTTAGCTTAATTTAAAAATCCAGCCATATGCCTCCACTCAGTTTACGGATTCGGCTTCGGCTCCGGCTCCGGCTCTGGCTCTGGCTTCACCTTCGCCCACACGAGGACGCCCTACGGCGTTTCTGGTTGCAAAAAGGGAAAGAAAGCCAAGCAAAACAATGTACACGTGTGTGCTAAATATGTGTGTGTGTGTGTGTTCGTGTTTGTGTGAGCAGCTAAATTGCAAAATCGATGGGGTTTTAAATGTTGTTATTTAATCAGCTTAGGAAAATATGCAAGCAACTTCGCTAATTGATTCGCGAGCTGTGCAAACTTTAAGCATAAATATAAATATTAATATTTATTTTAATTTCGGCAATCAAAATGTATGACAAGGAAATTAGGCGTGGCGCAAGGCGCATACATATTTGATAGGCCGCATTTGCGGTCGAGCGGGCGGCCGTGTGGCAGCTGCGCGACTAAGGACGATGCCTACGACGACGCACACACACGCACAGCAGCTGCTCAAGGCCGTGCGAGCAGAGACTCAAAGAGCAGCGGGAGTATACCCTAGAATATGTATGTATGTTCTTATTATTATTAACTACAAGCCGTGCATGCCCTCTCTCACAACCTCACTTCACAGTGCTGAGCATTGAGAACAGCGGGAAACTGCTTAAATTAAATAAAGTATGCGCCGCGTTGCTTCCGTCGTGTTGTGCGCTGTGCGTAACTAGGCGGCACCTAAAAGTAGGCAATGGAAATTTGTGCGGATGCCCGAAATTAATTTGCGCTGGCGCCGCCCGAAAGTAGGCAACGCTTTTGTTGTCACGCCAACAATCAAATGATTTTCAAATGCTTTTTAGTCCCCTGCCCCTACGTCCCGCACACAATTGATTACATTTCGTGTGATTTAAGTGGCTTTACTTGTACGCCCAAGAAGTGTATATGGAGTAGAAAATATCTATATATTTCTATAGTGCGTTGTCAGTCAGTCGAGCTAATTAGCTGATAGAGAGAAGACGGCGTTGCCTGGTTAATTTTATATTTAGGGGAACAGAAAATCAGTTAGCGATATGCAAATTGAAAGAAAAATATTAAATTATGTAGAAATTAAAAAATAAATAAAATACAATGCAATACAATACAAATAGCTTAAGACTTTTTAAAGAACCCTCGCCAAACAGCGTAATCTGTGCTTGATAATGTGTGTCTAGCAGAAGGTATAGATTATTTATCTCTGATAATTAATCTAAGTAATTGCCTGTTGTAAAGTCTTACCTCTTTGATTTCTGAATGTTATATTTCTCTGTCACCAATTATATATAAATACAGAATTAAAAACTACTTTTAATGCCTGCCACCCTTTTTTCGGGATATTTAAGTGCTTTCGCTTGTAAGGGAATACTTTGATATAAGGTGTAGACTACATACCTATACGGAATACTCAGCTGGAAAGCCAATTGCCTGCTGATTTCTGAACTTCATATTTGATTCCGCTGCCAACTTAAGTCATAAGCCAAGCGAGAAGCTCCTTTTCCTTTGCCTCGATTCCTTGATTCTTGCCAGGGCAAAGCCAAAGTCATCGCATTATGTTATTGCTCTAATTGTTCTAGAGCGCTCGAGCGTTGTAAGCGGCTTAGGTACATATATACACACACACACGCACACTCACACATACGCACTGGATAATTGCCGGGAAAGTCTCCTCCTTCAAGCAACAGACAGCCAGCCATTCCTACTTAATTTTACAATATTTATTTAGGATTTCTTTCTTCTACAATTTGTGGCCCCTTTTCGCTGCCTTCCCATGCTCCTCCTTCTCGGCCATCGACCAGCTACCCACTGGAGGCGGACGATGGCGCCGCAGAAAGGGCACAATAAAGCGAGCACAGGCTGCAGCGTTCGAAAGATGCACATGATGCAGGCCCTCCACCTCGTGGAACTCGAAGTGCGGATTCTGCTCGGCCAGTATGGCTAATGCCTCCTCCGAATCGGAGTCTATGAAGGGCGAATCGCTGCCCTTGATGATCAGATAAGGTTTGTCCTTGATGCAGCGCGCCAGGTTGGCGGCCAGCTCCGGCGTCATGGGCAGCAGCGTGTGAAACTTAGTGCGTCCGTCGCGCGCGAAGTAGAACTTGTCCGGATAGAGCTGCGACCGGGACACGGCTCGCTTGAGCAGGCAGTGGGCAAACTCCAGCGGCACCGAGTTGTAGGTGCCCCGGCTGAGGCCGTGGCGCAGCTCGTCCATCGTGTAGGAGGGCGGCTCACGCGTCTCGTGCTCCTTGTTGCGGTCCTCCTCGACGAGGTGCTTCTCCATCTGCACGGCCATTTTCTTCAGACTCTGCGGCTTCTCGAACGGCGGCATGCCGATGTCCAGCGCAATGACCATGTCCACCGTCTGCGGCGCGAGTGCCGTGTGGATGAAGCTCAGCACGCCGCCCAGCGAGTGGCCCAGCAGCGAGACCTTGGACCACTTGTATTCCTTCATCACGCGCCCGATGACCAGCAGCCAGTCGTCCGCGCTGTAGTGCATGCCCGGCGGCAGGCACCCCGTCAGCCCGTGCCCAGGCAGATCGACACACAGTATGCCCAGGTAGTCGGGCAGCAGGGGGATCAGCTCGTCGAAGGTTCCCAGGTTGTCCATCCAGCCATGTAACGCTAGAATGGGGCGATCCGTGCGATTGCCGTACCAGCGACCCGCTATGTGACCCCACGGCGCCCAGATGCGCACATCCTTGTACTGCGGAGGGCAATGAAGGTTACCAGTTGGTAAACAAACTCCTGGCCAGAGCTCATACTCACGTCGCTCAATGACAGCGTTCCCATGGCAACTGAATGAACTTTGTCCGGATTATCTCTTTCCAATCACTTTTTATCTGACTGATAAGCCTGCGAGGTTTATTTAATTAAAATCAGAATTGTTTATATTTATTTCTGTTTCTTCCAACTGCAAATAGTTTCGGTCTTACCACGCGAACTGCTGTACGGCAACTGATCCCAAACGTTGCCTTATTCGCAGCAGGAAAACTTCTGCAGGAGCTTTGGAGTTGATCGCAAGAGCTTTGCTATGTTGTGATCTATTGAAGCTCTTGCCTGGGAAAGGTCAGTGCAGGAAAGCTTTGCAGTATAAACAAATATGCAAAGTTGTGGGCGTACTGTGGAGTTTTTCTTTGATGTACTGTATATTTCTGCTGAATATCAGAATACTATAGAGCTTCGTCCAATCACTTCTATTAAAGTTATAGGATTTATAAGTACCATTTTATGGATTAACACATAATTCATCTTCAAAACTGCATTGCAACTGACGGACATATAGACGGACAAGCCTAAATAGACTCAGTTGTTGATGCCGGTAGAGTTGTTAAGCCCTTCGAAGAGCTTTCAAGAGAGCTACAATATCAGTTAAAGCTCTGAGTTGTAAAGCTTTCGCCAGCTGAGCGAGGTAAACAGAGGAAAACAGCTGTGGAGTGCGCAGCTTTCGTGAGCTTTTGTTTCTTATAGTTAAAACCATCATTTTTTACAGAATTCACTATAAATTTATGTTTATGACTTTGTACAGACGTTTGTCTTTGGATTGTTAAAGCTTGTTCCCCTCCTGTCATCTTGGTCTTCTCTAGAGCTTGCTGCGTCGCTTTAGGTTCCACGAAAAGAATCTCTCCTGGGCCTTGCGACGCTCCTTCCTGCTGATGGCAACCTCCTCCCCGGCAAGGGACCAGCTGCCCACGGGAGGCGGACGGTAGCGCCGCAGGAAGGGTATGAGGTACTTGGCACACTCGGCGGCATGGGTGAGGTGGGCGTGGTGGGCGCCGGGTACCTCGTGGTATTCCAAGTGCGGGTTCTGTGCGCGCAGGATTGAGAGCGCCTCGTTGGATCTGGAGCTGATGAACTTGGAGTCGGCACCCTTGATAATGAGGTAGGGCTTGTTCCGTATGCGACGCGCGAACTCCGCAGCCAGCGGCAGGCTTAGCGGCATGATTGTGTAATACTTAACGCGTCCGTCCTTGGAGAAGTAGAACTTGTCCGGGTAGAGCTGCGACCTGGCCACGCTGCGGTACAGCAGATGCTCGCCTAAGTCCGGCGGCACCGAGTTGGAGGTGCCCCTGGCGAGCAGTGCGCGCATCTGAGCGAGCGTGTAGGACGGAGGTTCGTGGAACTCGTTCTGCTCTGCGCGCTCCTCCTCCACCAGATGCTTCTCCATTGCAATGCCGTACATGGGCGCTATCCCGGGGAACTCCGTGGGCGGCAGTATGATGTCCAGCTGTACGACCATGTCGACCATGTGCGGTGCCAGCGCCGCGAAGAAGTAGCTCAAGACGCCGCCCAGCGAGTGACCCATCAGCGAGACCTTGTGCCACTTGTACTCCTTCATGACCCTGGCGATGATGTAGATGTACTCCTCCACGCTGTAATGCATGCCCGGCGGCAAGCGGGAGGAGCGTCCGTGTCCGGGCAGATCGATGCACAGCACGCCCAGGTAGTTGGGCAGCAAGGGTATGAGTCTGTCGAAGGTGCCCAGGTTGTCCATCCAGCCGTGCAGCGCCAGGATGGGGCGCTCCGTGCGGTTGCCGTACCAGCGACCGGCTATGTGACCCCACGGCGCCCAGATGCGCACATCCTCGTACTGTGTAGGAGAAGAAAATATTAATAGTAGTAGTAATTGTAGTGGTAGTAGAAGTAGTAGTAAAATTAGTAGTTGAAGTAGTAGTTGAAGTAGTAGTAGAAATAGTAGTAAAAGTAGTAGTAGAAGTATTAGTAGAAGTAGTAATAGATGTAGTAGTAGAAGTAGTAATAGATGTAGTAGTAGAAGTAGTAGTAGAAGTAGTAGTAGTAGTAGTTGAAGTAGTAGTAGAAGTAGTAGTAGAAGTAGTAGTAGAAGTAGTAGTAGAAGTAGTAGTAGAAGTAGTAGTAGTAGTAGAAGTAGTAGTAGAAGTAGTAGTAGAAGTAGTAGTAGAAGTAGTAGTAGAAGTAGTAGTAGAAGTAGTAGTAGTTGTTGTAGTAATGGTAATTGTTGTTGTATGTTGTAGTAGTAGTTGTTGTAGAAGTTTTTGCAGTAGTTGTTGTAGTAGTAGTTGTAGTAGTAGTAATAGTTGTAGTAGTAGTAGTCTTTGTTGTAGTATTAGTTGTAGTAGTAGTAGTCTTTGTTGTAGTAGTTGTCGTGTTTGTTATGCTGACTGACTGCCGGTAAAACTCTCATTATTGCTGACTCACATCACTCAACGACAAAGTTCCCATGACGGCGAACTTTGGACGACCTTTTCTGCTTGCGTCTGGCCGCCGAAAGTGCGACTTCCAAAGGTTCCGTCGAATTATCTTGTTAGCGGGTGTGATTATCTCAATGTAGATCGATTATTGCTGGTATTTAAGCTGTACACATTATTGTAAAATCAATAAAGTCAGCTGCGTGAAAAAAAAATACCGAAGGCGTCGCGAGGGCACCCCACCACACGTCTTTTTGCTTCAACTGCTCAGCACCAACTGAAGCAAGCGACGCTACGCTCGGCTAGGTATACCTACTGGGAGAGCGGCAATAAGAGAGGGAGCGTGTGAGCAGTGCGCGCTGCGCTCGATCGGATGCGAGCGAGCTTCGTTTCATTGAGGGTTTAGTTGCTGCGAGAGAGCGTTAGTGAGCGGGAGAGGTAGTGTTTGAGAGCGTATGCTATGCGCTCTCACTCAATCTATCAAGCACGAGTGGAAATTGCTATGAAATTACTCATTGCACGAGTGATTATGAGCGAGTAAAACTCAATACGTTAAACTGTTTGCATTATTAAGTTGCCTGTAGTTAATTCGCGGACAGACGAAGGGAGCAGGAGCTCGTAAGTCACCCCCTGCCCCGCCCTGGTAAGCAGTGGCCTTGGCTAGGTCATTACACCTTGGGCATAAGCAGCAGATGACATCACGGAACGGTTGCATCGTCCGCGATTGTCCCACCGCCATTGAGTACTCCATTCCGGCCGGATAATGGCCGGACAGAGCCACTGCTATCCATCCAGCCGTGAACGGGAATCACGAGTAGAGTCTGGAGCCCACGGCGTGAGGCCATGTCGGAGTCCATAAACTGGCGGAAGGTCTGGGGAATGCGGCGATTAGCACGTGACTTTCGAATCGCATTTTCCGCTTCGCTTCGTCCAGTCCCACCGCCTTCTGGCCCTGCCCCTGCGCCTGCTACTGCCCTGGCCATTTGTCCGTTCCGGCTGAAGCACACGTACGCGTACTTTTGCCATTCATTCACGCGATCTGCGACAACTTTGGACACCTGCAAGGGAACCAAAAGGGAGCAACTGGAGGGCATTGGAGTTCCTCTAATTTATGGCTGCAATTTATCTGCTCGCAATGCATCGCTTATCGATAACTTTTCGATTGAAGAGATTGTCTTTTGATGCGAAATTTGTGCCAAGGTTATCGATCGACTTTAGAGATTCTGGTTATTTTCCACTGCCTGTCTGTTTCTTCGCTTATCGATAACCTTTCGATAGCTTACATTTTACTTAACCATCAATCGACTTTTCAAATTTTTCTTTGCTTTTTACTTTACTTACTTTACTTTATCCTGTTTTTCTATTGCTATACTTATCGACCAGTTACCGATAACTCATCGATAACTTTTTAATTGCACAAATCTCCCATTGCCAGATTTATTTTCATTCGGAAATTAGGCTCGTGTTATCGATTTGTGACTTTTCCTTTCAGCTTTTCCGTTTTCCTCTTTATCTGTCTGCTGCCTTCTGTCCGCCTGCCTGTCTGCGTGTCTTTTCACACCTTTTGCCTATCGCCTTGGCGTTGAGTGACGCCTCCGGCAGCAAGTGCCCGCCTTTGCCACGCCCCCAAACTACTGGGCACTGCCTGCTGCATGCGAAGTGCATTGTGCATTGTGCAGTGCAGGCGCGTTTGCTATGATTTATATTTAATTTGTGTGCTGAGTAATTTATCATGTCTGCCAGCAGGACGAGCGCTGCCACGCCCTCGCCTCCTCGCCCACCCGCCTCGGACCTGCTCTCCTTGGGGGCTGCGGAAATGCTATGCAAATTGTCTTGAGCGCAAAACCCCAAAGTGAAAGTGCCATTTCACTGGCAGCAGCCGGAGCGCAGGCCCAGGCGAAGCTGAAGCCAAGTGAAGGCCCTCTTTAAGTGCTATATGATATACCATATATATATATATGTATATGTATGTGCTGCAGACATGTGTATGTGTGTGTGTGTGTGAGTGCTGTGTACATATTGTACGGCATTGTATGCGCTCGCGTTGGCCTTGAATCCATAATTTGCCTGTCAACGCCAGCATCCCGAAATTTGCGCACATAATTGAGTTCAAGCATTTGGAAGCCAATTATGATTTCACATTTTCCACGCCACCTCCACGCCCCCGTTTTCCCCCCGCTACCTTCTGCAGCTCCGCCTACTGCCTTTCGGCCCACTTGAGTTCTGCACGCCTTTTCACATCTCAATCAACTGACATCGCGTGTCCCTTTTGCCTCGTTCTCGTTCTCGTTCTCGCTCTTGCCTCGCCTTCCTCTTCTCCGCCTCTTCTTCTGCTGCTTCTTATTTTGCTCTTCATCCTCTTCTTTTGCTTGCTTTCGGCGCGCCTTTAATTGCTTCTGCCACTTAACATATGCAAATTAATTTCCATTATTTTTTCCCGCCGTTTTTATACCCTGCACTTATTGAAATTGGTATATTTGGTTTGTACTAATATTTTAAACAGGCAGGAAAAGGCATGACAGTCGGTATAAAGCTCATTGATATATATATTGAGTATATTAATCTAGTTTGTAAAGCTAGAATATACCTGTTAGTCGCACACAGCAAATTTAATTTAATTTAGAACTTTACGGCGTACTGCAAATGCATCGGACAATAAATATAGACCTTCCATAAGAAAGAATTTAAAAAGGAATTTTAGAAGCTCTAAAATCAATTTAAAACGTCCAAAGTGGCTGAAGGGTATGTAACAGTCGAGTGCGCTCGAGTAGTTCCTTTTACTTGTCATTATTGAGCGTGTTCTACTTTTGACTCGCAGCTTTTGCTTTTGCGGTTAACTCTTTGCACTTATTGTCCTCTGTCCGTGTCCTTTGTGACACCTTAAGTGCCTCCGCCGCCGCTGGTGACAGTTGTTTGATAAATATTTATGATAGCAGGACTATCAGCAGAGTATGGCGTATGCCAGGGGAGGAGAGAGAGAGAGACAGGCGGGAATACCAACAATGGCAGAAAAAGGGTTAACGGCTAACGTTACTCGCCATTTCCTGGATATGCCCGTTCCAGGGCGTTTATTTTTCATTTTGCTCAGTGCCGTCCAGATAAACAATTCCCTCACACCTTGAAAAAAAAAAAAAAACAAAGAAAACTAGAGTTAAACGCACTCGACTGGTAGATACCAAGTAATTTATACCAAATGTTAAGTACTTTTGTGGTTATTTTACGATCTCGCTGAAACTTGCAGCAAAGATTATTACTAGAACTAGTCAATTGTGTTTTAAATAAGAATTAAATAAAAATAAATAAATAATAATAAATTCGAAAAACAAATATAATAAATTTAAAAGCACACATATATATTTTGCATGGATTTCTTTGCTTCTCTCTGCCTGTTACAAACATTTTTACAAAGCAGAAATACCATTTTTAGGTCAAAAAAGAAGTCCATAGAATAGTGCACTCAAGCATGGGAGGGGTGGGGAGACGTGGGGAGTAGGGAGCCAGGACATTCAGGACTCATGGCCTGACGCGTTCCACCTGTCAGCTAAGTATGACCCAGTCTGAGCCCAAGCCCGATCCGATTCTCTTTTAACAAAGGACAACAACCGGAAGTCTCCTGCTGCTGCTGCTGCTGCTGATACGCACAACAACAAACACCAACAACAACAAAGGAGACTGGGACAACTTTCTGCTCTGCTGCTGCTATTATTCTTTATGTGCTTTTCCCCGGAATGCTCACAAGTGTGTGCGTGTGCGTGTGCGTGTGTGTGTCTGTGTGTTTATGCGGGCCTTAAGAGCAACAATGGCATCCGGCGACTCCTGACCCGCCCTCGACCCCGACTCCGAAAACAAACCCAGCAGAAATTGCATTAAGAAATCATTTGGCAAAAATGTGCACTACCGTTAGACGTGCCACAAGGCAGGGGCAGGGGGCAGAGCGAATGGGGGAGAGGTGGCTTTTCCGGCATTCGTCGACCAGCGTTTTAATCTAATTTTAATGAATTATTTTCACACGAAAATTACTTAAGCTAAAAAGTTTCGTTTTGCGGTTCCGTTTCTTGGTTTGTCGCTTTTCCACTGATGCATTTAATTTCCGCATGTATGTGTGTAAGCGAGTGTGTGTGACTGTGTGTGAGAGCGTGTGGTTGCCACTGCATTGGTATTGCAATTATACAAAAGCCAAGAGCGAATTTACATTTTTGGCTGCATTTCTAATTTGCATTGCGCAGAGAAACCACAACTCTCACTCTACTCTGCTCTCTCTCCCTTTACTCTACTTTCTCTAGAATTAAATAAAGCAGGAGAATTTGTCTTTAAAGCGTACTGCCTTAAAATACGTGTACTGCGACCTGAAACCGTCGCCTCCTGTCGCTTTCTTCACTTTCCACGCCATTGAGTTCCATTCGCTTTCGAATTCGCTTTAATTAAGCATTTTCTATGCCTTTCTCCTGCGATGACCCAATGAATTATTCACACACCTCTGTCAGTCTCTGTATATGTCTGTGCACATAAAGCCCGGTGTGGACATGATTTAATTACACGCTGCCAATGCCAATGGTCAATCAATAGTGCGAGAGCTTATCAAATTAACTGCGGTTTACGCGTGAAATTGTGCAATGCTTTTTCGACTCGTTGCCAGGGTTGCCAAGTTTAAGTAGATATCTCTATATATACATCGTAGAGCTGCCATAAATGGACTGTTTACATCAAATACCCATTACAAATTTCCATTTTCCAAAATTATGCGTGCGTGCGTGTTGAAATTGCAAACGAGAATAAATTCAACTTACTGTAACGAGATCAACGTAGAGGAGGAACGGTTCACCATCGTTTCCAGTGGAGTCCCGATCTGATCCCAAGGTAGAGGAGGAGCTATTTGAAACACGTCTGAACTGCACCACACTTAAAAGTCAACTGAAGAAAATGCTGGACTGACGGCTCTTTTTAAAGTCTTTCAATCGTGAGCGCATCTGCCGAACTGTGTGAGCGGATTACCCGAGCTGTTCTTCTTCTTTCAATCGTGAGAGCAAAAAGACGATTGATCTTCGTCTTTCAATTAAGAGAGCAAAACCAAGAGCTGCTCGTCTGGCTTCAATCGTTTCCAGCAAAGTCTTAAGAAGGTATCCGATCTGATCCCAAGGTAGAGGAGGAGTTATTTAAAACACGTCTGTACTGCACCACACTTAAAAGTCAACTGAAGAAAATGGAGGACTGACGGCTCTATTTAAAGTCTTTCAATCGTGAGCGCATCTGCCGAACTGTGTGAGCGGATTACCCGAGCTGTTCTTCTTCTTTCAATCGTGAGAGCAGTAAACACGAATTTTTCTTCTTCTTTCAATCGCGAGAGCAGTACAACAGAATATTTCTTGTTCTTTAAATCGCGAGAGCAGTAAAACAGACTTTCTTCTTCTTTCAATCGTCTATCAATCATGAGAGCAAAAGCACGAGCTGCTCCTTCGGCTTTAGTCGTGTTCTTCCTCTTTCAATCGTTAGCGCATCTTCCAAACTGTGGGAGCACATTACCCGAGCTGTTTTTCTTCTTTCAATCGCGAGAGCAGTTATACGAATTGTTTGCTAAATCTTGACTGCTTTAACTGCTTTAGCGTATACCTGCCAAGGTATTGAATTTTATATGAAAAATACATAACTTTTTCATGATATTTTTACAAGCAATTTCTAATTCATGTTTGAATATAGCTGTTGCAGGAAAAATCGGCAGCATGAAGATAGTATTTTAAATTGTATATTTCCGAGCTCAGCATTTTATACAGATTTTTCTCGTCATTTTCCGTTTGTTTTTCTTGTCTATTTTATAATGTAATAAAGCCTTATCGTACATCAAATAATTGCCAACACTGCTGCTGGTGTCAAGCGCATTTATTGCCCGCACACGAGAGCAGGCCGCGCCTTTTGGTTTTCCCTCAATTAGGTCGGTTGATTGAAATGCTCACGCTTGAAAGTATGCAGTGTTATTTGCACACAAGAGAATGAAATGCTTTGCAGTTCACCAGAGAGAAATGCGGGAGTTCAATAGGCAAAAAAATAAGAATTATTCCATTTCCCATTTCCAATAGCCGATCAAATTAATTAGCCGCAAAATTAATGTTGCCACGCGAGCTGAGGGGGCCTTTTGTCTACCCCTGGCCGAGCGGGGGGCGTGTGGGAGGGGCGGACTGCTTCACATAATTAATGCTGCCCATTTATGCGTTGTCAGAGAGCAAAGTCAAATATATTTTTGCGTATTTGTCAGGCATAAATCTGTGGACAAAGTTGCGGGAACTCTCGCCAGCATAATGGCATAATTCAAATCGCTCGATTTATGTTTCTCGTGTTCGCAGAACTTGCGAAGTCGGGACCAAGTGTTATCTGCCAGCGCGTGGACAAACATTTTCGGGCTTCGCAGCGCTACTCTGGTCACTTGAGCCGCATGCCAAACGTTATTTACGACTCGAGTGTGCCTGTGTGTGTGTGCGAGCGCGTGTAATGCCAAGACAATTGGACCAGAGTCTCATAGGGCAATGTTTCGCAGCTTGGCTGTGGCCATAAATTCGGGTTACACCATGCTTGCGAGATATATACCATGAAAGTGGGCCAAAATGGCATATTCGCTCTGTGCAAATGTGCGAGCACGCAGAACTAGGCGTGGTTTTAAATATTAAATATGTATAGTCTTTTTTATCATAATGTGCCAGATTGATGGAATGATCTAAGTAGCTGCATGGTATTTGGCAGTCGAGTTTGCTGGACAGCAACTTTCTTAACTTTTTACTGTTGTTGTGGCTGCTGGTTTCTGAATTTCCCATTGAGAAACACACTTGCAGTTGCCAGCTGAGGGGGAGTGCCGGGAGGAGGACAACTATAAACGGATGCCAACATTTTTCGGCTGGCTTAAAAATTTATGCGCTCTGGAAATGCAACTGTATGTGCGAGAGTGTGTGAGTGTGGACTGCATGTGGATCCCTTTGTAATTGGAAATTGTAGTTTAAAAGTTTGTGTAATTCAAAGTTGATTTTCGATTTTACTGCCCTCTGTGTGTGTTTGTTGTAACTTTTGGCAGTTTGACCCGCAATTGAACTGCACGAATTGTCACAATAGTTCAACGGTAATTAGAATTTGACATTGAGAGCCGGGGAAAGCAAAAGTTGCAAATTTACTGTTAAATTAGCAATTGGCGTACTGATTATACCTGGTACTCGTTGCAAATGCTGACAAGTGGTATATTGGGTTTGTGTTAATATATATATATATATCATATATAATAAAATTGGAGAGGGCGGCATGGCATGTACTTGATCAGCGGCAGCACCACATCCTTTTTGGGCAAGTACGTCTATTTTTTGTGCGTCTACCTGTCCGTTTGTCTGTATTAGCACACAGTACTCAGCTATTGCAACAGCTAGAGACATAAAATTTGGCATGAAGACTCCCGTCGAGCATATGCAGATGTAGTTTATTTCAAACTTTTAGTGTCACGCCCAACGCCTCTAAAAAGTGATAATTTTGTATACAATCTGCACAACGTAAAACATTTTCGACTGATTCAATTTTGACTTTCGCCGCAAATTGTAGAGTGTAGGGTATCTAATAGTCGAATACTGCTAGTTCGATGTGAATGTATGCATTGTGGCAGTACTTAAAGCTTCAGCTTCCATTTCCCAGTTAATTGTGCTAGTTGTGCGAGCAAATTTGTAAAGTTTAATTAAAACAAATGCAGGCAGAGCGATGAAATTTGCGAATTTGCATGCAAACCAATTAAAGTTTTTATCGCACGCAAATAAATCATACGCACTGTTGTCTCGAGCAGCAAACGCAAAGGCAATCAAGATGGATATCTGTGTGGAGTGTGGTGGAGAGGGGGGCGGAGGAGCGAGGAGCTGCCTGACAGCTTGACATGTGCACATTAGTTGCTCGAGCAGATAAGCCTTGCTCCAGTTGCAGTTATTCCTGTTGTTGTTGCTGCTGCTGCTGCTGTTGTTGTTGCTGTCTCTGCTTGGGTTTATTTAAGCAACAGCAACGAGGCGAAATTTGATTGCCATTTGCTGAAATTTGTGGCAAGGAAATATCCCAGCAGAAAGAACGTGCGGTCGATGGGAATGGGAGGCAGAGTGAAGGAGATCGAGAGCGGTGCAGGGAGCTAGAAGAGAGCAGACAGAGCCAACAAAACTTGGCACGTACAGTGCCTCAAAAGGAATGCAACCCTCCGCATTGGCCTCTCCCCCGCATCACGTCCCGCTCGTTTACATCTTGCCTGCGTCTTTGCTCTCTCCTCTCGCTCGCCTGAGACCTCTGTCTTCTCTCAACTCTCTTCTGTGCTCTTCTCTCCTGCCCTCCCTCTCCTCTCCCTCTCCCTCCTACTGCCCCTGTCATTTGCATTCGCATGCTGCGCTCTTGTTTATTTGCGCTTGCATTTCTATTCGTATTTATACACTTTTCTCTGCTGCTCCCCGCTGTTTGGCGTGTAATTTGCGAGGGGCGGCAGAGCAGTGGCAGAAACAAGCGCAACAACTTTCTGATATCAATGTAAATTTGCAATTTGTTTGCCAAATACTTTGGCCAGCGTATTCTGTGGCACGAATTGAGCTGTGAAATTGCCGGGCAAACAAAACTAATTTGAATATAAATGCAACAATAAATTGAGCGGAAGCCAGCAGCGAGTGCGGCTGATCAGCAGCAGCAGCAGCAGCAGCAGCGAAAGGCAAGCGTATACCCTGTAAACATGTGGATGGTGTATGATCCTTATGGCATAGTACAGGGTAACTGTCAGGCTTCTCTCTCAGTTAGTTACATCCCAGCAGCTGCAGTAGTCACAGCACAAGGCGAACTTATACCCTATGAAACTGTGTACCAGTGCAATACAGCGTGTGCCCCAGCTTTCTTAGCATTACAGGGTATCTCCCGGCTATTCCCTTTTGTAACTTTTGCAGCAAGCTATCAAAATCATTTTCCGAAAAGCAACTTTAGCTGCAGCAGCCAAAAGGCAGGCGAATACCCTGTAAAACTGCAAGTAGTGCAAAGAATGAGAAACATAATACTGTCAGTCTTTATCGGACATACTACAGGGTATGCCGCAGTCTGCTTCCGCTCATACAGTTGAAGTTTTCACGCAAGTAACCAAAGGCATTTACCGAAAAGCAACTGCAGCTTGTAAGCAGTTAGAAGAGAAGGCGTGGGGGGGGGGGGAAATACTTCTCGATGGGGCAAAAAGTTGTTTCACTTTTGATTGTCGGCGCATTTGAGTGCAGCAGGAGCATGTTGCACAGTTACTTGCAGCAAGTTGCAGCAAGTTGATCAAACTAAGTGGCACGGCGTTTGCTGCACGCATGCCAAGAGCAGAAGCCCAGCATTCCGCAACCTTCTGCCCCTCCCCTGCTCCTGCTTCCTGCTGTCAGTTAACAGTGCGTGTTACACGCATCTTCCTCTCTGCGTTGCCACTCACACTACCTCACACTACCTCCGCCCCCCTCCCCCCCTAAGTCCTGTCGGGCTGTTTTCAATTTGTAATTTACGCTTAGGCGCCGCGTCGTCACTTTTGAATTTTCCACTTTCTTTCGGGTGACAGTTTAAAAAGACGGGCAGGTCTGCCTCTGACAGTGTTGACAGGCAGACGGTTGAAGCAAGGGGCTGGGGAGCGACAGGAAGGGGAAGCAGCGAAGGGTGCCGGCACACGGACGTCGGACAGGCAATCGCAGTCGTGTCTGGCGCTGTCAGGCACGCGTGTGTGCTGTCCAAGGAGGCACCCTCTGTCTCCTGCTGTTGCTCAGTCTAGACAACCTTGTCATACCACATCCTACCCCACTGCCCCGCTTCCCCCTGCCATACTTCAGCCTTTGCACCCTGCATAATTGCAAGACGCCAAAAACTTGCAATTTAAATTGCCTGCACGAGTGCACTAAATATTTATGCATTCGCTTTTTTATTCTCTTTTTACCTTTATGACTGCAAATTCACATAAAAAGGCCATTGTCTGTTAATGCTTAGATTGAATAGAGCGCAGTACTGCTCTTATAGAGCTATAAGTGATGATAGTGAAGATGTTTGATACTTTCCAATCAAGCATAAATTGCATAGTATGAACAGTATCCCCTTAAAATTAAGATAAGTCTTCCAGTAAAATATATATAAAGATTTAAAAAAGGTTTATGGAATTTAAAAATTCAACAAATAATAAAAAAAAAAATGAAAGCAATAAAAAATACGTAATTTAATTAAAGACTTACTGTGGGATCCATTAAATAATTTCTCATCGAATATAAACATCGTTAGTATAACTACTGCAAGCTCGATTTCAATATCGATACTATCGCGAGTGGTCGACCCAGCTCTAGCCCCTACTCGCCCTCTGTGCGCCCGCTTATCGCGATGGCAAAATTTAAATTGCAGCTGCTGAAAAATGCGGCGCCAGCAAAGCTGACGACGCCGCTGGAGCTCCAGCTAAATGAGCCTCGTTTTTCTCGCTTTCTCTCGCTCAATCTCGCGCTCTCCATCTTGCTCTCTCTTGCTGTGCGATAAAATAAATAAAATTGACATTTTATGCAAATGGTGGGGGAGTGGGGAGAGCAGCGAGAATTGTAGGCAGGGGCCAAATAAATATGCTAAAAATGAACACGCTTGGTTCATTTGGCCCGAGTCGAGAGCAAAAACACAAGCTGCAAATGGGGCAGCGCACGGGTAACTAAATCAATGAGAGAACAAGGCAAGAGCAACGAGCAGAAAAAATACACATTAATAGAGAAAGAGAGAGGAGAGATATAGACAGCTCGAGAGTGGGAGCAAAGAAAGCGGTTTGCTTTAAAGTCCATTTGGCAAATCATTTTCGGATGCGGCAAAAAGTGTAGCATACTTTTCAGTGCTGGCCTTAAATACACTTGACCGAACTGCGTCTGTTTTAATGGCCCGATTGAATCGAATCTGCTGCCTGCTCTAATAAACTGCTGCAAATGGGGCAAACACGCACAAACGTGCCTCTAATGCATTACGGCTTAACACTTCGGAAAGAGGAAACTCTAGAGCAAGCTGGGCCTGTGCGAAAAGTGCTCTCGATTCTGGACTCTCGACCGGAAAGCACTTGGAGCAGCAAGGAAATCACATCCACATGGCCCAAACGTCCGCTCATTTCGACTTATTACATAATTAATAATTACACAGGACTGGGCAGCCGAAAAGTATTTTAATAACCCGCAACGTGAGAGGGCGGGAGAGGGAGAGAGCGAGAGAGGGAGACAGATAGCTCAAGTTGCTAGGATCAAATCAATGTGCGAAACGTGCTAATTGCGGCAGCTGTGCAAATGTGTGCTCTGCCATTTGATAGTTGGCCATCACTTTGATGGCTTTCCGGGAGAGGGCGGGGCAGCAGAGTAGGAGCAAGGACATTCTGCTGGCCACATAGCAGTTCTTGAGCAGGGGCTATCCGCCCATTCGACCATCCGTCCGTCCGTCTGTTCGGGTGTCTGTCTCTATCCAAAAAACTAATTGCCAGAGCAACGGAGAGAGTTTGCAGGCAGACACCAAAAACTTTTGCATAAATGCCAGACACATACACACACGCATACATACAAACACACATCAGCAACAGTGCTGGCAAGGCACAAGGCAGCCTTTTCCCGTCAGATATTGTCCTTTTTCTTTAAAACAATTATTTTATTGTATTTATTTTTGTAGGTATTTTTAAAGGCTAGAGTCTCCTTAATGGCTTAGAAAATGGCTAATGGCTATTTTATAGAATTTTATCGAACATTTTCAGCTCTTTTTAAATACGATTTAGCTTTTTAGAACATAACGCGTGGGCAGCACTGAGCCGCACACCATTTTGTGGCCTGCTTTAGGCGAAACTACTGGAAAGTTTGACTGACAGCAAAAGGGCTGTGAAGGCGCTCGGGGGAGGCTCAAGCCTGGGAGCTGGGGCTAGATTGTGCGTCATAAAAAATTGGCATACTCATGGCCGCCGTAACACGTAATGAGATACTTCAAAATGATGTTATTGCTTTATTTATAGCGCCACATAAAAGCTGCTGCCTACGACTTTGGTTTAGGTTTGAGATCTCGTTTTTTACTCGAGCCCAGGTTTGGGCTCAGGCCCAGACCCAGGCCCAGGCCCGGCAACATAACCTTTTTTATGTAGTTTCTGCCTGTCGCACTTTTTACGGCCGCAATTTCTTTAGCTTCATCTGCTGCCGCACACACCTGCAGCCACACGCACACACACACACATGCGTAGTGCAGCCAGCAAGTGGTTCATAATTTGCAGAACAAACAGGCCCATGAATGTCGAGTAATTGCCAGCAGACTCTGCTTAGCGAGGGAGAGAGAGAGAGAGAGAGAGAGCGAGGGAGAGCACAAATAAACATGTCTATGCGTGTCTGACTGCGCATTAAAAGCGGCAATAAAAATTATTTGCACTCTGAGAGAGATAGCGGCACCTTTTATGGCCTGCTTTCAACAAATTGTTGCATCAAGTGGAAAAAGCAAAGAGCGACAATCTAGTTTAATAGCTAACAAGACTGGCAGAGTTCTATTATTATTTTGCAAAAATATATTTATCATATACACAAGCTATTACTTTATATAATAAAATAAAAAAATATAAATATAAAATATACATTTTTTAATAAATAAGTTTGAATACTTGCCAAACTTTGCAACAATCTTAAAGGCTAAACTGCAAATGCAGGCGCCTAATTGAATTGCAAAAAGCGTTGCATGCCTTTAGGCTGCACTCGAAAGTATCTGCAGAGCTTACAAATTAAATCTCTCTGTTTATGGATTCTTCAATCAGTTTACGCCTTGCGTTTGATGCAAGTTTAATAAACAAAATTTAAAATTCACTTTCATAGAGAGAGAGAGAGAGGAGAGAGAGTGAGAAAGAGCATCAACTATAATGGAGGGAAAAACTGGCATTAAAGTGCATCAATTTAATAATGCAAACATGCAGCAAGTAGCATTAACTTTGGCATTAACATTTGCATAATTGCTGCGAGTCAGGCGAACGTACAGAGAAAGAGAAAGAGAAAGAGAGCAGAGCAGAGAGCAGGCAGAGAGTGAAACAATAAGTCAGGGCGAACTGTAATTGTTGCACTTGCAACACATGCGTGCTGTGCACACACACACACACACACACACACTTGCTTCTTGCTGCTCGCCTCACTTCACAGCACTTGGCACAATTAACGATTTTTCATGATTTTTCCATGATTTTCCATGCAAGCAATTTGCATAAATCAGTGCAAAGTATCTGTGACAACAAGAGAGAGAGAGAGAGAGAGAGAGAGAGAGAGAGAGAGAGAGAGAGAGAGAGAGAGAGAGAGAGAGAGAGAGAGAGAGAGAGAGAGAGAGAGAGAGAGAGAGAGAGAGAAGAAGGCAGAGAGAGAGAGAGAGACGGAGGGGTGCGGGTGGACAGCTGAAAAATGTTTACACATTTGCAACTGTCTGAAGGTCAGGCGGGAGGAGGGGCGGACATGCCCGTGCTTGTCTGCTGCGACATGATTTAGGCGCCCAGCTCGGCGCAGAGTAATTGCGCGGTGGATCCTGCGGGGTCCGCTGCCCTGGCGCTGGTGGCGGCCTGTGGGCAGCCTGCCGGGATGGACTCGGGCCTGGTCACGCCCGACGCTGTGCAGCAGGCAGGCTTTAATTTAATTTATGCGCAGCTAGTTGAAGCAGCGGGGCAGGCACAGGCGGCAGGGGGCAGCCTCGACGAGCGCCACTAAGTGGCCGCTTCAGCAAAATTAAATGCACTCAACGTTGTTGCAGCTGCAGCTCCTGTTTTTGCCATTGAAACTGGATAAATATGGTATATTAGCCATGTAACAGGCCGAAGTGGGCGTGGCAGGCAAGGCATATATATTCCCGATTAGCTTCAACAGCCAAGTCTGTTTGTCTGCTCCTCTGTTTGTCCGTCTGTCTGTCCGTTTGTCTGTGTAAACAGACAGAACTCCGCTATTACCAGGGCTAAAGACACCAAATTTGATGCATAGCTTGATAAAAGGCAAACTGGGTGCATGGTATCTGTAAGTCGAGCACGCTCGCCTGCAGCTCGCTTTACTTACTTCTGTTGTTGTTGTTGCCACTGCCTGAAGCCTGGAATTTATTGTTATGGCAACACAATGTGTTTAGTTTTATGGCCCATAAGATGCAAAATATTTATGCAGTAGACTGCATACCGCTCGCAGTTATTTAATGCGTAATTACAGCGAAGTGGGAGGCAGAGCGGAGGAGTGCGAGCAGAGGCAGCGGCAGCGGCAGCTAAGCGCTTGCTTCATTGAATCCATAAGCGAATCTGCAGCCAAAAGTGAATGCTGGCGCGAACAAAGGCCAAGCGCAGAAGCAAGGCATAAAAAGCAATGGCAATGATAGCGTTGCAAGCAGACAGCAGCGCGAGCAGCAGTTGCCACTGTGCAACAGCAACTGTGCAACAACATCCGCAGCGGGTCGTCAAAAGTCAATTAACTGGCAACACTGGCAACAACTTCAACTAATTAGCCCGTGCTTGGCCTCAAGGGCTGTGGCCTCTTGAACTATCAACGCAAAGCCCCCCGTCAACCAGTCCGACGACCTACTCTGCTGCTCAGCTGCGTGCAAACAAAAAACGTTGCATGCTTTTAGGCGAGCGCGGAAAAGCAGCGACCTGAGGCGCAGGCACTTCACGTCGCAGTTTAGCTTTGAAATGTCTGTCAGTGCTGGCCTTGTTTGCCATTTTGCAGCTATAAATAAACGCTATGTACTTTTCTAGTTATATTTGCCTGTAAATGTTGCTATTTAATGCCTATAAACTCCTCTCCCCACGCCCTCCCAACTGTCCATCATCAGCTGGCATTTTGGAAATTAGGCAAATTCGTTGCAGCAGATATTGTTATTTATTGTATTTGGCAAGCCTTCACAAATGAATATTTGGCAAATTTATTATCTGGGAATTAATAGCCGGAAATTGTTCCGGACAAGCTGAATATTCCGACTAGAGTTTGCTCGATTCTGAGAAATTGCGTTTCTAATGCGCATTGATTTATTTAATTGCCTTTGAATTTAACCTGAATGTGAGGGCAAACGAATCAATGAGTGCATTCGCCTTAAATGCAATCATAAATAATAAATAAATGCAGACTGTTCTCAGCAGTGCTCAGTGTTCCCACTTGTTATAACAATAAAATAAAATAATAAATAGCTGCAGATTGTGTTCCTTCTTTTTCTAACAATAATGGAATTAAAAAAAGAATTGATTGATTGAAAAAAAATAATTAAAATAATAAATAAATAAGTGTTTCTACTTAAAATAAATGTATGCTATAAACTAAATAATAAATAATACCTAAGACTGTTCCCAGCTTATATAATAAAACTCTGTATGCTGCTTAGTAGTGTTCCCAGTACTGTTCCCACTTGGTCTAATAATAAAACCCCGCGGACTACTCCCTGTTATGCTTGGTATCATACCCAGAGCTGTTCCCAGTGCTGTTCCCACTTGCTCTGCCTATGTCGCAACTGAGCTCAACTCAACGCTCAAGGCGTCTTGTTGTTTAATTATGATGCCGCTTGTTCTGCGGCGTCGCACGCTTATCTTATCAGCTTGTCGACAAGCTCGGGCCCCAGTTAGATACGGCCTCTTCGCGGCCCAAAGCTTGGAGTCTACATTGGGGCAGAGAAACATTTCTCGACAGACCTTCGAGGCGCGCACACACGATTCCCACACACACATACACACACACACACTCAGATGCCAACGCGCAACGGATGCCATGGCTGATTCCATTTGGCAGGCGCTTCGCATTATGCTGCAGCTGCCCGATCTGCTGGGTGAGTGAGACGCCACTTCCGCTCAGCCTGTGGCCAGTGGCTTTTGCAGCTGCTTCCGTTTCCGCTTGCTCTCAACTTTTACGCTCCTCTGTTCCTTTGCCAGTGCTGAGCTGCCTCTGGGCCAGTGGCCTCTCGCTGGGCTACTACCTCAAGTCGGCCTTCGTCTACGATAATCTCTGGCCCCACTGGTACGCACTCGTCGGTGGCCTCATGGCGCTGGGCCTCTCGGCGGGTTGGACACTGCACAAGCGGAGCAAGCAGCGCTACAGCTTCGATCACTTCTACATCATCTTCTACGGGCTGCTCTGCTCGCTGCTGGGCAGTTGCTTCATGCTCAGCAATCAGTTGGGTTAGTTGAACAGACCTCCAGAAGGAACCACCTTCAGAAACTTCCCTTCTCTTCTGATTCCTTCCCCTCTCTCCGCTCTCCCGCACAGCTGTCAGCTACTACTTCAGCTTCATTGGCCTCAGCGTCGTCTTCGTGGCCAGCTTCAGTTATGTCAGTCTGCGCAGCGAAGCCTCCGGCCTGCGTCCCGCTCGCATCGCGCTGGGCAACGCGATGCATGCCTGTGGCTTGGCCAGCGGCTTCGCCATCTTCAACGAGTTCGAGCCACAGCGCTGCGGGCTCATCACACTGGGCGTGCACCTGCTGCTGCTGCTGCTCGTCTGCGTCAACGAGCTGCTGCAGCATCTGGGCCTGCACAACTACAAGCAGTCGCGGGATCTGGTCTTCAATCTGCTCAACGAGGAGCGTCTGGTCTTCCTGCCCCGCCAGGCGGTGCTCGCGCAGTTCGTGGGGCGCAGCGACTACCGCCTGCTGCCCAGTCGCCAGTGGCTGGTGCTGTGCCTGGGCGGCTCCGTGGTGGTGCTGCAGCGCAGCTGCCTGCTCCACTCGCCCGTGCATCTGCAGCTTACGTGGAGCGCCACCGTGGGTTTCGTGCAGCGCTCACAGCTCTACACGCCCTTCGCCCTCTACGCCGTCGGCTGCGGGCTGAGCGCGCTGCTGCTGCTGCGCTACACGCCGAAGCTGGTCTACCTGCTCTTCGGGCTCATCCAGCTGACGCTGATCGTAGCGCTGCTCTGCATCTACGACGAGGACCAGCCGGAGCAGTGCTACCTCTTCCTGTGCCTCATCTGGGCCAGCCTGGGCGTGCTCTCCAGCCAGGCACTGCACTGGCTGCTCGAGTGCTCGCCCTTTCTCTACGCGGAGCTCGCGCTGGCCGTCGGCCTGGTGCTGCAGCTGGCCACCATGGAGGGCTGCAAGTACGAGGTGGCCCTGGAGGATATCTGGCTGGCACTGCTGGCGAGCAGCTTGACCTACCTGGGCCTGACGCTGCTCTCCGTTCTGCTCGTGGTCTGCCTGCAGCCGCGCTCCGCCAGCCTCGTGGATGTGCGCAATCGGCTGCTCGGCGTCAGGCGGCTCAATCTGCCCGCCGCCCAGACGCAGTTCTGGCACACGAACCAGTTCCTCGCCCACGACAAGCAGCCGCACGAGCTGCAGTCCGTCCAGCTGGACAAGGCGCGCGTCTTTCAGCAGTATCCTAAAGTCGAGGAGCAGGACAAGTACTAAGAGGAAATGGAGAGAGAGAGGCAGAAGTAGGAGCTGGAGCTGCAGTTGGAGTGTTACTTGAAGTGCTCTGCAGATGGACAAGGTGTTGAAGTGGAAGCTGCCGAGCGGCTCGAAGTACTCTGCCATTAGTCACTCCCGCGAAGCGCCTCGAGTTTCGCTTTTTATCTTATCGCACGCGCGTTGTCAATCTACATACGGGCAAATGTAGCTTCATCGATATCGGGCAAACACTCAAAGCATAATAAACATGTTGACAGCGTATTGAATTTCTGTCATCGAGTTCAAATTCCCAAGTGGTTAAAACGTCATGCAAGCTTGTCGGCTGCTTTAAGCTCGGCGCATATTGGAAATTATATATTATATTTATTATATTTAGCCCATCTTATAACTTGTATAGCTTGGTATAGCTCGTACTATATAGGCACTTCGAGTGCTGAAGTAACTTTAAAGAAATGCATTACCTTTTTTTTTTATTTATCAAGAAAAACTAGCAATAATTTCAGTCATAATGCAGTCTCAATTTTGCTGCCTGACAAACGAATTAAATTTGCAAAAGTTCTGAAAAGTTTTTAACAAATTTTTTTTACTGAAACATGATAGCTACATTAGTGAAGAATATATGTGCAAAAGGGTTTTTGAATACTATTTATATTAATCGAGCTAGAGCGCCTCGAACGCTCCAACCTTCGAGGCGCTGACGAATGCTGTAAAAACTTTAAACAGAATTTAATTATATATTTTTAATCATCAATATTACAATAATTTTTCAATCTCATAAAAAGTCTTAATCATCCTAAAGTTCCCACGTGCTGCTCCTGTTAATCCACTCGAATCGTTTATGCTCTTTCGCCAAACAATCGCAATTCCCCAGTGGCTTAACAGCGCCTCAAGTTTATCTTGGAAGCACTCAGGGAGTTAAATGGAAAGTTACGATAACTTCTGCTATTACTCCCCCAGTCTAATTTCATATTCCCTTGCTGCTTCAAAGGTTTTATTGCAATATACATTTTAATCGGTTCAGAACTTTGGAATGGGCTCTAGCAGCCCGGGAGTTATCGCTAAGCTTATTTCAATTGAACCGACTCTGAGCCGACTATGTGTCCTCCTGCTGCCTTCGCCTGCGCTCCGCCCGCTCTGCCTGCCTGCCTTAAAGCCAAACGCGCAAGGCATAAATGATTTTTATTGATTTTAAACAAATTAAATTGCGCGTTAACCGCAAACTGAATTTATCATAAAGAAGATGCTTTATCAGTGCGTTCAGTGGACAGCAGTTGCCTCCGCTGCCCTCGCCTCTTCCCGCCACAATTCGACCACCGGCATGGACTTCCCCCTTTCCCAGTTTGCAGTGGTTGGCCAGCCTTTTGCCACAATTTTATTGCCAAAACATTAAACATTTATATCCGCTATCAATTTCGTTGCGTCGGAAAAGCGTAATCGCTGTCGCTGTCGCTGCCACTGCCGCTGCTTGCGTCGCAGCCGGCGTCGCCGTTGGCTGCGCAATTTTTCCGGCTCCCACCTAATTTAATTTACGTAGAAACCCGGCCGCAACGTGCTCCGGCAATAAAAACGTTAAATTTGTTTATTTTTCCAAAGGCAAACGCTCGATTGAGTGGGCGCACAGCACAGGGGGAGTGCCTGGTGAGGGGGCAGGGCGGTGGGAGGACCATATCGAACGTTTGCCTCGCTTCGATTTGCTCCTTTTTTTTCTTTTCTTCGATGTTTGCGCTCTGCTGTTGCCGCTTAGCGTAGCATACCTCCAGGCACACACATACACACACACACAGAGACAGATACCCGCCTCTCCCCCTCCCTCAGAGACACACATCCTTGCACACTCGAGCGCCTGCTTGGGTTCTTTTGTTTTCGACTGCTCCATTGTTTTTAAGTGGGTTCCGCACATCCTTTGTACCCCCCTTGCCTTATGCTGTCCCTGCGCTTATCCCCTGTCTTCTTGCCCGTGCTTATCCGTTTTCCAATCCCTAATGAAGTGCCCAATGAACTGCGACCCAAAGATTAAAGCCGAATTAAACGCCCCTTGCTCCCCGCCCCTACGTCCACTGAGTTGATTGATCGAAAAAGGTGCATGAGCTAATTCAGTTTGGCAAAAGGAATTCCCACAGCACTTTCCACTTGCGATGCTTAAAAAGCAATTAACGAAGGTAGGAGGGCAGAAGAGAGAGGGGAAAGCGGATGCCACCTGAATTTGGAAACTATTTCAAGCAGTAGAGCTGCTAAAAGCGTACGATATATACATATATACGAGTATAGTAAGAGAAATGTTGTAACTTGTTGCAAGCGTTGAAGCATGCGGCAAGTCTGTTTAAAGCGTATTTCGAATTTGTGTAGGAAACCAGCTTAAAAGCACGAGTTTGCTACTAGAAACTGCTAAGTAGCTGCGTTTTCAATAGGGAAAGGGTATATAAGGGTATAAGCAGTCGTATTTATATTAAAGCGGTCCAATTTAAATAATCCATTCGACTTTGCTATAAATTAGTTCTTTTTTTTTTTGAAAATTCTAAAATTTGTATTACTAAAATAAATAAAGTTGTTCAAGAATGTCAAACAAAATTAACATTCGAGCAGTTTTGCATTTTCAGAAATATGAACAATATGCACTTATTTCAAGCCAAGCCATGCCCCAAATCTGTATGTAAAGCATATATTCTTCTTCATATCAAAATATTATAAATTTTAAAATTTATAAAAATTGAGATTTGTTCTTGATTCCTGCATGCGACTCTGTGAAAACGTTGATGAAAATATAAAACTTCTAATTAAGCTTTAAAAATAGGTATAGAAATTACACTTACAAGAATTTGGAAGTGAAATTATCATAAATAAAAAAGACATAAAATTTTAAATTAAAAATAATATAATAAATTTGCTTACAAAAATATGTGCAGGGTATTAAAGCGTCGATCCTCTATATTTCTCTATATTTCCGATGGCTGACATATTTCCAGTTAAATAGTTTTAGCTAGTTTGAAACCCCTTTACAAGCGTCTGGAAGCTTTGGTGATTTCTTCTCTCCTTCTCTCTCTCTTTCTCGCTCCGTTTCGGAACATCTTTATTTGCGTAGAATCTAAACTAATTGCACCACGTTCGATTTGCTGCTTAGCCTTTAGTCCTCTTGAGGTTGCTCCTGCTCGCACTGCTGCCGCTTTGACCTCTGACCTCCGAGCGCTCAGAGATGCGTGCAACAGCTATAGGTTACTTTTTCTCTTCCTGCGCTTCACATTGTCCGCCTCGTCCACGGCGAGCGCGAACTTCTGCACCACCTCGGGCAGCTCCGGGCCCGCCACCTCGTCCACCGTCCAGTTCTCCAGCTGGGGCGGTCTGTGGTGCATGATGAACGGATTGATGATGGCAGCGACTCCCGCGGCGTTGTTGAGGTGCACGTGGTGCGTGCCCTGCACCTCGTGCAGCTCGAAGTGCGGGTTGTTGGTGCGCAGTATGTCGATGACCTCCTGACTCTCCTCATCTATGAAGTTCGACTCGGATCCCTTGATCACGCAGTACGGCACGTTGCGTATGGTGCGCGCCAGCTCCGCGGCGAAGGGGTTGCTGGTGTGGAACTCGAAGTAGTACTTGCAGCGTCCGTCGCGCGAGAAGAAGTACTTGTCGGGGTACTTGGTCGAGCGCGCCACGTTGCGCTCCAGGATGTGGTGGCAGTTCTCCAGGTCGACCGACAGCTCGGAGCCCTTGTGCAGCACCTGCTCGAGCTCGTGCCAGGTGTAGGAGGGCGGCTCCTCGCGCTTGGCGAACGCGAAGCGCTCGTCCTCGACCATGTAGCGCTCGATGTTGGTGCGCAGGTACTCGATCTGCGATGGCGGCTTGCGGTAGCGTGTCCGCACGATGTCAATGCTGATCAGCATGTCCAGGCGGTGCGGGTAGAGCGAGGCGAAGATGAAGCACAGCATCGCGCTCATCGAGTGCGCCATCAGGGAGACCTTCTGCCAGCCGTACTCCTCCATGATGCGCAGTATCACGCACAGGTAGTCCACGAAGTGGTACGCAATGCCCTCGGGCAGCTTCGAGGAGTACCCGTGCCCGGGCAGGTCGATGCACAGTACGCCCAGGTGCTTCGGCAGCAGCGGCAGCAGCTTGTCCCACGTGCCCAGATTGTCCAGCCAGCCGTGCAGGGCGAGTATCGGGCGCACCTGGCGATTGCCGTACCAGCGCCCCACCACGTAGCCCCACGGCATGTTGATGCGCACGTCCATGGGCTGCAAGGGGGAGAGAGATAGCAGATAGGCGTAAGTAGGAGCGGGTTGAAGAGCTACAGGGGCAGAGGCAGAGGCAGATGATGCTGTTAGCAGCTAATTGACAGGTCAACTTTGTGTTTGCCGGGAATAACCCCGAGGCTGTTTAGCAAATCGCCGAGCGGACAAAGCCAACGAGCTGCCAGAGTACAGTGGCAGCGGCTGACAGGAGGCGGAGCTTGGTACAGCCTTTAAGGCGGGGAAACCCTGGCAATTCTACCTTTTAAACAGGCCTAAAGCACGGGGTAAGTAAGTCTAACAAATTACTCTGTTTGCGCACAGCTGCGAAGCATTCTATAGTAGAGCTAGGGTAACCCTAGCAAACCTACCTGCTTCTTTGTGCAATTAGAGTACAGTGAAAACTGTTCTAATGCTGAAATACCCTGTAAAGATTACGCTAACTCCAATTTGATTGATATACAACTTATTTTACGCCTCGACGCTTAGTACGGCGTATTTTCCACAATTACCTCTCTTAAACGGACACAAAAATGTGTAGAATTAAGTGTAGTACAACTAATTCAATTATGGATGACAGAGCGGACAATCCTCTTAAGCGGACAGCATTTGGGCGATCTTCCCTGTCCGCTGAAGAGAGTCTTCACTGTTGTGACATCGCCCAATATTCAATTTGATCAATAGTGCGGACAACCCTCTTAAGCGGACAACATTTGGACGACCTTCACCTTGTCCGCTTAAGAGAGTCTTCACAGTTTTGGTGCGTCACCGTGACATAACCCAACGTTCGATTTGATCGATAGTGCGGACAATCCCCTTAAACGGACAGCATTTCACTGTCCGTTTCAGGGAGTCTTCACTGTTGTGACATCGCCCAATGTGCGATTTGATCAATCGTTTTGGTTTACACCTGAAAAAGTTCAAACAATTGACAAGTAGCAGGGCAAGGGGGCGTGGCGGCAGGGAAGTGGCTGCAGCTGGCGCTGTAGATTGATGGGCAGGTTTCAGTTGGGGCGACCATTTATCATCTAGCACAGGGCGCACAGCACGCAGGCTGTCGATTCGCGGGCTAGGGGAATTTAGTGGTGAGAGAGGGGGAGGGGAGGTAGGATAGGGTACTAGCAGTGTACACGCGGCACCCCTTCTACGCCTCTGCAATTGACTGCAAGCACATGCAAACTTTAAATGTCGACAAATGGATTTTCGTAGTTTTGCGCCACAAAAAGTTTTGCGAGCGACGCTTTTGCATTCTGTTTGTTGTTGTTGTTGTTGTTGTTGCTGCTGTTGTTGTTGTTGTTGTTGTTGTTGTTGCTCATCGAAGAGTTCGACTGCCAAAGTTGGAAATTAGCGCAAAATGCTTTCAAGTGTGACGGAGCAGCAAAAGTTTTGTTCGCCCCTCGCCCCCCGACCACGCCCCCGACCCCGCGCATTGTGGCACAACATTTTGATGAACTTCTAATGAGCTTAATAACAGCGAAGGCGTCGTCGCCCAGCTTCAAGTTTCAAGTGCGCTTATCTGACTCGAATCGGAACTTGTCTCCTCGAGAGTTGTTTCCACTCTGCTTCCCGTTACCCTGCTTGCCCGCCCCGCACCTGCCTCTTGGCTAGACTTTGATTCGCGTGCCGTTATCAGTAGACATCGCAGCGAGGGGCACGCGATAAGGTCGCTGGAATTGCAATTGGACCGGCTCAAAGGTAGCCTATGGAGCGCTTCGTGATTTATCTATATCCCCTTCCACTCGATAAGCCCGACATTAATAACTGTTTACGATCGCTTATTCAATTGCCTTACCTGCTCATGGTGTGCTTCGCCAGTCGTTGTTGTCGTCATGTTCCGGCCACCCTGTGTGCTGGTATCTATACTACGCGCCAGTACATATATTAAATATGTATGCGCTGTGCTTATTTTAATTTGACACGAGTTTCCCCACTAATGAAATTACGCAAATGACTCGAAGCTGCGGACGGCGGACCGCGTGGCACACTCCAACGACACGCAAACTCAACTGAAGTCAATCTGTTTTGTCACTCGGATTAAATGCCTTGGCATTGTGTGGCTGAGCGAGAGCGAGAGAGAGAGAGCGGGCGAGTGAGCGTGGCCGAGCCAGAGTGACCTTTAATCGGACTACAAACAAACACACGTTGAGCGAGAAGGGAGTGCGGGGGCAGAGGAAAGTCAGTGAGCGAACAGCTGTGGTCAAAGCAAAACTTGTGAAAGCAACAACAAAGCGCCTGATCAGAGCAGCGCAAGAGAGTGAAATTCCGAGAGCGTAAGGGCAGCGCAGACAAGGAGAGAGGCTGTGAGAGCGTGATTAAGCATAAACAGCTCTTTACTCCGAGAGCGCCAAAGGCAGAGCACAACAACAACAACTGACAAAGTGACAGCTGCGAGAGGCAGAGTGAGAGCGCCGTTAAAAGCTCGACAATGCAGTGAGCACATTTCGATGCTCGGAGAGCGTCAGCAATCATTGAGTGAAAAGAACAAAGAGACGTCGGGCTGTTAGATCGTGGGCGTACAGAAAGAGATAGCCGGAGTGCTTGATGAGTGCCAGCAAATGGCAACTGTGAGAGCAGAAAATGCACTCTCAGAGTGTTTGAGTCATATGACAGATCGTAAATTAAGAACTTGACTTGCAGTTAAAGCATGACAAGCAATTATTGATTTAATAATGCGAGATTATTGCCGGCAAAAAACTGAGCGATTATAATTAAGCTTTTAGCACAGAAAATAAAACGCAAAAATAAAACTAAAACTATTTTTAGAGCTTTTTTAATGCCATTCAAATGAATTTCCAGCGAACTACTGCACTACAAAAAAACGCAACGAGTTCATAAAATTAATATTTTGTTGCTGACTCACAGCGGGAATTGTTAAAATATATAAATGGATATATGCGAATATAGAGTGCGGCCAACAGTTGCTCAGCTGTTAATTTTTATGCGATATTTGGAGTGTGTGTGGAAAAGCAATTCAATAAATATAATTGGATTCAATTGTCGGCGAAGCCACGTGGCGCTTTTTGTGGGAATTCGACAAACGGTGATACAAGAAAGGAAAATGGAATAAAAAATAGAAGTAAAAAACGCCACAATCGAGCGCACTTGACAGCAAGTTACCCATTAATCCATTTAGTCTATTTTGGACTCAATCTATCTATTAACTACTGCTTGTGATATTCTTACTCGATTACCAGAGCCTTTAGAGCTGATACACAGAGTTAGAAATAAGCTAATATTGCGTTTTATAAACAGCAACCTTCATGCCAACTTTGGTGTCTACAGCTCTTCTAATAGCTGAGCTCTGTATGCTTATACAGCTAGACGGACAGACAGCCGGACAAATCGACCCAGCTGTGAATCAGGAATAGAAAATGCATTCTGTGTGCTCTGTCAATCCATATTTTACCCGTTCTATCCCTCTGCACACAGCTAATATGCCATTTTTAGCCATTTCCAATGGGCAAATGGTACAAAAATAATAAATATTCATAAAGCGCAAGCTTTTACTCTGTCTATCTCTCTCCCCATCTGTCTCTCTCTCTCTGTCTCTGTCGCTCTCCATTATCAGTGTCGTGCTCGGGGTCGGGTTCGATGCAGTATAAACATATTCAAAAATCCATTAGCAAGAAGCGCCGATGTCGACAACAGTTTACACAATAAATTTGTTGGGTTAGTTTCGCGTGCAAAATCAGGGAGGAGGCGGGAGGCGTGGCCGGCCAGACTGCTGTGGTGGGCGAAAACTCTTCGAAAAAAAAAAAAACAAGTGAAAAATTCGTTTAGCCGACGCCAAAAACATAAATCTTTGCCGTATCGAAAATTGAAAATGGTCAACCCACAGGGGGGCGGAATGAGAAACGGAAAGTGGGGGCGTGGCTGATAAATAACGAATTGCAATCATAAATCTGGCGCTGAGAAGTATGCGAAGCGCTTTCATTTCAATGCAATTAAAACGGCAAAAGGCCGCAGACACGATGAGTGACAGGGAGGCGGACAGCGAGGGGTGTGGCCGGCTCCGCTTGACCAACTGCAGCGGCATTTAATCAAACGCAGAAGAAGCAGCAGCGCAGGACGAGCTGCAGGAGCAGCAGAAGAAGCAGGAGTAGCAGCAGCCGCAGCAGGCGCATCCTGCGCGGACCAATCGTGCAATTTGCACTCGTTTCGAAATGAAATTACGGCCAGTGAGAGGGAAGCGAGAGGAGGTAAAGGAGAAGAGCGATTGAGTCTGCTGCATGCCACATGCCGGCTGCCACTCGCCACCTGCAGCGGCAGCTGTTGCAACTTGACCCAAGCCTCACACTAATGACATTTGAATGACGACCGCGCGCAGGCTCAGGCGAAGGCGGAGAAGCCAATGGAGGTGCTGGTCCAGGCTTCAGGCCGAGTCGCAACAGTCACCGCCAACGCCGCAAAGTTGGCTAATGACCAGTGGCTGCTTGCCCCTCTCCCTCTCTCGCTTGCTCCGCTTTCCCTACGAAGGCAACGCTGTCGCTGTCGTCTTGACTGCCAGGCAGATAACAATTGCCTCGGCCTGCTCTGGTTACAGCTTCTTTCCGTCCGCTGCTCCTTCGCCTTCTTCTTCCACTACTACTGCCTCTTTCTTCTGTCAATTCTGCCCCACATGATCCTCTCCCTTCTTCACCATATTCTTTGCCTCTCTTGCTTACCTTCGGCCTACAACTTGCCATCCTTGCCATCTCATCTGCCTCCCTCCCTACCCCGTTTCCCTCCGCACTGCGGATATAGTTGTCACTCAGGACAGCAGAGTATTACGTATATAGCCTAAGTATTTCTGGATTTGTGCCAAGTCTCGTGGCAGGTGTAAAATGCTAAGTAATGGATCGAATATGCCGCCGCTAAGAGGCCTCTGCCGGCGCAGGCAGATGAGCTAGTTATACCGTTCAACCATTGAATGTGGGCCAAAATTGTATATACGATTTGTGTCAATGTATGTAAAAGGTTAAGGGAGCATCTTCTCGTCTGCCTGTCCGTCTGACTGCCTGTCAGTCTGCCTGTTCGTTTGTCCGTCTAATTTTTAATCGAAGTACGAAAAAAAATGTTGTAACGTCCAACTGGGTGAAGGGTATTCAACAGTCGTGTATGCTCGACTTTAGCTATGCTTACTCGTTGTATATTAGCTTAGGCAAAGCTATGGCTTCACAGGGGAACACAAGCGATTGCAGCAGCTCAACGCGCAGAGCTTTGAGCTTCAATCAGTAGCAAAATGCGATGTATCAAGCGTTTTAAAGCTGCTTAAAGCCAAGCTGAAGCTGAGGCTTGCCAACTTATACTCGTTCGGAGTCTGCTATAACTGGCAACTTCATTTGGCTATCTGGCACGAGTCCCTCAGAAAGTTGCCAAGAAATAGCCCTGAAGAGCATTGCAGCTTCGACTTGGCATTGATTGGATACCTTTCAGCTCCTCGAGCTCCCCAGCCCTCGTACTGCTGGCATATCTGAAGCGACTTCAGTGGCTGCCGCTGCTGTTGGTCGTTTTACTGCTGTTGGCTTTTGTCTGGCACTCGAGTGAAAAGCTTTTGTCAGCGCATGGAAATTTGACGGAAATTGTTTGCTCTGATGGATGCAGATGCCCCTCCCCCTCTACCCTAACCCCTCTCTTACCTTCTGTTGTTGTTGCGGAGCAGCTGAAAGAGGCCCAGGCCCAGGCCCAGTTAGTGTGTTATCCAGTTACCTGCTGCTGTCAGGCAGTATTACCAGCTCAGCTTTTTTCGCAGCAGTACTAGCTTTTTTCTAATGCAGTGGAGTATTTTTTATTTTACTTCTTTTAATAATAATTAATAATTAAAAATTAATATTTTTTCCTGTTACTGTTTATAATTTATAATTATTTATTTACCACTGTTCCATTTTCCCTGCAAAGGTATAAAATAAAATATATATTACTCAAGAGGCGTTTCATTTAAGCTAATAGTACAATTTAAATGAATAAGAAGAGTTTCAAAAATATAATTGTACTTAAAACTGTAAAGATTTAAAAAAAAGAATTAAATAATTAAAAAAATATAATTATTAAAGAAACTATAAATTGCAACTCTCAAGTAAGGCTTGGAAAATCCCCTGCTACTTAAAAGATATTTTTCGCTTTTGGCTTTTTTGAGAACGAATTGCTGGCAACACTGCCGTCAGGTCTAACGGGTGAGTAGTGAGAAAGAGAGAGGGGGGCGGTAACCAGAAGGCGGGTAGGCCGCCACAGGTATCGGTGGAAGGGAGAAGCACTTCTGCTGCTGCTGCTGCTGCCGCTGCCCGTCATCAGTCGGCTAAGTAAGCAGACAGTTTTGGCATAATGGCTAAAACCAACATCAACACGGCCATAACTGGCTGCACTTTCGGGCCACCAGAGCGGAAAGCGAGAGAGTGAGAGAGAGAGAGAGGGAGGAAGACAGGGGAAAGACAGTGAGGAGCATGAATGCAAATCGCATTAAAATAAATTCTGTTGCTGCCCTCGTTTCGCGTCGGGACAAACTTTGGCGACAGGTAGCCAGAAAACGGCTTATGCCTAGCCCCAGTTCCGGCTTGGAGTGGGCTTGGGCGTGGCCAGACGCCACAATTACTATGGCATGCTAGAGCACACAATCACAATCAGAATCAAGTGGAACTTTTTAATGCATAATTTATGACGGCGGGCATTGGCGGGTTAAGACGCCTCAGACGACGCGACGAGACTCGACGCCAGCTGCGGCATGTGGCAAAGTATGTGTGGGGCGCTGTGGCAGCACCATAAATATTTATGAAAGATGCCAAAAATGCAGCACGTGCGCCGTGTGGCATGCCACACGATTTATGTATGTCGAGCCTCATCTCAAGTCGGCTGGAGCAGCAATTTTATTTGTATACCCTGCACCTATTGAAAATGCCGAAACGTGGTATATTAGCATTTTGCAAGAAGAGCGAAGCAGTAGTGGCAGAGTAAACAAGGAATATCAATCCAAGATCTGCTTAAATAGTCGAGTCCATTACACTATTCTTATGTGGCACCTTCGTAGGTGAACGGTATCTGACTGTCGGGTGTGCACTGCAGCTTTCGCCACTTGTTTTTATTTCATAAATTTGCTTTCATCAAAAACTCATCTTAAATGCCAACACATGCGGCACATGCATAAATATTGGCGGAGCGACAAGTCAGATACGCATACATATATCTGGTATATCTGGCGGGTGTATATATTCCATATTCAATTGATTCGCAGCTAAAGCCGAAACGGGGCGATTCCGAAACAGTTAAATGCGCATAAAGCACAAATCGTAAAATCATAATGAAATCTAGAAAAGCCATGGATTGAAATGGAAATCGAATGGGAATTGGAAGCAGGCTATAAAAATTTCAAGCCAACAGGTGGCTATAGCTAAGGTGTGGGTATAAAGCTATGAATATAGAGGAGGCACTAACACATTTACAAGTTATCAAATAAATAAGAAAAACTGTAGAAAAAATAAGCAAAGTGATGGAAATTGAAGAAGCTGTAGAACGCTCTAGAAACTTGAAATAATATTGAGGGTCTACTCAATATTTTAAAATAGATTTATCTAGAATTACATAAATAGCAAATAAAGCAATTTCGATAATTTAATTTCTTAAAATATTTAAAACACTTAAAGAAAGTGCAATCTAAGAAAGACAAAAGAAGAAAGAAACTGATAGCTGCTGTTGTAAGCTCCATCTGAATCCTCAGCATTATCTGCGCATCTTTAAAAATCCCTGCAAATTACCCAATTTACTCAGCTCGTCTTTATCTGCAGATCCTGCTTAAAGCCAAGGCAATACTGTCCTTCACCCACATTCGAAACGAAGTCGAATACCGCTGCCAAAACTTTGCTGCTTCCGTCTCCCTCGTGTGATTTGTGTCTGGGCCAAAGAGAGCAGAATAAAAAGAAGAAGAAGACGCAGAAGAGACGCTTGCAGACGGACAGCGCCAGGCAAATCCAGCTCTAAGCCAAGCCGAAACTATCAATTAAACTAATTAGCTTGATTTCCCGCCGGTCGCAGGATGGGGGCGTGGCACGAACTGGCGCAGAAATTCAATCAGCGCGCCGCACGCTGCAGAAAAACGCAATCAAATGATTAGGTCAACAAATGAAGGCAAATTGTTGGGGGCTTGCCACAAGTTGCACGGGCAGTTGGCCACAGCGAAATTGCAGGGAAATGCGCCAAAATCGGAGCAAAAACCAAGTTCACGAAGGAGACAACTTTTTGAGGTGGAATTCGAAGGGAAATTGCAGCAGCAGGTTTTGGCGGGTTGCTAATGAACAAGCTATTTGTTGGCCAGAAAAAAGCTATGCTCTGGCCAGAAAATGATTGCCAGCATTTCGATTTTACTCTGCAACTCGCATTCAAATTGAATCTCCTGCAAGAGGCACGTGCCACATATGCGCCGCATCAAGTGAGAAGCATAGAAGCAGGGAATATACTACCATATATATTTCATATAGTATACGATGTCTATATTGCATACGTCTGCTATCTACACTTACACTGAATCCGCTGCTCTTTGTGCGTTTCGGCTGCAGGAAATTTATTTATATTCAATTTGTGAATTTATGCCAATTTTTGGAGAGGAAGACGCCGCGAGAGAAAGGGGAACGCGAGGGAAGGAGAAAACGCAAAGTCAGACAACGGGAAATTCACTTTTTATACCATTCACGCATCGAAAAGGTTGAAAATGATATACAAGTTTTATGCGAGGCAGTGCTACAATATATATATATATATATATTCGTGTTCAGCTTTTAAGACGAGCCGATTTTGCGATGTCCGTCGGATTGTCCATCCCTCTGTCCGTTGGTTTGTCCATCTGTTTGTTCGTCTGTCTGTCCGTCCGTTCGTCCGTCTATCTGTCTGTCTGTCTGCCTTTGTAAAAATGCGTCTGTTAAAACTGGAAAAAGCACTAAAATGGCGTATTGTAAATCGCTGCTGTATTTCATATTTCAAATGAGTTTGTGTCGAACAAAATGTATGCATGGTAGGTAAAAGTCGGGTACTGGACTGTAGCTTTCCTTGCTTGCTCTGAGTGCAGAGTGTCTCGCTGCTGTCTCTGTGTGTGTGAGTGTGCGCGCGTTGTGAGTTTAGCTGGAAGCGCCGGCTGCTGCTTCTGCTGCTTGTGCTGCTTTTACTGCCTGCTCGATAAAGCAATTTCGCGCTGATATTTTCCACAAACTCATAAACACACGCGTCTGATTACCTAATCTACAGGACTAGACAGGCCGGCGAGCGTCTAGGTAGAGCGGGAAACACCTCGTCGCTCACCCCTAGCCTGGGGTACAGTCTCAACTGGCCAGTCGCATCCTCCCCTCAACCTGTCTGCCTACCTAAGCGCGCGTCGGCCCGCCAGATGGGCAGCTCGGTGCTGCCTGCCTGTCCGGCCTGCCTGTGAGTCCTGATTTCCGCTATAAATACTCGATCCTCCGGCACATCCTTCACTCACTCAGCGTTCGCTTTCTCGACAGAGCACATCGCACCACCCGCAACCAACTGCAACCACACACCACACACACACACACCCAGTGTAACAGCCAAGAGCTCGGTATGTTGTTCTTGGCGCCACGCAAGAATCTGCTTGCCAGCAACCTGCTGATCCTGCTGCTGATCTACATCATGCGCAAGTGCCTGCAGCTCTTCTGCATCATCGAGAACAAGGCCTGCGACGGCCCGGCTGCGGACCAGGATCAGGCCCAGGTCCAGGATCAGAGCCAGAGCCAGCAACAGATGGACTCCCCGCCGCCGGAGCGCCGCGGCTTCAAGCTCATCCCGGACGCCATGCGGCAGACCATGCACGGCTTTGGCTACGGCGAGGGACACTATCAGATCTTCGTGGAGAAGAAGGAGCGCAACCTGCCCACCAAGTCGCGCCTCAATGCGGCCAGCGCTGAGCTCAAACTGAATCCCAATTAGGCGCCCAGCAGAGCGTCGCGAGAGTCTAGCCTCCTCGGCGCAGAGGAGAGCGCAGCTCAGCCCAGAGCGAGGTGCGCCAGCAGCAGTGGCAACAGCAGCAAAAACTCTTCCAAAAATGTTTGCAAATTTCGAAATTAATTGTGGAAATTCCACAGCAGCATTTCTTCCACTTGGGCCTGCTGCTCGGCGCATTTCCCGGCCATTAATAAAAATCATAAAAGTTAAATCTCTGCCGCGGGCAATTTGATTGATGGGTGCTCACTGGGATTTCAGGGGGGGTGGGGAGGCGGCTAGGCCGGGTAACACAGATGATCTGCCACATTTACAGTCGAACAATTGCTGCGGGGGCCTTGAGAAATTGTCGCCCGATCGCGTGGGTGTGGCACACGAGCCGCCATTAAGTGCCGCCAAATTTATCACAAAGTTAAGTACACACATACATAGACAAGCACACAGAGATAAGGCAACACACACAGCATGCCATAGAGCTGCTGCAAAACATGTGAGATACTCTAGCGTAGGGTATTCGGGTTTTTGCAGGCGGTTGAAGCGGCAAATATTTAGTTAAGTAAAATAATGAATAAATGGTAAAATAAATATATTTTAAATATATATAAATATACAGTAAATAAATGGTAACAAAAATAATAAAAATATATTTTAAATATATATAAATATACAGTAGAAAGCACAACTTTTGTGGATTTAATTAAATTCCAGTGCAATCAAAGCTGAGCGCAATTATCCACAGTTCTCACTCATAATTACAGCTAAATGTTCTCACTCGAGCAGCTTTAGCTGAAGAGTTTAAGTCTTGCAGTGCATCAACGTCTCATTGTGTGTGTGTGTGTATGTGTGTGTTTGCCATTCCTTGTTATTCTGTCGCTTTTGTTCTGTGCGGGGGTTGGCGAGAGGAGCGTAGGCAAGCGCGGTGAGTTGAGTGAGCTCAGCTTGAGCGTGGCAATTGTTAGCAAATCTATCATCATCATCTGCTTAAGCACATGGCAGCGCCTCTCGCTCACTCCCACTCTCTCTGCCACTCTACCCCTCTCTGTGTGTGTGTGTGTGTCATCCAAAGACATTGCTGCAACTGCAGCAGCAGCAGCATTTCGTCTTGCATTATAAATGAACTCGAATTTTTAGTTGTAAGCTGCGTTTTGCTTGAGCTGCATATAAATTATGCACACGCACACACACAAGTACAAGCGCACTTACAAGCACACACGTATACACACATGTACACACTCGCTGCTATTTGCTTGGCAAGCTGTCATTATAATCATGATTATTATTGCTGTAATTCTAATTATGCATTGTTGTAGCTGCTGCGAGCGCGCGCATTACACAAACACACTAATATGCGAGTGTGTGTGTGTATGTGTGATTCATTTTATTCCATTCACTCAATGAGTGTGTGTAAAAATAGTATATTCGTTTTGTGCAGCTTGCAGTGGGCATGGCAGACGCTAAGAAATAATTTAAAAAATAAATTAAATAAAATTAATTAATAAATAAGGTATATACTCTGAGGATATAGAGTATATACTCTCAGGATATATACTCTCAGGATATAGAGTATATACTCTCAGAATATAAAATATTTACCTAATTAATTTCCCTTCATGTGAAACAAAAGTTTTTTAAGCTTTTACTACTTTTACTTTTATCACGTTTAAACTGTGTGAACGGTATTTTGCAGTTGTGACTGCTTTCTTTGCTTGTTATCGGAGACAGCTGCGCGCGTGCGTGTGTGTGTTTATGCGTGTGCGAGTGTGCGTTGCTCATGTGTAAAATGAAAATGTCAGGCGGATTAGCGCCGGCAGCGACAGCGATGATAAAGGAAGAGTGAGAGAGAGAGAGAGCGATGCCAGCATCCTGTGCCATAATGAGCAGCAGCCATGGCAACTGAGCAAGAGAAAGAGAGAGTGAGAGCGAGTGCTATAACGATTAGTATCGGGTGACTATAGCCCGATGCTGCTCATAACTGGACTCAGCATAAAAAGTCAGGCTAAGCTCGCGTGTAAATCACGCGCTCGAGCTGCAGTCGGCACTCGCTGTGTCGGACTTATTATAATTAACAATTTATAAAGCGTTAATACGCAAGCTCACAGACACTGGCACGCACACACAGACACTAGCCCACACACACACACTCGCACACACACAACAGGCAGCAATTTGCCAAGGCAGCCAAAAGAGCGTGCTCAGCACGCAAACAAACAAACAAGCCAGACAGAGCAGTGGCAGGGGAAGGGGGGGTAGAGTGGAGAGAGAGTGAGGGGAAGGGACTAGGGAATAGCATTCATTTTGCTTGTAAGCTGCTCCATGCCCCTGCGCCACCGACGTTGCACGGCACGTCGCGCGCATTAAGAAGATGAGCTGCATTTTTCATGCATGCGAAGTCGAGATTGCAGCTGCCCCAGCCTCACTGTCTCCCTACCTCCCTCCCTCCCACTTGCCCCGCTGTTGTCCTCTCTATCTCATCACCTCTTTCTATCTTGTGCTCGGCGGCAACTCTCTCTCCCCCTCTCTCTCTCTCTCTCTCTCCTGCATGCTTACATACACACGCGACGTTGTGCCCATTTCCTTCTGGCTTTGCTTTGGCTTTTCTTCCCCTACTCTGCGCATCCCTTTCTCTCCCTCGCCCTCTCACGCCCTCTGCTTCAGCTTTCAGCTGGCAACTTTGGGCTTCGTCTTGCGCTTCGCTCGCATTATCCTGCTCATCAGCGTCATTTGTATTAATTGCCGGCCATTTGCTGTTGTTATCCTGCTGTTGTTATACCCTGCACCTCTTTAAATTGGCTAGGCTTGGTGTATGGGCTTCGTGGAAAAGTGGCTAACTGTCAGCAGCAGGCGTGGCAGACCATAGTAACATATATATATAAATTTATGTTCTTGATTAACATCATTATTCGATTCGATTTGGTTTTGTCCGTTTGTCCGTCACACAGAACTATAGCTATTAAAAGAGCTATAGGTACAATGTTTGATATAAAGCTTATTCCAGACATTATGTTTGTATTTTGATTTTTGAACTGAATTATGTAAAATACATTAAACATTTAAAGCGAATTTTTAAAAGGAAAAATCTGAGTGAACGGTATTTAACCGCCTAGTTTGCTCGATCATAGCTTTCTTTACCCTTCTTGTTGTTCTTGTCTTGTTGTGAAATGATACCGAAAATGAGCAGCGCTGTTCATGTTGTTGTTATTGTTGTTGATGCTGTTGTGGTGCTTTTTACCACACTTTTTCCGTAATTCTCATTTTCATTTGTCGCTTCCGCGTTCCGCTCGAGGCAAAAACTGCTGTCAGCGCTCAACGAGAGCGAGTGCAACACGCTAGCGAGAGCTCAGCGATTTTAAGTGTTTACTATTTGCTATGGCCCTGCAAAGGGTATATTGATGCTGTCTAGAAGCTTGCAATGCTGATCAGTAGCAACAGTTGATCGACACATTAAATTATTATAAGCAACTGTATAAATTCGCATGATTAAATAAAAGAATAATAATAATATTAGATTTACTTTCTCAAGTAAAATAGAAGAACTGTTTGCTATGCACTCTTATTAAAGGGTATGTGTAGTATGCATCCCCCACGTCAATGCTAAAGGAGTCTTTATAGCTGCAGCTTTTGCCTCTCTCGAGTTGCACCGACAAAGCTGCAATTAGTTTGTTGATCATTATCTTTCATGCGAGTGGAAATTCCTTGATTAATTTTGCAAGCATTTGGCCAAGCGTTCCCCGCCCAATTTTCCTTTAACTGGAATTGAGTTGTCAAACTTTCATTTGGCAAAATGTCCTTCCATTTGCGAGATAACAATGGCATTTCTGCCTGCTATTGACAAATGCCCTTATTGTTGCTGTTGCTGCTGTTGCCTAATTACGATCAAACAACTCTCGATTTTGGCTCATAATTTTGAGTTGATTTTTCGATTTGCCGAAGGACGAACAACAGAGCAGCAGAATAACAGAATAACAGAACAACTGGCAATTTGCAGGCAAATAGGGCCGACTGCTTATTTTTGACGAGCACTGTCACTGCATATGCACACACACACACACACTGCACAGTGGTCTGCGCCTGATTATACTGTTATTTATTTATGATAATATACAGAAAAAGCAAAACTGAGTTTTCTTATATTTCTATAATTTTTTAGCTGGCAGCATTTAGTCTTCATACATTTACATACCAAATGGAATTAGTTTTGGCCAACTTTTATAACAGCATGTCCCACTGTGCAGTGCCATTCAGCTTGCCATCTGCAGCGCTTTCGCGGGGGACTTTCAATTGAATTTTATAGAGTCTTTAATTGATGCCTCATGCATGTGGCAAGCAGCAGCAGGCTGCATGTTGTGGCATGTGGCAGACTGCATGCAGCATGCAGCGCGGTAAATGGCAAATCGTAACAATTGCCAGCGCCATTCAACCAATTTGCCATTTCCCATTGCATTGCATTGCATAATTAGCGCTCGGCGATTGCCATAAACAAAGCAGAAGAGGCTCACAAAGAGCACAGAAGAGAGGCAGAAGCGGGCAGGGAAAAGAGTAGGACAGAGCGCGAATGATACGGCAAATGGCGGCCATTTGCCGGCGCTTTTCCTCGCACTTCCGACATTTGGCTTTAACCGCGTTCTCGCTAAATGAGTTTTAATTTCATACAAATTTGTGCAATCACATAAAAAGCCAGATAATTCCCAGTGGATATAGCGGCTTTAGCTTTTGATTTCATGCAGCACATCAAACGCTTCAGACTTCCCCTCAAATCTACGCATATATAATGCAATCTCATTGAGATCGCACAAATGTGCAATAACAAAATGAGCCATAAATGAGGCACAATAAAAAGTGAGTAGAGCATGCTGCAGTCAAAAGCACCAGACTGTGAAATACCCTGCACTTGCTTTGCTTACATTTTCACAGAATGAATCTACCTTCTGCTCACTTCAATTTATTGAGCGTATAAAAAGCAGAAATAATTTTAATCGGATTTCCAAGTCGACAAATGTGGCCACAAAAAAACACGCCACACATTGCGGTCCATCCAACTGTATGTCTGTGTTTGAGCAGTGTGTGTGTGTGTGTGTGTGGTAATTACACATCTGTAGCACTAACCACACACGTATAAAATATATATAGCTATACATATTTATATCCCCCGAGTCATGTGTCAATAAAACAACGTCAAAACTGAAAACAAACTGAACAAGCATTGTTTGAGCTTCTCGTTCGGCCCGGACATTTCGCAATTATTGTTATTAAAAATTAAAAACTATTAACTGTCATTTGTCGGCTGTCGATTTGTCCATTGTCCATTTGTCCCATTGTCGAATTCGAAATTCCATTAAAGTCAAATGGGACAGCACTCGCCGCGAGGCCCCGCCTCATAATTTCCTGGCCCGATGAGGATTTATTTTGTCGTCGACTTGTCGCAAGGTTCCTCGCAATAAACAAATTTATAGACAATGCGAGAATGCGAGCAGAATGTGGGCAGAATGTTTATAACGAGCGCTTAATAAACTGCAAATGCACATAAATTGCCGGCCAGCCGAAATGCTGAGGACCGCCTGCAAATGCCGTACAGTGGGCGACAGCAGTAAGCGCATGCATCGACAGAAATATGTTGAGAAATCGCAAGCGAGTTAAGAAGTTTCTTTAAAGATTGATAGATAGTTAAAAATCAATAAAAAAGGAAGAGAGAGAGGAAGAAATATAGAAATAATGTTTGAAATAAGCAAAACACAGATAGAAAGAGAAGGTAAATACAGAGATAAAGTATATAAAATAGAAAAAATTGAAATAGGGCGAAAAAGCGAACTATACTGCTTTCATTATTTCGCTTTAAATAAAAACAGTTTGCAGCTAAAGAGAGAGGGAGAGGAATAGAGTTCCTGCTATCCAAATTTTGGGGTCTTTCCTGCGCTCATAACGTAACCCCATTGCACTTGCAATTACACTACAATCCGCTCAGGCGATTAACTCGCATTATGAATCGTTTTCGAGCAATTACCGATTTCATTCGCAGCGTCTGGCGTCGGTAAACTGCTTAGCCACACTGTGCGACTCTTGGTCGCTGTGTTGTTTGCCTGCACAGCTACGGCAGGAAATGGAGAAGCAACGGGGGGAGAAGAGAGAGAGAGAGGCGAGAGGAAGAAGGAAAGCGGAGAATGCAAATTCAACTGCCGTGCGAGTCGAATTCGCGTCGAGTTGCCCGAGACTTGCCAAATGGGTCAAAGTGGCAGTCAGCCAGGCGGGGCCAAATAACGTTTGCCAAACCAATACACGCGCGCACGCACACACACACACACACACGCGCACACAGCGGGCAACCTAGAGAGTGTACTGTGTGTGTAAGTCGAGAGCGCTGCAAAGTATGCAACAAAAAACGAAATTGTGCGCTAAATTTGAAATCAAACAAAAAGGCAAGTAAATAAAGCGAATGCATGTGTGTCCCCAGCATGTTCGCGTGAGTGTGTGTGGACTTAACCGTCTGTGTGTGTGTATGTGTGTGTGTGTGTGTGTGTGAGCGACTGCGTGGAGCCAAAGGCAAATAGAAGGATGCACGGTCGGGGCACAAATGTTAGCACAGAGCCGCACACACACGCGGGTACACACACACACACACATACAACACGCAACCGCATGGCCAAACATTAGTGCAAGCGCTGCCCGCAGCTCAGCACCCGTTGCCAGCTACTGCTCCCGCTTCTGCTCCTGGCCCGGTTACAGCCACTGCTCCTGCTCCGCTCAGGTCCTGTTTCCGCTCCTGTTGCGGCCTGGTCACGTACAAATCCGATTTGCACAATTCAAATAACGCACATTTGGCGAAACGCATTGCAAACTATTTGCTGAAATCGCCCACACACACAAACACAAATACCACGCACACACACAAACACCTTTATGGCATATACAACCATATATAGAGCAAACGAGTTGAAACGTGTGGACTTCGCGTTTGACGTCCGATGAAGTTGCCAAAGAATCGCACAGCGCTGCCCTTACTGCGCTCTCCCCTATCCCCTCACCCTGGCCTCTTGGCCCGCTCAGCCGGCCGTGAATTACGCGCCGCTGGCGACGCGCCGTGACGCGCTCCGCTCGTTTTATGTAATTTTAATTAATTTTTTGCGGTCAGCTTAAGTTCCCGAATGACTCGCACTTGCCGGCGACGTCCTCAGCCCTCAATTCTCAGTAGCGCTGCCAGAAGTTCGGAAGCGGAAATTGCCAGAACTGAGAAAAGGTTTAAACAAATGCTGCCATAATTGACTAGATTAAAGCTTTAATAATATTGTATTAATTTTATATTTAAAACAAAATCCAATATTCAGATGGCAGCACAGTATTTTATAATAATTATTTTATCATATGAAAAATCATAAAATAAAATATGATTAAAATAAAAAAGATCGACATTTGGATATAGCAACTATATTGCTGATATGGCAGCACTGTTCCTCCGTGCTGTCACGACGTGACACGTTTGAACACGCTCAACTTTGCTTGCGTTTTAATTAAAACTGCATTTTAATGCGCTTTCCCAAGGATTTGTCATTTGCTGCGCGTGCTCTGAGATGTGAGTTATTATTTTTAAAAATGTTAAATGTCTGCTTAAAGTCTGCAAAGAAGGACCACACATGCACGCACACGCACACACACACACATACACACTACTGTGTTTTTGCAGTCTCGATCGTGGCCTTTGTTCCGCTGAGCGTCAACATTGGCGCCTGCTGCGCGTAAAGCAACTCGCCGCCAGGCGTTGCAAGCCGCTTTCCCTCGCCCCTCGCTCCCCGCCCCTCAGCTGGCAAATGGCACGCAATAAATTGGCAAAGAGCGAGCGAGCAAAATATGCCAGCGATGGCATTAAATGTCAAATAAAAATTCAAAACAAAACTCAAATCAAAATTGCAGCATGCCTGAGCGCATTGCTGGCCTGCTCCCATATTCCCCGCCTCCTCTCCCTCCCCCTCTGACATATTTCAATAACATGCAGTCAACATGCTGCCGCTACAACGCATGTGGCATGTGGCATGCATCCCACTCGGTTCCCAGTGCTTTCTCTCTTTTCCATTCTCATGCTATCTCTCTCTTCTCCTCTCTTTTTGCCCATCTCGCCTGAGAAATTGATTTATTTTTTGCAACTGCACCTCGACTTTCACTTGAGAGCGAGCGTCTGCAGCTGCAGCTACGTCGTCTTCTGCTGTGAAAACATTCCCCTCGCCTCCCCTCTGCAGCGCCTTCCTGCTTGAGTGTGGAACATTGTTGACAAGTTGACTTAAAAGCACTGCGACATGGTTAGACAGACAGACAGACACATGGGCAGAGGCAAGCAGACAGACGCTGCGTAGGAATCGCAGCGACAGCAATGCCCACTTCAGAGTTATGGGCAGATTTGCAGCTGGAGCTGCAGCTGCTTGAAATTAAGTTGCAGGCCGCACACACACACACATATTTAACTACGTATACGGGTCAGTTTATGAGCCGTGCATAAAGCCGTCAACCGTTTGGAAAGTGCTTGAAGTGGCGGCATTAGCACTCGTTATTGTTCTGTGAAAAAGGCTTTAAATGGTGTATTAGCTTTGTGTGAATGTGTGTAACAGACAGAAGGAGGTATGGCAGACACCATGAAGATGTCAGCACTTTATTGTTAACTATTTTAAACTCTTATATTAGGCTAAGTTGAAGTGCCTTTTAAGCAGGCAAACTGAGTGAATGGTAGCTTATAGTCGGGTTTGCTCAGCTGCAGTTCTCTTTACTTGTTACCAAGCTAGTTTTATGCGGGCGAGCGAGTGCGCAGGGGAAGCCGACACCCTTCAGCTATGCGCAAATAAACACATACTTTGCGGCGCTCCATAAATTACGCATACGCCGCGTGGTTGCTGCCATGCACCCGAATGCAGCCGAAAAGAAGACGACAAGCTGCTGGCTGCGGGCTGCTCGGCGTTTTATGAGCATCTCTGGCACTTGATGCACTCGCTGCGATGCTGCTGCTAGTTGCACTAAACTGTGACTGTCATAAAACCAAAGCTCAAGAAGCGCGCCAATTGCGGCGTATACGTAATACGCGCCAAATAAAGCTGCCTCTTATCGCACTCTGGCCCAACTCTGGTTTAAGCACAATCTGCTATTGTCGATTTAATGCGGTAAGAATGCCAAGTCTGCTAATAGGATAAAAGGATAACGAGAGGCGCCACTTGCGCGTGCCCCACTTAATTGTTATTGCCAAGTTAAAAACTTAATTAAAATTTACTGAAATTTCAAGTGTGTTTTTAGTGCATTTGCTCAAAAGAAGAAAATTAATGGGAAATTGAAACTGCTAAAACTTTAATTTACTTTTAGAATGATATTCAATTTGCAATAAATAATTATAAATTAAAGTGAATTTTACTGTGGTTTTAATGGCCAAGAAAGCGTTCTAAATATTTTAAAATCTATTGAAACTTTTTATCTTTTCAATCAGCTTCAAAACTGTCAAAACTTAACCAACTGCAAATCATCGCCAACAATTTAAGCCATTGCAAGAAAGCATCGCCCCCTTATACCTTGCCCAACTGCAGGCTTAATCAACTTTTAAAATATTTCAGCAGTTCGCACAAAGTTCTCGCGCGTCCGCTGAACAAACCGCACGCGAATCGGAATCGAAATCGGAATCAGAATCGGAAGGGGAAAAGGGAACGGGGATCTTCGGTAATTTGTTTTGTTTTCTGGCTCTTTGCTGGCTTTGCTGCTGGAACGCGTGCAGGTGGAGTTATCTGCAGTTCGTTAATCCCCACGGCAGAGTCAATAAATAGAATAAGGCATGAAGGCGTGGCCCTGCCCACAGGAAGGCAGAACTTTTATGCGTGCTGAGTAAATTTTATGTTGCGTATAATTAGAGCCAGTTCTGCCCTCGAGATTATTTTGGTCGACGCTGCTGGCATTTAAGTTAATTTCTGTGTGTGTGTGTGTGTGCTGTTTACGAGTGGGCGTGGCACAGCCCTGACCAGTCGCACAGGCGAGAAGTAGGGCACAAGTAATTGAGATTGTAATCGTTACTTATTGTGCGTATTGGCTTACAGTGAAGTCAATCCAGCTATGAAGGGGCAGAGCGGGGGTGAAGGGTATTGTGGGCCTGGGTGCGAAACTTTCCGGGCATTAAGTTATTAAGCAGGTTGTTGTTATTGTGGTTACACCCGGAGCTTGCTCGGTCTGGCCGGCATATTGAAATATGCCCTTAAGCAATTAATAACATGCTCATTCTGTGGCCCAGCAATGGGCACTAGAATCGCTTGAATCACTGGAATCGATGGCTAAGCTATCTGGCTGTAAATGTGTGTGTGTGTGTGTACGTGTGTGTGTAGGTTAGCTGCTGTTTTCAATGCCATGGCACGTAATAAGCACAGTGAATTGCACTCGAAATGCTGCCTGCTGGCTCGTCCTGTGTGACAGCAGCTTTAGTCCTTCAATCCCATCATCATGCCACGCCCCCTGCTGCCACATCCCCTTCGACAAGGCTACGTTTTTCAATATCAAACAAATAGACAACGAATTACATTGTAAGTAGCTCACGTGCTTTGGATTATGCGTGATATGCCTCGAAATTACTTCATTAGCAGCCACAAATTGCGTCCTGCATGCTAAATACAAGCAAGTGCACACAGATACTCACACAGATACTCGCACACACATACACAACACACACAGTCACACAGTCAGCCAGACGACGGCGAGCAATGTCACTTTTTATGCAAAGCAGCTGGCGCTAAAATTTGTTGAGCAGCGCACACAACTACAACTACAGTCGCATGCACTCGACTGCTGTATACCATTCACCTCAAATATATTAACAATAAATCGGTATATCACTTAGTTAGCTGTGTGTTCAAACGAACATGACCAAATTCACTTGACTGTTGATGCAAGTTGAGACTTTAAACACTTCGTAAGCCTTCCTCTGCCTGCCACATATATTTCCACAACCCAAAAATACCATTCATCAATAGCTGCAGGGTATAACAACTACATACAACATGTTGTTTGCCACCTAGCAGAGGGTGTAGCGTAGCTGTGCCTGTGGCTGTGTCTGTGTGGTGGTGACGCGGTGTTAAGAGCACGCTTAAATGGCATTCGAATTGCGCTTAATAATCAATATTTTGAGGTGATAATTGTGTGCGTGTAGAATCTGCGCTATGTGACCGAAATAAAGGCAAAAACAAAAATAAAACCCCCATGAATTTTCATGTTATTTTCATTGCGCAAATATTTGCGACTTTTTGGCTGCAAAATATTTTGGGGGAAAACAAAATAAAATATTAATTTATTTAAAAAAAAAAGCAACAATTGTGTTTGAATTGTTGATGATTTTGTGACCGCTGTTGTAGCAGAGCGGTTGACAGACAGGGACAGAGTATTGGCTGTGGGGGGCTTTACTTGACTCTTTACACAGGTTGCATTATACATAACTTCGTTAGGAATCACACGATTTTCGGTTGGAATAGCATTTTGTTTGGGGTTTTGACTCTGGATTGATTCTGCATCAAAAATTTATAAATTTGGAAATTTTAAAAATTTTCATTTTTTTTCATTATTTTGCATAGTACCCCCTGTCAAAGTTTGAAAATTTTTGAAAAAATTTAAAACAGCTGTTTTTTACTAAAATTGATTAAATTTCTAGCAATCAGTATAAAAATCCATTTCTGAGCATTTTCTGAGTCGAATTGTCGAAAATATAGAGCAAAATCGATTTTTTTCTGAGCTCAAGAAATTGTATGTGGAATAATATTTCGCTTGGGGTTTAGACAATTAGTTCTTTGTCATAACTTCGATTGCTATTTAAATCTATACATTTTTCTTAAAATATATAAAATATATCTCTACAGGCCCTAACCTAGTTAAATGCAGAGTATCCGTTAGCCAAGAGCACTCGGTTGCAGCATACCCTACCTTTTTTATTGCATTTTAAATTGCACTTAAATTTCTCTTGTAGTTCTTTGAGTTCTCAGCGAAAGCCACTCGAATTGTCAAGTTACGCATACGCCCAGTGTGACAATATGCCGGATATTTGCATTAATTTTAATTTAAAATTTTTTGCGCCATCTCTCTTTATCAACTTTCCTCTCGCTCTATCTCTCTTTATCTGACTGTGTCTTTTTCCGTATCGTTTGTCAGCGATGCCGCTAGCCGCAAAAATTAAATCAAAAGCCAACAATTTTTTCATATTTCCTGCTCAATTTGTGCGCGATAAAAAACGTGAAAGCGAGAGAGAGAGATACAGAAAGAGAGAGAGAGGGAAGAGTGTGAGCAAAAGCGACCACAGGGAAATATTGATGATAATTTGCGGCATTTGCGTCGAGTGCATCGGCAGCAGTCCTCGCCTCCGGACTCCCCACCGCCCCCAGCCCCCGCATCGGATTTGCAAATTAACTCAATTCATCACAGCGCACAGCGCGATTTAATTAACAGCGCAGTTTTTGCCTTAATTGCTAAAGCTGCTGACTCTGTGGCATGGCCATCTTAAAGCTGCTCAGCTTAAAGCTTCCAGCTGGCCACCTTATAGCTGGTTAGCTGAGAGCAGGTCACCTTAAAACTGGTCACCCATTCGCACGTTTCCAGTTTAAGTTTTCTACAAAAGTTTCGCAAAAAGTCACGTTCCGATGCCGCATAGAGTTATTAAGCCAGCGGGGGCGGAAGGCAGTGCATATGTATTTAAATGTGCCGCCAGTCGCACAGGGGGAGTGAAAGAGGAGGGCACGGAGGGTACGGGGTATGGGGCTGCTGCAAGGACATTTGGTGACATTGTGTTAATGCGGCTTATGTGACAAGGCAGTTAATTACTCGCACTGTTTTCCGAGCAACTCGTCGGGGCGAACTGCAAAAACTGCGTCAAACTCAACGCCAAACAATGAGAAATGAGTTTCCTGCCAGCCCCCTAGCCCCCTCTCCCACTGGCTCCCCCTCTCTTTGCCCTCTTTAGCGCACGCTGTGCTTGAGCTGAAAATGCTTTTTAACGGCTCCTGCTGCTGCTTTTAGATGTTTACTCTGCCAAATGCTGCACAACGACTTGTACTTGTTGTGTGAGCGTGTGTGAGTGTGTGTGAGTGTGTGTGTGTGTGTGAGTGTGTGTGCTTGGTTTGTTTACTTATTTGTCAAGCTCTTTGCAAAATATATAATTAAATCCAGCATTAGTTGCCAGCACTTGAAGTGTATTTGACAGCGTTTTGAGTGAATTACGAGTATTTGTGCGATTCGTCCTTGAAGTTGAAAGCAGACTCCCGAGCCGAGCACCCACACAATTAAACTCCAGTTCACTGCCCTGCTCTCTGCCCACTCCCACTACCCAGCAAGCTATGTGAGCCACAATCAAAAGAAATTCAAATCCGGTGGCGGCTTTAGGCGTCACCGGATGCTTTAAGAGATTAACTGGAACTCGGAACTGGCACTCGTCCGGGACAACAATTTATCATGTTTTCCACTGCAGTCGAGTTCCGCATGGACCGTGGGACTGTTTCGCAAAGTGTCACCGGTAGGCAGAGAGAGAGGGGGAGAGGGACGCAGATAGCGGGAACAACATTTGTAACATTGTAATTTGAGGCGGCGACCTCTGACCCTCGTAATTTACGAGTCACAGACAGGCAGAGAGACGAGCAGCGGGAAAAATAGGAGGACAGGCAGAAAGAGAGAGGGAGATAGGGCGACAGACAGACAGGGAGACAGATAGAGGGACAAAGAGACAGACAGACATCAGGAGGACAGGCAGACAAGACAGACAGGCGGACAAGCACTCTGACAGACCGACAACAACTGGCAACAATAATGGCGCGCTTTAAAAACATAAACAGGACACGCAAAAGGCCAAATCCCGCCGCCGGCGCGCGGAAAACACACACACAAATAGCCGGAAAAAGGCCAGCAGAGGGAAGGGAAGGGAAGGGAAGGGGCGAAGAAAAGGGGCCTCGCTGCTGGCGCTAAACTCAAGCATAATCACATAATAAACAAACGCGTGATGGAAGCAGCAAAAAAGGACACAGATACACAAGCACGCAGACACACACACAGACACAGACACAGAAACAGACGCATACGCAGACAGTTAGGCTTTCATTAGAGCAGGAAACGAAGCGAAAAAGCAGAGCGATAATAAATACGAGTTAAAGTGTAAAAAAGCGAGGCAGACAGCACCAAGATAAAGAACAATAAAGCGAAAGGATATGTGCATACGCACACACACTCACTCACACACTCACACACACGCACACTCAAACACACACTCGCTTTGCGCCTCAAATTAAATGCGAGTCCAAAAGATTTGCTCGCGCTCGCTGCATTTGAGCTACGCGCGAGGCTGAACTGCCAGTCAAGCAGGCAGTGTGTGTGCGAGTGTGTGTGTGTGTGTGTGTGTGTATATGTTTCCCCTTGGTGTTGTTGTGGTTGCTCTTCCTCTTGCTCCTTTTCAGTTTCCTCTGTTTTCCAGCCATTTGCACTGCTTTTTGCGCTTAATTTCGCCAGAGTTGTTCTTGTTGTTGTGTGGTTTATGTGTGGGTGTGTGTGTGTGTGTGTGAGTGTGTGTGGTTTGGTGTGCTATTAAATTTAATTTTTCATATTTATCGCCGAGGTTAGACAAATTTAATAGCCAAAGTTCTTCCGGCCAGGCTTTGCTGCTGATGTGATTTAAAGGCGCGCAGAGCGCGAGATCCAAATGAGAAATGGATTTATCTGGACTGAATCCGGGGAGTGTCACAGAGACGAGTCAATCGCCGGAATATCGTAAATATATCTATGTATGTGTGTGTGTGTGTGTGTGTGCAGCAAGGAGCAAGTTTTCAAGCGCTCGCCCCGAGGTGATTCCCAGTTCAAAGTTATGAGTTTTCATTTCTCTGGAATTCTTTAATGATTTGTTGCCCATTTGCCTAATTGGATTGCGTCTAGTTGTTGTCGTTGTAGTTGTTTTGGTTGTTGTTGCTGTCGTTTCAGTTGTCCCTGCTGCTTTTGCTGCTGTTATTTACACATAAAGTCAAAGCTGGACAAGCCGTCGAGAGCTACGAGTAATTTATTGTGTTTGCATTTGCAGCTTATTTGCTAGTTTGCCTGCAGAAATTATAAACTTAGAAGTTCTGCGCCAGAGATAATTTTCTCTTTTATAGCTTATTATTGAATTTGATATATTTTTTAAATGAGTATTTTATTATGAGACAAATATTTAAATATATTATAATTATTAAATTACATTAATAAATTATGTGTATGGTTTTTATATGCTTATTAAAAATATTTTTGAAATTTTAAATATTTTAGCAGAATTTAAATGCCCAAGTAGCTTTTTCATATAAATAAGTAGTTGACAAATGCATATTATTTATAGAAGAAATTAAAAAGAAATATATAGATATATATATATAAGAAATACTACCTCTATTTAGTGTTAAATTTAACCCGTTCTCTGGCTTAAAGCGCAATCTGCTCTAATCTCATTTCGCCTGTTTGTATCTTGTTGGCCCATGCCACAAATCACGAATTTATAGCAAGTTATGCCACACACACAGCTACTGCACACACACACACACACACACACACACACAGACATCCTGGCAGACTTGTCTGCCTCGTCTGGGGTTCTTTTCAAAATCCTTTCTGTGGCAAATGCAGCTGCACGTGATGTTCGGCCCTTTTTGGCATTTTATACCATTCGTCCGTTGATATTGGACAAAATAGTATATTAGCTATGTGTAAATGTATATAACAGACCCATTGTATTTGATCAACTATAAGAGTCAAGTCCATTTGGTCAAGTACGACCGTTCATAAACGTACCTATGGTTCAAAAATGAACCAAACCGTATAAAATAGTGCATGGTATATTAGCGTCGAGTGTGGTTAACTCTAGCTTTCTTAACATGTTTTGCTGCTTTATTTTGCGCTTATTTTGTGGCTGCAAAAATCTTCAAATTCGTTTAGCGCGCTGCCAAATTGCGCAAAATTGTTATTGTGCACACAGTGAATATATATATATGTATGTATGTGTGTGTGCGTGTGTGTGTTTTTATATATATTATTTAGTTGTTGTCGCCGATGATGCTGGCGCGTAGTCTAAAACATTACAAACAAATTGAGTTTGGCTTCTGCCACGCCGAGGCACCGCTGCGTCCAACTTGGCCACGCCCCAGCGCCCCTAAAGTGACTGCAGCAAACTGTTTCAACACACACACACACAAACACACTCACAACGATACACACACATACACAAAGTTACAGCACAAGAGCCAAAAGTCATTTTAGCTGCTTTTTTCTCCTGGTAATTTATGAGCTTGCGCCTCAAGTTGTGGGCCACACACACACGTATACTCTGTGTGTGTGTATGTGTGTGTGTGTATGTGCTTGTGTGTGTGCTCGTGCTGGACTGCAGCGGCTTATCGCCATTGTCTCTGTTGTTGCCCGGCAGTTTATGAAAACTGCAGTGGCAAATGTTTGGGCCTCCCTTCGTGCAGCCTCCCGCTCCCCCGCCAACTCTTCGCCTCGTACTGCCTCTCGCTCTCACGCTCGCTGTCTCCCTCGGAGCTGCACCCTGGAGTGCAATGTCCTTGTTTATGCGCTGACACTCGACGTTGTTGCTCTTGTTGTTGCCGCTGCTGCTGCTGCTGCTGCTGCTGCTGCTGTGGCGCTTGATTGAATTGTGTCCTTGTCAGAGCATGTCCCGCCCAGCAGCAGCTGCCCAACTGGCCCGCCGGACTGGCAGTATGTCTGAGTGTGCGTATGTGTGTGTGTGTGCAGAACACGTGTTGAAAAAAGTAGAACTCACCTAAAAGTTTAATTAACTTTTTGGCTCGATTTCTAAACACGTTTCTTTTTGCACCCTGTACCCATTGAAAATGGACAATAAATGGTATATTAGTTTTGTGCATATGTATAGTATACTACTGTGGTCAAAAAGTAAGGTGAATTTTCAATTTAGAATTCGCGGGCTTGAGATGACGAAAAGAAAAATCGACGAGGGCGCTCATGGCTATACCGGAAAGGGACTATTTGGCCTGTTTCGAGGATTTGAAAAAGCATTGGCATAAGTGTATTTTATCGGGAGGGAATGAAATTGATTTAGGAGAATAAATAAAGAATTTTGACTTTACAAAAATATTCACCTTACTTTTTGCCCACAGTAAGTATAGCAGGCAGAAGGCGCCGTCTCAAGGTTTTTTTTTTTTTTTTTGATTACCATTAGCATCTCTTTTTATGTTTGTTTACCAAAATCAATATTTTCGACTTATAACTAAAAATATAAAGCAAGCCGCTATATTTCAGTGCGAGTGTATATAATAATAAAGGTTTTTAATTCCTAAAATGAATTTCTAAGTTGCAAAAAAATCGTGCAAGGTATCTAACAGTCGAGTGTGCTCACTCCAACTTTTCTCTACTTCTTTCACTTTTTTCATTGTTTCGGCAACAATTTAAAAATCACTTTGCCCTCAGAAAAGGTTCACGTGAAGTTTGCCTCAAAGTTCATTCGGGTTATAATTATGTGTGTGTGTGTGTGTGTGTGTGTGTGTGTGAAGGAGTGTGCGTCTTGGGCTGTGTTTAGATTTGCCTTTTGCACTGTCAAGTGACTTAGAATGACAGCGCCAGGGCTTTTGACAGCTGCAAGCTAACGGTATTACAACTGACAGCTGGCGTCTGCTGCGGTTTATGTTAAGAGCTGAAGCGCCTCTTCCCCTCATGCACACAGACACAGCTACACCCGGGAGTGCGTGTGTGAGTGCGTGTATGTGTGTTAAGGATGTGCATGAATTTATGTTTATGTTAACAAAGTCGAGTCATTCAAGTGGCAAGCCAAAACAAGCACAGGCAGGCAGCCACAAGCGCCGCCGCTCTCCCTCGCGCCACGCCCCTGCGACGCCTACACACACACACATTGAATGCAGTCATGTGCACAAAGCCGAAAACATTGTAAGCGAGCGCGAGTTGCGGCAGATAAGAGCGACAAGGACTGCTGCTGCTTCTGCTGCTGCTGTTGCTGCTGCTGATGACGATAATATCCCATGATGTGCTACACTGAGCGAAATCGAAGCGACTTTGACACACGCAACAAAATAATGCATAAATTACAGCTCGCACAGCAAATCATATATTGTGTGTGATTGCGGCTGCTGCGTCTCTGCTGAGCTGTAAATAATATTTTCTGAAGCCTGCACTGAGCGAAACGGGAGAGTCGAATCAATTACATTGCGCAAAGTCTAGGAGCCCTTTAAAGCTTCACTTACTTCACAACTCATATTAATTTTTGATTCCTAAAATAGTTTCTGTGCTGCGCAGTTTGCATTACACTGCGAGAAATTAAAATAATTTAAAGCTCCGCCCATAAATTCAAATTTTCGTAGAACATTTTTAACACTGAGCGAAACATCTGCACTTACTACTAACACTTTCTGATAGTCACAATTATTTCTACACTGAGCGAACTCGACTCTGCATTTCTAAAAGGCTTTACTCTGCTGCGAAGTCAGAAAAATTACAAGCACTGAGCAAAATGAGTGGACAGTACCACAACTACACCGCGCAAAATACTCCACATTTATCGAACATTTCGTTCTACTTTTAACCCCTAGCAATTTTCGATCGATACACTGAAAAAAATACACGTACAGGCGAATCACTCCTCCTCTGCGTCTTTGGCCGCGGTACGCTGCTTCTGCTGTCCCTGTTTCTCCTGTTCCTCTGCATATGCCTCGGCTGCGGCGGCCGCCTCGGCCTCTGCCTTGTGCTTCTCCTGCTCCTCCTGCATGCGGCGGTTCATCTCGGCGGCGTACTCGGCGAACGTGAGGTTGATGTCGTAGGGCGTGCGCCGGAAGATGTTCGGCGGCGTGTAGTTGTTCTGGATGGGCCAGTAGAGGCTGTCGTCGTCGCGGCCGAAGGGCACCTTGCCGTAGAGATCCTGGAACTCCTTCAGCGTGTAGTAGAAGCGGGTGGAGGCCAGCACCAGCTCGATGCGCTGTATCTCCGGCAGCAGCTTGCGATAGATGTCCGGCGGCAGGAAGACAGTGGAGGCCATTACCGATAGGCTGCGCTTCACGAGAAGAAGCGAGGACTTGCGGCTGAGGGTGCCCTCCTCCTCGGAGCCCTCGGCCATTGACATTTCGGACGAGGTAGAGGCCAATGTCATATCGGAGACTATCTCGGAGATGCGAGTGGGATCTACGCTGATGGTGACCAGGCGACAGATGGTGTGCATCTTCTCCTTGATGATGAGGTGCTGCTTCCCCATGAGGTACTCATCGTTCGGCGTCGACGGTGGGAACTTCTCGTTGAGGAAGGCGGCCGGAATACGCCTGAAGATGAACTCCTTGGTGTACAGCTGTGGGAAGAAAACGAGGAAGAGAGACAGAGTAATAGCTGAGAGTACAGAGAGTGTGTGCCTCACCTGTGTGATGTGATCCTCGATCATGAAGACGCGATTGCTCTGCCAGAAGTCGTCGACGCACTCGAGCAGCTCGCGGCAGAAGATGCCCATCATGTCCTCGCTGCCCTCCAGCATCAGCATCGTGTAGTCGTTCATGTAGACCAGCAGGCCGCACATGGGATCGGGTGTGTAGCCGAGCTTCATGCATTTCTTCTGTAGCATCAGTAGCTTCTCGGAGAACTGCATAAACATGTCCTTCGGCTCGGGCACCACCTCCGCGTCTATATCTGTTTCCTCCATCTCCTCCTCCTCCTCTACCTCAAACTCGCCCGCGCCTTCCTCCACGTCGAAGCGAAAGGTGCGCGTGTGAGTCTCCTGATCGGCTTCATTTGGCTCCAAAATCTTCACTTGCGGCGGCACCTGCGAATCCTCAGGCGGCGCGGGCGACGCGTCCCCCTTCTCCTGCTTCCCACTGTCCGGCGTGGTGGACTGTGTGTAGTGCTGCTTCTGCTGGTCACCCTCTCCCTGCGACTCTATAGGCTCCACTGTAGCGTCCAACATCGTAGTCTCTCCCAATGTCACGTTCTTCTTATCCGCCTGCAACGCGACTAAAACTTGGCTCTCACGCATGGGATCCTGATTCTTGGCCAATATGAAGATGCGCTGGTAGAACACGCTGGTGTTCATGGCCAGCAGCTCCTCGTCGACATACTCCACCAACGACTTGCGCACCTGGAACACTATCGGACGCTTCAGCATGAAGCAGGGCTGCCTCATGGGGCGCGACATGCGGCGCTTGACGCTCGACGAGGAGATTCTGCTGAAACGCGTCGACATCTTGCCGAGCAGCAATCGAACTTGGGTTTGTCTAAGAAAAATATATAAACTCGCTGCAATTCCTATAGTTGCTACTGCTCTTGTTGTTGTTGTTGACTAGCGACGGGCCACAAAACGGTTGCTAGGTGAATGAGAGCTCCGACTGAGGGGTTAGCACTGCTGTCAGAACAAGTTGGCAGCTATAGCTGTGTGTGTGAAGTATGGCTAAATATATCTGTCCCGTTTTGGCACTTTTTATGGTGCGCATGGGGAGGGGGGGGACAAGTTAAGCCGCTGTAAGCCAATTTTTTGCAGTGTACAAACTTGCCAAACTGTTGGGACGTCGCACTATAGCTATGCTTATATAGCTATGTGTGTTTTCGTGTATGTGTGAGTCTGTCCTTTGCTTGCCTCAATTATTATTATCATTCGCATGAAATCCAAACGCTGCTGCTGCTGCTGCTGCCGCTGCTGTCTTTTGCTTTTCAGCGAGTTAATTTATTCATGGCGCAGTTATGAGCAACTACAACAAGGCCAAAGCAGCAAAACGGCAGAAACACTTACAACAACAGCAGCAACAACAAAGCGCCAACAAGTTTAGCAGGCTGCAGGCGAGAACACTCGACTGTAAAATACCTTTCAGCTACTTTGCGCGTTAAATACTTTTGCATTTCGAATAAATTATTATAACTTTTGTATTAATTTTCCTATCGTACTGAAATTTGCAGTGTAGATTATTTTTATAGTAACCAATAAGTATGTAAAACTAAGAAATTTATAGCACCTTTATTTGGTTTTATATTTTAGAACGAAATTAATTTTCCTTGACCTTTGTATGCTATGCAGATAGCTTGGTGTCTCTAGCTCTTACTCTAGCTGAGTTCTGCGTATTCAAGCAGCTAAAATAAAACTTATTAATACTACCCAGCCACACCTTCCTCTATCTAATACCTTTACAAATCGAATATACCTTTTACTTCTTTTTCAATGAGTGAAAGGTATAACAACAACGAGCGCTACAATGTTGGTAAACTTCTTCATCAGCTGCTGTTACAGTCTGCCGGAGCTGCTCTTAGTCTCAGCTCATCGGGCCGCATTCCCTGCCTCCCTTGCGCTCTGTGAAGCTCTTTGAACAATCTGAAACACTTGGGCATACAACATGTTGAAATGATAATGAGAGAAAATTGTTTTTTGACTCGCTTCGCTCCCCAGGTGTTTCGTGTTCTTGTGTTCTTGTGTGTTGTACAGAAGCCACCAACAACAACAGCAGCAACAGGAACCACAGCAACAGCAAGAAAGAGCACAAGCAAGAGCTGGAGCTGGAGCTGGAGCTGGAGTTGGCTTCAAAAGCCAAGACTTAACGTCAGGACATGAGCAGGGACTTATCCCTCACCCGTTTACAGTTTAGTTTATTGGCCTGAAAGTTGCGTAGCAATTTGCGGCGTTTGTTTTCATAATCACGCGCCGCAGTCAGATGGGAAGGTGTAGCCGGTGTGGGAGTGGCAGTCCTGTCGGTTGTCCTGGCAGCCCGCACCCGATTATCCTTTGCAGGCGTCGACTGCTCCTCGCACGTTAAAGACAGCTTTAAGCTGACTTACAGCCCCCCTCGCTCCTCCCTCTCTGCACTCGCTGTCGCTATCAGTTTCGCTTTCGGTCGAGAGTTGGCATTGCCGGGCAAATATGTGCACTCGAATGTGCTGGTCCTGCTGCTGCTGCTGCTTCTGTCTCCGGCTCTGATTCCGCCTGGCGCCAGGCTGAGGCCCAAACGTAGCGAGCGTTGATTGCACCGAAGTTCTTAGTCAATATTTGTCAATTTCAATGAAATGAGAATTTGACATGCAAGCAAACATACAGACAGACCGAGAGAACGACGGAGAGACAGACGGACAGGCAGACAGACAGACAGACAGACAGATAGAGTCGTTGCAGGCAGCAGCAGGATATGCAAACAGAGCCAGAGCATCGCATGTCGAGCTACCTCGTCCTTGGGAGACAGCGCAGCAGACAAGATAGACAGCCAGACGGACATGCAAACAGACCGACAGACAAGCAGACCGACAGACAGACAGACGCACAGACAGAGTAGGTAAATTAATTGCATTTTGTGTGCAGTCGCATTTTTGTGTGGCAAATTGATTGATGTGCAGGTAGGGGGGTACAGACCAATGAGCAGAGCGCAGAGAGGGGAAGCACTAAGTCAAGAGATATGCTAAATAGTTGCCCCTGCACGAAGGCATGCAGCAAATTGCTCGGAAGGAATCTGCTCGACTGACAGAGTGCAGCACGAGTGATTTAAGTGCTTCGATTTGTGAAGCAGGGCGGAAACTGGCGATAATCCACAAATTAAAATAGCAAATTTACGGGTCAACCCTGAGGTGAGCCCAAACTTGACCCACAGCCGCGTTGCCAATCAAAATGTTTAGTTGGCAATTAGGAGAAGCAAAACAATGAATTCAATTAAAATCTCGAACGCGTCGATGCAGCGCACAGCGAGGACACTTTCGGTTTTATTTTATAATTTAATTAAAATATGTGCCCCCAGAGAGCGAGCGAGACAGGTATATAGAGCTAGTGCACCACAACAGCGCATAAAATTGCCCTGTAGAAAATTGCACACTCTGGCATAGGATTCAGCTGATTGCCTATGATTATTTTATATATAGGTAAATAGGACCACAGACTATCGATTATTCTGTACTTATATTCTACTAACATTATGCCTACTTTTTTATTTTTATAATGAGGTTAAAGTTATTAAATTAATATATTTTATTTTTATAAATAGGTTAAAGTTATTAAATTAATAATAGCAAAAATTCTATATGGCAAATTTGGTTGGGTATACAAAAAGATCCGCCTGGTTCCGACTTATATAGCACATGCAGCAGGGTATAATAAATACAGCACAGCTATGCTTCTATATATGCATTACAAACATCTAGGCATAGCAGCAACACCCTCTGCAAGGGTATACAAATGCAGAGAAAGTTGGGATAGTTTCAGTTGCGATGCGCTGGCAATTTGTCGGCTGTCGTAAAGTTTTGCCAATGCAATTAAGCTGGGCAAGCGGTCAGGCAGACGTGCAAGAGGGGGAAGAGGGGGCCAATGCAGCAAGATCTTCGGCTGCTTAATCAATTGAATCCTTGAAGTGTCCTTGTTGCCGGCAGGAAAAATGTCTGCACTCTGCCAATTAATATCAGCTAATTTGGCCAAGCAGCCGAGCAGAAGGCCTCGAGCGAGCAGTCTCTGTCTTGCTTCTCCCTCTCTCTCTCGCTCTCTTGCTCTGTCTCTTTATCTTTCACTTGACCCAAAATCAATACTTGCGTCCTCCTCTGCTGCGCCTCATTCAATCTCGGCCATGTGGACTGGAACTCAAACTCAATTATATTTTTATTTATGCGTCAACATTCGCGCACTCAACAAACAGCAGTCCGCCCCACAGAGAGGGGGGAGTGGCAGCGCCCTAGACAATGGAAAATTTATTGTTTCGCCAATCTAAGCAAATTTTTGGGCACAAAACTTTTGTGCGCCCAAGCCTCCATTAATAAAGTTATGTATTTGATTATGAAACCGTCGAGCGGAAACGCTGCGAATGGATTCAATTGCTTAGCAATTGTGGGCAGAGGGGCGTGTTGGGGAGTGAAAGAAAGACAGAAAGAGAGAGAACAGGGTCTTCCCTCACATGGGTCAGCATAAAAAAGCTGCTGCGCGTTTTATGAGGCAAGTTTGCTTCAAATGAAATTGCCCAGTGAAGCCTAAGCCGGAAAGCTCTAAAACTGATAAAATTAACAGCCATTTTTGTGTGTTCCAACAATTCATTTCGTTCCGCAGAACGTATGCGCCAGCCAGTCTGTCACTGGCAGTGTTGCCAAGCTAGCGGGTTTCTCGCCAGAACTAGCTTCAGTCAAAAATGCTATTTTACCATTAATTTTTTTATTGGTAATTAATTATTTTTTTTTTTAATTTTGCCACATTTTTAATTATCAGACAATACCCGTTAAATTTTAGCTGAGTATCATTTTAGCCATAAAAATTAAAATTTAATAGAAATAAATCTTTCTGAGCATTTTATTAGCGGAACTTTAGCTTTTTTCTGGCTAGCGGGCAGCACTGTTTACTGGCTGAAATTAGGGAGGAAATGCGCTGCGAGATGAGCAGTCTGTGGTCAGTGCCAACCTTTTGATTTTTGCCCACTGCTTGTGGCATTCCAAACTGGCACATCCGGTGCCTAGATGCAGAGGAGGGCGTAAGGGTGAGTGTGTGTGACTGTGTGTGCACATTCCACAGATTCCCTTCCCTGTGTGTGTGTGTGTGTGTGTGCGGGTTGAATTCTTCACTTTTATGGGATCATTTAAAGTGCCTTGGGGCAAATAGAAGAATGTCATGAGCTCCGACTGTCTGCGAGTTCATCTTCGGTTTCAGTTCAGTTTCGTCTGCTCTTGCATACTTTTTGGCTGATGACAGCAATTAGCATTTAGTTAAGCGCTTTGTCCGTGCCCACAAACATTTCTGTCCCTCTCTATTCATCTCTCTATCTCTTTTTCTTTTGGCATTGTTTTCTCTGTGAATTTTACAATTTCGAAAGGGAATCAAAATGCAGCGGCCATGAAATTGCAAGAGCAAGAGGCTTGATTAAAACTGCATATGTATGCGAGAGTGTTTATGTCTCTCTCTGTGTGTGTGTGTGTGTAAGAATATCAAACAATTAAATAACACGCCAGCAGAAATGCAAAACGAAATCCAAAGTGAACTCAATTTGCTGGCATCTAAATCATTTTTAATTTGGGCAACAAGAGCGTAGAGTGAGAGACGGGGACAGGGAGGGGAAAGCCGGGAGACAACAATAACAAAATGTAACACACATATGAGCATAAGTTGGCAAACAAACACGCACACAAAGAGACGCACACACACACACACACACATGTGCATAGCGAGTGGAACAACAATAATGCAATATACTCTGCCGGCGTCGCTGCCGCTGCCGCTGCCGCTACCGCTGCATGTAGCGTTACACGCTGCTGCACAATTATTCAAATCCACGGGCCATGACTGCCATCAGCAGCAGCGCGCAGAGAGGGAGTGGGGGTAGAGGGGCTGGCGGGGAGCTTGAAGAGTGCAGAGAAAGGATTTTCAGTCAGCCTTCGCCTGGGTGCGGCGCTTTTAGTGCTCCACTCCTCGTTGTGCTGCTCTCTCTCTCTTTCTCTCTCTCTCTCTCATCGCATCGTGCGCCCCTCGCCCCTTTTGCCGCTTGTTTATTTTATTTAATTTTGCTGCCTCTTCTGCATTTTTTTGTGTTAGTTTCAACAATTTGTCACAATAACAAAGCATTTGAAATTTGTACAACAATTTTACAGGTTTGTTTGTCTCTCTCCTTCACACACACACACGTTGCATCCGCTTCCCTCGTTCTGTCTCTCTCCCTTTAATTAAATTACTTTTGTAGTTTGGCCAAAGCGTTTTGCTGTCTGCACAACGAGGCACAACTGCAGCCAGTTAAGTGAGCGTTGGATAACAGCAGTGCTATCTAAATCCACTATATATGCATATATAGCCTCTTTGAACCGATGTCATATATGGTGTACGAGTACTCAGAGCCTTTTTAAATTCTCTTAAATTCACACTGCTGCGAGCAGCTGTAAATCCCCAATGTAATTTATAACCCGCCCACGTGAGTAATATTCCACTCCTCTATGTCTCTCTGGACAGGCTGAGCCTTAAAACAACAACAAAATGGGCGGAAATAAAAATAAAAGCAGAGACAGAAAAAACTATCAATTACGATGATCACGTTGCTAACAAGCAGCACCAGCAACAGCAGCAGCAGCTGCTGCAGCTCCCGCCTCCCCCACACTCCTGCCCCTTTACGTTTTGGCCAAGAGGCTAATAAATACGCCTAAGCACTGTCGTTCCAAGCGGAATGACAACGCCAAGCAAATTACTTGAAATCAGCGAGGGTCGCTAGCGTAGTTCCCCAGCGGATTTGGCTGCATAGAAGAGCATTCAAGATGCCAGTGATATATATTTGAAATTAAATTAAATTAAATGTGGCAGTCTTCGTATAAAGATAAGTCTAGCTTGTACAATCTTGCAGTCTCTGCAGAATTCCTGAGGCAACCCTCGCGTCACAAGAGCCTAGTACAGCCCACTGCCTACACGAAGACAGCGTCATAAAAGGGAAAGGGCCTCGAGGTCTCAGTTAGTGTCTGCTCTGATTGCCTGCTGCAACGCGGCGTATGCGCAACGCCGCGTGCCACTTACATGTAATAAGCTTCGCTCTGTGCCTTCCTCTGTCCGTCCATAAAAATCTGCGATGACAATGTGAATGCGTGTGGGGGGAGCCATAAAAGGGCTTTGCCGTCGGCCCGAAAAGACTGAAATAATGTCCTGCTTAGCACACACACACAGGCATACTACAAACAACAATTCCCCCCCCCCCCCCCCTCTGGCCTTTCTCTACTCCTCTCTAAACACAGCGAAGCCATGCGAACAGGACATTCGTCGCGCGGAGCAGGCATAAAAAGGCTCGTCGCATAATGCCCGTGATTGATTTACCTGTGCGCCTCTGCCCGTCACTCCCCCCCCCCTTCCACTGCGTGGCCAAATTGATGTGTCCCATTTGGTTACAGCGCTGGATTAGGGGCGTGAACCTGGTCAAAGGTTGCAAGCGGACAGGGTGGCAGAGGCAGGAGAAAGAGAGGAACGGGGGAAGCACAACAACAATTCACTTTCAGACTCATTCACAGCCTCAGCCTGGATGTCAAATGCCCTGTGAACTTTGTAACGGGGCTTAAACTCGCTCCATCTCCCTGTATCTTGCTCTATCTATCTACTTCTCTCTCTCTCTCTTTCTGTCTCTCTTTTCCTCGCTCTTACTCGCTCTCACAATCAGGCAACAAGCCAGCAAAACTTGGTTAGTTAAAAGTGTTTGTCATTGTTGACACCTTTCGTCTCGGCAGTGAGTAAGGGGGAAGGAGCTAGAGCCAGAGCAGAGTGTGAGAGAGACAGCGAAACTCGAGCCTGCGAGCGGAACTGCGACAATGACAGCAAACAGCGCCAAAAGGGCAAAGTTTTCTTTTGCCTTGGCTTGGCTTTTTCTTGGCGTGCGATACCCTGCACAGCGCAGAGTCGCAGCAAGGGGTATGCCCGAGACAAGAGAGTGACAGCGAGAGCGAGTGAAACTTGACAACTTCACAGCGTGCACGTCATGCATACCCCTCACTGTCTTGACTGATTACTTCTGTCTCTTTCCCTTTCGCTTTGCTAAAGCTTTTCCATGTCCTTGTGGGCGCCAGTGTACAGTTTTGGTCAGGGGGCGTGGCAGGCGGGCACGCTGATTGCTGTTAAATATTTGGCGGCGTCGCGCAAGTTTCCTAAATCTAATTTATTACATTGGCCGAGAGCAGTTTAAAGCCTTAACTTCCAGCGACAGCAGCAGCAGCAGCAACAGCAACAGCAACAACAACAGCAACAGCAACAAATTCGCCCGCAAACACAACAAGCATATTGAGTTTCTCTTTTCCGCCACGAGTGTGTGCGTGTGTGTCTGTGTGTGTGTGTGTTGTGCGGGCTTATTGGTTGTGGTGTTAAGACCTTGTGCATGTCAGAGCGAGCTTTTGTTTCGTTTGCCTGTGTGTGACTATGTGTATGTGTATGTGTGTGTGTGTGTGAGGGTGTGTGTGTGTGTTTGTGTGTGCCTGCCACACAGCGATTTGCGAGTGGCGAGCCGAGCTCATGTGACTTTTAGACATGACCCCGCTGCTGTCCTTGTCCCTGCCGCCTGCCGCGTGCCACACCCCCCACCTCCCGCACCTTGAGACGCCTGCGGCAAGCCCCAATTTGCTGTTATGTCTTCATATCATTTGCTGAAAGACGAGACTTGCGCCTCGCCTCGCCTCGGCACGCGCAATTTATCATCATCTCGCCCGAAATTCGAACAGTTTCAAGTGGCCCAAAGTGATGGCTGTCCCTGCCCCGGTCCCTGCCCCTGCCGCTGCCCCTGTCTCTGGCTCTGCCTCTGTCGACAGCTGAGCGCCATTTAAACTGCAGTTCAACTGCAATCGAGTTGGCGCATTCATTAGAGGCGCCCATAAAACCAGCGAGCGCGCAGCAGTTACCAAATTGTGGAGCAAACTAGGTGTATGCTCGACTAGAAGATACCCTGTAATCGCCGTGACACTTCTACATTGAGTAAGCTGCTGAGAAATAGTTGCAAGATGAGCAACAAATATACCCTGTAGTATGTATGCTTCTTTTCTGACAGAAAAGCATTGGCAAAAACTAGAAGAAAGAAAATGTGTGTGACTAGGAGATACCTGGCAGTCAATTTTGCGCTTCTCTACAGAGTAGCCTACTCAGAGAGAGAGAGCGACAGTTGGCGAATAAAAAAGCCAGCGAAATAAAGAGAGAAGACTTGACTTGCAGATGCCCTGTAGTGGGACAGTAGAAACAACATAACTCCGAAATAAGAAAATAATGAAATATACAGGGTGCTCGGCATACCAGGGTATCCAACTCATAGAGATCAGCAGCTGGCAACGTAACATCAGGCAGTGAGCTCGACTAGGAGATGCCCTGTCAGCCTACAGAAAGACCTAGGACCCAATCAGTTGGTAAACTAAAGAGCACACTCGACTGAAAAATACCCTGTATTAACCAATATATCAACCAACTCACCCAGCACAGTTATTTCCAAATAAATAGAGAGTGAAAAAGACTGTGAGCGCAATCTCAACTAACAAACACCCTGCAGCTGGCTAATGCTGCGTGCACTGATGCTTCTGCCCTTACTAACTTCTCTCTCCTACTTAGACGCAGCAGATATCTATTCATCTGTAACACCTTCAAGTGTCTGCAGCACACCCACTCCTTCCGTCTATTACAGGATATTCTATAAAAAAACAACCCAAACTTATCAACGTAAACAATTCAAGCACTTCAACTAGTTTCTGGCGTCTCGATAGTGCTCCAGATAACAGTTTTTTCTCGAGGACTGCCCAGGAGCAGGGGAGGGTGGAGCTGGAGGGAAATCGGTAACGGGGCGGCACGAGATACTTGTGGCTTGGTAGATTGCATAATGAAAAGTTCCAGACGGCGAAAGGGCGAGAAAGGGAGACAAATTTTTATGAGCAAACTTTCAATTACCGAACTTTTTTCTTGCTTGAATTACTTTTGAAATGCTTGCGCACACACACACATGGGACAGCGGTCGGGAGGGAGTTGGGCAGATAGAGAGGCATTGATAGAGAAAGAGAGAGGGAGTAATGGAGAGAAGACAGAGAAAGCAAGCAAGAGCCTGAGAGAGCTGTGCGTACATATGTAAGCTGTCTACGCCGTCTGCTTCGCTCGTGTGAGTGTGTGTATGTTGTGTGTGTGTGTGTGTGTGTGTGTGTGTGTGTGTGTATGTGTGTGTGCATACCAATGTGTTTTCAATGTGGTTCCACTCACCTGACCTTCAAGTGGGGCCCATTCATAACGCCAGTTTATTACTTTCGCAATTTCGCGAGTCAATTTACGAGCGCCTTGCGCAATTTTTCAACTTGTTACTTAGCGTCAATATTAAATAATATTTGGCGCACTTAAAGCCGGCGCCAGAGCCGACTAGAGAGAAGCGCACTCGACTGTTGAATACCTTTCACCCAAACCAAAGAAGAAATATTCTGTGTCTACTCTCACGATTGAAAGTAGAAGAACAGCATCTGTTTCTGCTTTGAGAGCGATTGAGAGAACAATTCGAGTAACTGCTCTCACATCTTCAGAAGATGCGCTCACGATTGAAAGAGGAAGAACACTACTGAAGCCGAAGGAGCAGCTCGTGCTTTTGCTCTCATGATTGATAGACGAAGATCAATTCATTTTACTGCTCTCACGATTGAAAGAAGTAGTAAAAGTCTATTTTACTGCTCTCGCGATTGAAAGAAGAAGAAATATTTAGTTTTACTACTCTCACGATTGAAAGAAAAATAACAGTGTCTGTTTCTGCTTTAATGATTGAGAGAATAATTCGAGTAACTGCTCCCACATCTTCGGAAGATGCGTTCACGATTGAAAGAGAAAGAACTCGACTGAAGCCGAAGGAGCAGCTCGTGCTTTTGCTCTCATGATTGATAGACGAAGATCAATTCGTTTTACTGCTCTCGCGATTGAAAGAAGAAGAAAACGTCTGTTTTACTGCTCTCGTGATTGAAAGAAGAAGAAAAACTGTTTTCTGCTCTCGCGATTGAAAGAAGAAGAATTCTTCGGGTAATGCGCTCACACAGTTCGGCAGATTCGCTCACGATTGAAAGACTTTAAATAGAGCCGTCAGTCCAGCATTTTCTTCAGTTGACTTTTATGTGTGGTGCAGTGCAGACGTGTTTCAAATAGCTCCTCCTCTACCTTGGGATCAGATCGGATACCTTCTTAGGACTTTGCTGAAAACGACTGAAGACGGCGAGCAGCTCTTGGTTTTGTCTCTTAATTGAAAAACGAAGATCAATCGTCTTTTTGCTCTCACGATGGAAAAAATAAGAAACATGCTCTTTAACTGCTCTCGCGATTGAAAGAAGAAGAACAACTCGGTGGGATATGCTCATGATTGATGAAAGTATCACTGATGTCAGGAAAAGCGCGAACAATTTATATACTTTGTATATTCTGCCACGCCTCTTACTATCCGGGACATACATTTTTACAAAGTTGATATACCATTTTGTAGCCATATTCAATGGGTAAATGGTATAAAAAGGAGAGGTGAATACTCAGCGAGCAGGACAATGCGCGACTCCAAGGGGAGCTCTGCCTCAGCGCCAGCTGCTGCTGCCGCTCTGTACACATAAACATAAATCATAATCTGTTGGCACAGTACATAAATTATTGACGCTAAAGAGTTCAAAATGTGCAAACACACGCCGTACGTCCCCGCACACACACACACCCGCATACACACAGTGATAATAGCTACTAAACACCTACTTACCGTTTGGAGCACAGTTATTAAAATGGAAGACGCAGGCGAAGGAGCAGAAGCAGTAGCAGGCAAGTCAAATCTTGGAGCTGGCGCTGGTGCTGGGAAACCAAGCCTGCACTAAATATAAAACCACATGGCAGCTGGGGGTTATCTATGCTCTGTGAAAGCATTTCCCATCCCTACCCTGCTCCTACCCCTGCCGCCTCCCGTTTACTGCTGCATATGCAGTCCGTTTTGGCATTAATAATCCTAGTTTCTCTGCTTCTTCTGGTGCCGTCGCCTTTTTTGGTTGCTGTACAGGGTGCTGTAGGAAGAGAGGGGCGCGTATGAGCGATGTGAAACGGATTTTCAGTTTGGTTTTTGTGCTGTTAATGGTAAGAAAAACAAGCTGGAAAATGGATTACACAAAGCTCGAATTTCTCCACGCTCGAGTTGAATATCTGCAGAAGGCAGAGGAGAAAGAGAAGCCTTAGGAGCTGCTGTATCCTTTAAAACTTGTGTTCTTATTTACGATATTAAATTCAAGCAGCGCTTGAATTTGAGAAAAAGCGTGGGTATACGGAAATTTCTTAAACTTTTATATACCAAACATTACGCCAGACAATAAAAAAAATGCATGCGGAATTTTAACTCAGGAAAGGCCTGAAAGATTTCTTGCTCTACTAAAACTCTCCATTCCGCGCCCTTCTCTTTCCCCCGTCACTTCCAGTTCACTTCTAGTTCCCATTATGTACAACTCAATTCGAGTCGTCTGTCAAATCCGAATAGCTTTACTCCTGCTCCTGCACAGGCTCTGCCGGCACGGCGTCTGTCACATCATTCACGATTAACTCGTCTCGGCTGCAAAAATAAATTCAACTCAATTTCGGCACAAAATCTCTACAGACCACGAACAACGGGCAAACATGTGGAAAACGGAGAGGAAGGAGGCAGCAAACAGAGGAGCAAAGGAGTAGGCAAAACAAGCAAAACTTGTTTGGGAAAAAATCACAAAACTGGCATTTAAATTTCTATTGGCGTTTTGCAATCCGTTGCAATCCAAACAAATTGACAGCAGCAAAAGGCTGCGAACAGAGACCGCACCCACCCAACCGTTCCTCTGTCTGCTCGACTGGGCAAATGACAAACACGGAAAGCCAGTGTTGGACAACGTTTGCCCGAATTGATGTATGCTGATTTCGTGTGAGTGTGTGTGCGTGCATGTGTGTGCGGGTGTGTGCGACCCTTTTGAGCAAACAGCGCGCGAAATGTATCGTCAAACTGTTTGGGCAAAGCGCGGGCGAAAATTTACGGCTGAGCTGAGCGGTTTTCCATGTGCCGGAAGAGGGGGAACCGGGGAAAGTACGCAATGCTCTCCAATAGATTTAATATTAAATTCAAGTTTGTAGAGCGCAGATTTGAATTTTCTGTTTAACTAGAGCGAAAGGGCCTAGAGATGCTGTACACAGCTTATATGAACAGTCAAATACCATGCTCATTTGAGGCAATGTTATGGTTTGTCTGATGAGACCTTAGAAATTCCATTTAGTAGCGGTACGATACGATATACAACAAATAAAGAATTTTGACTTTACAAAAATATTCACCTTACTTTTTGCCCACAGTAGTACGCTATAAGAATACGCTAGAATAAGTTCTAAAGGGTGTCAGCTTAGACCTTAAACACTTAAACTGTAGATCACTAAAACTTGGCAGATAAGAGTTAATAGAATACCTTTTCTACTGGAGAGCAAACTATCAGGACTCTCTCTCTCTCTCGCTCTTTCTTTGCAGTCATGAAACAACTTCCGGCTGGGCGAAAGGCCTCATCGATTGTCCGGCGGGGGATCAGCAATTAAAAGCAAATAATTCATGCATCAGCTGAAACTGCAGAGGAAGTAGAGTCGGCTTTCTTTTGGGAGGAGAGAGGCGAGAGAAGCGAGGGGCGTGTCCGCCTGCGAAGCATAATTAAATTGTAAAACTAATTGGGCTCGTGACGTTGCTCGGCCTGATGATGGAGCGGTCGCAGCTGACGTCTCTCTTTAATTATCCGCAAGCAGGCGACACGAACGGGCCTGGCCAGCAAAATGTGCGTTCCAGGGAAATTCATTTCGGCAAAGCTGAAGACGCAGAGCGCGGAGGGAGGCAGGCAGAAGGAGGCGGCCGGCAGGCCAAGGTGAAAACCATGTAGCGACAGCTGCGACAATGACACATGATTATCAGGCAGCAACACGGATGTTATTGTAGTTGCCTCTACCTCTGCCCGGCACAGCACCACAGCACGGCCAGGTCCGGGCTGAGCTGACCTGCATTGCTAGGACAGAGCAGGTCCAGTAGGTCCGCCCATCCCACTGTACCTCCTAGCTACCTGCCAGCTGCGGTGGCAAAACATATTATAACATATAGCCGGGCATTAGACAGACTTTCGGGCTGGCCCTGGCCCTCGATTCACCTTGTTGTTGCCACAGTTCATGTTGCTGTTGTTGTTATTGTTGTCCTGGTACGACACGAGCCATTATGCATGCGTATGATTAATGAGATCATGTTTCTGTTGATGTGCTCAGCAGTCGAGCAGGAGTCGGAGCAGAAGCGGCAGATGGAGGCGAAGCTGGAGCTGGAGGCCACGCTGCGCTTGTAGGGCAGCTAATAGCCTTTGGAGACGGCACACAGACACGTACACATGCACACAAACAGGCCGGTAAGCCGTCGGCAATATTGTTAACTGGCCTAATCAGTAATCAAACATTTCAATACCACAATAAGCAGCTCCACTCCCCGGCGAGAGACTTGCCGGACCAACTGTGATAATGGACTCGAGTTCAGTCCGACTGCAGGTAATCTGAGGTAACTCTGGGAAGTGTTAGCTTGCCCCCGACCCCCCGCTCGCTTCTAACTGGATTATAGAGTGGCTTTTAGGCGCGCTCTAAACATTTCATGTCACTTGACAACAGAAACAAATAAAGGCAGCTGCACTCACAGCACACTTGACTATTTAATACCGTTCATTATGAGCTTTCTTCATGTCAAAATTGGTGTCCCTGACTCTGGCAATAGTTTAGTTGTGTGGACGGACGGACAGACAAGTTCCATACAACTAGCCTATGTATACAGGTCAATAATCTATATATACTGTACTGCCACAGACCCACTTCCACACAAAGTTAATATACCATTTTAAGTCATTTTCATTGGGTGCAAAGTACAAAACAGAGAATTGCGCTCGACAATTTATTCAGCTGCCAAAACGCAGTGGGGCGACCGCAACAGCCGCAATTGTTGTCATGTTGTGAGTGTGTGACCCTCTGTGTAAGTGTCTGTGTGTGTGTGTGTGTGTGTGTGCGGTGTTGCGTGTTGCGCAAATTTGGAGGCAAATCCACTTCAATTTGGTTGCGTTGGCCTTGCGAGCGCATCACAAATTCATGACTCTTTGCCCAAAAATGCAGCGCACTCTCACACACACACATATCTATATTTATATACACACACACACTCGCACACTGGGGTTAGCCATCAATCAAAATGGCAGCTCGCACAAAAAGAATCGCCTGGAAAATGTAGCGCTCCACGCGGCGTATGCGTGATGTGAGCCTGCCCGCAACATGGTCGCGCGCGTTTTGTAATTATTCGCGTAACGTTTTAATAATTTCAATTTATTTTTAATTAACTCAACGGCCGGCAGAACATTTGGCAATTTGCGCTGGCCTCCCAGAAATTGTCGCTTTGAACTTTGCGCAGGGGCGGGCCAGGAGGGCGGCTGCGGCAGAGGCAGAGGCTTAGCGTTGGCTTCCATTGTTGCACGAATTACTGCCTGTTTGTGTTGTTGTTGTTGTTGTTGTTGCTGTTGCTGGTGCTGCTGCCTGCACACAATAGAATTTAATTTATTGCCGCCGTTGTCTGTTTTCGGGTTGTGCTGACAGGCGATTTAGATTGATTGTCGCCTGGAGGGAGTGAGATGGCGGCGAGAAGAGAGAGAGAGAGCGGCGAGGGGAGTGTAGATTAATTAATAAACGCACTGCAGACAGCCAACAAATAAATGCAGAAACTAATTTATAATTGTTTCTCCTCGTTTATCCCCATTTTTTGCATGCTGCAAACTGGTCAGCGTGCCACGCCCATTTGTGGGCGCCTGCCTTGTAATTTATATATTTCTGCGCTTGTTTGTCATTCATTAACTTGTCGGCAAGGTGTCGCGCGCTGTCTGCCTCTATGTTTCCCTCGGCTCGAGATGTCGCAGCAATTGCCGAAATTAATTTCGCCTCATTTCGCGCGTTTATTTTCAGCCTGCGCCTGAACCTGCGCCTGAGCCTGCGCCTGAGCCTAAGCCCGTGCACGAATGAAATGCCAAATATTGCTAAATCGCGTCGAAGGCCAAGAATTAATTAACAATTCCCAGAGCCAAGCCAAGAGCCGTGCTGAGCCATGGCCATATCTGTAGTCGGCCGACGGGGCGTATGATTAATATGACCGGGCCAGGCCTGGCCGGGCAGGACGTTTAAGTGAACAGGCCCAGGACGTCGCACGTGTCTCGCAGTTTTAAAATTCAACAATGACACGCCCACATCGCCCCACACACACAACGCACACATTCAGACCCTGCCCCCTCTCACCATTTGCTGCCCCGCCCCCTTGCACATAAATCTCTCAAGTGTCACATAAAATTTCCGCACATGCACGGAATCAAAATGAAAGCGACAAAAAGTACAAAAAACTGAGGGAATTACGACGAGAAACCGATACGCTATCCATGTCCAAAGAGAGTGCTCAGCAAGGGGAAGAGTATTAGCATATAGTAAGTTTCTCTAGCATTAGATGAAATAAAAAAAAAGTATACAGAAGTATGCTATAATAATTCCTTTTAGGAAATATATGCAATAATTTAAAAAAATCTTAAAAGTACTCTATGCCTTCATATAAGTCGTAGGGAATTTATCCCCAATAATACTTCCATTTCGTCTTAAAAATAAATCTGGAAAATACTCTCTACTTCCCGTTGCAAAGTAGACCCTATAGCGCGTATTGTCCGCTCTCAGTGTATCGCCCTTTGAGTGTAAATAAAAGAGCGGAGGCCAAAGAGCAGAAACAGTAGGCGTGGCTGAAGAGGGGAGGGGGGGAGCGGGGCGTAGCGAGAGAAAGTGAGCCGTAAAGCAGGCGACACTCGGGGAGACGGAGCAGTGCAATAAGTCAAGTTATCAAAGTTAATAATTCTTAATGTTAGTGCATAAATAAGATGGGAGCAATGAGAGCAGACAGACACACACACACACGCACACACACATGCTTACACACGCGGTAAGATCGGACGGGTGACAGTGGCACATAAAAGTATGCTACAAGGCAGAACTTCAAATAAATACAAAGATGAATTTTTAAATTTATGCAGAGCAGAAAAGGGGAACAGGGGAGGGAGGGATGAGCGAGATGAGAAAGCAGAAAGGGGCACAGTTGAAGGCTAATTTGCATAAAGAAATCGGCTGGCGGCAAACGCAAATGCCAAATGTGTATGCGAGTGTGTGTGCGGGTGTGTGTGTTTGCGCGCTCAGTGGCGCGGCAAATATGAAACTCAAAGTGTTCCTGCTGACATCGCGACATAAAAATATATACAAATTCGCATGAAATACACGCACACGTATGTATACACAAATGTATATAGTGTGTGTGTGTGAGTGTGCGTGCGTATGCGTGAGTATGCGTATAACAACTGTTTCCTTTTATTCGACAGGCCTTTTTGCGGCTAATAGCGCCAAGCGAAAGCAGAGAAAAGAAAGCGCAAAAGGAAAACGCCAGCAATAAAGCGCACAATGATCCATGTGTGTATGGGTGTGTTTGCATGTATGCGTGTGCGTGTGTGTGTGCCATGAGAAATTTGTCACTGACCATTGGCATCAGTCCGGCCTGAAGGCGGTCAGGTCAACAGTTATCGCCTACGGGCTTAGCTAAATGTTTAAGCATATGTTGCCAGCCCTTTTTATACCGTTCACTCAATGCAGATGGCTAAAAAGGATATATTAGCTTTGTGTATGAGCAGTCGAAGGCATGAATAAGCATTTAAAATATATATATATATTTAATTAGCATCAAAGCCATGTCGAGTTGGACTTGCTCTTCTGTCTGTACATCTCTGCCTCTGTCCGTTTGTCCGTCTGCCTGTATAAATGCACAGAACTCAGCTATTCTAAAAGCTAGAGACACAAAATTTAGCATGAAGCTTCCTCTATAGCAGACTATAATAATAATAATAATAATAATAAATTTCATGGAACTGTAGCAGCAAAGTGTCTGAATGGTATTCAATAGTCGGGTGCGCTCGACTGCAGCGAGCTTTGCTTGTTATAGCTTTACTTCCACTTCATCTTGCTTTAGGCCGCTCGATTGGCATTTAAGGCCATTAGTTTGCATGCTCAGACCATCAATAGGTAAATTTACTGCCAATTCCTATCAATATCGGGCTTTAAAGCGGCCATAGAGCGCACGCTTTAAGCCCTTGGCCGAGCTGAAGCTGCGCGTGTTGCCGCAAAGCTGCGAGATACAAGATACACTTGCAGCAGCCTGGGGCAGAGATGGAGTGGAGTGCAGGAGAGCGAGAAGCAGAGCGAGAAAGTGTGCGAAAGAGAGGGAGAGTGAGTGCGCTCTGCTCGACTCGCAGCTCAGCCCGAAGGCAGCTGTTAATTAGCTTAGTGCGTGTCTAACTTTTTAAAGCAGCAGCAAATCAGTAGAAGAAACTGCGCAGCGTCGGAGGCGCCTCGAGCTCAGCGTCTGGCCACGCACAGTTCATTGTGCCACATTTCATTTGGCTAAAAGTGTGCGCCGGTAGCAGCTCACTCCTGGCCACTTGCTGCTCCTGCTACTGCTACTGCTGCTGCTGCTCCTCTGCCTCGACGCAAACGATGCCCTCGAGCTATCGGAGAAGCGATTGCATCATTTCTTGACGCAGCAGCAGTGGCAGCATGTTGCAGCTCACATAATACTGTTAGTCGAGTGGGCTGCCATCCAGCTGGGAATTGCCAGAGTTGCTTTTAGCCGTGCTCCACCGCTCCTCCACCTGCTGGCGCCCAATTCTCCAAGGTGATTATTTTGCATTTCTGCTGTGTGCCAATTTTTCTGCGCTTTTCGGGCATATTTCCAGCTCGTCGCTCTGTCGGAATATTCCGCCCTCATTATAATGTTTATCTATTCTCCGGGCTTGGATCTATTTTTGTTGCTATGCTCAAATGATTTCCGGCTTATTGTTGTGTGCCTTCCCCTCCTGCCGCTCCTCCGTTGGCAATCAGTTTGATTGCTGCGCAGTCTGTTCGCTCGCTCGTCCGCCTGTCCGTCTGTCCATCTGCTCGATTGTCCAGCTGCCCGCCCAGCTGTCTGTCTGTCTGCCTGTTCGCTTACTTTTGGATCGTTTAATTTAACAACTTTTTGCCATATTGCGGGCGCAGGAGGGGGGCGTGGCCTTCGCCAACCCTTTGTTGGCCTTTTGTTTTGCCATTTAGCATTGCATTCAATTGCGAAATTGTTACACTGCTTCCTCACTGCCTGCCACTTGCCGCTGCTAGTATCCTAGTATCCGCCTCCGAGTGCTCCTCTACCCCCCTGCCGACCTCCTTCTTCGCTCCTGTTCCCATTGCGCTCGACATGCCGCGCTAAAATCTCCACTGACCGGAAACTAATTTGAAAATGTTATTCATTATGCATCGCACTCGGCACGCTGGGGGGCAGTGCAGGGGCGTGGCACTCTGTGTTATTTTTCGCGCACTTCCTGCGTTTGCCCATATTTTTTATTAGTTGCATTGCACTTGCGTGAGAGAGTGCGCGTGTGTGTGTGTATGTGCGTGCATGTGTGTGTGTGTGAAAGTTTGAGGAGAAACTTTCGCAGAGATTGGAACAGAAGTCTCTGTTTGGTCGAGAGTTTCCAGCAGTTTGTAGCTTAAAGCCGAATTAGCGGTTCGCCGTTTACTTAAGCGCAGTACACTGAGCGAAAAAATGCATAGTTGTACTGCATACAACAACCAAACTTTAATTCTAATCCACTTTTTTCTATAAACTGGAAAAAGCAGGCGAAGGCTGACAGCTAAGGAGCAGCAGGAGGGAGGGAGGGAGGTAGGGAGGGCAGAAATGGCTGCAGATTGAGATAAATAGATGTGGATAAAGATACAACTGCGGTAGAAGATACTGATGTGGTTGCAGATAAAGATAAGGATACAGATACAGTTGCAGCTGCAGATACAATTGCAGTATAAAATATTCAAGCAGTTACATATAAAGATGCATTCGCAGATACAGATACGGATACAATTGCAGTCGCCGTTGCAGATACAATTGCTGTAGAAGATATATATGTAGTTGCAGAAAAAGATACAGGTGCGAATACAGATACATTTGCAGTTGCAGATACAATTGCAGTACACATGCAGTTGCAGATAAAGATACAGCTAGGGATACAGATGCAGTTGCAGTAGAAGATACTTAACTTTCAGATAAAGATACATTTGCAGATAACGATACAGCTACCTCTATAGATACAGTTGCAGTAGCAGTAGGAGATACACATGCAGTTGCAGATAAAGATACAGGTGCGAATACAAATACATACAGATACATTTGCAGATACAATTGCAGTAGAAGATACATATGTAGTTGCAGAAAAAGATACATTCGCAGGTACAGATACAGTGGAAGCTGCGCTTACATGCTTATGCTCAAGAGCCACTCCCACTAATGGATTGTGACTTGAGACAGAGGGAAGAGAGAGGCAGAGAGACAAGGAGAGAGGGGCAGGAAAAGTAAGCAGAAGAGAATGCAAGATAAATACAAAGTCGACAAATTAAGTTGCCCGTCGCCGAAACTAAAACAATGCAGCAAAAGTCGCGAAGCGGCTGGAGCAGCAAAGGGGTGGGGGGCAGGCGGCAAGTGCAGGAGGAAGCCGTAGGAAGTACGTAGCAGCAACACAATGACAGACGGCGGGGCGTGGCGTGAGCGGCAAAGCTGAAAAGGGCAACGCGAAGATTTGCGCTGGCGACAGTTTAAGATGTCAGCGTCGGGCCGCAGCAGCAAGCGGACGGACAGGCGGACGGACGCACTGGCGGACAGGCAGACAGGCGGACGGATGGAGGAGACAGTCGCTCCGCAGTGCGACGCATGTTGATAGATAAAAATGGCGTGCTTTGTCGCCCGTGAACATGAGCCAAAATGGCACCCACAAGAGCTTCCGCCTGGCATCCGCTCTAACAACGCTGTTATCCACGCACGCACACACACAGACACACACACACACACACTCAGCAGCAGTGCGAGCTGCACATTAGCAGCGGCTTTTGCTACGGCGCTGTGGACAGCGTTTTTGTCATAAACCCATTAAAAGTCAAGGACAAAATTCATGTTGCATGTTTACGCATGCACACAGACACGCACAGACAGGCAGACAGCGAGAGAGAGAGGCAGAGAGAGGGAGAGTGACAGACTGCGCTCGGGCTACAAAGTAGCTTTAATTAATGGAACTCATTAAAGCGATGCCGGCAGAGGGAAGGCAGAGGCAGTGGCAAGCAGAGCAGCGCCAGCGACAGCAGCGCAGCAGGCCTAGACAGGCAGAAGGCAGCGCGCGCTTTGACCTGCCACAATGCGCTGTGCCTTGCATGAGCCTAGTCCAAGTCCAAGTCCAACTCGAAGTCGCAGTCGCAGTCCTCGTCTTGGCGCTGCTGCTGCTGCTGCTGCTGCTGCCTTCGTGCTTGCTGCCGACGTCGCCCGCACGAAGCGCAGCAAACGAGAGCGCAGCGAGCACGAGAGCGAGCGAGAGAGCGAGAGAGCGCTTCGTGCTGGCAGGGGAAATGAAGTGTGGTGAAGTTGGCGCAGTCCGAAAAGCTTGCCTGCGGGGCGGGGAAATATTCCGAATAAGCAGCACACAAAGCAGTGCAGCAAGCAGTTTGCACAGCAGTGCAACAAATAAAACTGTTATATAAACTGTCTGTTAATATTGTATAAGTAAGCAGTGGCTTAGCGCAGACAAAAACCACACAAAACTTAGCCGCCAGTGGCGCTTTTATGCCTATTTGTAAGCAGTTCATGTTGCGCTCGGCGCTCTCTCAGCTTTACTGCTTCTCGCTCTCTTTCTCTCTCTGCCATTGCCAACACACCTGTATGAATTCGGCTGCGCTCTCTTTGGCTCTCGCTCTCTCTCTGCTCTCACATGCGCAAGCTGTTGCTGCTGGCAGGACTAGGCCAACTGGCAACAGCTTAGCGACTGCGACGCCAGCTGCGACTGCGACGCCAGCGCCGCCAACAGGATGTGGCACAAGCCCGGCACCTGCTGCTGCCGCTGCTGCTGCTGTTGCAACAAAACAAAGGCAAGCTCTATTTAGAATGACAAGCGCAAAGCGGAAGCAGCAACAAACTAGACAGCACAAGGGATGAAGCGAGAGGGCGGAGGGGCGTGCCACTGGGCGGTTGCCCGGACAACTCTGTGCCTGGCCACAACAAAGCGCAAAGTTTTCATTTCAAAATTATTTTCACTCGCAACGCGCGTGTAGAAGTGCAAAATTGAAAAAGAAATAAAAATAGAAAAAGAAATAAAAATAGAAATAAAAATAGAAAATGCAATTGAAATATCTGCGAACGCTGCTCGAGGGGCAGGTGAGCAGAGGAAGCAGGAAGCTGCCTACAACAACTAATACAACATACCACTATCTATGTATCTCCTCCCCCTCCCCCTTCCAGGAGCACATTCAGCGCATTGCGGGCCTCGCCTGGTCGCCCAACCAGCAGAAATTGGCCATTGCGACGGCGGATCGGCACATTCTGCTGTACGACGACGCGGGCGAGCGGCGGGACAAGTTCAGCACGAAGCCGGCGAACGCGGCGAACGGCAAGAACTCGTACGTCATACGCGGACTCGCCTTCAGTCCGGACTCCACCAAGCTGGCTGTGGGCCAGAGCGACAGCATTGTCTACGTCTACAAGCTGGGCGAGTCCTGGCACGACAAGAAGGTCATCTGCAACAAGTTCCCCCAAGCGGGCGCGGTCACTGCGCTGCTCTGGCTGAGCTCCGGCGCGATTATAGCAGGTGCCGCAAAGATCTCTCTCGCTCTCTCACTCTCTCATTATTTAACTCAACTCTGTCTCTCTCACTCTGCAGGTTTGGAGGACGGCAAGGTGCGCGCGCTGCACTGCAAGAGCAACAAGTCGCAGAGCCTCTACAGCGGCGACAGCATTTGCATCTCGCTGGCGGCCAACACGAAGGGCAGCGCCTTCCTCAGCGGCCACAACGACGGCACCATCATCCGCTTCTCCATGACGGACGAGGCCAGCGAGCCGCTGGGTCGCCTGGTGCAGCATCCCGTGCCGCCCTTCGCGCTGGCCTGGCCACAGGGCGGCTTCTGCGCCGCCGGCTGCGATCAGCGCGTCGTCTTCTACGACAGTGTGGTGAGTAGAGCGGGTGAAGGGGGCGGGAAGGCAAGAGTAACGTTAGTTGTACTGCTGTACTGCTCTGCTTACTTGCTCTCCAGGCTGACTTTGGCTGCCTTCAGAGTCACTGTTATCATTACCAATTGCTCTCTCTCGTTCGTTACTCCCATGAACTCGCTTTAAAGTAGACTCCAGCCAATGAACGACAAGGCGAAGTCCGACTGCGGCAGCCTTCGCCAATCGTGGCACAGCAGAGCTGAGCTTTGCGCTGTTCTCACTCTCTCATTGGCTTTGCGCTCACTCTCTCTCTCTCTCTCAAGCCTTGCAATCGGCAATCGAACGACAGCCAATGAATAGACTTGCTCTCACGCACTCCCAACTTCGGCTACGCTCGGCAAACGACGATCGCAGCCGAAGCTGGACTTGCACTTGCTTTCGCGCTGCTGCTCGACTTCGGCTGCTGCGTTCGGCCAGTCCCGAACTCTCATCGGCCTCGCTTCTTACGCTCTTTTTTGCTCCCGCAGGGCCGGCAGCAGCGCTGCTTCGACTTTTCACGCAGCGAGGGCGAGCGCGAGTTCACAGTCGCTGCGTGCAGTCCGAACGGGCAGGGCGTGGCCTTCGGCAGCTTTGATCGCGTGCGCATCTTCGCCTGGAGTCCGCGCCAAAGCGCGTGGAGTGAGAGCGCCAGCAAGGAGATCAGCTGCCTGTACACGCTGACCGCACTGCTGTGGCGCCGCGATGGCGCCCGCCTCGCCCTGGGTTCAGTCAGCGGGGCGGTGCTGCTGTACGAGTCCGTGCTGAAGCGCACCATCTGGCAGGACAAGTTCGAGCTGATCTTCGTGGCGCCCAGTCAGCTGCTGGTGCGTTCCCTGGCGGAGCCGGCGCAGCAGCTGACCATCGAGTCGCAGCTCGGGCTGGAGATCGACGACGTGCGCATCATGGGCAAGGACAACTTTCTCGTCGGTCGCACCGAGGAGTCGCTCATCCTGTGCGATCTTACCAGGAATCTGACCAGCGAGGTGCCCTGGACTGCGTCGGGCCGGCACGAGCGCTTCTACTTCGAGAATCCGCACGTGTGCCTCGTTTTCAACGTGGGCGAGCTGAGCCTGGTGGAGTACGGTGACAACCGGATCCTCGGCTCGGTGCGCACGGAGTTCGTCAATCCGCACGTGATCTCCGTGCGGCTCAACGAGCGCGGCAATGCGCGCGAGAACAAGAAGCTCGCCTTCCTGCTGGACGCCAAGACCATCTGCGTGGTGGACCTGGTCAGCCAGCTGGTCACCGGGCAGATCAACCACGAGACGAAGATCGACTGGCTGGAGCTGAGCGAGACGGCGCACAAGCTGCTCTACCGCGACAAGAAGCTGCGCCTCGTCCTCGTCGACAACTACTCGGGCAAGAAGCAGACGCTCCTAAGCAACATCTCCTTCGTGCAGTGGGTGCCCCAGAGCGACGTCGTCGTCGCGCAGAGCAATAGCAACCTGGCGATCTGGTACAACATCGATCTGCCCGAGCACGTCACCATGCAGAGCATGCGCGGCGAGGCCATCGAGGTGCTGCGCGAGAATGTGAGTACGGACGGGAGTACCTGCTTCCATGTCATCTAATCCTGTTTCCCTCTCTTCCGCCTTCCGCAGGGTCGCACCGTGGTACGCACTCAGGACGGACCCAGCGAGCACAGCTACCAGCTAGACGAGGGCCTGGTCGAGTTCGGCACGGCGGTCAACGACAACGACTTCGGGCGCGCCGTGCACTTCCTGGAGTCGTTGGGTGACAAGCCGGCGGCCAAGGCCATGTGGCACAACCTGGCCATCATCTCGCTGGAGGAGGGCAACCTGCGCGTGGCGCAGCGCTGCTACGCAGCCCTCGGCAATGTCTCGAAGGCCTACTACCTGGCCGAGATGATCGAGCAGGCGGACGAGTTCGAGCAGAGCACGGGCAATCCGGGCCTGCACTGCCCCGAGGTGCGCGCCAAGCTGGCGCTGCTCGGCTCCGACCTGCGCGCAGCGGAGCGCATTTACCTGGAGCAGGGCGACATCGAGGCGGCGCTGCAGATGTACCAGCAGCTGCGCATGTGGGACGAGGCTGTCGCGCTGGCCGAGAGGCGTGGCTACGCCCGCCTGGCCGAGCTGCGCCAGCAGCACATGGATTTCCTGCTCGAGACGGATCAGCAGGAGAAGGCGGGCCAAGTGCTCGAGGACGAGGGTGAGCTGCAGCAGGCCATGGCGCTGTTCCTCAAGGCCAACAAGCCGGCGCGTGCGGCAAGGCTGGCCCTCAAGACGCCGCCGCTGCTGCAGGACGAGCAGCTGATGCTGCAGGTCACCGAGGGCCTGGTGCACTGCGAGCTCTACGAACTCGCCGGGGACATTGCGCATCGCCTGTCTCGGCCGGAGGCAGCCATGGCGCTCTACCGCAAGGGCGGCGCCTACGCCCGGGCGCTGGAACTGGCGCGCGTGGTCTCGCCGCAGGAGGTCACCGCGCTGGAGGAGCAGTGGGGCGACTGGCTGGTCAGCCGCAAGCAGCTGGACGCCTCTATCAATCACTACATCGAGGCGGGCGCCACGCAGAAGGCGCTCGAGGCGGCAGTCGGCGCCAAGCAGTGGAGGAAGGCGGTGCAGATAGCCAAGGTGCTGGACGAACCGGAGCTGATACAGCGCTACGCGCTGGACCTGTCCAAGCACCTGGCCTTTGCGGGGGATCTGGACGGCGCCGAGGATCTGCTGGTGCGCGCCAATCTCTACAAGGATGCCATCGAGCTGCTCAACCGCCACGGCAAGTGGGAACGCGCCTACGTCCTGGGCGAGAAGTACCTGAAGGCGGAACAGCTGCGCGAGCTGTTCGTGCAGCTGGCCGGCGGCCTGGAGGAACAGGGCAAGTACCGGGACGCTGAGAAGGTGCTCATCGCCGTCAACGAACCGGACCTGGCCATCGCCATGTACAAGCGGCGCGAGCTGTACGACTCCATGATCCGCCTAGTGGAGCGCTACCACAAGGACCTGCTGGACAGCACGCACTTGCATCTGGCGCGCCAGCTGGAGTCGCGGGGCAAGTTCAAGAACGCGGAGCTGCACTTCATCGCCTCCGGCGACTGGAAGTCCGCCGTGCACATGTACTGCTCCTCGTCGCGCTGGGAGGACGGCTACCGCGTGGCCAAGCAGAAGGGTACCGAGGGCGCCAGCCAGCAGGTGGCCTACATGTGGGCCAAGTCCATGCCGCTCGAGAGCGCGGTGCGTCTGTTGAGCAAGCTCTCGCTGCTGGACACGGCCGTGGGCTTTGCCTGCGACTCGGGCCAGTTCGAGTTCGCCATGGAGCTGTGCCGCTTCGCGGGGAAGCCCACGGACGAGGTGCACCTCAAGATAGCCATGTCCCTCGAGGACGAGGGCAAGTTCGAGGAGGCTGAGGCGGAGTTTCTCAAGGCGCACAAGCCCAAGGAGGCCATTCTCATGTACCAGCACGCCGGCGACTGGCAGGCGGCGCTCAACGTGGCGGAGCAGCATCTGCCCGACGCCATCAACGAGGTGCTCATCGGGCAGGCGGCGGCGGCGCTGGAGACGCGCAACTACCAGGACTACGAGACGCTGCTGCTGCGCGCCCAGCGACCCGATCTCATCATCGAGCACTACAAGCAGGAGTCGCTCTTCGAGGACGCGCTGCGCATCGCCGAGGAGCACCACCCGGCGGCCATGAACGACCTGCGCCGCCTGCAGGCGCAGCAGCAGCGCGGCCAGCAGCAGGGCGACGACGCGAGCGGCGACTCGCGCGCCTATTTGCAGCGGGCCGCGGAGTTCGCCAAGCGCGAGCAGTTCCGCAAGGCGGCCGAGTGCCTCATGCAGATCGACGCGAGTAACGCTGAGGACGCCGCCACGCTGGAGCGTGCACTGCTGCGCGCCGCCGAGATCGTCAACCAGTTCCTGGAAGGCAAGGACGCCCAGGATCTGGCCCAAGTGCTGGGCCCGCGCCTGCTGGCCATCAAGCAGATCGGACCGGCTGCCCAGCTGTATCTGGCGGCGGACATGCCCAAGCAGGCCGTGGACGTCTTCATACGCGCCGAGCAGTGGTCCAAGGCGCGTCGCCTGGCCAAGGAGATCGACGCGGAGCTGCTCACCTACGTGGAGCAGCAGCAGAAGTCGCGCCTCAAGCACGAGGGTAATGTGGAGCAGCTGGCGGACATCGACATCATCTCCGCGCTGGACATGCTCGCCGAGCAGGGCCAGTGGCAGCGCTGCCTGGAGAAGGCCAAGCAGCTGAGCCCCTCCGTGCTGCAGAAGTACGTGGCCGCCTACGCCGCCCAACTGATCCGCGAGGGCGACTGCGTCAACGCCCTCGGGCTGTATCTCAGCTACGGTGCGCCGCCCATCGAGGAGCACTTCAATATCTACACGCGCATCGCGCTCGACTGCCTGGCGCTGCGCGAGGAGCAGTGCGAGGGCGGCGCGCTGTGGCAGCGGCTGCGCGAATTTCTGCACCGCTTGCTGCAGGCGCTGCGCACCAGCCCGGAGCATGCGCAGGCCCCCTACTCGGCCAGGGTGGAGCAGTACCTGACGATTGCGCACTACTACGCCACGCGCGCAGCCTGCCGCCAGGTGCAGCCGCTGCAGGCGGTCGCAGTGCGCCTGTCGCTGGCGCTGCTGCGTCACACGGACGTGCTGCCCGTGGACAAGGGCTTCTACGAGGCGGGCATGGAGCTGCGCCAGGCGGGCCGCGAGGCGGAGGCCTTCGTCATGCTGAACCACTATCTGGACGTCTGCGAGGCCATCGAGGAGGGCTCCGGCAACCTGGTGGACCACTCCGATCTGGCGGCCACCGACTTTCCCAGCTCGGTGCCGCTGCCCGAGGAGATCCACCTGAAAAACGAGCCCAGCCTGCACGAGGAGGTGCGCGAATGGGTGCTCGCCGTCAGCATGGACCAGCAGGTGGACCAGCTGCTGCCCAACGACGACCGCGGCCTCTACGAGTCGAGCCTGGGACCCAACGACATACCCTGCCTGCTCAGCGGGTATCCGGTGCGTGGCCGCCAGCCCGTCACCTTTCAGGCCTCCAACAGCCAGGTGAATCGCGATGTCTGGAGCAAGTTCGCCGTGGCCGTCAAGATGTCACCGGGCAGCGGCGTGACCGACATCATCGCATTCGTCGAGAAGTGGCAGGGGACGGCAAACTACGTAATGCACTAGGCTAAGACTAATACGAAGCAAGTAAAGTAAGCTAGAGACGAGCGCACTCGACTGTCGAATACCATTCATCCAGTTTGACCTAGGAATATTAATATTTAGGAAAATAGGTGAGCGTAATACTCATTATTTGAAGTAAATTAGAATTGCGGAACATACTACTGTGGGCAAAAAGTAAAGTGAATTTTCAATAGCTCTTGTAATAGCTGAGATCTGCTTGATTAAAGGCACAGAGAGTCGAACGGACTGTCCACAAGCTTTGGTAGGATGTGGAACACTGCTTTCGGCCTGTTACCTACATCTGCTCAAAGCTTATATACCCTTGAGACCCATTTACAATGGGTGAATGGTATTTTATAATGAACTTGAACCTTGCAACTATTACAATTATTTGCTCTATTTAACCGTCAATAAAGCTGATTACAATCATCATTATGACAATGCGCATTACAGTCATCATCATCGTCGTCGTCATCATCATCATCATCATCGTCATCGTATATATAATTTGTTGAGAGTGGCTCAAAGTATCGCGAACAAGTTGCGTTTCTCTATGGTAATCATAATCATAATAATATAATAGCTGTTTGTATGGGTGTATGTATTTTTGTGTGTGTCTAGGAATCTAGGACTTGCATCATATCTTGGTGTGCAGCTGATGGGCATGCTCTAACTGGATCTGGATCTGGATCTGGATCTGCATCTGAGTCGCACTGTGGCCGGGTCTCTCAGTGTAGCGTGTTGAAGAGATCCCCGGCCGAGGGCAGCGGCGCCAGGCCGCCGGTCACGTCCGGCAGCTGTGTCAGATCGGGCAGATTGGAGAGATGATCGTGGATCTCTTTCTGCAGGCCCAGCATCTTGGCCAGCTTCTTCTTGTGCTCCTGCGAATACAAATCAAATGCAATCCATGTAATTGGGCAAACAAAGCGAGTTTAATACAAGGCAAAAGGAAAAGCAAAGGCAAAGGAAAAAGCAAAGGCACAGTGAACTCTTTGTAAAATGATCGTACATCCAAGCGCTGCTCCGCCTGCGTCAGCAGCTCCTTCTGCTCCGCCTGAAAGTCGCGCAGCATGGCCGCCAGCTTGGTGCGCTCCTCCATCTCCGCGGCCAGCCGGGCGTTGTAGTCGTTCAGCAGATCCACGGCCTCGTTCACCTGCAAGCCGAGATGGGATTTCGGATTAGTCGCTGCACGTTTGCACTGCGGGTGGGGTACATTTGGGGATCGCACCTGCTTGGCCAGCACCTTGGCCTTGTCTTTGTCCTCCAGCTTGGTGATGCAGCTGATCTCCGATATTTCCGGCGGTAGCTTGGCGATGCGTTCACGGACAAGCGCATCGCTTGACGCCGAGTTCTCGATGCTGGTCAGCGCCTTGATCAGCTCCTCCGGCTCGGGTGGCTCACCCAGTGGCAGATATGGCGGCGTGTGGCCGTTCTCTGCCTCAGCTGCCGGCTGCTCGACCTCTGCAGCGCTTGCAGTGCTCGGATGATGCGTGCTGCTGCTGCGGGCTCTTTTCGTCTTCGAGTGACGCTCCTCGTGCTTCCGCTTCTCGCGTTTATCCGGCTTCTCGCCCTTACTACTGCTGCTGCTGCTGCCGCCGCCTGGCTTGGTCTCGCTGCCACTGCCGGAGCCTCTGCTGCCATTGCCGGCTGCGGCTGTGTGTGCGCCGGCAGCGGCGTTGCCGGCGGCGGGCGTGGCCTCCTTATTCATGCGAGATCGATAATCCGCAATGGTCTTTGAGTCGTAGACGCCGCGCTCCTTCCATATGTTCAGAATGCGCCCCAGACTGCCCAGCAGCTTGTCCGACTTGCAGGTGTCGCCAATGTGCGAGAAGACCTTGGGCAACACATTGCTGAACTCCTTGCCGTACTCGGGGCCCTTCTTCTTGCTGTTCTGGATGACATCGTTGGCCAGGTACATGAACGTCAGCTTCTTCGGCTCGGGCACTGCGTTGGAATGCAATTGCATAGATTAGATGTGATGCTTCAGATATTATATGCATATTATTGCTGACGCTACCGGTCTGCAGCTCGCGCTGCCAGGTCTGCACGATGACCGTGTGGTGCTTCCGATGGTGGATTAGCCATAAGGATAACGTCTGTATGCTCTGCTGGCTGCTGTTCAGCTCTGCCAGTTTCTTGATTAGCGCCGACTCCGTGAAGGCTGACATGGCCGCGACTCTCGACTTCTATTAATACGCAGCGATTTTCCTCTAATATGCAACACGAAAAATAAGGACAGAAAAAAAACACACGGTCGAAAACAAAAATAACTCTTCTTCTTGCTGTTGCTGATTGATTAACAGTGACAGGGTCTTAACAGAGGCAGCGAATGTTACTTAGCAGCATGCACTATTCTCGAACGAACCTGCTGCTGCATTATTACTTAAATCATTACTAAGTTATTGAAATGTTTATTTATTAATGAGACTTTTATTTTGATTGAGAACTGAAAGTCACTATCATGTTTCACGCTCAAAGTTGCACTTAACAGCTGCTTGCCGGCAGCACTTGGCAGTCTCAAAGCGTACACTGCGCGCTTTAACAGTAGCATAACAGTGAAGTGGCGGCGCAACGATTATGCCATCGATTTCGATAATTTGTAGCAGTGCTGCCAACTCATTGCGAAATGCGCGGGCTTTTTAGCGCCTAAAGAATGAATTTCAATTGTCGTGCGTTTTTAAAGGTATTTGTTTAAATGCAATATTGGATATTGAAGCAATATCAATCAATGTATATGCATGATTACGGCTCTGCAATTGCACGGCCACCAAGCATGCCGCAACACTCAATGCTTGAGCGCAATCCATCAATGAGCTCACACTACCTGCCGATAAGCTCCAAGCGACAGGTGTGATATGAATGGGGGCACTGCGTTCTTTCGCTGCGGGCGCAGTTGGCACCAAGAGTTCAAGCGGATCAGACACAGTATCAGACAGAGGGGAGTACAGCGTGTGCCACAGCTCAGCCGGAACGCTTATCAGCGCAGAGTAATTTGTGATACCTGTCCGCTTTGTATTGGCTTGTAGCAGTCGCGGCGGGCTTAAGTGCTGTTAATTTCTATATTAATTATTATCGTGTTTATTTGCCAACGAGTGGCTGTCCGCCTGTCCGCCATAAATCTGCAATTGGCACTCACGGCAGCAACTACTGCTGCTGTCCACCACTGCACAGAGATAATGTGTGTGGGTGTGTGGCTGTGTTTGTGTTCCTCTGTCTATGACTGTGCGTGTGTGTGCGTATATTGATATAGTACGAATGTGTGATTTACAAACCATTAGCGCTATCAACAATACATTAGACAAATTGCTAAATTAGCTGCTGCCTGGCGCAGTGTCGCTCTGCTCTGCTCGCAGTTTGCGCTACACTTGAGAACGACGTGAACAATAAGCCCAAATACGAGTGCGAATACGAATACGAATACGAATAACAGAACGAATACGAGTGTGAGTGTCAGTGTGAGTGTGAGTAAGCAGTCGAGTGCTCGCCGTACTACGCCTGGGCCCGCTCTAAGATAAGCCCGTCAATCGCCTCAATATTTGTGTAAATATTTTGGGAGTTTGATCTGATAATAAAAGATCCCGCACACCCTCCCCCCGCCCCCACCCTCTCCACGCCAATACCTCGCGCCCTATCAAAAATGTTGAAGACTTGAAAGCGAGCAGGAAAATGAATTCGTATTTCGACTCGGGCATCGAGTACAATCGCACGCATCCCTTCCGCTCCAAGTTCGATCAGCTGCAGACGCCGCTCAACGAGAAGAACTGGGAATGGACGTACCTGGTGGTGAGCTATGGCAACTATACCAACATTACCTTTACCTCTTACCCTTCCATTTCACTGCTCTTGCTCTCGTGCAGCGCAAGTGCCGCAACCTCGAGCTGGAGGAGTCGTACGACCTGTACATGCGCCGCCTGCGCATCGGCTACTTGTCCATCTTCATCTTCATCGAGGTGCTGGTGGCCGTCACCCACGCCCTGCTACTGCTCACCTCATCGGACATGAGCAACACTTATGTTGACATGGCCGCCTATGTGATCACCTCCCTGGTGATCTGGTTCATACTCTCGGTGAACTTTCGCAGCGAGCTGATCAGCAAACACAATTGGATCGTGTACGCCTCCTCCTGGCTGGCCGTATCCGTCATGGTGCTCATGGGTAGGTCAGCCGTAGCAACTGATCCGGACAGATTACTCCATCCTCCATCGGTAATCCCTTCTGACCTGCAGATATTGGCCTGAACATCTACCATGCGACCAGCAACAACGACATCCTGAATCCCATCTACGACGCCTACACGCTGTACTCCATCTACATGTTCATGCCCATCCCCTACATCCTGCAGCCCTTCATTCTGGGCGCCGCCGTGACCATCTGCTACATCATCAACTACAGCTTCGTGATCACCTCCAAGGAGACCGACCAGATGCATAGCATATTCAAGTGAGAGATCGGGCCTAATTCAATATTATGTCTAAATATATTCTCTATTGTGATTCGCTCACCCTTTCCCCCGTCGACAGCGAAGCCATCTACCTGAGCTGCGTCAACATGCTGGGCATCTTCTTCCGCCTGATGCGGGACATCGCGCTGCGGACGACCTTCCTCGACCGTCGCCAGTACGTGGAGGAGAACCTGCTGCTACGCTATGCGCGAGACCAGGAGCGCAGCCTGCTGCTGAGCATTTTGCCGGCGCAGATTGCCGACCGACTGCAGGAGGATGTGCGCAATCGGATTGAGCGTTCTAAGCGGCAGCATCAGCACTGTGCGGGGCTGGATCATCGCGTCAACAAAAACAGCCAAACGCTGAAGCGCTGGCGCCAGCCCGATCGCGGGTGAGTACACCCCAGCTCAGCCCATCGCAATCAATTTCGAATCTGATTCTAATTCCGATTCCGATGCGTAGCACCCTCTTCATTGAGCCGCACAATGATGTGACGGTGCTGTACGCGGATGTGGTGAACTACACGCACCTGACGACTACCCTGGACGTCAAGAAGCTGGTGGAGGCGCTGCACGACCTGTTCGTGCGCTTCGACATTGCCAGCGAGGAGTACAATGTGATGAGGATCAAGTTCCTGGGCGACTGCTACTACTGCGTCGCAGGCCTGGCCAGCCCTAATGAGGATCACGCCAAGTGCTGTGTGGACCTGGGTCTACGCATGATCAAGGACATACGCGACGTGCGGGAGAAGCGACATCTCAACATCGACATGCGCATCGGCGTGCACTCGGGCGACGTGCTGTCGGGCGTCATTGGCGCCGCCAAGTGGCAGTTCGATATCTGGTCGAAGGACGTTGACATTGCCAATCGACTGGAGGCCACCGGAGCCACAGGGCGGGTGCATGTCAGTCAGCAGACGCTGCGCCTGCTTGACGGCGAGTACTTCTTCGAGGATGGCACAGAGAAAGCCCGCGAAGATCCCGTGCTGCAGAAGCACGATATACGCACCTTCCTCATCAAGTCTCTGCGTGTGAGTACTCTCGGTACACCTCTGATTCGCCTGGATGGCACGATTTAACAAAACACGAAAGTTATAGGCCCCCATGCACGATCCGCGACGCGTGCAGCGCGAGCGTCAGGCCAAGAAGCTGAGTGAGGCGAGCAAGTCGAACTTCATGTACAACTCCACGCTGCAGCAGTACAACCAGGTGCGCAACCAGGCCAAGCTGGAGATGTGTCGCGAGCTGGACAAAATGCCCATCGGCCGCATACAGTAAGAAATAGTGCGTATAATTCCGGCAAACGAACTAACCAAGCGAACCTTTCCGTAGAATCACCAAGGTGTGTCGCCGGTCAACGAACCTCACACAGGATGAGATCGAGGAGGAGACCTTCAGGCGCAACATCAGCTCCTTCTGCCTGCTCTTCCGCGTCCGCAACTGGGAGCTGCAATACATCCGAGAGCCGGATGTGATGTTTAAGTACAGCATAGCCCTGGCCTGGTTCGTCTACATTTGTCTGCTATCCATTCAACTGCTCAGCAAGGAGTAGGTATACCAGCTCATAGATAATACCCGACTAATCCTAATTTCCCTAATTTCCTTAGCCCCAAATATCACTACTGGGTGATCGATGGCATCACCATAGCCTTGATGACCTCGCTGCTAATTGTCTCCTGGTATAAGAAGCTCTGGATTATGTACGCCTCTGACGCGGAGCAGTGCCTGCCTCAGGCGAGGTTTAGCGCCTTCCTCTACAGACTCTCCGATTGCATGCAGCGCAACCTGACATTGCGCATCGTTGTCTACTTCTTGACCATCGGCTCCTACTGTATTGTGGCCGCCATGCAGGTGGTGAGTACCTCGAAATTCTCTAAGATAAGGATAATGGATACAAGTCGCGTCTACTTCCATCCAACAGATGGACTGTGCTAGCTATAGGAACGAGGATGAAGAGGAGGATGCAGATATTATGCCGTTCTATACCGTCCAGGAGCGTATTCAATGCTTTCATCCTTGGGTAAGTCGGACTGGATATGAAGTACTGGAAATTAATTACTGCCAACTTGCATCTCCATAGATTCTTACCAATTGTATGACCCTGGTGATTGGCACCGCCTTTCTGTTCACCCGCATTCCCTTTATTGTGAAGACCTCCGTGGCGGTGTTCCTCACCGTGACATACGCAGTGCTGGTGGTCTACGAGTTCGACTACATTTTTGCCAACAGCCCTTCGACCAATGTCAACCTCAATGCGGAGTACTCGCACATTCTGCTGATCGTCATAACGCTGGGCATATTCCACCTGATGGAACGCCAGACGGAATTCATCGCCAAGGTGGACTACAAGTAAGTGCTGCCCAAGTCCCCAATCCCTTTGTTCGCTGACTAAAAGCAACAGTATTTGACAGCTGGAAGCGGCAGCTGTTGCAGAAGCAGGACGACGCACTGATTACCAATGACACCATCAAGGTGCTGCTCGTCAACATACTGCCGTCTCACGTGGGTGAGTTCCGAGATAAGCAACCCAAGCAACCTCGCAACAATTACTAATACTTTTACTACCTCGGCAGCGGACTTCTACCTGTCGACGCAGCTGCAAAACGAGCTCTACTACGAGGAGTACGACAATGTCGCCGTCATGTTTGCGTCCATCAAGAACTTCGACACCGACAAAATAGGACTGCGTGTGCTCAACGAGATCATTTGCGACTTTGACGACGTGGTAAGCTCCCTATATGGTAGGACCTCAAATCAAACTCTGTGAAATGCAACCTCCTTCCTTCGACAGCTCAACAAATACTCACATAGCTTGCGCGTTGAGAAAATCAAGGTGGCCAACTGGACGTACATGGCTGCCTGTGGCCTGGATGTCACCCGCTCGGAGCAGGTCAATGCTCCACAGGTGAAGTTCCGCAACGTGTCGCTGATGCCAAATGGGCGGCGCAGTCAGTACCGCACCACGGGCTCGGAGCAAGTGCAGCGCGTACCCTACGGCAACGGCAGCACCATCGCGCTTGACCTGGAGCGCGGGCAGTACGAGGGCAATGTGATCAGCACCACGCCCAGACTGAGCAATGCGGAGGCAGCTACCAGCGAACGAAGCAACGATGAGGTGGTAAAGGTTATGGCCAACTTTGCGCTGGATCTAATGCGGGCGATGCGGCGCTTCAACGCCGAGAACATGCAAACCGAGTACGAGGGCAGCACGGACTATGGCATGCTGCGCATTGGCATCTCGCACGGCCGAGCTATGGCCGGCGTGGTGGGCATATCGAAGCCCCACTACGACATCTGGGGCAACCCTGTCAACATGGCCTCGCGCATGGACTCCACAGGTGTGCCTGGCAAGATCCAGGTGACGGAGAACACTGCCATGAAGCTACGCAACTTCAATATACAGTGCAACTATCGGGGCATGACCTTCGTCAAGGGACGTGGCAACATACCAACCTATACACTGGGCACTGATGATGAATACGAGACATTCCTGCCTCACAATCCGTCAACATCAGAACCATCTTAACCCGCTTTGCAGCGCACCATCGCCCAAGTGTGTCTCTACAATATGTAAATAAATCGAAATCCAAGCAGAGTTCTTCGGATTTGGTATCTAAATTAAATTATATATACTAAATAAGATCTTTGAAAAGGTTTTGGATAATAAACTTGTAAATAGTAAGGATATATGGATATATATACGCGACTATTTGGCTCATCGATTTGTTTTGTAGAGCTCTGTTCTATGAGCTTATCGTTAACGTTGTAAATCTTGAGAACAGTATGCGGAAAGCAACGAACGATTATGAGTGAAAAATCAACGTTAATGTCTCAGAGGAGATTCCATATCGCCTAAGCGTCCTAACATTCATCTCGTTTCATTCGTCGATCGATCTGGCGTTGGGTATATCGTATGCTCCTTTCTTAATTTTCAAAAATTTTCCCAAAATAAAACTATGAACAAAGGCGAGTTCTTTGCAAGCGAAAACGATCCGGACTTTGTTAAGGAAACCCGTCAATTCAACCGTGGAGAATTGCCACACCTGCGCGTGAGTATCAGCCACAGTCTAGGCGAAGGCTTTTACCGTTTCATTCCACTCCAAAGCAACAATGTCGTCAATTGAAAATGGAAGAATGCTACAAACGCTATTTGGAGCGCCTGGCGGTGACCAATGTCGCGCTTTTCCTGTTCATCATTGAGTTCCTGATGCTCGTGCACATCCTGATTTTAAATTTTGGAGTAAATGTAAGTGTTGGCAAGTAGCGCAGATCAGTCGAGACTAAATTACCTTACTCAGGCTCCATTAAAGTCATCAGTACCCTACATCTGTACAATGCTCATGTTGCCCTTGATTCTCGGCGTGTGCTTCGTGGAGAGGAAGAAGTTCGAGCACTTTAACGCCTGGAACATTCTTGCCAGCTGTGTCGCTGCCTTATTAGTATGCCTCATGGGTACTCTATCAATGGGATTTTGTGCAGTTTATCTGAGCTCACTTGTGCTATTACCCTTCTTCTAGATACGTTCGCCCACTTCGCCCTTGTGGACAAGTTGTCGAGAGTCGTTCCTTGCTACGACCATGTCATCATTGTGTCGATTTATGTGCTTCTGCCCATCGGATTTTTTGGGTACTCCTATATTCTCGGCATTGCAGTGTCTCTCCTGTACTCATTGTTCTCTTGTATCACCGTATTGGAGAACACATACAAACTGCGAGAATTGGCCTGTGATATATGCGTTTACACAGTTCTTAATATCACTATGGTAGCTTATCAATTTAGTATGGAACACAGCGTGAGACAGAAGGTCCTTAGTCGTCGCCAGCTTCTTCAACAGAACCTTCTCCTGAAGGTATAAATCTCTTACTGTGGTTATTTCTCCTCCCAGAAATCTTACATATGCATTTCTGCTCTTTTCCAGGTCGTCATGCAGACGGAGAAGAACATGATAGAAACCATACTGCCCCCTGATATCGCAAATTCTTTGCAGCAGGAAATTCGCACTCGGATTGAGGACCGTCGGCTTGGGACTCATAACTTAACCCCACGGTTCGTATTTTCCTTGGGTCTATGGCTTGTTTAACTGAGTTATCTAAAGGTTCACCACACACAGCACACTCTTTGTGGAGTTACATTCGGACGTGTCCATCTTGGTGGCCGACATGGTAAACTATACGTATCTGACCACTCGCTTGAACGTGGATGATTTGGTGCAGATATTGCACGAATTATTCCTAAGGTTCGATCTGGCCGCAGAAGAGAACAACGTACTGCGGATAAAGTTCTTAGGAGACGCCTATAACTGTGTGGCTGGTATACCCTACTACAATCGACGACATGCAAAGTCCTGTGTGGCCCTTGCTCTAGAAATGATTGAGGAGACGCAAAAAATGCGTGATCGCCGCAACCTGGATATCAATATGCGTATTGGTGTCCACTCGGGTGAAGTGTTTTCCGGTATCATCGGTCGCACGAAGTGGCAGTACGACATTTGGTCCCGCGATGTGGACATCGCCAATCGACTGGAACAATATGGGCTGGCGGGAGCTGTACACATCTCTCAGACGACACTCAGTCTGTTGGAAAATACTTACGACTACGTAGAAAGCAGCGAGCAGCGGGTCCTTGACGATCCCATTCTGCAGAAGGCCCACATTCGCACCTACTTGATCCAGTCACAACGGTCTCGCCAAGCTTCCACTTTCCCAGTAGGCGATGATGACTCAAGCAAATCTGCCGCCTCATCCATATCTAGTTCCAATCTCGCCGATATGAGCATTAGCGAGGAAAACGTTGACGAGATCCGTATGAAAACACACCATGGCATGATTGAGAAGGTGGAGCACATGCCTGTGGGCCGCATACAGTATGTGCATATTCCTAAGCAAATCTTGTATGGATCTTACACTATTTTCCATATTAAAACAGGCTAGCGCGGATCTTTGACTTTTCGAAGGAGACTCAAACGGAAAACGAGGATTATCTGTTCAGGCCGCACATCAGCTCGTTCTGGCGTCTCTTCCGTGATAGCGACGTGGAGTGGGAGTACATGAACCAAGTGGACATTCTCATGAAGTACAGCTTGCTAATGGCACTCTTTGTAGCCATCATGCTTTTAATATTGCATGCGTGTCAGCCTTAGTAAGCAGTTGATTCACTCGAAGTCTAAAATTTTTATTTCTGGTTTTCTACACACAGTTCTAAACATTGGCTGATAATATGCAGCCTTTTGGTGTTAATTATCATCATAACTCTCATAGGGTTCTACCAGATTTTCTGGACGCATTTCGGGGACTCCTTCTCAACTACGAACCTCAGATTTTTCCTGAGTGGCTGGCTCCTTTGGTTGTCTTCATCATTCGAGAACAATCTCCTGGTGCGAATCTTCGTATTCTTCTGCTGTATTTTTGTCAACTATATTATGGCCTCCCTGAACACGGTAAGTATCGGCGCAGTATAAAACGATGAGCTAAAGTAACCCACCAACCAATCTGCCCTTGCTCGTCAGGTCAATTGCAATCCCCACGAGTTTGAGCTGCTCATGATCCAGGCCGATGTGGCTAACAAACCCTTCTCATTCATATGCTTTGATCCATGGGTAAGTCATAGCCCACTGTTAGTTGTTACCCTCAGTTTTTGGCAATTTTCGTTGTAGATCGTCACGGATAGCGTTATCTGCGTCCTCACGCTTATGTTGTTCTTCCATGGAATTCCGTTCGTCTTCAAAGTTGGTCTGATTTTCTTCACGTGCGTCTCGCACATCTTAACCATCAACGCGTACGCTTTTGCCTGGGAGCGCTCGGAGACTACGAATCTCGGCATGCCCTCTGAATATGGACACATCTGGTATGTGCTGGCGTTTACTCTGATGCTGCTCGTTTTAGAGCAGCATGCGACCTACATCAGCAAGGTGAATTTCCAGTAAGTGCTTAAAGACAACTTCCTCGTTCCATCGACGATTACCGTTCACTCTTTTCTGCAGCTCCAAGCTGCGCTTTGAGGATAAGCTAAAGCAGACCGAGAATAGTACCCGCTCTATAAAGATTATAATGGCTAACATACTGCCCGTGCACGTCGCCAACATATTTTTGGATGGCGGGCGCAACGATGAGCTCTTCTCAGAGAACTACAATAAGGTCGCCGTCATGTTTGCCTACATGCATAATTTCGAAGCTGACCGTGGGGGGCTGCGGGTGCTCAACGAGTACATCTGCTTCTACGATGATCTCCTTGAGGAATACGAGTCGTCGACCTTCAAGGTGGAAAAGATCAAGGTGATTGGATGGACTTACATGGCAGCTTGTGGTCTTGCGGCCGAAAACCTGACAGAATTCTCATCGATGAAAGCAACTCGGCGCAAAAGGTTCCGCAAGGTGTCAAAGAGTAAGACTTCGAGTAGGTTTCTGTTTCAATTAATTTATTCAATTGTTTCCCAAAGAAAGGGCAGTGCGCTTTGGATCTGTCACGCACTCGGTAGATAACTTCTCGAACCGTGAGCCCTTTGTGCCACGTTTTACTCATCCGGAACTTACTCCAGACGACAACTGTGTCTTGACTATGGTCCGTTTTGCCCAGGATATGTTGCAAATCATGTCCGACATTGAGATCCAGAACGCTTATTTGGGACACGGCTGCACTCTTCGTGGTCAGCTGAGAATAGGTAAGCACGGGCTCCATGCATGACCCTATGATTCTCTGCCCGTCAAGCTCATCCACGTCCCTATTACCGCTTCCCAGGTATTTCCCATGGACCCGTGATGGCCGGGGTTGTCGGCCTGTCGCCGCCGCACTACGATATCTGGGGCCATACCGTCAATATGGCCTCACGCATGTCGTCCACTGGAGTCCTCGGAAGCATACAGGTGACAGAGAACACTGCGATGGTTTTAAGACTCTTCGACATCAAGTGCGACTACCGAGGGCGGATCCCCGTGAAGGGCGTCGGGGAGACTCCCACGTACTTTGTGAGCTTGACCGATACGCTGAGGTTACAGCATATCGACGATATTGACTTGGATAGGATCAATATTGTAAATCCCGAAAGGCGCCCGACAGCCGACAGTGGGCAAAAAATCCTCTTCCTGGATGTCCCCGAATCCGAAAGCGATTCTGATCATCTGGCTCCGAACGAAAAAGTTACCCAGACTGAGCGCAGAAAACGCCGTTGAATCGTCTTCCGAGAGTGTACAGATCGAACTTCTATGAATAAAATATGTTCTCGCAAGTTATTGTTCTTCCGCTTGGGGAGCAGAAGAGTCATGACGTTTGCCGCAGGGCACTCCGTCATACATTTCATCTAAGAACCAGTTCTGAACAGACACTTGTACTATATGTATGCACATCATTGCATAATACATATAGTACATATCTCTCGACCATATTCACGGCTCGCAGCCACGAGAAGTTTTTCTTTCTAATACATAAGACTGCATGTGTTAAAACGCAAAAGGATTTTTCCAATTTGCTAGTAATTCGTTAAATAGATGATGTTAAATATTAAGAATGAATTTGTATTAATTTTCCTAATTGAGTTAATGGTAACTCAAGCTCGACTATAGCTATCTTCACTTGTTGAGCTTAAGAAGGCATAGACAATTCATCAGATCGACGGACAAGTATAGTACCAAGGTGGGCTTCACGGTGAGTTCCAAGATGGCGCAATGACTATGGCCTGGCCAAAAAGTCTGAAGTAAATGTGCAATGGCATCAGGCCCAGCCTACACTTTCCCCCGCATTTCTAGTACACGTAAAGCCATTAATCTTTGTAGTTTTGAGTTTGAAGTATATTAAAACTCTAACAAGATTGTCTTATTTGGTGGAAATCTAGAGTACATGAGATTATGACTGCAAAATCAAAGATGCTTTGGGAAACTTGGTACTCTACTAAGTTCTGTCTACAATTTCTCATATTCAATTTATTTCATTCGTCGAAAAATCTGGCTTTGAGTATATCGTACCTCTTCCGAATTATACAAAATTTTCTCCATTATTTTAAAATTATTTTTAAATTGAAACATGAATAGGCACGAATCCAATGATCGCGAAATGCTATCACTAAACTGTGGAGAGTTGCCGCAACTGCGTGTGAGTAACATATAAAATCTAGGCTGGAAATCATCCGTATTGCCAATCCCACAGCAACAATGTCGTCAATTGAATATGGAAGAAAGCTACAAACGCTATTTGGAGCGCCTTGCGGTAACCAATGTCGCGCTTTTCCTGTTCATCATCGAGTTTCTGATGCTCGTGCATATCCTTATTTTAAATTTTGGAGTAAATGTAAGTGTTGGCAAGTAGCGCCAGATAGTGGATACTAACTTACATCTTACTCAGGCTCCATTAAAGTCATCAATACCCTACGTCATTGTGATGTTCACGTTGCCCTTGATTCTCAGTGTCTGCTTCATGGAGAGGAAGAAGTTCGAGCACTTTAACACGTGGAACATACTTGCCAGTTGCGCCGCTGCTTTATTCATTTACCTAATGGGTATTCTTAAATTGGAATTTACTGTTTGCCCGATCTTACGTGTGGATTATTTTTCTCTAGATACTTTTATCCACTTTGCCTTTGTGGACAAGTTGTCGACAGTCGTTCCTTGCTACGACCATATCATCATTGTCTCGATTTATGTGCTTCTGCCCATCGCATTCTTTGGGTACTCCTATATTCTCGGTATCGCGGTGTCTACATTGTACCTAATGTATTCGGGAATCACTGTGTTGGAAAGCGTACGTAAAGTGCGTGAACTGCTTGTAATTGCATGTGGTTACATCGTCCTCAATGTCACAATGATAGCCTTTCAAATGAGTATGGAGCACAGTCTGAGACAGACGGTCTTGAGACGCCGCCAGCTTCTACAACAGAACCTTCTACTGAATGTATATATCTCTTAGAGTTATTTCTTCTCCTAAGACATCCAACCTTTGAATTTCTCCACTTTTCCAGGTCGTCATGCAGACGGAGAAGAACATGATAGAAACCATTCTATCCCCTGATATCGCAAACTCTTTACAGCAGGAAATTCGCACTCGAGTCGAGGACCGACGTCTTGGAACTTATAACATGACCCCACGGTACGTAACCCTATAGTCCTTGATTTTATTAGCTGAAGTACTTAATATTTCACGACATGTAGCACACTCTTTGTGGAGTTACATTCGGACGTGTCCATCTTAGTGGCTGACATGGTGAACTACACTTACCTAACCACGCGTTTGGATGTGGAAGATTTAGTGCAGATATTACACGAATTGTTCCTGAAGTTCGATCTGGCCGCAGAAGAGAACAACGTACTGCGGATAAAGTTCTTAGGAGACGCCTATAACTGTGTGGCCGGTATACCCCACTACGATCGGCTACATGCCAAGTCCTGTGTGGCCCTTGCTCTTGAGATGATTGAGGAGACGCAAAAAATGCGTGATCGCCGCAACCTGGATATCAATATGCGTATTGGTGTCCACTCGGGTGAAGTGTTTTCCGGTATCATCGGTCGCACGAAGTGGCAGTACGACATTTGGTCCCGCGATGTGGATATCGCCAATCGACTGGAACAATATGGGCTGGCGGGAGCTGTACACATCTCTCAGACGACACTCAGTCTGTTGGAAAATACTTACGACTACGTAGAAAGCAGCGAGCAGCGGGTCCTTGACGATCCCATTCTGCAGAAGGCTCACATTCGCACCTACTTGATCCAGTCACAACGGTCTCGCCAAGCTTCCATTTTCCCAGTAGGTGATGATGACTCAATTAAATCTGCCACCTCAACCATATCTGGTTCCAATCTCGCCGATATGAGCATTAGCGAGGAAAACGTTGACGAAATCCGAATGAAAACACACCATGGCATGATTGAGAAGGTGGAGCACATGCCTGTGGGCCGCATACAGTATGTGCATATTCCTAAGCAAATCTTGTTCGGATCTTACACTATTTCCCATATTAAAACAGGCTAGCGCGGATCTTTGACTTTTCGAAGGAGACTCAAACGGAAAACGAGGATTATCTGTTCAGGCCGCACATCAGCTCGTTCTGGCGTCTCTTCCAGGATAGCGACGTGGAATGGGATTACATAAACCAGGTGGACATTCTCATGAAGTACAGCCTCCTTATGGCACTGTTTGTAGCCATCATGATCTTCGTTGCTTATTTGTGCCAGCCTTAGTAAGCAGTTGATAATTCGATATATTTACCTCACTAGAAATCTTAAATTTATATTCTGTTTTTCATTTTCCCCCACACAGCTACAAACATGTTCTGTTAATAGGGTGTCTGTTGATTCTTATCCTTATCATAGCTTTTATAGGATTTTACAAGATTATCTGGTTGCAGTTCCCAACTCCGAAGCCGAGTTTTTTCCTCAGTCGATGGCTCATTTGGTTGTCTTTATCGTTCGAGAACAATCTCCTGGTGCGAATCTTCGTATTCTTCTGCTGTATTTTTGTCAACTATATTATGGCCTCCCTGAACACGGTAAGTATCGGCGCAGTATAAAACGATGTGCTTAAGTAACCCACCAACCAATCTGCCCTTGCTCGTCAGGTCAATTGCAATCCCAACGAGTTTGAACTGCTCATGATCCAGGCCGATGTGGCTAACAAACCCTTCTCATTCATATGCTTTGATCCATGGGTAAGTCAAGCAAAGCTCAGCACAAATTAAACTCTTGGATGCCCACTGTCCATGTACATTCTTGTTGTAGTTCATCACGGATGGCGTTATTTGTGTCCTCACGCTAATGTTCTTCTTCCATGGAATTCCGTTCGTCTTTAAAGTTGGTCTGATTTTCTTCATGTGCGTCTCGCACATCTTGACCATCAACGCGTACGCTTTTGCCTGGGAGCGCTCGGAGACTACGAATCTCGGCATGCCCTCTGAATATGGACACATCTGGTATGTGGTGGCTTTTACCCTGATGCTGCTTATTTTGGAGCAGCATGCGACCTACATCAGCAAGGTGAATTTCCAGTAAGTGCCTAAAGACAGCTTCCTCCATCCTCCTTCGACGATCAACGTTCACTCTTTTCTGCAGCTCCAAGCTGCGCTATGAGGATAAGCTAAAGCAGACCGAGAATAGTACCCGCTCCATCAAAATTATAATGGCTAACATACTGCCCGTGCACGTCGCCAACATATTTTTGGATGGCGGGCGCAACCATGAGCTCTTCTCAGAGAACTACAATAAGGTCGCCGTCATGTTTGCCTACATGCATAATTTCGAAGCTGACCGTGGGGGGCTGCGGGTGCTCAACGAGTACATCTGCTTCTACGATGATCTCCTTGAGGAATACGAGTCGTCGACCTTCAAGGTGGAAAAGATCAAGGTGATTGGATGGACTTACATGGCAGCTTGTGGTCTTGCGGCCGAAAACCTGACAGAATTCTCATCGATGAAAGCAACTCGGCGCAAAAGGTTCCGCAAGGTGTCAAAGAGTAAGACTTCGAGTAGGTTTCTGTTTCAATTAATTTATTCAATTGTTTCCCAAAGAAAGGGCAGTGCGCTTTGGATCTGTCACGCACTCGGTAGATAACTTCTCGAACCGTGAGCCCTTTGTGCCACGTTTTACTCATCCGGAACTTACTCCAGACGACAACTGTGTCTTGACTATGATCCGTTTTGCCCAGGATATGTTGCAAATCATGCGCGACATTGAGATCCAGAACGATTATTTGGGCCATGGCTGCACTCTTCGTGGTCAGCTGAGAATAGGTAAGCACGGGCTCCATGCATGACCCTATGATTCTCTGCCCGTCAAGCTCATCCACGTCCCTATTACCGCTTCCCAGGTATTTCCCATGGACCCGTGATGGCCGGGGTTGTCGGCCTGTCGCCGCCGCACTACGACATCTGGGGCCATACCGTCAATATGGCCTCACGCATGTCGTCCACTGGAGTCCTCGGAAGCATACAGGTGACAGAGAACACTGCGATGGTTTTAAGACTCTTCGACATCAAGTGCGACTACCGAGGGCGGATCCCCGTGAAGGGCGTCGGGGAGACTCCCACGTACTTTGTGAGCTTGACCGATACGCTGAGGTTGCAGCATATCGACGATATTGACTTGGATAGGATCAATATCGTCGATCCTGAAAGGCGCCCGACAACCGGCAGTGGGCAAAACATCATCTTCCTAGACGTCCCCGAATCCGAAAGCGATTTTGATAGTCTGGCTCCCAATGAAAAGGTCACCCAGACTGAACGCAGAAAACGCCGTTGAGTTGTTGTTTTCCGAGTGTGTTTAGGGCGGACTACTATTAATAAATGAATATGTTCTCGCAAATGTCATTATTCTTCCGCTTGGGAAGCAGAAGAGTCGTGACATTTGCTGCAAGGCACTCTGCTTTTTTTTACCATACAGTTCATTCGTGAACTACACACATGTACATAAGTATTTATAAAAGGGAAACAGATGCTTGTTAGCAGTGATTGTCATGCATCGTAGAATATTTTTCAACTTTAGGTACGACAAATATATAATTTTTCGTGCATAAGTATCGATATGATTTTGTCCATATCATTCTATAAGAAAAAGTAAATACGGTGACTACAACAATTTATGTGTAGTTTATTTGTGGACTATTCATACAGATATATTATCATATACCATATCGTATAAGTTATATTACATTCGTATAATACAGATGTTCTGGGGTAAACACGTAGGATTTGAGCTCACAAGTTGCTTCTCGTCACACACACAGATGTAGACATCGGCGTTGTAAATATGAATAATTATAAATAAAACTTGTTACTTCTCGTAGATTTCGCTGAGCAGAAAACAAATTGGGGATCAGCACCACGTGGTTATTTCTTGGTTTTGTGCACAGTTTTTGAGCTTAAGTAACCAAAAGCAGCTGGTCGGATCGGGTCGGTTCGCTTGATTTACTCGTTTCCAGAGGCCGAGAGCAGAGCCGTATCCTCCGGCAGCGGCTTGCGCTTGTACGATGGCTCCGTGGCCAAGTAGACAACGAGTGCCCCGAAGATCACGTATAGGACGCCAATGATGTTGGTTAGCACCCCGGCAGCGGGAAGCGTGGAGTAGTTGTTCCCACTTGGAAAAGAAGGGAGTGCGATTAGGTAGAGTTAAAATAAATATATATGGGATTCTGATCCAACGACAACTTACAGCGCAAAGATGGCCTTCTCGGTGAGTCCCATGACGGCGCTGGCAATGGCCAGCACGAAGCCAAAGAGTCCGAAGTAAATGTGCAAAGGCATCAGGGCAATCTTGTAGTTCTCCCGCATGCCCGGCACCAAGAAGGCCATGAAGCCGGCCACGTACTGCAGGCAAAAGATGATCACAGCAGACAGGCCCAGCCAAGAGTGCAGCGAGTACATGTTCGGTATGGGCGGATCGGCCAGATTATGCGAATCGAAGACAGTCTTCAGGGCAATCACCGTTAGCACGAAGGCGGCCAGGTGAATGCCTGCGTGGGTGAGCTTCAGTGTCTTCTTGCGCGTGGTGCGAAAACCGCGATACACCAATATGGCTGTGGCAGCAATAAATCGATGCGTTGCATTAGTTACACCTTTTTCCGGCCGACAACTAATGACTAAGATTACTCACAGTTCCCGTACAGGTATATGAAGCCGATGGTCATGAAGAGCGGATGCCAGTTAAACTCCTGCTTGGGATTGTCCGTGCCTCCCAGGCCCCCGAAGTGCTGTCCGATCCAAGTGCCCACCAGCACGATCATAGTCAGGCCGCACAGCTGGGTGAGCACATAGAGCACCTTGAAGTTGATCAGCGCCGGATCCATGTTGGACTTGTTGCTACCTGCAATCGAGAAGTATGGAAGCGGTAAACAAACAAATCCGAGCAATCGAAAAGGCCTGGATAAATATTTAGGATACTTCCAAAAGATTTACAAATGGAACCGAACACGTCTGAAACTAAGCTAAAATGCCAGAGATCAAATGATTCATCCAAAACTCTGAACGAGTTATTGCTGCTGCCTTTGACGCGTTAATTGCCACGATATCTCAATGGCATCACTCTGACCCGCAGGCAGTTTCGCCGGAGCTGCCACATGATATCACGGCCATTCGATTAGCCTGCTCGATCGAGACAACAACTGGCGGTTCCAGCGATCCGAGGCGATAAACACAGCCTCGTTTAACAGAGCCTCTAAACAACAACATTCTGCCTGTGTGTGCCTGGGTGTGTCCAATTGCTGGTAATTGTAATCGAATCCGATGCGACGATTAGATTACCCTGTAACTGTAATTGTTTGACTAGCTTTAGAAGATGAGAAGAAGCACAGCTCGGCCCGGAACGGCCTGGCCTAGACCACAGTCTACGTAGACGCTAGACCCTAGACCCCTGCTCCTTATCAGCGGAACGTGTAAACATTGTCTAGTACCCACTGTGGGTACAATCTACGGCAGTGGCAAAACGATACCAAATCGTTTTAAATAGCATTGTTCGCCTTGTATCTACTGTTTGATGTTGTTAGCAGCAGAAGAAAGAGGCGAAAAGAGCGAAGAATTGCAAATGAATTAAAAATCTGTGCGCTTCTTTGATCAATTGAAGTTTTTTCAGCGCGTGTTGCCAGTCTCAAGGGAACTCAGTTGATGACAAATATGATATAATATTGGCTGAGGCTACAGAAGAAGCACTGAGCAGAAGAATCGTGCAGAATGCGAAGACATAAACCATAGAATGTTGTAGGTAAAAGTATGCTCCCTTAGATTAGTTAGTTATAAGATCACAGATAGCAAGAAATAGCCCGCAAGAGTTTCTTTTGAGAGCAGAAGGCTATTACCAGTTCTTTTCAATCCTACAATTCTTTGCGATCAACCCAAAAAAAATATACTAAGGAATGGAAGACGTCAGGACAATTATTTACACTGAGAGCAGTTGTAGAATCACAGTTCCTTAATTATTTTTGATGCGGGAGGATCCGAAGGAAACACCAACTAAAAGACAGGGCTTAACTGGAGAACTAGTTCTCAATAGAAGGCGGTAACTAAAGGTAAAGTGTTGCCATCGCGATCAGGTATTAAATCATACTTCTCAATGTAGTTCATTTCGATCTCGATTGTGGCATATAGACGCTTTGTCTTGAGATAAGAGCTGTGGAAACCTTCTGCCTTATCAGCTCGCCTTAATTGAAGTTACGCTTTCCCCTCGATATGCAAATGATGTTTCTTGCGCAATTGTCACGATTAAACGGAGCGATAAGGAGACTTGAGGCACAAAGCACTGTGTACCGCTGTGGCACGTGCCGCAGAGTTATACAACAATAAATTCGGACGAAACTTCTTTTTTTTTTGGCAGTGAAATTAGCAGACAAAGTATTAAGTATTAATAATGTTAAGAGGGCGCATTATAATTAATAGACTGTTAGTTAAGCAGGCGTGCTGCACTTGTTGTTGTTGTTGCTGTTGCTGTTGTTGGTGCTGTGCAGCAAAGCGTTGCAACAGATCGTGCGCAAAATTTGAAGGCAATGAATGGCGCAGAAATAAACAATCTACATAAAAAGTAAAACTTTTCGAAGATGCGACGACGACTGCGACTTTGGAAAAGCGTAAAAAGTCGAAGACAGCAAAAGTAAAGTAAATAAAGCGGCGCAGCACAGCGCAGCGCAGCGCATAAAATCGCTGAAAAACTAAAGTGAAATTTCAGAGTGCGATGATGATGATGACGCTGCACAAGCAGTAGACAAGGGGAGAGAAGGGAGGAGAGGGAGGAGCGCAGAAGCGAGTGAAAGAGGCTGAGCATTAGCAATGCAATCGCTCGCTCTACCCCCCCTTTTCTCTCTGTCTACCACACTCCTTTCTCTCTGTTTGGCTTGCTTTCAGTCTACAACTGTCCGTCTTGTTAATTTGGCTGTCTGTATGTTTGTCTGTCTACTCTCTGCCTGTCGGTGTGCCAATGCTCTGTCTGCCTGTCTGCCTGCTCTCAGTGCGTCTGTCTGCCTGCTCTGAGTATGTCTGCCTTTCGATCTGTCCGCCTATCTGATTTCTGTCTGTCGATCTGCCTGCTTTCTGTCTGTCCATCTGTTTGTCTGCCTGCTCTCAGTGTGTCTGTCTGCTTGCTGTCACTGTGTCTGTCTGCCTGCTCTGAGTATGTCTGTCTTTCTATCTGTCTGCCTATCTGCTTTCTGCCTGTCGTTCTGCCTGCTCTCTGTCTGTGCATCTGTCTGTCTGCCTGCTCTCAGTGTGTCTGTCTGCCTGCTCTGAGTATGTCTGTCTTTCTATCTGTCTGCCTATCTGCTTTCTGTCTGTCGATATGCCTGCTCTCTGTCTGTCTGTTCTCTTTCTGTCTGCCTTTTTATCTGTTAGTCTGGTTTTAGTCTGTCTGTCTGCCTTTGTACCTTCTGCCTGCTCAGTATGCCTGCTTGCCTGTCCGACTGCTGGTTTCCCTGTCCGTCTGCTTGCTTGCCTGTTCGGCTGTCCGTCAGTCTGGCGAGTGCGTTTTATGGTAACTTTTTAGTAATTCGAAAACCAAAATGTTGGCGGCAAGTTATTGCAGTGTTTATTGTTGTTGTTGTACCTTTATTTGCTGCGCTCGAAGCAGCAGTCGCAGTCGCAGTCACAGACGCTGCTGGCTGCACTTGTTCAGTTATTGTGGTTATTGTTGTGCCTGCCGCCTGTTGCTGTTGTTGTTGCTGCTGCTGCTGCTGCTGCTCAGGCTTGTTGCTATTGTTTTCGCCATTTGCTGCTATTGTTGTTGTCAGCTCAACTGGCGCAGCAACAGGCTCTGCTCTGATTTCGATCGAAGTCGTCGTCGACGTCGACGTCGACGTCGCTGCCGTCGGCGCTGACTGCGCTGCTTGCTCAATATCCTTTGACATTGCACTTGAAAATCAATACACCTATTCGCATGCAGTCACAACTGTTCTTCACATACACGCACACACATACAGCATGTGAATACACACACAGACACAAGCACAGATCGGCTGGCGGACCGCAGGCAACAGGTACGACCGAGCAGCTCAAAGTGCAATGCGCAACTGAACTTGAAGTCGGTGCTATGCCTGCGGCAGAGCCGCCAGCCGCGGCGCCGACTGCGTAAAGCTTTCGCTGTAGCTAGTGCTGCCCGAATTTGGCTGGATTTGGGCGAAAACTATGTTGCAAAAATTGCTAGATTTGGCAAAAATAGTGGGAGCAAATTGCTTAAATTGCTAATATAAATTGTTGTTGCTTAAACTAAAAATAAGAAGTTTAAGGATGATTTCCTCGAATTAGGTGGATTGAAAATGAAGTATAAGGATTTTTGTCATTTAAAAAATGCACTAAGTTAGCTAAAAATATATCAAACGAATTAGAAGTCATTCGCACAATTCCAACAGTGTTCTATATAATAAAATATAATTTATAATTTAATTAATATTTAAAAAAAAGCTAAACATTTTTAAAGAACAATTTGCAAACACATCTCAAAACTGCTGTAACTGCTAGCTAAAAAATTGCTGACACGGCAGCACTCTTACGGAGTGAGAGTAAAAGTGTTTATACAATGATTTTCAGCATTTTAGCACAATTTTAGCTTTTTGCGACTTCAATTAAAACGTAGTGGCAGTTGCAATAGAAAAGCACCATAAATCGCATGCGAGGCGCCCACCCCATGGGAGCTTTTAATGTGTTTCGTCGGCTCGTAAAGTGTTTGGTAATTGTTAAACTTAAAATGCACATTTGCTACTAGAGTGTTGGTCGTCTTGTCGGTTGGCTAATAGAAATTGGCATGCAACTAGCCAATTCAGCCTTGTTGTTGTTTTTAATATGCTAAGCACTCGCCGATGGGGGGTATTGAAGGGGGCTGGGGTGCTGCGCATTCCTTTGCTCTATTCATTGAGAATTTTTCTGAGCTGCATTTCAATTGCGCCGCAGCCAATAACATATTCTATGCATAATAATTGCAAAATAATACCTCCTTTCCCCACCGTCATTACTTCACCCACTTCACAGTTGCTTCTCGACTTACCCAGAGAGAAGAGCATGGCGATTTGTTTCTTGTTTCTGGATTAGTTTCCTTTCTACTAGTTTGGAATTTCAATCGACACACTTGAAAACTACTAGAGTTTTTTATTTATATTTTATTTTTATTTTCCTAACTTGTTGAGCGAACTGCGTACTATGCAGGACGTGGCTGCTGTGCTCGGGCCTGGTCTATATCCATAGCCAAGCTCGTCCATATGGAAGCGAAAAAGTCTGCACGCGCAGCGACGCCTACACGCTTCCCCTCAAAAGCGCAGCGAAGCTTTTTCTGCTCAACAGTGTTGCGCAGTAAGCTTTTCCCCGTCAGAACTAGCTTTTTTCACAGGCCGCTGCGGGTAAACAGTCGTCACAGGGGTTTGTTTTAATTCAATTTTTTAATTTTCTACTGAACATTTAAAAAACAAGTCAAATTCTTTTTTAAAAAAAAAAAACTTTTTAAAATTGATTTTTGTAAAATTAAATGTTCAATAATTTAAATAATATTCGCAGCTTTTTATAATATGGAATTGTGGTCAACACTGCTGCTAAAAGCTCGCAACATTTACTTTATACCAGCGCAGAACCAATACACGCACACGCACGTACACTGTGAACCACTTGTTGGATACTGTTGGCACACTCATTCTCTAATCTTTTTGCAGGCTTTCCAAACTTGGCTTAAATTTGCAGCAGTTTGATATATATTACACTTACCGTTACTGTGGTTAATTCTGGCTAAGAATTTCTATATAAACACGCCACGTTCTATATAAACAATACGAAGAACAAAGCCAGACCAAAGACAGAACCACAACCGAACGCGTCAGGCAAAGCACAACAACAGTGGCGGCAGCATCGCGACGTCGACGTCAGCGTCGGCGTCAGCAAATAATTCAGATCAAGCAAGGGACGACGTCGGTGCCAATGACCGGCTATCAGTCTTTATCGCAGGCAAGCGCATCCCACTAGCACTATGCGTCAAGGTTACACTTTCCCTTTAGCCCGATTAGTAATCGATCTACCTGCCCCGCATGCACTTAATTGTTTTTGTTTACTCATTCGGAAAAGGCGGCTATATCAGGTGTCAGCTGTGCGATAGTTGCCCGCTCGCATCGCCACGGCACGAAAGCTATCGATAGCTACGTGCTGCGATAACGTGCACATCACTAGCTGGCAGCAACAACAGAAAGTGCAGTTCTCATTTTATTTCATTATTCATTAATTTCGCAAACTAAATGCAACATGCTGTCCAATTTGATTGTGACCAACCAGAAGGTCGTGCTCATAATTGGTAAGTGAGCTCAAGCTAGCACGAGTGCCAGAAAACTCACTCATTCCCTCCCATTCTCTCTGCAGATCAACTCAATCGCGAGCGAATCGCGCTAAAGTTCATTGGCAGCCTGCTGCACGAGCAGGGCGAGGGCGAGGAGGTTAAGACGTTGCCAATTGGCACGCAGCTCAAGCACGTGGCCAGCTTCGAGACACTGCTGAAGGAGTGCAGCAGCAGCGGCAGCAGTGCCGGCAACAACAACAACAATAACAACCCAACGGAGACGGCAGCCTCGAAGGCCGGCGGCAGCAACGTCATTCTGCCAACGCTGGCCGATCTGCTGTGCTACCAGACGCCCGCCTACGTCTTCGACTTCATCAACAAGCTGCGACGCTCCGAGCAAGTGCGTCGTCTGTTTCTCTGGGCCTCGCCGCAGCACTTGCAGCATCCCGATGCCGAGTACATTCTGGGCGGCTGCGAGTACCTGGCAGAGCTGGTGTTACGGCTGGAGACGGACACGACCTTGTCCCTGATATCCCGCAAGCCCGGAGGCGGCGTGACCAATAAACGCTACTCCTGCGAAGTGAGCAAGACTGAGTTCAAAGTGACGCCCATATCCGACTCGGTGGTCACGACTGCGGCCGCTGACGCCGCGGCCAAGAAGGACGATGGCACTCCAGTTGCCGATCCCGGCGGCACCTTCAAAATCGAGCTCGACGAGGATGAAGTAGTCGCTCGCAATGCGCTCACATTGCCCTACGAGCGGTGAGGGGAATGCGTGCCTTGGCACCTGAGCACCTGATAAACCACTCTCACTCTCTCTCTGCTTGCAGCACCAGTGATGCAGGCGAAGGGAACATCATCTACACGCCCGACGCGGACGACGACTTCGACGATGAGGACCCCGATGAGGATCTATTGATCTAGGGCGTGCTCCCACAGCAGCAACGGCAGTACAAATGGCCTTGGCTTTAAATACAATTTTAGGTCTAACTAGAGCTGCAGGCACCATCGCCAGTACCCAGTCGAGATGCTATGCCCATCCCAGGCCCCTTTAACTTCTTTATCTTCCAACTGAATCGAATCCCGTTCGACGGTACTAGCGATAGTCCTGCAAGTCTATGTCTAACATAAATAAACACAAATACCTGTAAGCGAGCTCAACCAATCGATATTCCGGCCCAGAACCCAAATCAAAACGAAGTCCCAAGCGGATCTTGGAGTTGCATAGTTCAGAGTTTATACTAGAGATACGTACAGATCTATGTGCAGTGTTACTTAAACCCTAACAATGTTTGTAATCCTCAAGAGCCCCACTCATTCCCGTTTTACATGTTACAAATATCACAACATTCTATAAGAAAAAGTGAGTAAGATTTATCTGAGAAAACACGCAGAGAATACGAATACAAAAAGCGAAAGAAGAGTAATAAATTTCGGCGAGGCCGAAACTGAAATGCCCTTGCATAGTCAATTGACTTGTTGGTAGTAGAGTAAAGACAGGCATGGGTGACTACGATATTTTTGGATAACTGGAACAGAACCGGGCAGCGTCAATTTGGTAGTATCTATCTACAGTCAGATACTACTGTGAGCAAAAAGTAAGGTGAATTTTCAATTTACGCTTTTGTTTACCAAACGATCAAGACGATTTGGCGATTTTTACAATGTCTGATTTAATGGACTATTTGGCCTGTTTCGAGGATTTGAAAAAACGTTGGCATAAGTGTATTTTATCGGGAGGGGATTACTTTGAAGGGGATGAAATTGATTTAGGAGAATAAATAAAGAATTTTGACTTTACAAAAATATTCACCTTACTTTTTGCCCACAGTAGTATTTGGTTTTATTTACAGTTCTATGTGCTATGCGCCAGTTCCGTTGCTTCTGAGTAGTAATACTGACTGATCTCAATGGAGCAGAGCGTACGCAAGGACATGGGGCTTACGTTTAGGCCTTATACTGATTCTATATGCCTGTGCGTTGAGCATTAAATATTGCCGAAGTTGTAGACGAACTGTGACTGCACTTTAGCTAAAGAAATTTACCTAGAATTCATAGCCGCAGCTTTAGCTTATCTATCAATGTGCGGGTTAGGTTGGTATAAAGACGGACACCCACTTAGGTATTTACACAACAAAACTAACAACGAGGGTGATCAATGGCAGCGTTTTCAGAATGGCTCGGCTATAACAACTGCTGGGACTGTCCCGCACTGAACCCACTACTTGGATGAAGGACTTGTTGGACTAGCATTAATCGCCTCCCACAATGGCAGAGTAGTCATTCACGGGGCAGTGGACTCAACGCCGGCGCTTGAGCAGTGCCTCCACATCGCTCTTGGGGTCCGCAGCCAGTGAGCTCCACGTGGTGTCGCGACAGAGCGGCAGCTCGGGCAGCACAGCAGCAGGTTCGTCCACGATACAGGACTCGCGCAGCTGAAAGAACTTCGCCACGAGCTCGTCGATGCGGCTATGCAGCTCTTGTCCGGTGTACTCCGCGTACGCCAGCGCCTCCTGGCGCAGCGCAAACACATCCTCATCGTTGTGCAGATGCTGTTGCCACTCCACGGGCAGCTCAAAGTCTGGAGACATGGACAAGGTGATGCCACCGTTGACGGCGCGAGCAGCAGCTGCTGTGACCAGTGGCTCGCCCTGGTCGTAGGCCAAGGGGGAGACCAGAAACTTGAGCTGCGCGTAAATGGAGGTACGCCCGATCAGCTTTGCTGTCCAAATGCCCGGGGTTAGCGGCTGCTTGAGCAGTGTCTTGGAGTGGTTGATCACGTCGATCTGGGACTCCTCCACGTGCAGCTCGTTGAAGTCCTGCAGACGACCCAGCGGATCCAGCCAAAGCAGCGTCAGGTTGTACGAGTGGGCAACATCTTCCGACGATCCCGCCGCTCCCTGGTAGGTGTAGCTCAGCAGCAGATCTGAGCGTGGTCCCAGCAACTTGGCAAAGTTGCGAGCCACCTGCTCCTTCTGGTCGAAGTCGGTGGAGACCTCGAAGTTGCGCAATCGCTTGCTGAATCTCGCATTCCTCGCCAGCTTGCCGTGCTGCACGGGCCGCACTCTCGTCTCCAACTGCAGCTCCTTCACGTCCTCCCGCCGCTGGGCACTGTAGCGCACCAGGAAGCCCTTGTACTGATCCCTGTGCAGGTAATGAGTGATCTCGAGTAATTGCTTGGCCTCCAGCTTCACCTGCTGCGCCGACAATCGCATGAGACTGTCCCCGATCGAACGCGCCAAGTCATCGCCCGCGCCATGGATGTCCTCGTGGTGGTAGAGCGATTGCCAGTAACCATGCAGATTGGCATATTCGCTGGTGTACGGTCCGTAGAGCCACTCCTCCAGCTGCAGCAGCACGGCCTGATTGATGATCGGCTCGAATTTGCGTGCGAAGAACAGGGACTTCTGCTCCGTCGCCTGCAGCCGCGCCCAATCCTCGGACTTGAAGTCGTTGGGGCTGCAGCCACACCAGTCGACCACGTGCTTGTACTGGCACTTGCAGCCCTGCTTGCGCTTCCAGTTGGTCATGTGCAGGTTGTTGTCCACATAGCTGTGGCAGTGCTGCGTGTTGCGCAGCACCGTGTGGAAGAAGGACTCCGCCGGCAGCAGCGTGTGCCTGAACAGCACCAGCAGTGCCTGCAGCAACTCATCGTCCTTCGCCGGATGCGTGACGTACCGTACGAAGGGGCGCGAGAGCGCCACCCAGTCGCTGCCTCCGTCCACCTGGATGCCAGCGGGCAGCTTGCGATCCCCGATGCGCCACATGTGCGTATCGCACTCCACGAACGTCTTGTCCAGTCCCTGCTTCTGGATGAAGCGCTGCGTCTCCCGGCCATGACCCTTGACAAAGTTGCGTCCGCGATTCGCGCTCATGAAGTCAACCAGTTTGTCCAGTGTCTTGACGGGAAAATCACTCTCACTCAGATTGATGACGAAGTCCCAGTGCCAGCCAGACTCCAGCAGATCGCTCATGCTCTGGAGCAGCATGGTCAGCAGCGAGGCGCCGCCCCAAATGGTCGAGAAGCGTTTCCGTGCCAGCCTGATGTTCGGGAATTTCGACTCAAGCTGCAGCAGATGACGGTACAGATAATCCTGCCGCTGTAATTGTAGAGGAAAAATAATTAATTATACTATATACTATCATATTACTGTGAGCAAAAAGTAAGGTGAATTTTCAATTTAAAACTCGCGGGCTTGAGATGGCGAACTAGTTCTTTTTTTCTCGAGCTGGCAGGACTGTTGAACGGAATTTCATGTCAATGTCAGTATGAGTACTAGTTTGGGGATGGCCGATGGTGATTCTACCATGTCACAGAAAAATGTTTATAAGTGTTACAAAGACTTCAAAGAGGGTCGGGAACGTGTTGATGACTTGGAGCGCTCCGGACGACCATCGACGTCAACAGATGACCAACACGTCAATGAAGTGAAGAAATTAGTGCCCAAAAATCGTCGGTTGACTGTTAAGAGACCTTACTGATATGATCGGAATATCAGAAGAATCTGTGAAAACCATTTTGACTTCTGTGACTTCTGGCTATTCCCAAAACCCAAGAGACCACTCCAGGGAACGCGTTGCGAGTTGATTGAAGAGATAAAAGAAAAATCGACATGGCATAAGTGTATTTTATCGGGAGGGGATTACTTTGAAGGGGATGAAATTGATTTAAGAGAATAAAGAATTTTGACTTTACAAAACTATTCACCTTACTTTTTGCCCACAGTAGTATACTATCATAAACTAAAAGCTCGCTCGTTCTTGAAATTCTTGGTGTAATTTTCCACAGCAACAACAACGAGAAGCAGGCGTCAAATTACGCGCAATTAGCACAAATGATGCAAATCGCTTTAATTACGAAATCCGGCCAGACTTGCTGTACACCCCCTTTCTCCTCCCGTCTCTCTCCTCTCCCCTTCCACTCACCGCATCCACGTGTATATAGTAGACGTGCTGAGGCGCATAGAGCGCTCGGAGCAGCCGATGAACCTGTCGCAGCGCGCGTCCATTCAGCGTCAGCAGAAATGCAATGCGAACGCGCTGCTGGTCGCCCTCCGCTGGACTGCTGGCTGCCAGTTGGGCGGTGAATTCTGCAAGGGATTAGGCAACAGTTATATCACACTCAGAGCCATTGCCAATCTCGGCCGGGGTTACTCACTGGCAATGCCCGTTTCGTAGACATTCATGGCGTAGAAGCCGCCGCAGATCTCCTTGGCGTTGCCCAGGCACTTCATGTTGCAGCTGGAGTCGGGAATTTTGGCGGAGCTGGGCGGTGCGTCGAAGCCGCAGAAGCACTCGCGTGCGTACTGCACGCCGGCGTAGGAGTAGCCCGACTGCAGGCAGAGCTCGACGCAGGCACTCGGCGAGTTGGACGTCTTGAAGCTGGTGAAGTAGCCGCCGAGCAAGCGAGCGTCCTTCTCGTCCCGATAGCAGCCCAGCGAGACGTTGGCAGTGTGGTTGCCCGCCGGGCAGCTACTCCGCAGGTGTGTGGCATAGAAGCGTCCGGCCTGGATGGCGCAGGCAATCTGCGCGATATGTGCACGACAGTCTTTCGTCTTGGCGCGCTGCAGCGCCGATATTGCTTCCTTGGCATTGATATCACATTCGGGCTCGAAGCCCAATTGCCTGGCAGTCAGTCGCGGGGCAGAACTCCTGGCCTCCGCGGCCTGTGGAGCAGCCACGTGCTGCTCTGCACGGGGCGGCAGTTCCGTGTTTGCATTGCGCTGCACTCTATCCAAATCAATGTCCAGCGACTTGTAGGCCAGAAACAGCTGGATGACAACGATGAACAGCAGAATTATGAAGAAGAACTGATAGCGGCGCAGCCAGCGCACTGATAACAACGACTCCATGGTGGCCACGTCTGGTGTGCGCTCAGGTGCGCGTGCTTTTGCTTGTGGCTCTTGTACTCTGGACGCTGTGCTGTGGCATGTCCGTCCAGCGCGTATCCAATGCTAGCGAGCCCCTGGCTTGACTGGCATCGACATTTATTTACACTCGCCTAATTTAACTGCATCGTACTGGAAATACTGTTGCACTCGTGCAGCACGATGAATGTTCACGGTATCGATTACAGCTAGAGACGCACGATGAATGCACGGTATCGATTACAGCTAGAGACGCACGATGATTGTGCACGGTATCGATTACAGCTAGAGACGCATCGTTACTCGCATAGCCATGTCGAAAGCATATCGATATGCAGCACATCGATAAGTGTAAACACATTTACCTGTTGTTATTGGTATTCCTCACTCACAAATGTTTCACTTTGTGCCTGAAATAATAATAAACTAGGACTCAACACTCGCCAGCGCAGATTTTCGATTTCTCAATTATTAAATTCCCAATCTCTGCACACATCTGCTGCACTCGAAGATCAACACAGACGCAGTGCGTGAGCCATGGTCGATCCGAACCGAAAGATAAACCGGCTTCCCGACAAGGACACAAACTTCCTGGAGGACTGCGAGTCTGAGTTCGCGCTGCGCTACACCAAAGACGATGAGGAGTTCATGGCGCACTGTGCCAAGGGCGTGCCGGAGCCGCCGTTGCTCGACAACTGGATGAGTGGAGGTGGGAATGGACCTGGTGGTGGCGGCGGCGGCGGCGGAGGCTACTCGAGTCCCTACAACAATCGCTACAATGGTGGACAGCGCCGCGGCGGCGGGGAGCGCGGCTGGCAGCGACGCGGAGGCGGCGGCGGCTACAACAATGAGCGTGGATACAGAGGTGCAGGCATAGCTCAAGCAAATAAAATAGTTTTTAAATTTCTTTCTTCCTTCCCTTTCAGATAATCGCAACCGCAACCGCTATGAACCCTACCATCGCAGGGATCGCGGGGGCGGCGGCGGTGGTGGCTCCTCGGAGCGCCACTACGAGCACAGAAGTCGCAACGAGCAGCCACAGGGCGGGGGTTCACCCATGAAGGTGCGGCGCGACTATGGCAACTTTGTGCCCGCCTCCAAGGACTAAGAAGGATTCACTCGATGTAACACACACACACACGTATACACACACACATTATATATTTATATTGATTGAAATGTTGAAGACAAGCTGAGAGTACTGTGAACTTATTGCTAGACCGCGGACTCGGACAGATCCTTGGGCTTCTGCTCGTCTGCTGGCGCTGCGGACATGCCCGCGCCCATAGCGTTGAACAGATTGGAGACGGGTCCTGCCCCGCCCATCTGCGACTTGTAGCTGTCCATCATGTTGCGCAGCGTGTTGACGTTTATGTTGATCGGCTCGAAGTCCTCGATGTCATCGAAGTCATCCTCGACAGCGGCGCTGCGCTGCGAGGAGCTGCCGGCACTGCTATGGAAGGACTTGCCCACCGTGGTGTGGGCAAGTTCACGGTCCATTTGCTCCATGTACGCCTTGATGTTGCGATCCAGACGGAAGTTATCCTCGCCAGCTCCGATGCCGTGGCTTGAGCTGGACAGCGCGTCGAAGTTCCGCTGCAGATCCTCCTCGTCTGCGTAGTCGCTCATCTCCGAGTTGGAGTCCCAGTTGTCCTCGGGTATCACAAAGTCCAGGAAGTTGCGCACATGTGTGCTGTCCTGCTCCTCGGACTGGATCAGCGAGTTGCGCTGCTGGCACGCCTTGCGCATGGAGGCGTTCTTCTTCACCCTGTGGCTGCTGCTGCTGCAACTGGCCGCACTCGAGGGCTCCTGCGACGGCGGCTCATCGTCGTCCGAGTCCAGCTCCTCGCCTGCCTCCGGCTGTCCCGTCTCGATGCCCTCAAAGTTCGATTGTCTGTCCAGGAATTGGCTGAGCTGCTTGGTGAACTCAGCGGCGTTGACATCGCCATTGGGATTGTAGAGCTTCTGGGCGCCGTAGCGCTCCTGCAGCATGGCGTCCAGTTCCTCCGCGCTGATGTTCAGCCAGTCGTCCGCATCGCTGGCCAGCAGATTGTTCTCCTCGTCGCGCAGCTGCTCCTCCCCGCTGGGCTGCAGCAGCAGCTCCACAATCTCGGCGCCAACGAGCGGAGCAGTGCGGAAACGCTCCTCGTTGCGCCTGAAGTACTCCCTGGCCGTGGTCAGCAGGCGCTCGTACTCCGCACTACCCTCCAGATTGTCCCGGAAGTAGCCCTTGCCCTGCAGACTGCGCAGATAGGCGCGCCACGCCGGCGACTGCTGTTCCGCGTCGTCGCCGGGGCGCTTGGCTTGGCTGGCGAGGATCTCGAGGCCGCTGGCCAGCTTCACGCCCAGCAGCTGCTCCTTGTACGCCTCGGCGTCCGCCACAGCGTCCGTCAGCTTCCAGCCCAGACGCCGCTCCGGCGTGTACTGGCTGTGCATCAGCATGGCGTACAGGCAGCGCGTGAAGGCGACGTTCGTGCGTGTGCGCGGCGACTCCGGCGGGAAGAAGCGCATGGAGCGCAGTGCCTTCGTGTCCAGCGAGTCGCGTTCGCAGAAGGCGCGTACGGCGGCTGCAACCAGCGCCGGGCGCTGCTTTAGCAGTCGCGCCGCGTTCTGGGGCAGCTGCACGATCTGGCGATGGATGGAGGCGTGCGTGGTCGCCGGCTGGAACTCCTTCAGGCGCGCATCGATGCAGTTCTGCATCTCACGGGAGCAGCGATACAGCGTGGGATTGAGGCGTATGCGCTGCACAGCGGTGCCCATGGGCAGCCGCTGGCTGCGACTGGTGTTGGTGGAGTTCTGGAGTAGCTGCAGGCCACCGTTGACCAAATACACACGCTGCTCGCACGTCTCCGGGCTGGCCCAGTCGGGCAAGGCGTCTGCCGCCTCGATCAGCAGGAACTCGCCGTCGGCATCGCAGACGCGCGCTATGCAATCACCGCGAGCGCGCGTCCACTCGCTCAGCAGGTACACGATGAACCACTCGTCGCCGATGTTGTCCCCGTAGTGCGTCACGCCGTGCAGATGCGGCGGCAGCAGCAGCGCGCCTGAAACGAGCCCACTTGCAGTGCTATATATAGACGTATATGGCGCGCACTTACCCTGCCCCTGCCCCTGCTCCTGCTCCCCCTCGTCGGTGTCCGCTTTGCCATCTTCTTCCTCGTTGAGCAGACGCTCCGCCGCGCTGCCTGTGCGCGAGAGCAGCTGGAACTCGTCCTTGTGCCAGATGTAGCTGCGCTCCTGCACCTTCTGCGCCACGAACGCGACGCACTCCGCGCGCACCTGCTCCAGCTGCTGACGCAGTTGCTCCTCGCTCTGATCCTTCGTGCCTTCGGCTAGCTTCGGAAATATGTAGTACTCCACGAAATCATCCTCGCGCACAAATTCCAAATTCGCACCTGGCACTTTACTCATCGCGCTGCCTCCCTCTCTCTCTCTCTATCGCTCTCTCCCTTACGCGGTCTGTTGTCTGCCTCGCAGTTCCTTTGTTTTGTTTTGCTTTGTGACGCAGCCCCTGGCCGAGCGCGTGTGTGTGTGTGTCCTTTGTGCACGCTGTTTGCTGCCAATTGCGGCGAAAACGTTTGTTTAACAATAATTGCTAAATATAGTGCACTTTTTATTAGTAATGCACTTGCTTTTCAGGCGATTTTCATTTATTATTCGCTGAAAAAGACTTTGCTGCCAGGAGGAGCTGTTGCAGTGGCCAATAGCAAAGCTATCGAAAACACTGCGATAACGATAGTTGGCAGGCTGCCGATAGACGGCGGCTTGCTGCAATCGGTATTTAAAGCATTTGGCGCGCAGTATTTGTGCGCTTTATAATATTAAATTATTTCAAAGTATATTAATAAATAAAAGAGCAGTTGATTTCGACTGGAATTTATAAAAGGAAAAGAGACCATTTAATTGCACTGAATGATACAAGGGCAGAACTTGAGTATAAATGTAAATGTATAAACGTAGCACAGGGGCTAAGTACTAAATGCTTCTTGAGCTTCTTAATGTTCTGGTTCTGGTTCTGGTTCCGGTTGCTGATGATGATAATTCTTCAATAGAAGTACTCATACTTTTGCGCATGCTGCAGCATCACCTCCATGGACTTCTTGCCCTGTAGCACTCCGTTGCGCTCCATGTAGTTCCAGATGGAAGCCATAAACAGGCAGAACAGGATGACGCCGAACACGATGAACTTGAGCAGCAGGTAGACGGTCCTCAGGCCCACGGGCGGTGCAAACTCAACGAGCAGGACGAGCAGCACGAACAGCACTGTTGCCGCACTGTAGTACAACAGGCGATCCGTGTTGAGTTGCAGCAGGGAGGCATCACACAGGGACAGCGCCTCGTTGAGTGCTGCTGTGCGTGCCGCGGCGGGCAGGGGCTGCGCTATGGACAGGCAGCTGTTGTTCTCCTCCGCTGTGGCAGAGAGCACACCCGCATCTCCGCCGCCATGCGACTTCCCTGGCTGCAGAGGTGCAGCAGCAGAGCCTTCCTCGACCAGCCGGCATGGCACCTGCTCTGGAGCGACGGGCTCATCGTCATCCGGCAGCAGAGTGAGCTTCAGCGTGGCCAGCACTGCCTCGTGATCGGAGAAGCTGAACTTCTGGCCGGGCACACGCTCCGGGAAGGGCAGCGTGTAGTCGACAATCTCTGCCTTGATGTGATCCGCGCTCCTCACGAAGATGTGGTCAATGCGTATGCCCAGCGGGTTCTTGGCCAGAGCCCGGGCGGACGTGTAGGAGTTCCTGCCGCACTCGTTGGTCCTGAAGCTGTCCGACTGACAGCTGTCCCTCATCTTGGAGGTGTAGAGCAGCACCTTGTATGAGATATCCTGCGGTTGCGTATTCAGATCCCCCGCCAGAATCTGGAGCACTGAATTGCCACGTGTCGCCTCTATGAACTGGGCCGTGTCGAAGGCCTGGATGACCCGATGCGTCTTGTACTCGTCATTGTCATTGTCGTACTCGGCGTGCAGATGCGCGTTGTAGAGATGCACGATCTGGTCACCCAGCAGGATGCGACAGAGACCCACACCCTTGCCCCCGAACCAGTCGGCGTGCTGGATGCGATGGAAGTAGCCGTTGACGGACCACGCGTGGAAGAGCGTTCCCAGTATGGGGTACTTCGAGAGCACCAGCAGGCCGGCGCCCATGACGCCACTATGGAAGTAGTGCGAGTAAGGCAGCACGCTGGACGTGCCCTGCTGCAGTTGCTCGCTGTCCTGCTGCGACCAAACCTCCTGCAGCGACACAATGTCGTACTGCGCGCTGCTCAGCTCCTTGCATATTGCCTCGATACGGGGCGCACGGTCGCTGGACACGTATGGAATGCCCCTGCAAATATAATTGGATTGGACATGGCTAATTAGAGGCGCTGCGCGTGACCAAATCGGAGGGGGAGGGGGGTGGGCACACACCATATATTCAACGTCAGTATTTTGAGCTCCAGCAGCAGCATTGCGATATGTTTTGTGGCGGTTGTGGCTGTGTTTCTGGCTGCCTCATTGGCTATCACTGGCGTACACCGTGTACGCAGCCGAGCAGCATCGATAAGATTATAAACTTTTTGCCGAACAACAATCAACTCAGCATTTCTGTTGTGCGCACTTTTCGGCTCTCTTAAAGTTGGCTGCGCGCAATTCGGCGTCTCACTTGAAGTTGGGTGCGCGCAGTGCGGTGTCTCGCTTGAAGTTGGCTGCGCGCAATTTGGCGACTCACTTGAAGTTGGCTGCGTGCAATTTACCAGTCACTTGATGTTGGCTGCGCGCAATTCTCGGCCTCGTAAACAACAGAAAGCACATGAAAAGAGTGAAGTAATTCAAATTTAATTGGAAATTGTTGTAAATCGAGTGTTAAAATGGCTAGGACTGAGTTGGAGATTAAGAAGCAGAAACGCAAGGCCAAGAAGCGCAAACACGAAACACCAGCAGCGGGCAGCGACGACGAAGTGGCAAACAAGAGTCTGATCGTCGAAGAGAAACCGCAGGTGCAAAGGGAAACGCAGACGGAGGAGCCGACTTCCCGGAAGAGTAAGCAATTTGTATATTGGTATAGCGCGAGAGCAGCTCATGAAAGTGGTTTCCCCGTCGCAGGCAAGGCATCAAAACGCAGGCAGCAGTCCGAGCAGACTACGATCAAAGAAAAACGCAGCAAGCCAACGGATGACAACAAGGAAGCAGTTGAGGACGAGGAGGTGGAGGCGGAGGCGGAGGAGGACTTACCCACAGCAGAGCAGCTGGAGGCGGCGGCCAGGCCCGAGAATGCGAATGCGATTGTAACCGTTCGGCAGAAGAAGAAACAGAAGCATCTGCAGCGGCTAGAGGCACAGAAGGATCAGATGGCCGACAAGGAGGCCAAGCGCAACGAGGAGTATCTGCTGAAGTGGCGCGACAACCGGCAGGAGTGGAAGTTTGTGAAGCTGCGCCAGATCTCCATACAGCGGACTGCCTTCGACGAGCAGAAGCTGTCGGCAGACATCTGGCCCATAGCCCTCGAGTACCTGGCGAGCTCCAAGGGAGCGGCCAAGGCAACCATCTGCAAGCTGGCCGAGGACGCCATCCAGCAGTTGGACAAGCAGTGCGAGCAGCTCGACGAGGATACAGCGCGTCGCACCATCGTGGAATCGACGCGGTACCAGCGAGCTCGCAACCTGCTCCAGAGCTTCGACTGAGCATTAGATAGACGAATAGATACTACGACTAGGCTTAGGGCATAAATAGTAAAACGCGTTCTTGTTGATGTTTAGTGTTTAATAAACAAGGAGAAAGTTACATAAGTGTTCACAGATCCACGTAGGCCAACAGCTTGTCCAGTTGCTCGATGCGCTTCTGCAGCAGCTGCTGCTGCTGCTCCTCGTACTCCTCCAGCTTGTCCAGCATGAAGTGCTGCATGAAGAGGCGGATGCTCTGCTTGAACTGCTGCAGCTTCGAGTTCTTGGCAATGCGCTCGAAGGCCTGATACAGCTGGCCCTCGTCGCTGGAGAGGATCAGGCGCACCATGATCTCGCGCATGAAGTAGAAGCTGAGCTTTTGCAGCTGCATGAAGTCGACCACCTTCAGCACGGACAGCTGCAGGCCGGCGGACAGGATGAGCTGCTGCAGGAAGCTGGCCAAATTGCGAATCTGCGCCCTGGAGAGCTTTTCGATGTCGTTGATGCGGTCCCAGCTGGCGAACTGGAAGGCCAGCTGGAACTTGCGGTTGTACTGGCAGAACTTGAGCGCCAGGTGCGCGTAGTAGGGATTCGCCCGGCGCTCGTTGAGCGCACAATGAATGATCACATAGGCGACAGTGCGCTGATCCTTCAGCGACAAGTGGAGTATCTTCTCGAAGGCGTCCACATAGTCGGCGGCGCTCATGATGATGCAGAAGATGCTGCGACGCTCCGCGGTGTTCATGTGCTGCTTCTTCGCCAGCTCGAGCAGCTGCTCGGAGTAGCGCTGTGCGCCGGGCTGCTGGCGCTGTTTCTCCTGCTCCGCCTGCGCCGTGCCCATCTCGGCCAGATTGCCCGTCCATGCGGAGCCCACAATCCACCATTTGCCCACTTTGTCCGCGCGCAGCAGATCCTCCAGCGTGATGTTCAGCGTGACCACGTAGCGTTCGTTGCGCAGCATGCCCTTCAGCCGCTTGCGCAGCGTCTCCGCCAGCTCGGGATCGTACTGCGGCAGCTTCGTAATGTTGTTGTTCTTCACAGCGTTGAGGATGTCCACCATGAAGCGCAGGCGGGGATTGTCCTTGAGCTCTAGCGGCGCAGCGGCAATCTGCGACTGCACATTCTGCATCATGTTCTTGAAGGCCAGCGGATCGTCCTTGCGCAGGCGGAAGCCCACGGTCTGGAAGATCAGTAGCAGGCACTCCACGGACTTCTCGCACAGGCTGCCCGCCAGGCGGGCGATCAGCTCCAGCAGCAGGCTCTGCTCGTAGATCTTGAAGATGTACATGTAGCATAGGATCAGTACCAGATTGTTGAGACGCTTGTCCTCCACTTCGAGTGCGTCCAGCTGCTTGACGAAGCCATCGAACTGCTCCACGAAGACCTGCAGGAAATGCGCTCCGATCTCGCTGCCAATGTGCGCGTGCAGATAGGCCAGGAGCACCATGTGCTCCTGCACCATGCGCTCGTTGGCGCGTGCGCGTCCCAGCAGCGCCTCCTGCAGCAGCTTCGTCAGCGTTTCGTTCATGTTGTAGCGCGAGTTCTTCATGTAGAGCGTCTCGATGCCGCTGGAGATCTTGTGCAGATTCGCCTCGGACAGTCGATTGAGCAGGCCCTTGCACTGCTTCTGCAGGCGTGCCAGCAGCTCCGCCTGCTTCGCACTGGTTCCCTCGCTGGCCGCCAGCAGAGCGCGCTGATGTGGCGGGATGTACTTCTGCCCAGTTTCCTTGGTCTTCTCGGGCACAATGTTTCCCTCAGCGTCGCGTCGCCGTCCATAGATATCTTCTTTGACTGGAAGGGATCAGGGATTAGTAAAGGATCATGCTCTGGTAGGTAGCCTTACATTGTGATTCTGTTTGTTCCTCTTCGTCTTCAGCATCTTCCTCCGATCCAGCTTCGGCCTCGTCCGTTTCACTGTCCGCTTCAGGCATGTCGTCCATGGGCTCGTCATCCTCTTCGCTCCACATGCCCGCCTCCTCCTTCTCACGCTGCTCCTTGAGCTCCTTCTTACGCAGTTGCTTCTCCTCCCACTTCTGCTTCTCCTCCTCGTCGTCCAGCACAAAGTCGAGCAAATAGTCCAGGCCATCGTTGAACATTTTGCGCACTACGCGATTCTTGTCCTTGCTCTTGTTGAGCTTCAGCTTCTTCTCCAGCTTGGCGATTTCCCTGTCCTCCTCCTCGTTTTCTATTCTGAGTTGCTTCATCCGCTGCTTGCGCGACTTGTTCAGCAGTTCCTTCTGCTGGCGCAGCTCCCGCTTGCGCGCCTCCATCTCATCCTCGCGCTGTATGCCGGCATGTTTCTTGGGCGCCTTCTGGCCCAGCGGCTCGAACGTCTCCACCTTACGAGCTGCTGGCAGGCGCGCGTCTACCTCCGCATCACTGAAATCGGATGCAATGGACTCGTCGTCATCGGCATCCACCCCACCTGCTAGAAGCTCTTCACGTGGAATGTCCTCGGGATTCACCTGCAGCTTCTTCTTTTGTTTCTTCTTCTTCTTGCCTTTGCCTGACGCCGTCAAAGCCGCCGCCGCCGCTGCTGCAGCAGCCTCAGCTACGCGCTGCGCCCCGTTTGTTTTGGCCGCATGGAAGATCCTCTTGTTGTTCTTTTTCGTCTCCTGCTTCAGCTTTCGCTGCTCCTTGCGCGTGAGCGGTTTCTTTGGCGCCTGCTTAGCCTGCTTGGCCTGCTTCTTCAGCTTGGCCATGGCAACAAAATCAAAACACGCAGTAAACTCAACGTTTCAAACGGTGTGTTGTTAGTGTTGCCAAATCAGCTGAGCGCAGCACGTGCGCGGGATTTTTTGGTGCATATTTGTTTAGTTGCTGAGCAGCTGCTTGCATTAAATCTATCGATAGTTTAATAATCGATAGAGCAGCCTGATAAAGATACTGCTATATTGCATTGATAATTTGTTATTTATTGTATAAAAACAGAGTTATTGCCATGTCCACGCGCTGGTATCCCATCTATCAACGCGGCAACCCGCAGTTGCGCGTATTCCTGCCGAACTTCTGGATGAAACTGGTGCGGCCCACAGAGGAGCAGCCGGCAAACGTCGTCACCTTCGCCGTGTCCACGGAGATGACCAAACACGATGTGAAGAACTACCTGGAGAAGATCTACAAGATACCCGTGGTGGATGTGCGCACACGCATAGCGCTGGGCGAGACGAAGCGGGATGTCACCTACGGCTACGTGACCAAGAAGGATGACGTCAAGCTGGCTTATGTAACCATGGTGAGTGCTGGCCACAGTAGGGGGCTGTAAAGCTGTAAAGAGTAACTTGTGCCTCTGCTTGCAGCCCAAGACGGAGGCATTTACCTTCCCGGACCTGTTCGTCGACAAGAAGGAGAAGCAGGAGAAGGAAGAAAAGTCCCTGGACGAGTCGAAGGAGGGCTTCCGCCGGTTCCTGGACCGCAACAAGAAGCGACCCGGCACGCCCGGCTGGTACTCCATCTAGACTTTAGTTTCCTCCGCCTCTAGCTTAAGTTGTTCGCAACGAGTAATAACATTTATTTTGAAAAATCAAGTTTGTTTAAAGCTTTGCTCCATCCATCCTATATCGTTCGCCTTGGGCCTGTGCTGCTGCTGCTGCTGCGCCTGCTTGCCTACTGCTTGGCATTCTTGACCGCGGTGGCCACCCAGGCGCGAATCTTATCCTCGTCCTGCAGGCCCACCATGCGCTGCACCTCCTTGCCGTTCTGCATGATCATCAGCACGGGCACGGCGCCTACATCGTAGTCCAGCGCCAGCTCGCTGTGCTCGTCGATGTCCACTTTGGCCAGCTTGATGGAGCCCGCCTGCTCGCCCACAATGCTCTCGATGCGAGGCGTCAGCAGCTTGCAGGGATTACACCAGCTGAGGAGGGAGCGAGGGAGGGGGTATAATACATATTTATAAACTTATATATGGTTATCTTACGTTGCGAAGAAGTCCACAATGACGGGCTGCTGGCTGTTCTTCACCTTCTTGTCGAACTCCTCGGGGCTCTGCACCTTGAAGATCTCCCGCTTCTGCGCGGTCACCGAGAAAGCGCGCTGGCTGTAGCCCACCTGGCGGCTGACATTCGTGAGCACATTGACAAGTTGTCGCTGCATGTTGCAAAGTTGTTGGCAATTAAAAATTAATATTCCTTCGAGTTACGAGAGTTTATGGCCGACAGCTGACGGAGTGCAAGTGTTACCAGACCGCACAGGGACAGATGGTCTCACTGGCCGGCAGTGTGACCGTGCGTTGGTAACAACATATACTGGATTTGGTGTGGTGGTAGCTGAAAATGTAAGGGTTATTTCATTTTTCTGGACTGGGGTTGATTGCATTAGAATATAATATACATATTTGCTCATGTCTCGATTTGTCATTTGATTCATGCTGCTAGTGTGCGTAGCCTGTGCAGTGCTTGTTGTGAGGCAGTGTATAAAAAATACCAGAAGCGAACGATACTATTGTATGGAATATTAGAAAATATACTGACACATGCACACACTGACAGGCAGCAAAACACACACATACTGTCACACGCACTCGCGTCAAGCGTAGAAAATTGTAATATCAAAAGTTCAATTGATTTGATTGCACACTAAAAACAAAAATCAAATTAAAAGTTTTAGTTCCGCAACGTGTGACTCGCTCCGCAGTTATCGCAACGGACGCAGTGTATCCAGTTTGTGTGCGCGTGTGTGTGTGTGTGTGGAATTCGTGGGGCGCCTCTTCTAACTGCGCAAATGGCAAGTTGGCCATAGAGTGACAGAGATAGAGAGAGAGTGAGAGAGAGAGAGAGGTGGAAGGAACTGTAGAGGACTCCGAGCAGCCAAACGACCCGCTCCGATCCCATCCGATCCGACTCGACTCGATCCCGCCATGGATGATCTCTCGCAGGGCGACATCTGTCGCGTCTGCCGCTGCGAGGCGTTGCCCGACCGCCCGCTCTTCTATCCCTGCATCTGCACGGGCAGCATCAAGTATATACACCAGGACTGCCTAATGCAATGGATGCGCTACTCGCACAAGGAGTACTGCGAGCTGTGCGGCCACCGCTTCAGCTTCCAGCCCATCTACGCGCCGGACATGCCGCGCGTCCTGCCCCTGCGCGATGTGCTCATCGGCCTCATGTCGGCCGTGCTGGAGGGCGCCCGCTGCTGGCTGCACTACTCCCTGGTGGGCATGTCCTGGTTCGGTGTGGTGCCCCTCTCGGCCTACCGCACCTACCGCTATCTCTTTCGGGCCAATTCCTTCGACATGATTCTCTCGCTGCCCTTCGACATATTCTCCTTCGACAATCTGGCGGCGGATGCGTTCCGAGGCTGCTTTGTGGTCACCTGCACGCTGCTCTCCTTCATTGGCCTGGTCTGGCTGCGCGAGCAGATCCTCCATGGCGGCGGACCCGACTGGCTCGAGCGCGATGAAGCGCCAGCTGCGCGTGCTCGAGCTGCAGCGCCCGAAGGTGAAGCAGAAGGCGCGGCCGAGGGCGAGGCGCAGGGCGCGGCTGATGAAGCACCCGCAGCCGCGGGACCTGAACCCGCACCCGAACCCGGGCCCGAAGTGGCTGCTGACGGCGCACAAGACGACAACGACAATGCTGGCGAAAACGAAGGTGACGCCGCAGCCGCTCCAGCTGCGGCTGCAGCTGAGAACGATGAACAGAACTGGAATCCCATGGAATGGGATCGCGCCCCCGAGGAGTTGACCTGGGAGCGTCTGCTCGGCCTGGATGGCTCGCTGGTGTTCCTGGAGCACGTCTTCTGGATCATCTCGCTGAACACGATGTTCATCTTTACCTTTGCCTTCTGCCCGTACTGCGTGGGCAACTTCATCCTCAGCTCCATGGATCTGCTGCAGCCCGAGAAGCCGCTGCTGCACTTCCACGGCCTGATCACGACGCTCTTCGGCTACTGCTGCATCGGCCTGACGCTGGTAATGCTGCACTTCTGTGCGCGCGTCTTCCGCATGCGTCGCATCTGTTGGTTCATTGGACTCTGCTACATCGTGGTGAAAGTGTCGCTGCTCTCCGTCGTGGAGATCGGCGTGCTGCCGCTCATCTGTGGCTGGTGGCTGGATATCTGCTCGCTGCCGCTGCTGGACGCCAGTCTCAAGGATCGCAAGGCGAGCTTCAAGGCCGCTCCGGGCACCTCGCTCTTCGTCCACTGGATGCTGGGCATGATCTATGTCTACTACTTTGCCGCCTTCATATCGCTGCTGCGCGAGGTGCTGCGTCCCGGCGTGCTCTGGATCTTCCGCAATGTCAACGATCCGGACTTCAGTCCCATCCAGGAGATGATACATGTGCCAATTGTCAGGCATGTGCGGCGTCTGGTCGCCTCGGCCATGATCTTTGGCTTCGCCGTGCTGCTCATGCTCTGGCTGCCCATTCGCATCCTGCAGTTCGTCTGGCCCAACTTCTTGCCCTATGCCCTGAGCGGCGACTCGGAGGTGAATGATCTGAGTCTGCAGCTGCTGCTCCTGCAGGTGAGTGTCCAATCAGTTGTAGTTTGAAGTGCTTCATGCTCATCTCTGCATCTCCATCGCACAGATTGTCTTGCCCGGCTTCTTTGAACAGACCCAGACCCGCATCTGGCTGAAGGGGCTACTGCGCATCTGGTGCGTGGCTGTGGCTTGGATGCTCGGCATACGCAGCTACCTGCTGCCTGCGCCGGAACCATCAGCCGAAGAGGATGCAGCAGATCCAGCAGACCCTGCCGCTGATGCCGATGATGCTGATGCCGCTGCTGCTGCAGGCCAAGAAGTGCCCTTAGCTGGTGCCGCGGCGCCGGCGCCGGCGCCACCGCCACCACCACCACCGGAGCCGGCACCGCCGCTCAATTTGGCCGCCGCACATCAAGCCATCATGCAGCGCGATGTACCCCTTGGATTCCAGCCCTACGAGCGTCCCACGTTCTTCGCCCTGCGCCTGTGCGCGCTGCTCTCGCTCATGTGCTTCTCCATTGTGTGCGCCGCCATGCTGATGCTCACAGTGCCCGTCTACATTGGCCGCCGCCTGATGATGCTCTGGACTGGGCAGCCGGGCGATAAGGCGCCCACAGCGTTGGCGGCAGGAGATTTGCCTGCGGCGGATCCCGAGGCTGCGCGCAAGAACGAACGACTGCTGCGTCCGCATGAGCTCTACACGGCGGAGATTGGCGGCTACCTCTGCTGGATCATGTCGCGGGGCATCGCCGTGGTCGTCACACTGCTGCCACAGGGCAGGACGGCGATTGTCAACAAGCTGAAGCACTGGGCGCGTGTGGCGCTGCAGTATGCGCTGCCGGTACTGACGCTGCTTGGAATCTTTGTGCTGGTGCCGCTGCTCTTTGGTCTGCTGCTGGAACTGGTGGTGGTCATACCGCTGCGCGTGCCTCTGCGCAAGACGCCCATCCACTTCTTGTGGCAGGACTGGGCACTCGGGGTGCTCTACACCAAGATCGCCATCGCGCTCACTCTCATGGGTCCGGACTGGCATCTGAAGCGAGCGCTGGAGCGCGCCTATACGGATGGACTGCGGGACTTCGACCTAAAGTTCGTGATGAGCGACCTGGCAGTGCCGGTGGTCACGACATTTGGCCTCGCATTGGCCATACCCTACGTGATCGGGCACTCGCTGCTGCCCATCTTATTTACCAATCCCTACAATCGGCTGATCATCTCGCGCCTGGTGTACCCCGTCAGCTTCATTGTCGTGGGCGGCGTGTGCTTCGTGCTCTTCCAGATCAAGCAGATGAAGAAGCTCTACCTGTCGATCAAGGTGGACAAGTATCTGGTCGGCCAGCGGTTGGTCAACTACGAGCATCGCAAGAAGCAGCAGCAAGCGGCCGCAGCGCAGGAGCTGAAGGCGCGGCAGGAGGCGGAGGAGGCGCAGCAGGCGGCAGAGCAGGCGGCACAGCAGCCACAACCGGCGGAAGGAGGCAATGCCGATGCAGATGCCCAGCTGGATCTGGCCGAGCAGGCGGCCCTGCATGCGCGCCGGCGTCGCGAACAGCTGCCACGCCCACTGATAATCGATGCCAACGAGGAGCTGCTCTAGGGTTACGTCTACTTTATGTGTATGTTTATGATGGAGTCCCTGCTGCTGTATGTCTGCCTCAGTCACGTGCTGCGGCCCGAACAGGCGGAGCAGGAGCAGCAGGACTACCCCGAGGCGGAGTAGGTGCCACTCCCACTCGCACCTCTACTCCCAGCTAGGTGGGCGTCGAGGGACGCTACAAATTTTCAAGTTGAATAAACATTTCGTTTCTTGCTTTAGTTTTTTATACGTTAGCCACAATTTTGTTAAATCTTTTCGCTTGTACGATACTTTAAGCCAGCCAGATATAGCCAATATCACCATCACACCACTGATTTTATACCCTTTACATATATGGACGACACTATATATTATTTTCATCTGCAACTTTTCGGTTGCTTTGTATAAAACAAAAAAACGAAGAGACACGAACGGGAAGAGCATAGAATTACACTACAGATCAAAGTATATGACAGACATATATATATAACATATGCGATGGCGATTAATACACTATATGTTTAGAGAGACTACCTTGTATTAGCATCTGATACGATATACCATATACCATATACATTATAACTACATCTGAATGTCAAATGTCGAATTCTCATTTGCGAATTTTCCCCCGACAAAACGAAAACTTGGTAAATGTGGTGAAAACTTTCGAGTAGCTTTACGAAATTGTAAAAATTATATATGTATATGTATACATTTAACTATAAATGCTATAAAATTATTAAAATAAATTTAACTTTAAACTTCAGTGAAATTCCAGAGAGAGTTCTCGGATGGGGAAGGTTGACAGCCGATATGAATACCCTTGCACAGGGTATTATGAATGAGGCCAGAGTTTGTCACGCGCAGAAAAGTTTTTTATATATTTTCCTGATCAGTATCAACAGCAGGGACGATCTAGTCAGCTATTGGCTCTGTGCTTACTAAATTCATACAAATCGAAGAACTATAACATACAGGAAAGGACTCATAGGAAAGGAATCAGTATCTTAATAAAATCTGGTAACTGAGTATACATAACTAAGACTAGAAAGTAAAGATCTTACTAAATTAAAGTTTCTTTTAACATTTCTACAGTAAAATTGCTATTGTGTCCATTACATTATATTAGCCACGTTTTAACTGGATAACTATGTACATACATATATAAATATATAATGCTGCGGAAGGAGCAATCGGATGAATCGCATGCCAGCAGCTGCAAGGGTATGTAGCCGTCGGCACGCCGAAGATAACATTTAATTCAAGTTTTGAAAGGGTTTCCGTTTGAATTTGCGAACGGTTAGAGACTTTAGAGGCTTAGGCAACTTGGCCACAAGTTGGGGCCTGACACTGTCCTACAGGGTAAGCTGCGAGTGATTTATGCGCTCGTAATTAGAAATTGGCAGAATTACTTGAGCGGGCAGAGCGAAGTGTTTCAGATCACGGCCCGCTTTCTCGCAGTGTACGGGGAAATTGAATTAAAACTGAAGTTCCAGTTGTTGTTTTTGGCCGTAACTGAACCTTGACCCTGAACACTTGGGCACTCTCGGTGCCGTTGTCATTGGGATAATGTGGAGTACAATGGGGCACTTGACACGTTGCGGTTAAATTAAATTTCTGCGAACTTCTTAATGCCCGGACGTGGCAGGACAGTTAATAAGGGGCGTTGTAGGGGGCGGTGCAGGAGCTGCCGCTCGTTGCGAACCACTGAGGCCACTTAATTAAATGCCCATTACGCAAATGCCTCTCACCGCCCGCCTCTGCTTCTGTGCGATGGAGCTGAGGATCTGTGTGCCACTCGATTATGTGCACTCCTTGAGCCGGAGGACGCCAGCCTGCCCGTCCGCCTTCCCCTGCTTGCAAATGCAAATGCATCCAGCTGCGCTTGTTATAACGACACCACTCACAGACCGCCCCTACTGCTGCCACGCCCACTGACAATTGCAATTACTCTTGCAGCAACATCGATGGAGCAAAGGGAACTGCACAATGAAAGCTCAAGCAGAGCGTAAAATATGTACAGCGATTTACATTATGCGTATCCTGTTATTCCATTCTCCTCTTCTCTAGTTCCCCTGCTCGCCCCTTTGCCTTAAGTCGTTTTTCCTAGTTCCTGTAAGCACTTTTTGCTTTATGGCTCTGGCTTTGGCTCGCTCCGAAACGGAACCTGCAGCAGACCAGGAGACTAAGCTGAAAGCCGAAAGCTAATGCGTATTGCGGTGAAGGTGGTCAAAGCACTCACGCACACTAGCGTACGCAAAGGTGCGCACACACATACACACAAACATATAAGGAGCTCTGCAGCGACTTCGCGCGCAAGCGAAAACTGTTGCAGCCTTTTAGGCGCCGCCATAAAATTCATTAAATTAAGAGCGAAATTTCCTAGAGATTTTGTCAGCGAAAAAGGAAGCAAACGAAGTTACTTTTAATTTTTCTTAATAGTTTACGGTGTTATTTTTACAGTTTTATTTATTTTGCAACTTTCCTTATACAATTTCAGCCTGAAAAGTGTGTTCAGCTGCTTTTTAGTTGAATTTGAAGTTAGTTTTAATATTTCTTATTTATTTAACAACTTTATTTGTTTTTGAATATTAAGTTGAAAAGTTTTTGGCTATGTTTCAGTTTTATTTGAAAGAAACCCCAAAGTTGTGTAAGTATACACAATTGTGCAATTTTGGGTCCAATTTTATATTTACTTACACTGTTCGCAGCCCAAGTGAACGTGTTTGCTTAAGCCATTTAATTTTCGTTTTTAATTCCATTCAATTAGCCCCAGTTGGGCAGTCAAGCTGCCCGATGACACTGATATTAATATTATCTCGTAGCTACAGCTAATTTGGGCACTGCTTGGCACCGGGCAGAGGGTACTGGGTACAGGGTAGAGGGTACCGGGTACCGGGTATTATTAGTCAAGTGCTTGAAGTGGCCTGTAAGCTCACCGATGTCAGACAGGCTTACAATCGTCGCGTCGCGTCGCTCGTAAATATAACCAGCTCCATGGCGTGCTGCTCAGCTGGGACACAGTCACACGCACAGACACACACACACACAGATACCTTCCATTATTTTTAAGCTGACCAGTGCCCAAACGCGCAGCTTATTTAATTTTTTGTAGCCTTCCGGGCAACACCCCGAAAATGTTTTTTATTGGCCATAATCAGGCTAGGAGGGTAGAGTAAGGAGAGAAGGAGCGGAGGAGCGAGGAGGGACACAGTGCAGCTGAGCAGCACTTAGCACTCCTTAAGTTTTACAACTTCACGCTCAATCAGCGAGCATAACAAAGAGCAGGGCCATAAAAGCGAGAACGGCGCTCGAACTTCAAACTTTAACCCCGGCCTTAGTGCATAAAACGTAGTTTCACATACGCAACGAGTTGATGTGTGTGTGTGTGTGTGTGTACTGTTGACACAAGACACAGCAAAACAAAAGTCGCCGAGGGTTCAGAGAGCGCGCTGCGGTTCCTGCTTCAACCCAAAGGAAATAAATACGCTGCGGCCGGAACTCGGGTTGGTTGCCCTTTGTTACGATTGTTTTTCTGTTCTCAGCTCTCAGTTTTTATGAGACAAAAGGTAGGGTATACTAGAGGCCGAGTCTGGGGAGTGGGCAAACCTGCCTGCACATTATGAGATTAATTTCAATTTTGGCATTTCGCTTTGAATTGTGAATTATGAAAATGGAATTTGAAATTTTAAATGGAGAATTATGTAAGAACGCGGCGAAGTTTTTGCATAAATTTAAATGCCAGGCCGTAGGGCATCTGCGTAGTCGGCCATGTCGGAGGTATTTTTCTCTCCGTTTTGTTTTGCCGTTTGTTTTGTTGTGGTTAACTATTTGGGATTATGTGGCACGCACTTCCTGCGCTCTCCATCTCCTCCATCCGTCTTGATTGCAAAAGCTTTTATACAAATTATTTTATTTTATTTTCCTCAGCAATAATAAAGTATACGCAGTGCTACGCAAATCAAAAGCTAGGGTAGAGTGGGGCGAGGTGGGACTACAACTAGAAGAAACAGGCGAAAGCAGGAACAAAAAGATTAACTTACACTTTTTGCCATGGCAACGCCAATTTTAGACAAGAGCTCGCTCAGCATAGAGGAGGGAGTGGAGGAGGCCTGCAGGGTATAAGCCGAGACTCTCAACAACAATAACAACAACAACAGCAACAACAACAGCAACAACAACAGCAACTGCAGCAATAACAACACTTTGCTTGAATGCCTGCTTTGTTTTATGGCTAATTTTAGACAATTAATGAAGTGTTGCCTCTGCGCGATAAGCAGAGCAGAGTGGGAAAGGGGGGGGGGGGCAACAATAACAAAATACATAAACAGCAGCAGCGACAACAGCAGCAGCACAACACGAACAACAGCAACAGCAACAGTGCAAAATAATTCATGCAAATGAGCGACAGTTAAGGCACTTGCCGCCTGGCATATTCATATCACGCATACGACGCGTCTGCCCGGGCAGGCGATAAGCGCGCAGCCAGAAAGAAGGCTGGAGGCAGCAGATTGTATGAGTGTGTGTGTGTGCGTGTGGGGGGGTGGGGAGGGTTTGTTAGAACTTGACATATGAAGTTGTAAATTTGAAAAAGTGCGATTGCGACGCGGCATTCATGCCAGTTGCTGACATGCTGCGGTTGCCTTTCGTATCACTTGAAACTCCGTCTTAACTTGGCCACGCATTAGCCAAGATTTGACAAACGCCGTTTCATGTTCCCAAATTGGATTTTTTGTCACCTCATCTCATCTCCCTGTGTAGCTCTTTTCGGGTCCTGCAATATTCATAAGCTGACACATCGCTGATTAATTGAAAGTAGATGATTAAATATTCACTGCATAATTCAAGTGACCAGAACATTTCAACTGGCGACAGCGCGGCACTGCGCACAGTTCCCTGTACCCGCTCTTTCCGCCTCTTTGCCCTGGCTTTAATTATTCAAATGAATTTCGGCAGTAATTTTGCACAAATCCGACGAATCGACTGAATTTTATTTGAAATTGTGGCGCCGCCATCGCTTTTATTCTGCAGCGCTTCGCCCTTCTCCTGCTGCTGCTCTGCTCCTTTTCTGTGCCTCCTCCCTCGCTCACTGTCTGATATTTAGTTATGTGGCTTTGCGGCTCCTTTCGATTCAATGCAAATACAACAACAATTATCTCGCCTGGTTGCTTTTTCGGGGAGTCCGCCCGCAGGGCCCAAGATGTGCCCGTAAGCTGTGAAACTTAAAGCCCCAAATCCGCTTACTGCAAACAAGTGATAAATTTACTGGCTGCCCGGGGACCGAACCTCGACTGCTGTTGGTACCACGCGGCGTATGCGTAATTAAGCTGCATTGCAAGCACGCGTGTGTGCTGCCTGCTGCCTGCTGCAAGCGCCAGCAATGACACACATTTGAAGACACATCAAGAACATTTCCCTCTTCCCATTTATGTCTTGGCCCTGCGAGTTCAAGGCGAGTGCGTGCATGCCTCCATGCCTGAGTTGCTTCGAATGGAATTGCAGGCTGTCGATTGTCTCGCAATCCCTGAGGAATCCAATTAAAAAACGAGCTCAAAGGCAATATGGAAATATGCTAATATCTAAATAGCTGACTGAGGCATTCAGCTGAACTCCAAGTGTGAGAATTGAATTCTGGGAAGCAAAACTGCTTCGCCCCCATGCCATTGTCTTCTTCCTTTCCTACGCTCACACTTCAGTCGCCTCGTTTGTCTTGTGTAATCGCATAATGCCGACATAATCAAATGAATCAGAGCTGATTTGTTTTCCGCCGAAACAAAAAAAACATATGCACATAGACATATGTATATATATATACACACACATACACGTGTGTGGAGTGTCGCTTAGTCGCAAGAATTCCATGGCTCGATTTGATTGTTTGTGCAATTAGCGAAAAACGAGCTCGCAGCAAAGAAGGCAACACAATGCAAACAGCTGTAGCTGACAATTAATCAATGTCCAGGCGTATTGAATGAGGCATAAAGCATGAAAATAAACCGACTAATGATAGGGGGAGGGGGACGGGGACGGGGACGGAGGAGGGCACAGAGGGCAGAGCTGTGCAGCATCTTGTGATTATGTCAATCATACGCACTGTGTGCCGGCGAGCGCAATTGTCGCGTATGAGCAATGGGCGCTCATGCGTGGAGGTGGAAGGGCAGAGGCAGTCCGGATGGGAGTGTGAGAGACAGAGGGGCGAAAAGGAGAGGCGTTGCCTGCCAGTCAGAGATGCCTGAATTTTCTGTAGCAAGCGCTGCTAGATTTGAGACAAGTTTAAGTAGTTGCATTGATGTACGACTGTGAGCAAAAAGTAAGGTGAATTTTCAATTTTAAACTCGCGGGCTTAAAATGGCGAACTAGTTCTTTTCTTCTCGAGTTGGCAGGACTGTTGATGACATTTGGCGGGAATTTCTTGTCAATGTCATTATGAGTACTATATTTACGCTTTTGTTTACCAAACGATCATGGCTATACCGAAATGGGACTATTTGGCCTGTTTCGAGCATTTGAAAAAACGTTGGCATAAGTGTATTTTATCGGGAGGGGATTACTTTGAAGGGGATGAAATTGATTCAGGAGAATAAATAAAGAATTTTGACTTTACAAAAATATTCACCTTACTTTTTGCCCACAGTAGTATACTTCCTACTTACATAGGTAGAAAAACGCATGGAACGAACGAGCTTAAGCTGCGATAATGTTGTTATTTATATAATTTTACAAAATATATTAAATAATGCTGAAATAATTTTAACATACTCATAATAATTGCAATAAATTGCTAAAAGTATTTGGGACTAAAAAGATTGCTCAATCTAGCTTTTAAATGGCTGATATGCCAGCATTGCTGCCAGTAGACGGTGGGCGTTGTCTGGACGACCAAAGACATGGCACCAATCCGAAAATGGCTGCGAAATGCTTGTGCTTTCGTTTTTGCTCGTCTTCTTGTTGTTTTCTGCGAAATATTTATTTAGCCTGCGGCTACGAGCTCAATTTTCAGCATTGTTGCTTTATTTTCTCATTTCTTTTCGCTTATTTTTTTTTTGACAACTTTGGCAGTCGCTTGTTGTCACATTTGTTGTTGCTGTCGCGTCGTGCAATTCGCTCATGACAAATAGAAAAGTTTTCAATGTTTCCAACTTAAATTGTTTTGTGGTTTAACATGACACTCCTGCAGCGCTCCCGGCGGTGCCGGTGCCAGTGCCGGTGCCGGTGCTGGTGCCGGGTATCTCCTGGCCAATCTAAAGTGGCTTATGTGCTGGGACTATTAAAACGCTTGAGTGTGGGTGTGTGTGCGTGTGTGTGACACGCACACGCACACGCACACAGCTGCGTGGAACAAGTAAATAATGAAATAAGTCAAATCACATAATTTGTATTAGTCAAAAGTTGAAAGTTGACACATTTTGTGCGCGTGCTCAAGTGGCGGGGAGGGTGCCGACACTGGCTGGGGGCATGGAGGGGGCAATTTAGAGCGCATTCATTTGGTTGAACAAACTTTGGGGACCAACTGTGCGGTGGGATTTGCCAGGCGAAGGCAGAGGCAGAGGCGGCAGACGGACGCTCAGCGTTTATTTATTGAGTGCGCCGCAAAGTAGGCAACGAATTTTGGAATTGAATTCAAATAGTTTGAGAGCCCGGGCCCGATATGTGCGTCTAGCAGCCATGTATCACTCAGCAGCCCACGTAATTAGATGACAAACGGGAAGTGGCACAGGCACGGGGACGGGCACAGACAACACACACAACTTGCCGACAATTGAGACATTTCATAGCAGCTGCACGCTCGAGGAGCGGGCAGAGGGGCAGGCACGTCTCTTGCAAATGACAGACAACAAATTCGCACGCAACATTTTAACTTGGTAAGTTCTTCGTGGTGGGAGGGGAAACATTTGTCGCAGTTAAAAACTTTGGCCCCACTACGATTTGACGAGCTGAGCTCAGTTCACTGAGCGATATAATTAGCACAACTAAAGAGAGCTACACTCGAGTGCACTCGACTGTTTGATACTTCTACACACTTTGATTGTACTATTATTGTTATTATTATATTGCAGAATTTATTTCGCTTTAGAATAAATTTACTTTTTACCTCTGCATTTGTTAAGTACATGTGCTTGAATCGTATATACCATTTTCCATGGGTGCAGGGTATAATTAAACTAATTTACAGCGCCGCACAGTTAGCTGCGTAATTTGCGCATAATTAGATTGGCAAGCAACCGACCCGGAAACGAGCTCAGGGGCTTCCGAGAAATCGCTCTCCGGGCAGACTTTGTTAGATGTGTTGCGGATTCGCACAGAGCTTGCTGCAGCTGGGACAGCTCGGACAGCTCGGACAGCCCGGACAGCTGAAATGGCCACTCAGCGGCGAGTCTTATGATATGCCAGAAATGGCTTCGCTTTTTGCCGCCTGAGTGGCATTTCGGACAGCGACAGCACGAAATGCAAATAAAAAGCGCCAGCAGAGGCGGAAGCACATGCTAAGTAGGCCAAAATACGCTGGGAACTGGGACTCGAAAGGGGGCCAACGCGGCGTATGAGTTATGCACGAAGCGCTCCCCCCCCACAGACAGGCTGAAACGGAGCACTCATGATGCTCGTACGTCAGTTACATTACGACTAGCGACTGCGAGTGAGCGTGTGTGTGCCTGCGTGTGTGTGTGTGTGTGTGTGACTGCGTGTGAGTGTGTGTGTCAGTGTATGTTTGGGCTGTCCGGCGAATTTGTTACGGCAGCACATTGTAAACTTTTTAATAAAGCCACTGCGGACAGGATAATGGGAAAAGAACTTTATGCGCATATTGTTGACTCCGAGACAGAAGGCGTAAGCAATGCCTTCCCAACGAGCGGGTGAAGCGCAAGTAAATCAGTGCTGGCATTTTAGCAATTTTGTTGCTAGATCTAGCTATCAGTTATCAGCTATTAATCTAGGAATTTCCACATTTTCGCAACTCTTCGTAATTTTTTCAAAACATTTTCTAATTTTAATTAATTAATTTTCCCATTATTTTTGGTTTAGCACTAAAAAAATATTAGATTTTTTTTAGCATATCTAAAATTCCCACAAAAATCCTTAGCTATTTCTGCCAACTGCTTTCAAAGCTAGCAGTTTTTGCTTTCAATATTCAGTCAGCACTGGAGCAAATGCTCTTACATATGCACAGCTGCGCCGAGCAGTATGGAAATATGATAAGAAATCTGTGCAGGGTGATGGGAAGGGAAGGCGGAGAAGGAGAAGGAGTAGGATATAGGAGTAGAAGTCTTACCAAGTTGATAAACAAAATATGATGCGTTGCATGACGAATTTGAATGGGAAAATGAAAAAGGGAATAAAGCATTGGCAAATGCGACCCCAGTCGAGCCTTGGTTATGTCTGTTATTGAATCGAGATCGTGCAGCTCGTTTCTCGCAGTGTAGCAGCAGATTTATCTAAGCAAGTAATCAACTTGTGTGCACAATGAGTTTCTGCAGCTTCATTTGGGGGCAACCAGTTAGTTTTTATTTCAGCTTTGCGCAGCTCAGCTCAGCTCAGGTCTGGCTGCAGTTGCCTCCCGCACAGCGAGCGAGTCATAAATCTAACTCAGATTTGCCGGCCGACACGTGTCAGAGGTCTGGGGTTTTATTTTCCTGCTAGCTAAATAAAAATGTAACAATTTGCTGGTCAGGACTCTGCAGGACTGCTGCTGCATGCTGCCAGCTGCCTGCTGGCAGGCAACTGCTCTTTAATTGGAAATAAAGCGTGCGCCAACGTGTCGTATGTGTGATATGTGCAAGGTGTGCTGTCTGCTGATTACCCGAGCAATTAAACGCAGCTTCCGACCCGCTGGGCAGACAGGGGACAGCAGACAGTACAGAGTACACGGGATCAGAAAAGCGGAGGCAGCAAGACTAGAGAAGGGTTCAACGCTGGAGAGATGCCAGCAGAGATGAGTCGAAGCAGACGTTCTCGAAATGGAACTCGAGTGTAATAAAAGTCAGATTAGAAACAAATATTTGTAAAGTAATGTTTTAGTTTTTTTTTATTTTTTGTTTTTACTGTGTAGCAGCTGTGTGTGTGTGTGTGCATCGGTGTGTGCGTGAGTGGCAACTCTTTAACTCAATTTTGTGGTCAATTTGGGCTCTGCTCCTGGTTGCTTTTGGGTGTGCGCAAATTTTGGTTTCGGTTTCGCATTCGCATTCGTTTTGTGTCATGGCATAGTTAAGTTTTGGGTTGTCGTTTAGGGTTGTCGTTCTGCTGCTGCTGCTGCTGCTCGTTGTTGTTGCTTAATTAGCAAAACAGCAGAGCTCCGCTGACCCGAGCAATGTGCTGATGTTGTGCACATTCCGGGGCCCAGTCAAATGTCAACAGCTGCCCGCAAACACGAGACGAGAAGACGACAGAGACGGCAGAGCAAGACGGAGAGACGACACTTCGACGGGCGGGTCGGGTGAAGGGTCACGCCCACAAGTGTCGTCCCTTGGCATTTCTCTGCAGATATATATATGTATATACTCCCGTGCGTGTGTGTGTGTGTGTGTGTGAGTAGGCCCGGGACATGTATTTATTTCAAAGGCCATAATTAAATGCCGCAGCAGCTGCTGCCAACGCCTTTGAAGTCGTCAGGATTTGAGCGCAATGTCAGGCTTATTTAAATTTATTGTTGTTATTGTTGTTAATGCTGTCAGACACACACTTGCACACCACCCCAGCACTCCCGCACACACACTCGCACATGAGCCAATTGCCTCATTAAACCAATCAGAAACAATAATTTACTCGACTTCATTTCGCGCTCGCAAGTTTCAAAGTAAAAGTTAACTTCCACTTGCACACACACACGCACACTAACACACACATGCACAGCAACATACAGTTACACACACACACAGGCACACACATTAGCGCATTAAGGCAGCCAGACGACGGCGCCATGTGGGCGTGTTTAATCATTTGAAAGTGCTTAGCAACGGTAGCTTCTGGCTAGGAGCTGGAGGCGGAGCAGGAGTCGCAACTGGAGCCCTAGTGCTGGAGCAGGAGGAAGTTTTCCCCAAAGGCGTGGCGGACACTTTAGCTGCTTAGGCAGCCCCCGAAATGCCCACGCTGGCATTTCGCTAATTAAAAACTTGTTCAATGGAAAAGAATTTCAATCAAACAAATCTCGCAGCAGACAAAAGAAAAAGACGCAGCAACAGCGAAAAAGGGCAGAAGCAGCAGCAGCAGCAGCAGCAGCAATGGCAGCAGAACTAGGAGAGCAAGGACTCCGCCGGAGAAGGCTTTCAATTGAAAGGCAAACGTAATATGCATTATGTACTTTGGCCAGAGGTGAAAACTTTTTCAATGACCAGCGCGCAGACTTTTCACAGAAACAGAACACAGAACACAAAACACAAAAGATAAACAAGAAAACATGAAAAATGATAATAAATCAAAAGTTTGATAGCCGGCAAGTGTAGGGTATCTTTGAAGTCTGCGCAGACAGACAGGCGATCGAGTGGAAGTTTGCAAATTGAGCTGTCCGAAGAGGTCAATCACAGGCGGGCAAAAAATGCGCTCAACTCGACTGGCAGATACCCGGCACTATCCACTTTCACTTGCGCATGGGTTGCATATACCTGCACTGTATATCATCTGCGAGGTATACACTCACTGGGGACGTCGAGAGGTGCTTATGAATGCAAATTGCAATCCTTTACACACTTCTACTTATTACTTTGCCACAAGGCCCGTTGTGGATTATGAAAATGAACGCTGCTATTTACATAATTGATATTTAAAATATAAATTGAAAATATTGCGACACCCACACAGAGACGGCGTGGCGCTCAGACAGACAGGCACACAGACACAGACACAGCCAGAGACAGAGACAGAGACAGAGACAGAGACACGATTGCTGTCGTCGTACAACGAACCGGGCGTCATTAATTGAAAAATAATAATATACTTATAAGCGTCAGTCTGTTGCCGCTGCTCTCTGCGGCTTACCGAGTGGAGGAAGGAGAGGGAGCTGGGTAAGGACATAATGTTGTCATCTCGTCCTGGCGCCTGGTGGCCCATAAGGTATTCAGAGGGAAAAGAGCTGGAGCTGGTTTGATAAGTCAACTGCAACTGCGGATACTGTAAATTGATATGTGATAAAGCCATAGAGTAGGGGAGAGCGGAAAATAGTGTAATGGAAAAGAGAGAGAGAGAGAGAATGTCAGAAAAGCGACTGTAGAAGTCAATATCAGATGGAGTAAGAGAGCAAGCGAACCGAAGTAGAGATATTAGCATCAAGAAAGATTAAAAAGCTAAAAGAGTTTGGTGGAAAAAAAACTGTTGGAAAAAAACTAAGGAGAAGAGGTGGGAGTAAAAGGAGAACAGAAGTTACTTAGGTTATTTGGGTTACAAAAAAGGAGTTAGGATTCAAGACAGAAATATTGGAAGAAGAAACTATGTATAATTCTCGATATCTCTCTATGTATAGATATACATGCTCTCTTTGGCAGCAGGCGACCACATTATAGACAGTGGCCAATGGCGGGCGAAAACTTAACTATGCCGAAGTGCGCACACTCTCGCTTTCAATTTTCCTCTGCATTTACCTTTGTAATTACATTTTCAATGGCTGCAACCGAGGGGCGCCCAAAAGTACACAGCAGTACAGTAATTGCATATCGCACACTCGCCACACACACACACACACACTCTCTCACGCACAGATAGGTTGCTAGCAAATTTAATATGCAACTAAACGTTAATCATACGCCCCGTGGTTTGCTCAACGAGAGAGAGCGAGCGCGAGAGCGAGAGAGGGAACGGGAAAGGGCGACTGAGACTGACTCTTGCATATTCATTCGGGCTTAATTTGATTTTCACCGTTTGCTTATGCAAAATATTAAAATGAAAACGAGGCTCATTTGGGGTATTCCCGCTCGACATTTTGCTGTTCTTTTTCTGTCGGCGCTTCGAGCATTGATTTGATTTTCACAGTCTACTCCAACAATGGCTGCAGTTGCTGACAATGGCGAAGGGTTTTCCAATTACGTCGAATTGTTGTCCAATTTTCCACCTACAATGGAAAATATTGAAAAATTGCGGGGAAAAACAAGTTTCTGTTTAATCTAATTAGGCGCCTCGAGCGACGTGGAAATTATGCAAAGTTTGCTGTAGTTTGATTAGCGCACAATTACATGCAGTCAGCGGAGAGAGGGAAACTACACTGAAAAAAGCTTTAAAATTTAGCGCAAATTTCTGTTGACTTTAATTAAAAGTCTAAGCGGGAATTGCAGGCAGCGGGAAGTGGTTAAATCGTTAAATTTACTGCGCAAATTACTGCGAGCTACAACGGGCTGTGGTTGGATAGCCCCGTCTCTCTCTAGTGCTCTTCTCTCCTTTACTTGCCTACTTTTTCGTCTGTTTGTCTTGTCCTTTTTTTGCCGGGAAAGTCCCGTTCTGGCTCTCACTCTCTGCGCCGACTAAATAAATATTAGGCGACAGTTTTTCTTGGCTTGGCTCGGGCCAACTTGGCAACTGGCAAGTGGTAAATGCCGTCATTAAAGCGAGCCGCGTTTCTTGTCTAGCCGTTGCAGGCCCGCTCTTTAGGCGCTGGTTTGTTATTTCTGCTGTCCAAATTACTTGCGCTAATTAATTGCAAATTTTCCTGTTTCTCTTTTGCTTCAGCCCTCGCTCCCTTCCTGCTTCCTCCGGCTGAAATTGATCGATGACAAACTTAAATTTGTTTGCCCGTCAATGGAGCAAGAACCGAAGTAAACAACACACATTGGCGGACGGATAATAATAGAGTGTGCGTCGGCTTGACGGATTGTTTGCCAGCTGAAAAATTCATTAAAATAATTGAGAGTGGAAAATTCCTGGAAAAAACCATATGCGTAAGCATTAAATCCGACGTGAAAATGTGAAATAAATCAAATGAAAGCGCGTTATGTAAACGATTTAAACAATCGCTCAATCCCCAATGCAATCCACGTGATGTTCGCTGTGCATACCCTGCAGGCAACCTCGGACTGGCGGGGTGTAGTCTGTGGCTAGTTTGCCATCCACATCGCATTTGTACACATTTATTATGCATGGCCATCTATCATAACTCTGTGCTCTCTTGAAGGCCATCATCTCCGTTTGATTAATCTGAACAATCCTCTTAGCAGCCACACCCTGCACTTATCTGAGCAGCATAACTGCAATACTTTATGCCGATTTGTCGGCCGATTATTGGCACTCGCAATATGTTGTTGACCGAGTCTAATTGATTCGTTTCGGGGCCCAATGACCGACTTGGGCGACGTGACAATCGCCTTGATGGGACTAGCACAGGGCCGGCTTGCGGGTACGTTGTGGCCTTAAGCCCATTTAATGTAAGGCTCTGGTTTAATCATCAAACCGCGCATCAATCTAATGGAAGTGGGCATACATAATCTAATTAAACGAGGAGTCATAAGGGGGGGGGGGGTAAGAATGGGGTTCGGCTGTACTATCATTGACATCGTCATCATCATCGTCGTCGGTTCCTGGCCCAACCATAAATTACGCAATCTCAGCCAAAAGGCAAGTCATTAAATTTATGGGCGAGTCGAGTCGATGGCAAATAAAAGCTTTTTATTTATATTTTAATAGGCTTCCACTGGCTTCATTTCGATTGTTTTGTTGTGCAAATAATGATAAGCCGTTTGGGTTGACCCACCTAAAGGGGGGGAGGGGAGAGCGCGGGGGATGCGTTGTAAAGACTAAAAGCAACACGGGACAGGAGCACGAGTTAATGACGCGTTGGGGTTGGGTTGTTTTATTGCCAATTAGCATATTTTTAAATTAATTGCCGCTCATCGCCGGCTCCTCGAGTGCTACGAGCGAATGGAGTGGCTGACAGCTGTATACCCGCGCAAAATGGATTTAAATTTTCACGCATAAAAAATATTAAAATTATTAAAATCAAAGAATGGAACTATTAAAATCTTCAGTCACATTATTCCAACTTTTACATAAAAATAGTCAAGCCCGAAGGGTAGAGTATGCCAAGTCAAGCGCATTCGTGTCAGTTGCTGCTGCGAGCCATAAATCAAATGCTGCGAAAGTTCTGCCAGCTTTTTGCTTCGACTGTTTTCCTGCAGTTTTCCCATATGCCGGCGGCTTGTTGGCTCAGTCCTAAGACTTTCCATGGCTTTGCATGCAAATTTTCCGATTGTCGGGCAGAGAGAGCACAACTCAATTTATGCATTGGCAATTTAATTGAAATTTAATGGGAAATTTCAAATTTCAAACTTCTTATTTCAATTTCAATTTCTCGCATTCTCCATAATCTCGCATAGTTTTCTCGACTCTTAAAGCGTAAAACGTTTATGTGAATTTTGCCTGGGCAAATTGAGAGAAATGGAAATCAGCAAATGGAAATTGAAGTACTCCAAAGCCGTTGAATACTTAATGATAATTCAATTTCCTGCCGACAACCGGTTAACTTTGTAATCCCCTGTCTGGCAGGCAGCTCCAGCCTCCAGCCTACGCTTTGTGTGATTTTTATGTAAATAAATCCATTCTAAATACGCAATGGGAGCTGTGGCGGGGCGGGGGATTGCCCAGACGCAGCTGCCATTTAGGCAAACACACCCAACAGCCACACACACACACACACACACACATACACACATACACACACGTGCTCAGAGTGTGTGCAGAATGTCATTGTTATTAAAATAATTCACATTTAAATACAAGTGCACGACAAGTGTCTTAAAAGGGTTTCTGAGTTTGTGCAAACTTTTAGTTCCAGAGCGCAGCTAAGTGAGTGTTTGCACTGCGAGAAAGCGGGGCGCAGTTCCATACTCCCACTCTTCCCACTGTACTCTGTGTTCTCTCTTAGTTTTCATTGTGAGTTTCCTTGAGCAGCAGAAACTCGACTGCATTGTTTGCTCAGTAATTAGTTGGAGTTTGCTGCTGGCTCGACTTTTTCTCGCAGTGCACTTGTGCCGTTGGCGCCGGCTTGCCTCCTTTGCATTATAGATGTAAGACGACTCCGTTGGCGAAGTTTGACCAGCTGCTTGATTAAGTTTCGCATTGATTTTATACACACGCCGCGGGCAGCAGACAAGTGCAGCAGCAGCAGCAGCAGCAGTAACAGCTTTTTTGGCTGCCTCTGCCCCACTTCATGCCCCGGTCATCCCCCGGGGACAAGTGTTTGGCAACTTTGATTGCAAGTCCGTGTAATTAACAAATACATCGCAGATAACGATACTAATTAATATCAAGTATACGCCGCGTAGCACCCTGCAAAGGTCAACGGGTTATCCTAATTGCCAGCAGCTCGAGCACGCCATGGGATGTGATGCAAGAGGAGTTAACTTCAATTACGTGGACATTGCTTTGCAGAGGACTTCCAGGAGGACTTCCTGGCCGGAGGACTCGACTGCGAGTTGCGCTGCGGAATTTTCATTTCGTTTTCTTTGTCTCAACTTTCTTTCGACTTGCGAATAGTTTGCGCAACTGAATCAAGCGGCAAACAAGGAGACGGAGAGTAATCCCATTCCATTCCTGTATCCTGCCCAGCAGCTTGTTTTTTATGCCATTAAAAATGGGATAGAATGGTGTATTTGTTTTGTGCAAATGTGAGAAACAGGCATAAAAAGGCTTCGTATACTACTACGTAAATATAGTAATGATACTACGTAAATATAGTACTGATACTGACATTGACATGAAATTACCGCCAGATATCATCAACAGTCCTGCCAACTCGAGAAAAAAAGAACTAGTCCGCCATCTTAAGCCCGCGAATTTTAAATTGAAAATTCACCTTACTTCTTGCCCATATATCATATTAATTTTATTTCAGGAGTATTTAAATTTTATTCAAGCGGTTATACTTATCTAATTTACAATTTAATAGAATGTTTTCTTATAAACAAACAATAAATATTTGTATGGCGAGATGAACGGTAACATGCAGTCGAGCGTGCTCCGCTGTAGCTTTCTCTGCGCTGTTTTTATTGTCTGTTCGAACTGCAAGCTCGAGGACTTCGCACCGAGATCAGGCGCCGACTCGGTCTCCAGTTCCAGCTCAGCTATTGCAGCTATTTGTTCTGCAGCTCAAGGTGGAATTATCTGGCGCCCAGCTTATGTTAATAAGCGCCCAGCCGCAATTGTTGTACACGGCGAAAGCTGCTCGCAATCCTCTGCAATCACGGGCGCATTATTTACAGCATTCACCCGAGTTGGGGCAAATCGAAAATTTATGCAGAAAGTGAGGAGAGCGCACTCGCTCTCTCTCTCTCTCTCTCTCTCTCTCTCTCTCTTTGTTCCTCTCTCTCTTTTTGGCTTAAGATGCTATCGGAAATGGACTAGAAACGGTCTGCGGCGCTGGCGAAATGAGACGCGACAAATTGAGAGTTTGATTCGCAAGCGAAAAGATTGTCTACGGCTCGCTTAAAGCGAATCTCAGCAGGAGCTCACACACAATGACAGCTGCCATTACTCACACACACATACACACACACACCGCCCACAAAGCCAGTGGAACACATCACATCAATCATATCCTCATTCAGAGCTCTGACAGCTGAACATTGAGATGAGCATTGAAATCCTTTCAAGGGCGACTCAAACTTTGAACTTTTCAGCAGCTCTAGAAGCATCCTTCGCCTCAGGGATTCTAGGAAGGGGGAGCGGCTGAAGTAGAGCAGGGTTCAAAGGTTAAAGCTAACGCTCATAACGGGACAAGTAAATTTCGTGGTTTAGCCATAAAGCTAGCAAATTAAGTAGGCATTTTTATGTGTGTGTGTGAAAGTGTTTGTGCGTGCATGTATGTATGTGTGCGAGTGTCGCGCGTAATTTAGCCAAAAATTTTATGTGTTTCCCTCACGTTCGCAGTTCAAGTGCAAATTACATTTAGGGTCGCAACAACAACTGCACACACACACACACACACACGCACACACAGCGACACAGAGAGAGAGACAATAAAGGGGCTTAACTGGCAGCGCAACAAATAAGCGCGGCCCCAGCATGGCGGAAGTTGTTATGCAAATTTCCTATCAAATTTGCTGTGGCCTGTTTCTACGCATTTTCATTATTTTCACTGTCGTATTATGCCTGCTTGTTGTTGTAGCTGTTGTGATTGTTCGATTAATGCCATGTGTGTGATGTGTGTGATGTGTGTATTCTAGCGTTAAGCCTTAAAGTCTAACAATGAGCGGGAGACGCCGAGGGAATCTGCTTGCCATAAAAACAGCTGGAACAAAGCTGCAGTGAGAGACGGAAATCCGCTGCAGCCGCTTAAGCGGTCAGTTTATGCAGCACAGTGGAATGGGATGGGGGAAGGTGGGAGGCCTGCTGCAACCCTTCTGAATATTTACGCTTTTTTGCTGACACTCGACATAATCCTAAGGCCATCAGCAAAGTTGGGGCCGAAAACAAGTTGCGCGAGTATTTAATACACTTTGTCAGGCGGTTTTTCTTCCACTCATTTGGAACACCCTTGCAAAGGGTATATATAGTATAGAAAACATTTCCGACCAATTAATATGATGAAATAATTGGGTGAAACTTCTGCTAGTAGGCTATAGGGTATACAACAAACCAGTCTCTCTAACCTACTCTTATTTTTTCCCCGTGCAAATATAGTTCAAAGTAAACCTTCGGCTGCCTGTGCGCACCTGCAAGTGCCCCCAGCTCCTACCGTCACAGCAACCGCACCTACGCGTGCTGCAGGGGCAAAAAACTCACAGAGAGAATATGCGAATTTTTCGGGCTGGCAATTTGTCGGCGTCACACGCGGCGTATGTGTGATACGCGCATGTGTGGGCCACATGCCACCGCGGCTTCAAATTTCTAATAACACTTTGGCTTCAAGTGCGTCTCGTTGTCAACGTTGTCAGCGGCAACAACAGCAACGAAAACAACAACAGTACAGGGCTGGGTCTTAATTAAGCCAGTTAGTTGTTACACATACGCCCCGTTGCACACAGGACAATTAGCTGGGAGAACTCCTTGCCTCTCTCGCTTGGCACTATCGGAGAAGTTCGCTTAAGTTGTGCTGCTTGTCCTTCCCCCCCTGTTGCTTCGGCTGGCAGAAGTAGATTAATTAACTGATTTTTCGCAGTGAAAGTTTGCGCCGGGCAAACTCACGCCTCAATTGCCGTCCGGTCCGTCCGACTGCTCCGGCTGGCAGAATGTTTGCCAAAGTGCTGTAGAGCTGGCTTTAAGCCTGATCGCACCCAGAAATCTCAGTGGGAAAACGAGTATCTATGTTTGTGTGTGTGTGTGTGTGTGTGTATGTGTATGTGCATTACAGTTTAAACTCAATTTGCCGCCAGGCTGGCAGACGACTGGCAAAATGTCCAGTAGAATCAACAACAACAGCCTCAACCACTTAAAGGACAACAAGCACTAAACACACTCAGAGTGAGAGCGGGAGAGAGAGAGAGAGAGAGAGAAACTCTGTGAGTACCAGCTTGTGTGTGTGTGTGTGTTGTTTCAGCTTCTTGACAGGTGTTAAAAATGGCGCCAACTTGTTTGGCATTGCTTTTCTCGTTTATAGTTCTGCTCGCTGTTGCTGCTGTTGTTGTTGTTGTTGTTGCTGCTGCTGTTGTCGAGAAGAGTTTGCCATTCAGACCTGATGCAAATTGAGAAGGGCACAATGAGCACAGCAACAACAGCAAGCACAACAACATAAATTAAAATGGAAGCTAAAGCATTTGATTTGCAGGTTTTGGCTTGGGTTAAGAGCGAGTAAGAACGATAAAGAAAAGAGATTTAAATTGAATTCAAATGAAACTTTGATTATTAAATTAAATTTAAATTAATATACCAAAAAATACTTTTACTTGTAGCTTTGGCCCTAAAACAGATTAAAACAGATTTTCAAATTTAAACTTTGCCGACAGTTGATATTCCGCTCGCATGTAAACTCTGCTGCTGCCTTTGCAGTTCTCTGCTGCCCTCTTCTTTCCTAGAAAATTGACTTTTGCTGCCCTCGTCAATTAGATCAAAGAGTTGCGCATGTATTTTCTTACCTCAAGTTTGCTAGTTCGCATTTTAAGCCTATCAACTTCGTGGCAAAAGCAATTCAAGTTACGTTTTGTGGCGAGCTCAGCGAAATAATTGCTCTCCAGCTCTCGCCCAAAGTTAGTTGGTTCAATTTGGCGACGCTGGCAGCCATAGCAATGCACACACAGACACACACACACACACATACACACACCTGGCGCAGACACTTACTATACACACACACATGCGCGCAGACAAAGACATGAGACACCGCAAATATTTAATGGTTTCGTAAACTAGAAAATATTAGAAAGGAATAACATGGAAAAATAGTATTAGACAAGTTTGCTTCAACGACCAAAAACTAAGAGAGAGGGAGAGAGACGGACAGAGAGAGGGAGAGAGCAGCAGGGCAAGCCCAAGCGAGTTCAGTCACGTTTCCCTGGAACACGGTGCGTATGAGTATTGGTTTGTCTGCACGTCTGGTTCCAATTTCAAATATAATACACTCATGACAGCAGGTAGAGCTCGTCGTAACAGCAACACACACACACACATGTACATTTACAATCACATGCACACACACACTCGCACTCACACACCGTTGCAGTCAGCGTATCTGGCATGCTTGATCTAATTTGTTGCTGCAATGTTTGCTGTTCTGGCTGCACAATGGAAAACTTTAATGACTTTTGATACGATTTAATTAAATTTTGACCATTTCCTTTTGTCTGCTAACGCTGCTCCTTCCCGCTGCGTTGGCCTTGTCCCAGCTTGTTACCTTTTTCTTGTTTCCCTTGCTTTGTTTTGCTTCTGCTTTTTAGTTTGTCGGAAAAATGCTTTTGTTGTTCGAGATTTAAAGCGAGCTTCCGCGTATGAACTATTTCGGGGAATTTGCTGAAAATTTAATCAAGCTTCGCATGATTGCGTTAATTAATTAATAATGCCTGCCCTCACAGCATTTGTCACCGCTGACGAAAAACTAGAAAACTCGCCACGTGTTGAGTGCCAACAAAGTGACCCCCGACAGGGCTGCGATCTCGGTCCGGATCCTAGGCAAGCCCCGGGGCAACCCCATTGTGGGGGTGCGCTTTGACTAATTTATGTTCGTACACATCCGGCTAGCTGCAATAAAAACAGAAGCGGAGCAACAATAAATACGCACTGGACTGTTGGATACCGTTCACACCGTTTGCATTTTTTTTTTTAATGTTGAGTACATCTTTTGATGCTATAAAATATTTATTATAAAGAATACGTATTTTGTTCTCCGAATATTATTCCTTCTGCTTGTAACACACACACTTATGCAAAAAACTAATCAACTTTTATTAGGAATAGTCAATGGGTGCAGGGTATCGCCACAACAGCTGCTGCTACTGCTCGGGTTCCATTTGTGGCAAATTTACTCAATTAACATGTTTAATGCCATTTTTTGGGACGTCTTTTTGCTCGTGTTCGGTTTGTTTTTCTCTGAAGGTCCCGGCCGTCAACGACAGCGCTCATAAAGTGTGTTCCGTCCCGGCCACGCCTCCGCCCTGCTTGTTAATTATTAACATCAAACGGCTTTCGGGGCCCGGGTTCGACATTTATTGTGGCTTTTACAGGTAATGAAATCCCGTTTAGTTAAACCAAGCGTTGAGCCTAAGCCGCTCTCGCTGGTAGCTTCAGCTCTCTGCTGGATTTGAGTTGTCGTCCACCCACTCGAAAGTGCACTCATATCTGGTAAGAAGAAGAAGACGAAGTAGAAGGCGAAACTAATGCGCCGGGCTTAAGCAGCCTGCGACGACACTTTAAGACGCCTCCGTCGGATCCTGCACTCCACCTCGGACCGGAGAGAGCGCTTCAGTCTGTAGTCTGACAATTGACAGTTACATGGAAAAGCAGCTAACGAGGCATGTGTGTGCGTGTGTGAGAGTGTGTGTGTGTGTGTGTGTTTGCGTAGGCGAGCTGGCCAGAAAAGCAATTATGTGTAGACACAGCAGAGCAGGTTGAACTGCTGCTGCCAGCTCGATATAGCATATAGCTATAGAGCCATAGTCGGAGTTGGAGTCGGATTCCTAGTCGGAGCACATGAATTAAATAGGCTCGCATTAAAACATGACAGTTCGCTGGCCATTAGTTTAATTGGACTCGGTCTAGTCTGCGATCTATCTCTATTTCTATTTCCCTCTCTCTCTCTCTCTCTCTCTCGCACTGCTGATTAACTGTTGGGCAATCACAGAGAAATCCTATTATAATTACAGTTTATGCTTGCTGACTCTGTTTAGAGGAAGGGGCAGAGGGTGAGGTAAGTGCTCTATAATGATATGCCATAAACAACTCAACAACGTGTTCATTCATGTTTACAGCGGAAACTGAAGGGCGCCATAAGTTGCAAGTTGCACAGCTTAAACGAGGGAAGGAAGCAGGGGGCAGGCGGTCGGGGGAGAACTGTAAGCTGATTGCACAAAAGCAACGCCAACGAGCTGAGAGCATCAAACGAGCAGCAAACTTGGAGTCAAGTGCAGCAGAATACCCTGCAATCGGGCTGCCCATTGGGAATTTGGCATAGCAAGAGGTAAGGGTATGGGGAGGGGGTTTGCTGAAGTTAGTTGAGGTTGTTTGAGATTGCACAGCAGTAGAGTGGCAGCTGCTGTCTGGCAAGTCGTTTCGCCTAATCATGCAAATCTGTGCACATAACATAATGGATAATCAGCTCAGCATGTTTACCCGATTTCCAGCTATATATTTTTGTTGTACTTCAGCTGCTTGTAGTTGTTCTACTCGCTTGCCAGATATTGTTTTTTCCAGCGTTGCCTGCTTGACGTGTATGCTCCGTCCGTGCTCTCCGTCTCTTTCTCTCTCGCATAGCATTGCCAAGTACGCCTCGTTTAGCTCGAACACGTATGTAGTGTATGTTCTGTCTCTGTCTTCCACGTCTCTCTCACTCACTCTTACTCCTTCTCGCGCTTGTTACCCTTCTCCTTTCCTCACATATCACAATCAAGTGAGCTTTTTTGCCTGTTATTACAGACCTCACGTAATTACGTTAATGAGGCTCATTAGATGCGGCCCAGGAGAGTGTATCTCGCTCTACACACACACTCCTCTTACAGTTGAGGGGCACCCTCCACTTCCACTTCACTTGGAACTGCAACAATCAAGCGCAGTGCTCGGTCGACAGCAAGTGTTAACAAGCGTTGACTGCGCTTTAAAGCTTTATTAATGCCCCCATTTGGGGGGCAGTGTGCGAGGAGAGGTGGGCACATAACGCCATCCACTTAGCCTGCAAACGACGCCGTCAGATTCGTTCAGACGTGCTTTGATGGGCGCCGGGCAAAAGGCCGAGCAGCCGTGCAGGATTCGAGCCGTGTCAGCGGCAGCAGCAGCAACAGCAGCAACAGCAGCTCGACTGCATTTGCCTGCTAATTGTAGTTAAATCAAATATGCAGAGGCTGCAGCTCGCCAACCCGACAGACCGACAGGCCGACAGACCGACAGGCCGATCTGGTGCCGACATTTAGGCGCTGCTGCTGCACGTGCGCCTCCTCGAATACCCATCCGTGCTGCGGCTGCTGGCACAGGCCGTGGCGCAGCTACCGGCACGTTGCCATGACATTAAAGTGAAACCCGCGCGCTCCCCTTGCCGCCTTTAGCTACCTTTCGCATTCAGCCAAGCTGTTGGCAGCATGCACTTAACGACGCATGAGTTAGGCCCGAGCTCCAGCCCGGAGTCCTTAGTCCGGAGCCCAGCGTCCTGCGCTCTAAGTCCTCATGTCCTTACCCGCAATTTGCTCGCTCGACTGGCTGCTGCTGCTCTGTTCAGCTGCCTGGCAAAAGTTTTTCAATCAATTTCATATGAAAACTTTTCACCACACAAAGGCTGACAGTGCGTATGCTTAATAAAAAGATAAACGAGCAGCCGTAATTAAGTACACGCCGAGGCAACTGCAAACAATCGCAGCGCATCGCATCGCATCGCAGCGCCAAGTTTTCAGTTTTAAGCATCAATCCGGAAAACTATGAATCTGAAATGTCAGCGCAGACTATATACGTCTTTTACGGGCAATTAAACAGTTATTCAATTACTTTCTAAAATTCCTCGAAATTTGTTTAATGAAATTAGTTGAGTTTTTGTGTGGCAGAAGTTGATTTTGTTTTGCTAAGCTGAAGAGGACTCTGAGGATTTTAGTTATGGTTTTGTTTGCGATTTGGCCGAGAGAAGAGTTTTCAGTTATGCATCCAAATATATTTGGCTTTGGTCAGGCGCTCTTTTGAGCTTTGACCGGGAAAGTAAATTGAGTATGCTCTACAGTCTTAATCCCCAGTGCAGTGTGCTTCAATTAGTCTTGCTACAATTCTGTTCTGTTCTTCTTAGCAGTTCTCTTACCTTGACCTTTAACCTTATGATTAGTGGAAAATTATTGTATTAAATTAATTCATCCTCACTTTAAGCAGTTGCTTTACTTTGCGATTTGAAACTTCTGCTTTAAGCTTCTCTCAACCTCCAACTCCAGTCTCAACTCCCATTATTACCCCCACCTCAGGCGATTATGAACATCTCGATGACCTCTGCCCACGCAGGACGCGTAATCTTTATTCGATTCCGGCTAGTTATGTGTTCGTTAGACTGAATGCTTCGCAGTCGCAACACGTTTCAATAATGGCCCGGAATGCTGCTGGAGAGCCTCGGCCAACGGCGCGATAAAAATGTGTTTATGAATGTAACCGATGCGCCCGGCTGTGTTTTATTACCTGGCGCGAGGCGGGACGGCGCGAGGCTGCGGCTGTGCGACACGAGGCCTTGCACAATCAGAGCTCTGAGCAGTTCGCGCAACTTTCTGTGGAATTTATTATTAATTGAGATCAGCGGAATTAACGGCCGTGCGCAATTCGAACTGTCAGAACGCAATCATTTATTACGCAATTGGAGTGAGAAAAAGTGCGGGAGAGAGAGAGAGAGAGAGCGAGAGTGGGGCAAGACCCTTCAAAACTTCAGCGAAATTAGGCGGAATTGCTCTAATTAATAGCCGGCTACTTTAGGCCATTATGGAAAGTATTAGCGGCTTGAAAAGAAAGCTAACAGGTCGGTCATGGCTAAAGCACAGGAAAGTCGATTGCATTTGTGGGAAGGTTCTTTGAAAATTGTGGAACTTTTTGTAGAAACGATTTTAATTATTACGTTTCTTTTTATGTTTTAAAGAGCAGAGTTTTCTCAAAATTCAAAATGAGAGTTTCAAAATGCCTGCTCATGGCGAGCATGTTCTTAAAATCAAGTTCAAGATCTTCTAAAGATTTATGTAATGACGGAACAAATATTTATTAATTTATTAAAATAAATTCAGGCTTATCCAACTACAATAGATAAAATAATAATTTAAAAATGCCGATTTAGTAGCTCAAAAACTATGTTTAAAGAAGTTTTCATTTCTGAAAATGTTTAGGAACTTCTTCTTAATTACGGGATTTTATTTCTCCCAACTTCGCAATCTCCTTAATTCATGGAACACATTCCTAGGGTCGGCTCGTGTCCGTATCCAAATTAAACTTTATTAAAATCCTGCGAGTTGCTAGGATCTCCCGCTGGGACACGCGCAGCCAGTGGGCTAAATGTAAAATTATTGAAAAACTTATTAAGTTGCCCCCGCAAAATGTGTTTACGACATGTTGTACCTAGAGAAACGTTGGAGGGGATGCTGTAAACGGAGACTCGTTGGCTTTATTTATTACACAATAATTAATTAAGTTAATTCTGTTTATTCTCAAGCTTCGGTTCTGTAAAGGACTTAGGGCTAGAGCACTTAATTGGCTAACTAATTTCATTAGAAACAGCAAAAACAACAGCGAAAACAACAAAATGGCAACGTTGCGATTGGATCAAATTTATCATAACATTTATCGACTATTTCTATAGATCTTTTTTGCGTTTTCTTTTTCGTCTACTCAACTATTTATCAATTAATTAAAGGCTAATTATGAAACATTTGAGTTATTCGATTCGATTCGATTCGCTTTGATTCGATGCGATGCGCGGGTATTAATTGTCGCCATATTCCTTGCGGATTGGGAACACTTGCTGGGGCTCAGCGCAAGTGCTCCGAATCCAGCTGGACTTATTTAAATACAAGTATATGGTAGCGGGAACAGATCGATGCAGCCTTCACTTATCACGTACGATACTCGCTATGAACTATGTAAACAGTCGATGCAACAAATATGGTATATATATATATATATATATACTCAAGGTCTGGGTTGCAAAAAGTGCATCCGCTGTCGACTCAAGCTAAAACCGAGTTCCGTATGTCGTATAACGTATATCGTCTATCGTCTATATAATCTGTACATATTAAACGTTAAGTAGTCGCTAGAGAAAATTCGTAGTTTCTGTCGGGGCGCACAAATATGGAAATTCAAATTGGAATAAAATGTCAAATTCATATGCAGCTGCAGCTGGAGACGGAGATGGATAGGGATGCATGTTTAGTCATTCTGTTTGACAGGATAATGCTCAGGGGCAGCGGAAGTGGGAGGGGCAGCTGCTTGTGTGTCCTTGTGCGCAAGATATATGAGATATATATATGAATATATATATATATATATATATATCATATATCGCATTACATATGCACGGATTTCGGTGTGAGCAGCTGAGCACAGCAATGAGCTGTGAAGCTCGCGTGCGCGAGCCAATGGTGCGTATGAGTGATGCGAGTGATGCGAGAGTAAAACGCGCTTTGTTTCGCTCTTTGCGCTGCTCGCAATATGCAAAACGCCCGAGAGCACATTTGTATGCAATAGTTTATTGTGTGCGCGCCGCAGAATAACTTATCAAGCGTAAACTGTTGTTTGGACCAAAACACGATTACGATAACGATAACGATAACCATGACGATTACGATTACGATTACGTTACGATTATGTTAGCCATTACGAATACGATTACGTTACGATGACCATTACTTTACGATTACGCTACGATTTCGTTACGATTACGTTACGTTTACGCTACGATTACGTTACGATTTCGTTGCGATTACGTTACGATTACGAATACTTATCATATCTTACACAATCACCGGGCACTCGGCTGCACTGGCCACTGAGTGCGATTACGCGTTCGCATCCGCATCCGCATCCGCATCCGCGCACAGCTGATGGTCGACGGCGCCGCTGGCTTTGTCCACGACCACAACAATCGTCTGGAACTGTAATGCGGTGCCGGCTTGCTGCACTTGCTCCTCCTCCCGCCGTCGGCGCCTCAGGGCACTTAGCAGGCGGGCGCGCAGTGTGCCACCTGCTGCTCCTCCTTCGCCACCCCTGCCAAGGTGGCTGTGTATGGGCTCCAGTGGCGGCTTGGGGTAGCAGCGCTGCTGCTGTCTCTGCTACAGATTCGTCACCTGCGTAACGGTCGTGTTGCCGGCCAGCGTGACCAGCTGTGGCTGCTTGTCCGGCGCCGCAGCCACCACTGAGCGCTGCAGTCCGTCGGCGCGTGTCGCCGCCAGCTCGTCCTGCGCCACGGGCATCCACTTGTCCAGAAACTTGGGCCGGAACAGCAGCGTGAAGGTGCTGCGGAACTGTTTGCTCATCGAGCAGTACAGTATGAAGTTGATGCTCGAGTTGACGAGGGCCAGCACGTCCATTAGGTCACCTGCGGGGAAGATGTGAGAGAGAGATAGAGAGAGAGTTTAGACCGGCGAAAGGCCGTAGGGTAGGAGAGCTGCACCCACTCAGTCTAAGGTAGCACTGTATGAGGAAGGCGTCGCCCAGCACCGTGTTCAGCAGTCCCATGATGCCCTGCGGGAACTCCGTGATGAGGAAGAGCAGCAGCACGGCGAGCAGCATGCGTGTGGTGCGATCCGTCTGCTTCTCCTTCTCCAGCGTCTTGCTGTTCTTGCGCGGTCGCTCGCTCGCCTTGCCGTTCTGCGTGGACTTCGTGCCATTGCTGGCACCCGGCCCGGCCCCCGCCGTTGCAGGCTTGCTGGTGAGCTTCTTGCGCCGCCGCTTGGCCTCGAGCAGCGCCAGTATCAAACGCACCGAGAGTATGGTGAGTGCGATGCAGGGTATCAGCTTGATCAGCACGCTGTAGATGAGGAACGTCGTGTTGCGCAGCGAGACGTTGTGCAGCGCCAGGTCGCTGTGGTACAGCCGATAGACGGTCACATTGCGCGCCACCAGCGAGGCCGGCTTCACTGTCGACGTGGGCGTGGCCAGCGTGCTTGCATTCAGCCAGAGCGTGTCATTGGAGGCGAGCAGGCTGCTGGGCGTGGCATTGAGTGCGGCCACCGACGCGCTCTGCAGCTCGTTGTTGTAGTCGATGACGAACTGCGTCAGCGGAATGCTCTTCAGCACTTTGCCCTGTGCGTCCAGCTGGTCGAGCCACTCGGTGATGGCGGTGATCAGGTAGAGCGACGGCGACACCACCAGCACACAGACCACATAGGCCGTCGTTATGGTGATGATGGTGGTGCGCATGCCGCACCACAGCCGGTTCTTCTGCGGGTAACCCACCGCGATGTAGCGCCACACGGCGAGCGTCACCGTCAGCCAAATGGAGATGGTGTGCAGCACCTGCGCAAAGATCGAGTGAAACCGAATGAAGCAGGCCCAGCTGTAGCTGAGCTTCTCCTCGCGCGGCAGACTGTCCGTCAGTATGTAGTCGTGCACGGTGTACGGTATATACTCCAGCATCACGGCCAGATCGGCCACGGCGAGGCCCGTAAGGATGGCGTTCGTCGGTGAGCGCATCTCGCGGCGCGTCAGCACGATGATGTTCAGCGTGTTCGCGATGGTGCCCAGGATGCACACGACCAGCGAGACGTAGCCGTGCATGTTCTTGTAGCTGCGGGGGAGAAAGAGAGAGAATATACTTGGAGTGAATACTTCGACTTGGCTATACCCTCTCTTTTTTAGAGAAGGAAGAAGAGTCGGAGAAGGCAGCAGACCTTAACTAAACAAAGTATTAGTTGCAAACTTGCATATACCCTGCACCACATGTGTTATATAGGCAGGTTTTTGTATTTTTGGCTTACACTAGGATCTAGGATAATTTAAAAAAAGAAAAATTTGACTTGCTCTATAAGATATAATCCTTCCTTCCTTCATTAATCCTACCTCAGCCCCGACTAGTAAATACCCTGCACAGATATAGCCAGCATATAACTCAAGTCCATTAATTCTCAACTAAGCAGACAGAGCAAGTCACTGGAAGCGTCACCCGGCAGGTATGTGGGCTCACACCTTCTGTTTTTTTGGCCTTTAAACGTAATTGAATCTCTCCTGAGAGAGAGGAATGTCACCTGTGAGTAATTGTGGCTTATACAATTACGTGTGGGCCTCGCTTTAATTAGCTAAGCCAACGTTAATGCGCTCGCTGTGGTCTGTCGAGATGTCTCTCTCGATTCCGCATGGAATGTGTGTGCGGAGAGCGCTGAGATTAGGCTGATGGAGGGGTACAAGGGAAGGGGTGATAAGGGGGCAACAGGCAAGGGCTGTCTGTCTGGTTTAGCAATTAGATGTGTATCTAACACTTGGCCATTTACTTAGCGTGCGTGTGTGTGTGTGTGCGTGTGTGCGTCAAAGACGTGCCAAATTGCCAAAGACAGCGCCAAGGCGACGCTCGACGCTCGACGCGCGACGCTTGACGCTGTCACGCCCCGGCCAGACGGCCCCAAACACAGTTATTCACTCGGAGCACCACTTAAGCGCGGGCCTGCACACAACAAGAAGAAGAATTGTAACGCCAATGTGTCAACAATCACACATCGGTGGGGATAGGCAGACGGCAGGGCGGACAAACAGACAGACAGACAGACAGACAGACGAACAGACAAAGGCAGGCAGGCAAGCAGACATACAGACAGACAGACATTCGAACAGACAGCGGTAAGCAGGCAGAGCAGAGCAGCTATAGGGAGATAGAGAGAGAGAGAGAGAGAGAGAGACGACTTGAGAGAGACAACAAGTCAGTCTGTCAGTCTCATTGTCAGTCTGTCTGCAAGTCAGTCCCTCAGTCTGTCAGTCAGTCAAGTGCAACCCTTTCTGTCGGCCCTCGCAGCGTTCGCCATGACAACGCGACGTATGCGCAATATGCGAGCCAAAGTTGAAGCCAAAGTTTGACACACGCACAAAACAAGCAATTAACATGAATAATAATAATGATCCGTTTTTTGTGCTCCCTCAGGCTACCCTCTGGCTGGCCCCCCCCCTCTTTTCCTCCCTCTCTCCACGCGTTGTCAAGGTCATGGGCAAGAAAACGTTTAATTTTCCAAATGCGTCGCGACGCTTTTCTCAGAAAAAAAAAACGCGTACACATAGAACGGCCAACTAGGAGCGAGCGCAAAAAGGCGAAATAATAAATTACAGTTGCACAAAAAAAAAACAGTTACAGTCGCCGTTATGTGTGTGCTGTTCCCGTTACATTTGCTGTTACAGTTACATGCATGTTTTCGCCGGCAACAAAAAGCGCTTTCAATTTTGACGGACAGCCTGTCGCAGTGCCGGCACACTCATTGTAATGGCTTTTAACTGCTGGACAGGCAGACAGACAGGGGAGCGAGCGAAGCGGAGGCCGTCAGTCGGCAACAGTGATGCCAAGTCAGGTCTTTTTCCGCCAGAACTGGCTTTTTTGCAAAGAGCAGCTGCGGAAACAGCGGAATTTTAACTTTTTTCCCAATTTTCTCCAGGCTAATATGTGTTTTAAATTTATAATTTTATTATTATTATTTTTTTAACTCTATTATTTATTATTACTATTTACTTTTTATTTTATGCTTATTTTATTACTTTTAGATTAAATTATTGCGGTCTTTTATTATTGGTAACAAATTCGATTGCACATCAGTAGTATAACCATACACCCAATGGGAACTTCAGATGGTTGGCAACACTGTTCGGCTGTTCGCTCCAGCGGCAATGCGATGTGACGGCCAGCGAGTGCGTGGGAGCTCCAAATTGAGTGCGAAATTGAAGCGGTTTTTGTGTCGGGCGTACGCACTGGGGAACAACTGCAGGGGAGCGGGAGGAGCTGAAACTAGGCAGCAGAGTGGTCGCAGCTAAACAACCTTTTCAGAGGCCAAACTCTACGCGTCCATTCATCAAATTCATTTGAGCCAGGCGCATGCTGCGCTGCATTCCAGAGCCTGTGCCTGTCTGTCTTGCACAGGTCGAGCAACAGCATACCTGAGCTTCAGCTTCAGCTTCAACCTGTGAACTCACCTGGTCCCCCCCCTGTCAGCTGCTGATGCCCCTGCCCTTGCTAAGTTTAATTTATTGCCCTTGATAATCCATGTTGATGAATGGCGACAGAGAAGGCGACGACGACGACGGCGATGCTTGCATCGAATTGTTTTGTTCATTTGCCAAGTTCGAGACAACGCACAGCGCAGAGGGGTGGATGGAAAGGGATGTAGGGAGGATGTGAGCAGCAGCACATGCTGTCTGAATCTATCACCTGTGTGTAGTGGAAACTTTCAGCGGGAAAACATTAAAGTTTGCCTCTAGCCCAGAAACAGCTGCTCGGGCGAGAGAGTAAGAGCTGCAAGCACTGCAAAATATGCTAAAATAAAATGAAATGAATAATGTTTTTGTATATTTTTTGCTCGGGTATAATATTTTGTAATCGTTTTCGTGGAATTTCCCGTTAAGCTGGCGCAAAAAACATTCGCAATCAAATGGAAAAGAATTTAAATTATAACAAAAGCATGCGAAAAGCATGTGAAAGCCCGGCCGAGTGTTCAGCTGGCGCCATTTTTAATGCGCACCCGTACGGGCGGGCAGCTGTCCCGTCCCCTGCCTCCCGCCCTCGAGTGAACCTTTTATGCGTTTCGGTTTTGCCTGGCAAAGTAAGCTGCCAGCGAGTGCGATAAACAGCCAACACTTTGCACTGCAATATGCCGGGAAGAAGCCTCCCGCTCTCCCCTTTCCTTCCGCTCCACTTTCTCTGTCTGTGTGTGTATGAGCAGCTTAAGGCTTGCGGCGGCTTTAAAGCTGCAGCCTATGGCAGCTCAAGCTAAAGTCTAATTTGTTGGGTTGTAAAACAGCAGTTGCTCCAGCTAAAACTAACCGAACTTAGCGGGAAAAGCTCTGCAGGCCACGCCACAGTTTAATTTGCTACGGTGTGTAGCGAGAGTTGCTCTAGCCGAAACTAGCTACACTTAGCGGGAAAAGCTCTACAGCTCTAGCCAAGGTCTCGTTTGTTAAGATGGAAACCAGTAATTAGACTGGCCGAATCCTGCCAGAAGAACTATGCAGCTCAAGCCAGCATTTTTTTTATATTGAAATGGCTGCGAAAATAGCCGAATTTGGCTGCAAAAATGCTGTAGCCTAACTAAAGAGAAGCACGTCAAGTACTTGCCTGCGCCTGCAATAAGTGGGCGGGCATTTGGCTGCATTCAATTTCTCCCTCTTTCACTTTCTCCCTCTCGGCCTGCGTGTTGTTTGCCGTGTAAACGAGAAAGCGGAAGAGCGGAACAACGGTAGAGCGGAAGCTGCGATACGACAGGATACAGCAGGAATAACGGAATAAGCGCAGACTGTTTTTACTGCCGGCAAACATGTATATGTGTGTGTGGGCGTGCTAAGACGTAGCTTCAACATGTGGGGGGCGGGCTGGTGTTGGATTTTCTTCCAGGATTGATAACACGGCAAATGCAAATACTTAGTTCGATATTACGCGAGACTCTTAAGTTATCTGCAGTTTTATTGTGATTTTTATAGATGGTTTATAGAGCCGCTTTATGGCCATCATAAAGTGCTTCAGTCTTGGCCTCTCTTTTATGCCAGCTCAACTCATTGAGCAGCGGATTAATGACGGGGGAAATACAGCAGGCAATCGTTGTAAATTCCAAAATTAATTTATATGCAGCCTACGTCTATTTCCAGATCTCCAGATGGGGCGGGACGATGTTCGAATTCTGCTCGAATCGTCAAAATTTCAATTTAAGTTATGTGTTTATCTCGAAATCAATTTCCAGCCCCGCCGAGACTTTGCTTTGTCGCTGGCGTTTTACGAGCGTTTAGCATGCAAGAACAATAAATATTTGTCATTATTATTTAACGAAAACACACACACACACCCACACAAATAGGTAAACACACACAAACACACACATACACACTCTTGTAATTTATGTGTGTCGCTTAAATTGCTTTAACAGGCAATTGGCCTTGGCACATCTGGATTAATCATCACATCGACATGGGCGGAGAGCTAAGAGCGGGAGGGAGGGGGCGTTGCCAATGCGAATCACTTTAAGAACAGGCATAAAAAATAAGGCGAGCTACAGTCGCATGTACTCGGCTGTTGGATACCATTCACTGAGTTTTGCTGTTGGAAATGGCTGGCAGGCCGTCAGATGTTTTTACAGATGCACTGCCAGATAGATAGACCGACGAAAAAAATACTGAACATGGCCAAACCGAGTCTGATCCAGATACTGTATATTTTGTATGCCCTACAACGCCTCCATTTACAAGACATATATACCTGCTGTTGGGCATGCATTCAACGGGTATCGCGTATGAAAAGGAAAGGACCCCAAAAAATATGGCACGTACATTAATCGATTTTTGATGTCATACAAAAGCAAAGCCATAATACTTAAATGTCCTGCAGTCTGTGCTGTATGCTCGTCTGCCTTGGCTGTTGTTTGTATTGTTGTTGATTTTGTTGTTGTTGCTGGTTGCCGTCTGCCCTTGGGGAACACCCCCACTGGCGATGGCACTGGCATTGACATTGGCTTGGGCAGGAACAGTGTCAGGGGCAGGGGCAGGGGCAGTCGCAACTTACCTCGTATGAAAATTATCCATGCCGCTGCCGCAGTACAGCGGCGTTGTCTCATTGTTGCCGCTGGCCATTCTTCTAGTTGTTGTTGTCGTTTCTTCTATTAGTGTTGCTTACTTCGTTGCTGTTGTTGCTGTTGCTGTAGCTGTCACTGTTGACAATCTTCGCCTGCTGCCGCCATGCATCGCCAGGCATCAATAATTCAACGCTGTGAAAATATGCGCCAAGTGCTGCAAATGGAATGAAGAGAAGAGTTAAGTTGCGAAAGTAGCAGTGAGCGGAGAAGGGGTTGAGAGAGGAAGGCGAACATGGCGTATAATTAATGCGAGTTACAGTTTGTTGCGCATACGCCGCGTGTGCGGCAGCTGATTGCCCAACAGCCACGCCCACCCCCCTGTACAGCTACTTAAATATTTTATGACGCTGCGCTGTGTCGCAAGCTTTGAAGAACATCTCCTCCTTCCAGGCTCTGCTCCCCCCCTCGGGCCATCTAAGCCGATTAGCTAAATGTTGCAACATTTCATTCAGCTCACATCAGAAGGAAGCGCGTGCAACTTAATTAGTCCGCCAGCAGGCTGCAGCGCAAGTGAATTAGCAGCAGTTCATCATAAGGGTGGGTGGTTGGTAGGTGGATGCAACGGATGGTAGGGAGGAGCTTGCGATGCTATCAGCTGGGCTGACCCAACTCGACCATGTCCGGCAGCTCCAGCAGATTCTGGCTCTAAATTAGATTTGTTGGTCGGGCACGCAGATAAATGCATTGCTCGGCAAATGCTATTCATCCGACCCCCCCCCCCCCCTTCCGCATTGCATGACCTGCTTCACTCCTGCAGCCTCCGGCTAGTGGGCGTGGGCCATTTGTTGGCTGTCATGTGTTTTGCTAGCGCTCGTTGCGGCTGCAACAGTTGCCGCTGCCGGAGAGATTTTAATTGCATTTGCGAGACAGCTGCACTTGGCAGCCCACAGGCATTGAGTCAACACAGAGGAGCCAGAGAGGGAGCCAAGAAGCGGAGAAAGGAATGCACGCAGAGGCGTCGACAGGTTCCAACTGAGGTTAAGGCTGTTGCAATTAACACGTTCCATTGGGCGTAAAACCACACGAGGCAACAAAAATCTGTCCCGCTGGGCAGACGCTGCCTGCCAAATTCGGTATTTCTAGTGTTTTTTTACCTTTTTATTAAGGAATAAAAACTATTTCATACGCTCCTTTATGTCCCTATGATCAATTTAAAATTTTATATAATTGTTTTCATTATCTTTCTTCTTCTCTCTCAGCCTGAACATCTTTTGTTGCGGACAGTAGAATCTGAATATTGGAGTCCAATTGGTAAAAAAACATTGCTCTTGTTTTATATATATTTATCATAACATATTTTATTTTGATCTTGCAGAAAGAGTTCAAGCGAAATCTGGCCATTAAATTGCCAAAAGGGCAGCACTCTCCAAAATGCATTCAAATATTTGCAATTTTCAAGCGCATTTGTATGCAGTTTAAACTGTTTTGTTGTCCCTTTAATTATTCATTGGTCGTGGACTTAATTTGTAGGTATTTATTATTTATTCATATAATTTAATTTATCGCCAATATTTATCTAAGCTTAGCCCAATTTTGCGCGCATTTGGTTAATTGTATTTGCATTATGCGGCTGCTGTTTTATTTGCCTATGTGGATTAATGAACTCTATTAATATGCTATAATTTATTGGCTTTTTATGGGCCTTAGGTAATTAAATTCTGTGCACAAAACACACGCGGGATCTGGATCTGTATCCGCTTACCACCCGGCTTATACGGCATTAATAACATCGGATTCCAATGCCTGTGTAATTTTATGAGCGCGTATTAATTTGCTTTTAATTACAAACATACTGAGTTCGTACACACATACACAACACACTTATGCAGAAACACTCACATACACACACACACACCCGTAGTGGAATGATAAATGAAATGATTAATGAAGGACCCGCTGCGGCGCCTGCTGTTGGCGGGCGTACAAAAGTATGCTATACTTTTTGCAACAAAGCGGCGCACAGAAGTATGCTACACTTTTTGCACTCGCACTCAATGGCATTTATATTGAGGTGATTTCTATCCCATCGAGTGACAGTCTGACAGACACATAGGCGGACAGCCAGACAGCCAGACAGCCAGACAGCCGGACAGCTGGACCAGATCAGACACAAGGGATGAGTTCACACATCAATGCAATCAATTACGCCATAGTGAGCAGCAACAAGAACTTAATTTACTGCATGAAAAGCATTTTAATAACACAAACTGAGGCACAGTTTCATTTGACCATGCTTCGGTGCACAAGCACACACACATACACAAATTCGGAGAACGGTAAATCAGAAATTGAAAACGCTAGCGACTTCCGCATGGGCTCGCATCGGCTTGCAAGCAGCTGGAAGAAAGCCAATGTCAACCTCTCCCAACTCATATTGTGTTTGACAACTGTGAGAGGGAGGACACTGCATGTACGTGTGTGCGTGTGCACATACAGGTGCTGTGCTGACGGGGTGCTGCGCAATGTGGGACAAACTCTAATTTTTCTGCTGCAAAATTTTAGCTTTTGTGCGTAGAGAGAGAAAAGATGTTAGATTTTTCAGCTTGCGAGCAACATTAAATATGCTTGTTTTTTATGTGTTTTTTTCCATTCAATGATTTTTTTTTTAAATTCAATTCTTTTTTTTTTTTTTGAAAAATGGTTTTAGCGTGACTAATTGATCAAATATTCCACAGTGCAGCAGCAGCTCAATGGAACTACTCGCCGTCGCTTTGTGCCAGCTTGGCAAACAATGAAAAATGACCGACAAGCCAAAGTCGAGCCTGTCGCTGTCGCTGTACCGCTTTGTACTCTGCACTCCACTGTGCGTTGGGCCGGCAACGACATTTGATTTATGCATTGACGCAGACATCACGTGGCCGGGTTTACGCTGGGATTCCCGGCGAATCCCCGGGACTCGCGCCGGGATTCACGGCAGACTGGTAAATTAATATGCACTTCATGCTATTGATTACAATTATTGATTTGATTCTGTTTACACTTGACTCTAGCGCGCCTCCTTCCGGTCCCCTTCCTGCCTTTGGCTCCATCCTTCTGCTATTTGCATATTACTTATTTCTGGGTAAACAAAAAGTTGAGTTTGCTTTGGCACTTTTGTTTACCCGAGTGCCGCCATTGGCATTATTTTAAATTGTTTTTTAAATGGCCAGCAAACAGAAAGTGGGCGTGGCAGATGGGTTGCCCAAATGCCAGCTGGCAATGCGGAAATTTCGATTGATTTGCAGATGAAGATGAAGCTGAAAGGGGGCGAAGTTCAACTGCGCCGGCCAAAATTGAAAAGCCTGCAAATTGCGAAAAATCTTGCGAGAGCTTCGCATTCGCCGGCTTCCCCTTAAGTTTTTTTTTTTTTTTTTTTTTATACCGTTTACCCATTGGAACTTGGTAGAAATGGTATTAGCTGTGTGGAAATGTATGTCACTGGCAGAAAAAATTAAGGCAGATCAGACAGCGCATCTAGCCTTTAAGTTATGGTGTTTTGTGGTTTGGTATTAAAGCGTGTGAACGGTATCTGACAGTCGACTGCGCTCGAATGCTGCTTGCTTACTGTTTTTTTCTTACTCACTGCCGCTCCCGCTAAACCGTCGGCAATTAACTTATATCATCATGCGCCCTCATGCAACATCATCAAGAATTTCTCATTAGTTATGCGACTTTGTCGGCAACTGTCGCTTTCCCAAGCTCACGATCCCTGGCTTTCCCAGGCTTCCCTGCTACCCCCCAGCGCCTGGCCGGGTGTCACGACTTTGGCGACAGCAGCAGCAACAACAACAACAAAAACAATGACAACTGCGATAACAACAGTTGCTCCTCGACTCGCCCCCCGAGGGCAACGCAGCACATTAGGGACAAGTTGGCAACTGTTGTGGGATGTTGTTGTTGTTGTTGTTGCTGTTGTTATTGTTGCTCGTGGTGAACACTTAAAATTGCATACATAATGCATGCGGCAGGGGCATCCCCTGTTTGACCCACCACCCCCGACACTGCCTGCCCCCTGCCCCGTAGACCTGCCCCTACTCTAATTGCTTGAATCTGCAGCGCGAGCTTGAACGCAGCTGCTTACAGCTTAACGCGTTGTATTTGTCATGTTGTTGGCTTTTCATAAAATTGTCGAGTCACCGCACCGCAACACAGCACAATTTGTGTGCAGCACGCGGCGGGGAGAGCTCAAGGAAGCAGATCAAGGGCGGCGGCGGCGGAGGCGGCACGGCGTAGAGCGTGGCGCGCGCAGAGTTTGCTGATAGGTTGATGTTGATGCCACTTGAGCACACACAGGCAGGCACACACACACACACTCACACAGACACACAGACACAGACGCAGACACAGACACAGACATATGTATACAGACAGGCATCGCCAGCAGCACGTTTGCCGGCCAGTGGACATGACTTTATAGAGAAAACATATAAGCGCAGCAACACGAGCAAACACAAACACAAGCACACACACGCACACGCACACACACACACACACAGATAGACAGCCGGCACACTCAAATACGGAGCAACATTCGGCAAATATTGTGCCAGACTCTGAGCCAGGCTGTCAGGCGACATCCTAACAAATTTCCGCTCGCCGTCCACGACTCGACACAATCTCGATGACAGTCGTCCACGTCCACGCCCACGCCTACGCCTATGCCTTTGTACGTTTTTCTTCTCGGCTCTGCCACGACTTTTCCCCAATGGAAAATGTGAAAAATATTTCCCGAAACGAGCAACATTATTTATTAAAATCTCAGTTGGCGGTTTCAGCTGTCAACTGCGCTTAGAAGTCAAGCGCGAACTGATACTGCCTCCTGCCCTCCCACTCTCCCTCTCTCCCTCTCTCTTTTTCCTATGCTTCTCGTTCTGCTGGGTAACGCATGCGATTTGCCGGCTTAATTAGCTGAGAGTGCGAGCTGCCTTTGAGCAATTTATTGCCGTCACGCTGACTTGCATTGTCTGCCTAATGAGGGGGCGGGGCAGGGGAGGAGTACGTGCGCGCTCTCGCGTTTATTTCGTTTTATACAATTTTAATCATATTGCTCATACGCAGAGGTGTCGCCTGGCGCGACCTTGTAATTGTCGCTGCCAATAATTCAAATGTCACTCACTGCGTGGTGCTTTCAGTTGTTGTTGTTGTTGTTGTTGTTCTGGTTGCTGCTCTGCTAGCGCCTCGGGCGCGTCTCATTCGAAATTGCTTTTTATGGCGAAACCGATGCGAATTTCTTAAGAAAAACGCAGCTCAGATATGTAAAAAGTATTTGTAAGCCATGTAAATTTGCATTGTATGTGTGTGTAGGTGTGTGTGGGTGTGGCACCGTCTCTCTTTTGTCTGCAGCAGTGTGTAGGCGTGTGTGTGTGTGTGTGGGTATACTTATTCAATGTTTTTGTGCTTGTCACGCATACGTCATGTTGTCTGCGAGAATGCGGGCAGACAGTTGACAAAAAACGAAGGAGCTTGGTGTTGCGGCGGGCAGGGGGGGGGGCACACTTCCCCGGCATTTGCATATCGCAGCGAGAAAATTGCTTAAAGATGCGAAAGACTAAAGGCAACTTGTATTTCAAAGCAACATTCTAGCAGCATTGCAATCTGGCCCGATAAGAGTTGCGTCTAAAATATGAAACCAATCGCCGGCGACTGGAGTGAAATGAGATGCGAAATGCGAAAATATCTGCCATGCGATATGCAAATGCGCAGCAGTATCTTACGCATTTATTAGTCGACTACAGCGAGAGAGAGAGAGGGAGAGAGAGAGAGAGAGAGAGGGAGCGAGAGCGGACTGCCTGCTGCCGGCGCTATAATCCGATTTGTGTGATGCAGCAGAGGGAGAGGCAGGGGATTTGGGTGACTCGAACATCTATGCAAATTCGCATAATCAAGAAACTGTCGCAACGTAATAATCAAAGCAATTGTCTGCTGCTGCAGCACTAACAACAACAACGACGATGGCATGGAGGGCGGGGGCGAGCGAGGGGCGCTCGTCGAGTTATCAATGCAATTACACATGAGTTCATATTATACACAGCACTTATCAGCGCGCTCTGTGTGCGTGCGTGTGTGTGTGTGTGTGTGGGCATCCTGCCAGCAGACATGTCGACCTGTTAACTAGTTGCCAGTTGGCCTAAACTGAATGGCAGCAATTTGCAGCAGGAGCAGCAGCAGCAGCAGCAGGCGCAGGCAGGCAGCAGCATCCGAAGCAGGTGAAAGTTTCGCATGCGTCGCGCGTGCCAAGTGCAGGCGACTGCAGGCAGAGATTCACAGCGCAGCACTTCGTCCGGAGGCGGAACAAAACTGTTGCTAATTGAGCTGAAAGTGCAGCAGAAGTGTGAGAGATGTGCAAAGTTTGGCCTGAAGTTTTGCAGCAAGTTGCAGCACTATCGCACCAGCTATCGCCTGCAGCTGGGCTTAAGCCACAGGCTAAATATTGAGACTGGCAGCTTTTGCAGTACGCTTGGGCTGGACAAACACAGCGTCATGTGAGTGGATTCGACTAAAGCCTGTTTGTATAATTTTCTCTGATATTTGTGCCAGCGAGTAGCAGAACTATCGCTGCTACTATCGCCAGGCAAAATATTGCGCTTGACAAATCATTTAAGCCGATCAGGCTAAAGCCCAAAGCCTGCTTTAACTTGACATACAGAAGGGAATCGAACCATAACTTAAGCTCTTTAACCTTCGGATATTCAATAGTTCCGCTGGCTAATTGCCTATTCAGAAAACTGCTGAAACATCGCATTTACTATCGCTTGTAGCCAAAATTAAGCCCAGCTTGTTTCTGCTGCACACACATATAATTTGAGTGTATGAGACTAAAGCCAAGGCTTGTTTATATAATTTACTCTGATACGTGCGATTGTTCCGCCGGCTAATTGAAACGACATTAGCCCCGTCTGCTGTCCGCTGTCCGCTGCCCACTGAGCATTTCATTATACAGTTATTAAACAAATAGTCGGCCCACCTAATGACACAGCACGCATACGCCGTGGGGGCCGGCGACGGGGTAAAAAATCAATTCCGTTTGCACCTGAACCTGATTTTCACACGTTTTAAGTGTGCCCAGGCAGCGTACCCATCCCTCCGCCCGCCCCCTCTTTTTCCCCCTCCCTCTTCCCTGCTTCTGCAATTGGCTGGCAGTCAAGTGTTTTGGTAGCGCGACAATTTGTCACCCCACGCGACTGTTTGCCCGGCTTTCAATGACGCGCCAGCATGGACGGCCAGGGACAGGGGGGCGTGGCGTGGTCAAGTGAGCAAGTGAGCAAGTGAGCAAGTGCTAGTCTATCATTAAATAGACGCATTGGCGCGCAACAGTCTTGCGGCTTTGGAGGCGCGACGCGAGCACGAGCGCGCACAAGGTCGGAGTGTGAAAATGAAAATAAAAGTATAAGAATTATGTAAATAGCCATTGACCTAGCCAAAGGACGCGCAGCAGTAATTAAAAGTGTAGCAAACTGTGGGCAGTTCGTGCGGATATCCTGGTGAGCAATGGTGAGTACAGCAAGTGATACAATCCACCCGTCTGACTGCTTGCCTTACAGGGTATGCCCCGCCAGACGCTGAGTTCATTTCGCCAAATATTCATCAACTTGCCCAAACGACCTTGTGCCCATCGAGGGAGCGGGACGAGAGCGGGAGCCGGGGGGGAGCGGACCAAAGCCTTGGCGTAAAAGCTCAATCAATTGGAAATTATGAAAAGTATGTTTTCTGGCGCAGATTTTCGTCGGCATCGGGCGCATTAAATTCTTAAAGTTTCAGCCAAAGTTTGCAAAGCACTTAAATAGCTTAAGGAAACTGACTTACAGCCAACTTCAGGGCGGACGGGGCGTGGGCGTGGTCTCTTTGAGAGCGTGATTAAAACTTGTTTTGTATTAATTTCAAGTGCACTCGCGCGAAACTCTGTCAACGCAGCAGCATTCATTCAGAGCATTCATTACGCTCTGCAATTAGAAGCTTCTATTCATTTCTCGTAAACAATCGCCCGGGAAATGCGTTTTCCTAATGCCCTGCCATAAAATCAGTGGGGGAAAATGGGGAATGGAAAATGGCTTAAGCAAATGCTTGTGAGCGCAGACGAGCAGTTGAGCTGCCGAGCAGCAGATAATGGCGACAGGAAATGTCGTGGCGCCAAGGCGGAAATGACACTTTACCCAGTGAAAATATTTGTGCAAATGCAATGGAGACAAGTCGTCGAGCACGACTGAGCGGGGCATAGGTGAATATCCGATGCACTTTATGCTTATTTTTTTTTTTACGATTTTAAATATTGAATTTTTTAATATCCGCTTTCGCTTTTTCTATTATTTGCGAATGTTTTCGGAATTTTGATAAGCGGAAAAATGTAATTGAATTTTGCAATAAGCACAGCAGTTATTCAGACAATACTTTTGTACAATTCATATTGATTTTTTGATATTTTTCCCAACTCTTCACCAACAGCATGACGCGCTCGATGTACCCCGTTCAGTAAGCGCACTCAAATGACATGCAAAATGCAATACAAGAGCCGAGGAAAATTGCGTGCTGTTTGCGCTGAACATCAAGAACAAATCTACGTGGCGTCGCTGGGCGCTGTGGGCGTGTCTCTGGTGGGCGTTGCCGAGCTTGTACAGTGAATGGATAATAATTCAAATGAATTACTTGTGGAGCATCAAGGGAGGGCGAGCAGCAGCTGGAACGGAGGCGGAGGCGGAGGCGGAAGAGTGTAGGAGGCAGCAGGCAGGATCTGACTGCGAGTGAGCTTTGCATTTCGTGATTCCTTGGAGACGCCGCAGTTGTCAGCCCAATAAAAATGCCTGGCAGGACATTGTGCTCTGATTTTCTGCACTGACAAGGAAAATCACAACAGCGTGAGAGTAAGAAAGTGAAGTGGGGGGGGGGAGGGTAGGGGTGTGGTGTAGCAGGGCAGGCTGTGAGCGAAAGCTGACAAGACGAAATGAGGCGCACAGACTCAGTTAAGCAGCTGCCAGCTGAGAGCGCAGCATCAGCTTGGAGAATCATTGTTATCATTATTATCAGCTACAGCTCTCCATTCTTGTTGTTGTTGCTGCTGTTGTTGTCGCTTTCAGCGTTAAAGCAAACGACATTAATGGAAACATCAAAGTAATTTGATTGCATTTTGCCACAATGGATATGAATGCGAAGGAATTTGCCAAGGCGAATGCAAAAGTAAAGTACAAAAAAATGAACTAGACAAATGTGCACACACACACACACACTGTCACACACACACACACTTAAGCACACATCTGCTTAAGTGAGGACATGAGCAGCAGTCGCAGCTACCAGCAGCTCCTGCCTGCCTGCCATTCAGATCTCTCTCTTTCTCTCTCTCTCCTTCTCTGTCTCTGTTTTTTTTCTCCCCAGCAGCTCTCGCCCTGGCACGCCCACCATCATCTTGGTACACGTATAATGTTGTTTGTGCCTCGGGTCAATGTTGTGTTAATTTCATTTGCGTACAGAAATAGACAGACAAATGGAACGGAATGCCAGGCAAATATGCATGTGTGTCCAGAGTCCTGAGCTCTGTTTTGCCTGCAAACAGCATTATATAGTTACACGTCCTGCCAACTGAGCAGCTGACCAACTGCTCCACGGTATTATACGATGCGATCTGCCATAAGCATAAATATATAATTCACTCTCCGATTCAATTGATGTCACTTTAAAGCCAGTCGCAGTCGCAGTCGCAGTCGTAAATTATTCAAGGTTACCCGCAAACTTCGCATCAAATATGCATGACAAAGAGCCCGCCCTAAGTCGGACCACCCACTTTACTATATACACTGCTGGCCAATAAAATAGGTAAGTGCTTAGCGGGTTATAAAGTTAAGATCTGGTAAAATGGTTTTGATAATCATTGGGAAAAAAACGAATTAATTTTTTTATTATAATAATTTCACATATAAAATATAAAAAATATTGCAAAATATTAAAAAAAATATATTCTATGAAATAAAATAGTGAATATATTTTAATTATGCATTGTAAAGCTCAAATATTTAATATATGTATGTAAAGGACAGCAAAAATAATAAATAAATTTGTAGCCAGATATGCACCTATTTGATTGGCCCGCAGTGTATGTAGCTTCGCTTATAGGCTGGCACCTGAGACACAGCTTCAAGTGAAGACCTTAAATTTAGTCTACGCTGTTTATTAAAATTTACGACTGTTCCGCATAAATCACCGACAGCTTTCGAGCGAATTCCTCAGTCTGCCAGGAATTGCTCTCCAGTTGCTCTTCCGTTGCGTTCCTTGGGGCGAACTTAAATACTTTTGTTTCCATTTCGATTTGGCCGCGTCACGCGCCCGACCTACGCGCTTCCCGTCAATTTGCGGCAACACATGTTGGGCATTTGGTCGCGGTCCGTAAACTCGTACCCCCCTCGTCTGCTCCTCTGCTTCCCACTGTTTGCGCGCTCCCTTTTTCTTGCACCTCTTTATGCAAATTTGCTGTTTGGCAACTCGAAATTGTTTTAGGCCCCGTTCACGCTCTCCTTCCTTCCCGCTGGGGTGTCGAGTCGGGATCGTAATTGAGTTGCAGCTCGAACCCTTCGGGTCGGCCTGATTGATTGTGCAATCGAAAAGGCGAGAGCGAGAGTTCATTGGGTTGAACGCGCCTCAATGTGCCTTTCATACCCTTGCGGAGGGTATAACAATTTTAGCCAGCGGCTTGCAACGCACAAAAAAAAAAAGCATCTGTCGTGCTATAAATTGGTCAAATTATTGATCTGCATTAACAGACGCTTCTAACAAGTTATGGCAATGAGAATTAAAGTCAACTCCGCAGTTCCATAAAACAGCGAATTTTCCGTGCGAAAAATGTGGAAGTAGAGTAAAAGGAAACCAGCAGCTTCAAGAGTATGCAGCATTCCGGCAGGTAACTTTTGTTTTCTAGTTTTCAAGTTTTTCTCACATTCTCTCGCCTTTTCCAGTTATTCTCTTTGTTTCTCCCGTTTCTCTGCTCGAATTTAATTGCTGGAAATTTCGTTTACTTTCGCAATTTGCCTAAAACAATTATGCGCTGGCGAATGTTGCTTTCCCCCGGCAAAACTGTGAATTGAGAATTTCATTATGATGCGAAATTGTTTTCGCTGCATTAAAATGATGACTTAAGTAATGTGATTATTGTTGTTTTAAGGCGGCGGCAACATGTTTAACATACTTTACTCTCCCGAAATTAGCTTAGCCCCCGCCTGGCAGCCCCCGACTCGACTCGACTCGTCATACCCTTCCCCCGAACCGGGGACTGCGGGCGGGGGCAAAGATCAAGCGGGCTAGCGCTGGCAGCATTTTTACGCGAATTAGCTGCGCGTTTCGTTTCGTTTCGTTTCGTTTCAGCGATGCTTGCGGCCAGAAAAAGAAAGCAAAAGCGAAACCGAAAGTGTTGGTGAGGGGAAATGTGAAAGGGGAAAGGGAGGGGGAAAGTAGAAGTGGCTGAGGCCCACGTAAAATATGCGCAGAATTCGGCATGAAAGCAAATAAAACGCATACGCCGCGTGGGCCTGCCATAGCCTGTCAAATGTATGAGTAATGGCAGGCGTACTGCACCCCGCTCCCTGCCCCCTGTAGGTGGGGGATGCTGCTCGTTTTAAATGGCAGCTGTAAAAAATTAAAAAGCCCTCAGCTGCCTGCGGGAAAACTGCCAAGTTGGCTGTAAAACGGCGAGCAGCCTTCGCATTTGACTGAATGCCATCAAGGTCAAGTGTGGGGCGTAACTTTATGCCAAAGCTATGGCTATGGCTATGGCTATAGCTGCGAGTGTCTGTCTGTGTGTGTGTGTGTGTGGGTGTGCTGCCTTTGTATATCTGCCCGGCAACGCTTTAGAATGTTAATTTTGCATGAGCTGAGATCTGAGAGATATACACAGCCCCTGCCACGCCCACCTGCCCGCCAAGCCTCCAGTCGTCGCTCCCGACTGACCACTTGACAATTTTCGGCGTCTAAGTGAAACAGTCGATGGCAAAGAAATATTTTATGCGCCTACGTGTTGGCCATAGCTAATTTATTATCAGGCCAGGCCCATCCCCCGGAATGGGTCAGCTGCTGCTCCCCCAACCCCCGCGCCCCTCCCGGCGGGACCCTTATTTGCCAATTCCTTTAAAATGTAGCTGACAACTTGCGTAGTTTGTTGATCTTTTATCTGTCGACGTCGCCTTTGTGTCAGCCCCAATCAATTGCCAGCTCCTGTGCTTATCTAAGCTGCCTGCTGCCTGCTGCCTGCTGCCTGTTGCCCCCCTCCAGCCGCACTCCCCTGCTCGACAGGAAGTTCCACTGACAAAATGGCCCGAGTCGAAGAGCAACACGGGGGAACTGAGGGCAGCGGCAACCGGGCCGAGCCGACATTATTATGACAGAATCTCTAATGCGCTGCTCGACTCACCTCAGTTACAGGTCTGACCCACCGTCCTCCCCCTCCCCTCTCTCTCTCCCTCTCACACAGTATGAAGGGGGGTCTGTCACAGTCGCTTTGCTCTGATTGATGCGTCTTTGTGTTTTGTTTACTTTTTGCCCTGCGCACGCATAAATCAAGAAGTCGACTGCCAAGTCCAAGTCCAAGTCCAGGTCCAGGTCCTTCGTGCATGCGATTTGCATTTAGTTTTTGGGCCCGAAATGGAAACAAGCAGCGAAATCAACGTTCCCGATTCCGCCCAATTGTCGAGATTTATTGCGCTCGTTCTCGCGCGATGACAAATCGCGGCATATTTCCCGCTGCGAGTAAGACTTTTCCTTCTCATCGTGTAGGATTCCCGCCTCTCTGTCTTTAATTAGCCTGTCCGGCTAATTTGGCCGGCTCTGAGCACTGGTGCTGCAGCCCTGGCGACATTAGCACTTCACATATCTCCCGCAGCTCCATCGTCCGTTGTCCGTCTGTCCTTCTGTCTGTCTCCCTTGTCCGTCATCAACTCTAATGGCATAATTTGAAATCTACTTAGCTGCCACAATGCGTGAGAGCAGGCAGCGGCAGGCAGGGGAGAGCCTGGTCCACTCTTCGCGCTGCTGTTTGTTTTAATTATCTTGCACAGCAACATAGAAATTACAAGGGGGCGTGGCACCGCCAACGCTTTAATTAACAATGAAGAAGACTAATTGAATTGGCCGCAAAGTGCGAGAGCCGAGGACGCATCCGGTTTCCTTATGAACTTAACTCAACTGTTTTGCCGGGCGTGAAGATCTACAGGGAAGTGCTGTCATGTTAGCCATTTAGTAGCTAGATTCAGCAATTTCTGAATATATTTTTAATTTTAGTCTCATATTTATGTGTATTTATATATCTGTTATTTGTTCTGCTTTTCTATTGAATATTATTATTATTATCTTTATCTGCCGTCTTAGCTCTAGCTTTTGTTTGCTCAATAATTTTCATTTTGTCACGTATATTTTATAAAATTAATTTTAAATTTTTGATTTAAGTTAAGATATATTTTATATGATAATTTTAATTCTATACATCGTCAATTTTACAATAGTTTAATACATTTTTCTCCCTTTTCTTTACAGAAATCTAGCAGTTTTTTTCATACTTCTGGCTGCACTGCCTACAAAACAATAAAGAGATAAGGAGAGAGTGACCGAGAGTGACCGAGAGTGAGAGGGTGAGCGATATAGAGATATGCCTGCCTGTGGCTCTCGCATTAATTGATAAACGTGACAAACTTTCATAATTCCAGGCAATAATTTCGCCTCGAATTATGCGCCACAATAAGCCATTAAAATGTGATTACTTTGGGAGTTACTACAGGTATGGAGAGGGGGGGGGGGGGGCAGGACGGGTGTACACCCGGCCAATAAAGGCAAAGTAAACAGAGTAAACAAGCTGCTGATTAGTAAAACGCCGCTGTACAAGTCCAACAGGCTGTAGTCCGGCGGGCCAATCAATCATGGGAATTAATTATTTAAGTGCTTCGATCAGGAGCGCGGGCCACAAATCACTAGACAGCGAGGGCGGCGGCGGGGCGTGCCATATCGATGACCTCATAATTATGTCAGCTAAAGAAGGTGCTTGAGGAGGATGAGGAGTGGGGGGGGGGGGTGGGGGGCGGCAGTTCAAAAAGACTGTGTGCATATTTTATGCACGCAATTGATTGCATTCTGTCAGCGTGCCGAGTGCGGATTATCAGGCATATATCGAGTGGCATGCCCCTAGCCCCTCCCCTCCCTCTCCCCCGGCAACTACTCCTACGGCAACTTGCCTGCGAGATCCTTGAACTAGTTTGTGACCCAATTGTGCCAAAGTGTCTGCCAATTGGCGATGCGTTTCGCGCGCGCGAAAAGCCTCCGTCGCGCTGCAGTTCGAGTGTGTGGCACGCCCCTCCCGCGCCTGCTTCCACTCTCTGACACGCACACGCACATGTTGCAGTCAATGCGAAGCAGTTCAATTCGCTCTCAGCCATTTTACTCGGCCAATAAATAAATGAAAAGCGGCAAATTTAGCTGAAACTCCTTTTCCCGCCGATTCTCGACCCTCTCCCTCCGCTCTCCCACGCTCTGTGTGTCGACAATTACGTGCTCGAGTGCTCCGCTTGGCCGTCCCCCTGGCCCGCCTGCTTTGTTTGTCTGCAAACACATCCTATCGTAATTTAAATGGAATTTGCCTTGCATGTTGCGCCTCGAGAGGAGGAGTAAGAGAGATAGAGAGAGGGAGAGAGAGAGAGAGGAGGAGAGAGCCAGAAGAGCAGAGCGTGTCACAGAGGCCAAGCCGGTTCGTGCCTTGACTGCGACACGTGTGACCCGCCCCCGCGCGTGTGTGTGTAGGAGCGTGGAGGAAGGGGGGGGGGCAGATGGGTCACCGGGTCAGTTGGAGTGTGAAGTGCGAGTAATGAAAGTCTCATTATCTAAAAACCGTTAGCCCTTTGCCAGCTCGTTTCCAGCTGTTTGCAGCTGTGTCTCATTTCATTACGGAAACACCGCCGGCCAGAGGCAGACCCAGACGCAGCACCTGTCACTGCAGTTGGTCATCAAAAAACATGAGCTGACATAATGGCAAACTAAAGCAGGAACCGACCATAAAGATACCCTACAAAGTCGAGATTGCATGTGAAAATCTGCAGCGGTTGCGGCTGCCTGCTATGCCAGCTTACGCAATGTACTTAAAGCAGATACCCTGTAAAGTGCTGTAAAGTAAATTAAACTCTCTTTTTTCCTTCGCCCACACTACTCTGGCTCTTGCTGTAGACGCACCACAGCTGGCCCAAAACAATTTGGCAGTAATGTGTTCGCCCTCGTTCGACATGCCGCAGCCGCCTCCCTCGCCCGCCCTCTGCACACATGTCTGCATCTTTCCAGATACTCTTACATGCTCACTCTCCGGCTGCTTTATCCACTCTGGCAGCACATTCCGCTCCGACAGCGTTTAACAATTAGTGGCAGTTGGCAACGCGTCACGTATACGCCCCGTCGCACTGAGCTCTGCAGACTTGGCTGCAGCATTTCGCTGAGAAATCATTTTTATTATAGCCCACAAAAAGAGGAAACACTTCTTTCTACATTTTTGCAACTCAAATTTTGCTTTGCCTTCTGCAATTCCCACGCTCTCAGCCTCAATCCCCGTGCCCCCCTCTCGCTATCTCTATCTCTTCACACTCCCATCATCCCGCTGCTCACCCTGCCCCTTTGAGTGCTTATAAATTATGCGACCGTCGCCTCGTGCCGTTGGAATTTATTTTGTCAACTTAGCTTGCAACTGTTTTGGCACACCCTGTAAAAACGGAAGTGGGATAGCTTCATGTTAATGTAGCTTATACAGCTAACTACAGGGTATTCACATAGCTACTTAATAACAGCTCAAATCAGTAAGCCAAAAGACTAGCAATTTTGTGCCATTTTTAAATCTGTTTACAGGGTATTCTCACGCACAGCAGCTTGCTGCTGCTGGCCCATTTAACTGCTGTTCTTGCTGCTAGCGCTGTAAAGCGCCACGAAACATTTTTGTGACAATTTTGGCAACTTATTTCTGTATAATAAATTGTTGGTCGAGCGGAGGCAACTTTTGCCCGGCTTTAGTTTGGCTTTTTGTCTTGCAAGTGCTCAAGGCATAACGCCGGAAGAGGAGAAATCCGGAGTGGGGGGGTTGCGTTACAAGTGTCGGCTGCAGCGCAAGTTGTGGGCTTTATGCTCTTCTTGTTATTATACCACTTATACAATGCAAATATCTAAAACGGGTATATTAGTTTTGTGCAAGTGTATGTAATAGGCAGCCAGATGCGTGGCAGATTATGCCAGTATAAATATAAATTACGCAACATTCCTCTGTCTGACCGTCCATTTGCATAGAGTACATGAACGGTATCTAGCAGTCGAATTTATTCAACTGCAAATTTCATTATTTGCTGCCTTTTTTGTTGTTGCAGTGCATGTTTCATTGTGCGGGCGGCGCTTATCAGTAATGAAAAGTTTAGCGTGAAGTTGGCGCAGACTTGGGCTTATCGCTGAGTTGAGTTAAGACGCGGGACAAATCTTGTGAGCCAATTATCTTGCCATTGATGGGCAGGCTCCATGTAATGTCTGGTGGGGGAAACTAGGAACACTCGCTTGGTTGCTCGGGCAATTCATAAATAATTCGCTGCAATGCCAAAAGTAATTTCAATATAATTGGCATTACGTGCCGCTGCTTTGACGTATCATTTGCACACAAATCTGCGTCTAAGTGGGCCATAAAAAATAGCTTGGCAGGGAACTAGGCGACACCACGCCCTCGACTCTTGGAAGGCCCCCTGCCCCTAGGGAATTGCTGTAGCAACATTCGGCTGCCAAGGCTGCCAGGTCAATCCACAAATAAATATGAAACAATCGCAGCCGCGTGATGGCTGCCCCCTGCCACGCCTCCTCTCGCTTATCGTATATCGGCTCAAATTACGCGTACACACGACCAAACATCGGAAGAGAGCCTCGAAAAAAAAACAACAGAAACAAAACAGAAATATTAGTGATGCAGGGGGGAGGAGGAGGAGAAGGAAACGAGAGTGGAAAGCAGGAGGAGAAATATTTGTGCGTGCAAAAAATAAAAATGGAATCCGATGTCGAGTCTCAATCTGAATCTGAATGAAACTCGTGAGTTGCCCCCGAAGCTCAAGCGAAATTCAATAACAAGGAAACACACACACACACACACACACACACGCTTACACGCTGATAGGCAGATACGTTCAGTTATGGCGGAATCCGTTCTATGTTAATGCGGCAATAGCTCGAGTCTTGATTTTTATGCCTATCTTTATTACGTATACGCAGCGTTATGCAAATTGCTTGTTTACTCCCCACGAATCACTCAGCACTCAGCTCTCAGCACTCGCTCAGTGCTCGCTCTCAGCTCTCTGCACTCTTTTCGCACAGCATAATTTATAATTTATGGTTGAAATTAGTTTCTGCAGTGATTTCGGCTTTTTTGCTCGCCCTGACAGTTGCCGAAGTCAAAGGAAGGAAGAGGTGGAGAATGAACAGGAGCGGCAGCAGGCAACGTCTGTTTACCAAAAGTCGAAAGTTTCAACTGATTTTTGATTAAAACTTGATGCTGCCATAACAAAGCGGAAACGAGCTAGGAAATTGTAAACCTGCCCTGGCCCTGGCCCTGGCCCTACCCTCCCCTCGGCTTTGCACTGTTCTCTTCTAAAGGGCCTTCATGACTGAGCGTTAAAGTTGCAGCTGGGGAAAACTGGGAAAAGTTTGATGCGCCAACTAAGCGAGGAATAATGACGCCTCGCTTAGCTCAGCCTCAGCTCAGAGCGTGATATGTATTTCTGCTCATTAAAGGACTCGCTCGGCTCACAGGCGCAGATTTTAATTAAGTTCAGGGAAGCGGGGGAGGCGAGGTGAAGGGAGATAGGCATGGCCGGAGCTTGATTGATTGCGGCCAATGCTGCGTTTAATTAACATGGGCAGCAAGTGGATCGCACTCCAGCTGAAACTCATTTGTGCAGCGCGTCCAGACAGAGCAAACAAAGCGACAGCTGCAGCGTGTGCCTGTCTGTGTGTGTGTGTGTGAGTGTGTGTGTTGCTAGTCTGTATGCACGCTCCACAGCGGTTATGGGGACAAATCACTCAAAACTTTTATTACCCAAACACACACACTTGCGCGCACACACACACACACACCCGCACTCGCATGACCTCACTTCGACAACAAAGCAAAGATTTTCTACCTGTTTCCACTTTTTCTTGTCCTTTCATAACCCGAGCAGACCATGCCAAACAGAGCATACGCGCACTCAGCGTGTGGGATGGAGAGGGAGAGGGGCGGAGGAAGAGGAGGGTACGGGCTGCACAAGTGCATGGCGCACTCATCTTTTCAATTCATTTTCTTATATTTCTGCCATTTTCTTTTCTATTATGTGTCGTCACGTGCCAACAACGTGTCTCTCTCTCACTCGCTTTCTCTCTCTCTCTCTGTCTCTCCCTGCCTCCTGCATTCTCCTATTTGCCCAGTGCCATTTTGTGATTGTTTGCATTGTTTTTTATCCAAGGAATTGTCATTTTCAGTCGAGTCGGGTTCCTTTTTTCGCCCGGCTTTTCCAGCTTTCCCAAGTTACCCCGCGCCCCACAATCACAAAGGGTTGGCTTGGAGCTGCCCTAAAAAGGACATATCTGAGACGAGATTTTATCTAAATAGCTTTGGTTTATTTGTAGATCCCGAATCTGGCACTGCACCCCGACGCATCCCCCAAGCGGATAGACGGGGATCCGCTTAATATTAATAGCAGCATTAATGCCTTTCCGCCTCTCCACAAAGAGAAGAGAAGCGAGCAGAAAGAAAGGAAAAGCGAACGCTTTTCGCCAAAAATAACGCGCAATTGTCAATAAAATGCGATAACATTTATAACACTTCATTAATTTTATAGGGGAAGGCGAAAACAAATCAGTCGAAATATTCAATGAGCATGTACTAATACACTCACACACAGGCACACACTCGCACGCAGCTGACAAGAACAGATAAAAACTGAAATCAAATTCCGCGAAAAGGCGCAGACTGTGAATGTTGCAGCTTTTGATTTGCTTTAATTTCCTACAAGATGCCGTTTAATTAATTAGCTGTAAGTTAAGCAGTAGTAATAAAAATCTGAGTGATTAAAAATTAAAAAAATAAACATATTTTAATCTTTCAGAAGGTCATGTAATTTTGATTCGCTGTTTAACCTAAGTTCCAAATAGAAAGAAGTTCAATTATTTCGTTAAATTAATATAAATCACATCAGTTTATTTAAAATGGCATCCTCAGAAAATTTTTATAAATTCCACAATTTTAAAAATTTATTTCAAACTGCGCGTTTAATGTAATTAATTTAATTTCAAGAACTAGTTAAGTTATTTTTAAGCCAAGTTAGAATTTAAATGTTTTTAAAAATGTTTTCAAAAACTATTTGCGAAATAATTTGTAATAACTGAAAAACTTTTCAGTTTATTTTTAGCCTAGTAAGAAATAGAAAACTTTTTAGGAAATATTTGAAAAATGTAACTGTTTATTTTTAAGCTAACTTAAAAGTAGCACATGAATTTCTTTCAGCTTCAAGCACAAATTTAAATAAATCGAATACTTTAAAGAGAGCTAAAACTGCTGAAAGTGTTCAAGCCGAAAAAGGATGTTTTAAACAACTGATAAATTCCATTTCGTGGCACGTTAATTTGTTTTGCGCACAATAATTCCCCATAGTTTCCCCATCTTTCATTTGGTTTTCCCACAGTTTTATTGTCCCTCAGTTACTGCCCGGACCGCCGTCCCAACGTCCCACTGCAGCACTAAGCGGCGAATATACGAGCAGCATAATTCAAATGTGACACTTACTGCAACTTGGGACTGTCCCAGGATTGTTTGTGCTCCAGGCGCGAAATGTCTTGGAGGGATTTTCAGTGTTTATTTCAAAGGTAAAAACTTTAAGAATTTTTTTTTAAAAATTTTAAAATATTTAAAAAATATTTACAGTTCAGTTTAATGTTGAATTCTGTTTCACAATTTTCGTAATTTGTTTATAGAAGTCTCTTAGCGTCGAGGTGATCAAGCGAGTCGGCCGAATCGCAGCGCACGGAACACAGAGCACAACTGACCCAACAATGTCGAGAATGCACCATCATATTAGTCGCACCCGGACGCGGACACTGACACGGACACCGAGCCGGACCCGTACTCAGACCCGGACAGAGACACGGACTGCGACTGCGACGACCAACGGCAAGGGCGAACGACAAACGACGACTGACGACGCGATACGAGCAAGGCGCCCCGAGAGGCAAGCGAATCGCAGCAGCTTTTGGCGCCTACTGCTGCTCGACAGTAACGTGCCACATGCCACACGCACTACGTGCAACAACGTTGTTAGCATCCACAGCAAAGTCAGGGCCAAACACAAAAGTCAGGCCAAAAGTCAGGCAAAGTCAGGGGGCGTCTGCAAAGGGACTCTCTTAGCGTGTCGCCGGCTCTCTTAGCGTCCGCAGCAGATTCTCTTTGCTGCGCAGGCGCCCGACGCGCTCAGCTGACGGAACAGCTGAGCAGCTGTTGCGCCCTCGAATTGTGTTTATGTTTTGGCTCCGATTCGCTTTCGTTTCCCTGCAGCTCCCTCCTCCAGTTGGGGAGGTTAAGGTCAGTGCGAAAGGCGACAACAGATGGCGCTGCGAGCACTGTGAATGAAAGTGTCAGGCTGGGCATGTGAAGTTCTGGTACTTTGCTGCTGTGTATGTGGTACTGGTAATGGCCAAAGCTAATTTATGCGGCCCACATGTCGTATGCGCTATGCTAGGCTAGAGACAGTGCACATATGAGTGTGTGTGTGAGTGTGTGTGCGAGTATGCGTCTCTTGCGTCTGCTACAGTTATGTTTTACAGGCAGAGACAACATATAAATAATGACTTTAACATTCGACACCATTTCCCGTGTCAAAGGAAAGTGTTGAATTATGCAGATTGCAAAAGAAGTCGGGCTTAGACGACATTAAAGGCAATATGCCCGCAGTTGCGTAGGCGAATTATCGTTATACTTTCTGTGGTCTTCTAATTTTTATACTATTCGCACATTTTCAATGGGCTAAAATTGCATATTAGTTTTGTGTAAAGCTCAGATATTTTATGAGCCTGATATTAAAATATATCTGCATATCACATTCACATCGAGCTTATATTTTATATTATAATATATATTTTATTCTTATTTAAAATCGAATATCATAATAGATATATAAGACAGCACATTCCCTCTTGACATACGCTCAGCTTACTATAATTTTGGCCTTCATTGCAGATTGTGACCCGATTGAACATAAATTATACCCAGACTGAATTTTCTACACAAAGGCAAGAGCGACGCAGCAGAGGCCAACGCAGCCCTTTGAAAGTGTTTAGAAAATTGAATGAATTTATAACAATCAAAGTGTATGAATGGTAGCCAACAGTTGTGTATGCCTTCCTCTCTGGTTCTTCTTTTGTCTGTGCAACTGTCCGACGGACTCGCCTGGCCACGCGTCGTCGTCTGCGATAGTTGCCGACTTTCATATCGCTCGACTGTCTGCGCGTTGAATTTATGGCGCGACTTTATGCAAATGAAGCGTGAAATGGTTGGCTGCGGGGAGGAGGGATTGGAGGTTGGTGCAGAGTTGTCCCTGACTTTGGCTCTGGCTCTGGCTCTGGCTGGTCCGTTGTCTGGCTGTCATGTCGCACGACAGATGCGTCTATCAAATAACAAAGAACTTTTGCTGTTGCCCGTTAATCCGCTAATCCTTTAGGACAACGCGTTGTCTGCCCATTTCAAGCTGCCATGCCTTTCCCTCCTCTTCACTCCAGTATAGGGCAAATTGATATTGAGTAAAAGTGTAGAGCAGAGCTTTAAGCACTCGGCCATGGAGTGCTTGACTTTTGCCGGCCAAATGAAGATTAATAAGCCCGAAAGTCGACCAAATCGCAGTCTGTCTGCAGTCTGCAACGCCAACGGGGTCGACATCATTGCCAAAAATTCTTGCCACCGAAAATTGTTGCAGACTTTTCTCGTTAGTATTTCCGGCAGGCCTCCCCTCCATTCACGCCCGCTTCCCTCGCCCAACTATCCACAAAATATTTCATAATGTAGCATCCTCTTTGCATATTTGGCAATAGCGAGGCCAAAAGCCAGGGCTGGAGGGAGGGGCGTGACAGGAGCGCAGACACTGGCATAATTAGTGCAATTGCAGTGCCAAATGCAAATGAGACGAGCTGCAATAGTCGACAGAGAGAGACAGAGAGAGACAGAGAGAGAGAGAGAGAAGCGGCAATTATCGATATATGCATATAGTGAGCAATCGCATAAATTGAATGGGAACGAGCTGCTCTTAAAGCTGCAACTGATATACAACGCACAACTGAATTTTAAAATATTATTCATGAGCAAAGCTCACACTTAACTATGCATATGAAAGCGATTTATTTTTAAGAGCATTTCAGCGGTAAGTTTTTCTCTCTGTACACCGCTTTCTGCCTTTTTTTCTCATTTTTATGTGTCTATCAATCGGTAGAAGCGGCAATTAACGAGATATAGCACAAATTTAGTAAAATTAAATGTATTAATTTATTAATTAATTAAATTAAAATTATTCACAATTAAATTGACTCGAATTTTATTTAACTAACCGCACTACTCTTTTTTTTCTTCTCTCCTTTCCAAATCTTATATGAGATCTATTGCATAAATTACATGGGAACTGTCAGCTCTTAACGCAAAAACTAAAATGGAATGTAAAGCTGAATAAATTCCTAAACTCTAAAAATTATTCATGAATAAAATGCGCCCACGCTGTGTTTAGTTAACTTTGCATATGCCACTTGCGATTCATTTTTAGCGCATTTCAATTCGTAGGTTTCACTATACATCTACCCCCCTCTCCCACCGCTCCCCGCTCTTATCACGTTCCTCTCTAAAAGCAGCGAAAAATCGCCTCGCTTTTACCAATTAAATGCAACAATTTATGTGCGCATATTTTGCCAAATTTCGCGAAATGTTGGGAAATTCGCAGCGATAACAGTAAATAATAAAAAATAATAGAATTGCGGGCTGTCGCATGAATGGAACGAAAACATGGCAAAATAAATAAACGACAGGTATATGAATGCGATATAAGACAGGTGAGTCAGTGAGTGGGGGTAGAAGAGGGGAGAGCGGTGGGGAGCGAACTCAACTAAACGGAACTAAATGTCGTGCGGTTTTCGCGAGGCTCGCCAAATAAAACTGAATATCAAATGCGATTTCGTTTATCGAGTTGTGTGGGCGTGGTGACGCGGGAGAGGGCGTATGTGGCATATGCATGGCAGTAAACGATGATGGGAAAGAGAGGGGAAGAGCGGGAGGCAGGAGCCATATCGAGGGCTGACCCGCATTCCGTCGACTGCTGCATGCAAATGTGTGACAACGCCTCAATCGACCCTCGGCGCGCGAGCACATCTCACTCGACGTTTACACCGCAGTCCATTTGTCTAATGCCGTTTACACAAGCTGTCATTAGCCCTAACAGCGAGCGCGAGACAGCGCCTGATTGTAAACAAACAGAACGTCAGTTGAATGCTAAACATTCGCCGGGCTTCTCTCCCTCCCCCTCCGCACACTCTGCTCTCGCGTTTTCTTTTTTTTTTCGATTTTGCAACTGCCAAAAAGCATAAAGCGGCGGCCGAGGAAAAGGAAAATGGGCAAAAAGGAAAAACTGTGTCAGCGAAAATTGTTCAATATTTTCTTGGTCGCGTGGGCAGCGACAGTTTCGAATAAGGAAGCAGGCAGGCCGTGGGAGCAGGCAGGCGGCGGCGCCAGCGTGCGATGTGTTTATTTAAACTGCGGGCAGCAGGAGCGGACTGCAAGCGCTGGCGCCCACTTGTGGGGCGCCGAAAGCAAAGCCTGAGCGGAGCATTTCAAAAGGAAATTTTCGCTCGTCTTGTTTATCTTATTTTATAGTCTCAGCCTGCCTCTCCGCACCCAGCTTAACGAACTCCCTTGCATGCAAACACAAACATAACGAAATTAAAATTGCGCTCTCTGGCCCTCCCCGACTCTGGAATACCTGCACCCGTCCCATGCCTCACGCCTGTCGCCACGCTTTGCGTGAAAATTGGCTCAACTAAAGGCAAATTGTGCGTAGGCGAGCCAAGCGGAAGTCCGCATATAAATGGATATAAATGTGGCACGCCATAAGCCCGATATACCCTATGCTCAAGCGAACGAACAGCATAATTCGTGGCGATTTCAATTTGCATTTTATTAGAACCTCAAACTGGAGGACAATTCTGGGATTTGTACATTAATCAAACAGCGTCAGAATTTGCGAGGCGTAAAGCATAAACTAGAATAACGTAAACTTCTTCACGCCGAATTTTGAATACACTTCCAAATATTTGCAGAAGATACAACCAATTGCTTCTTTCGTTTTAAATATCTATTTTTGTTCTGCCAAAAAATAGCATACTAAACTAAGGCCAAAACTAAGCTCAGTTTTAATTTAATTAGATTATCCAGTAATTTATATGGCTATTAAATAGAGGGGGAGATGCTTCCTTCTGTGCGTTTCAAATATCACACAACAATTAATCTACCCTCTGCAAGGGTATAGAAATATGCTAAGAAGGGAGACCAGCAGGAGCAAACAGAGGGGAGTATGGAAACGGACACGGACAATAAAAAAGCGTCACGCCCGGAAGCCATTGGCAGCTTGGCCAAGTGGCCAGCGGAACTCTCAAGTGGCTGGAGCGAAGTCTGACTTTAAAGGGAACTGCGTGTGTTCCTGCTGCTGTTCTTGGCCAGCATGAATGGTGAATGTTGCCTGCCCAGTTAGCTCATACAATTGGCTATATAATCGTGTTGTTCTATAGTTCGTCATCGGGTCTCGGCCGGGTCAGCAGTTCTTTGTTCTACGTGTCAACGACTCCGGCGACAGGCTGACCAAATCAATCTCAATGCCGAATTCGATTCCAGACGTGACGCACTTTGTCACATGTCCGCACTACACATATATATACTTATATATAACACGAAAAGCTATCAGCGCTCTGATTGTCTCTCGTCTCTCTCTCTCACTCTCTCTCTCTTTCTCCCAGACTGGCCAATGTCAATGAACAAATTGAATTAAAATTAATTGACGCCCGATTTGTTTCAATAACAAAACAAATGTTTGCTCTGTAAACTGGAAAACCTTTGACTCGGCTTTTCCATTAATAAACGCTGATGGCAGCAAAACATACAACCAGAGCGAGACGTTACCTTGGGCAAGCCGACAGGTACAATACCCTTTTAGAAAATTGCGTAAAACTCATTTAGTTTTTAAAATTTTGAATTGCTCATGGAAAACTCAAAATTATTCTATTCAAGCCTTTGGAGCTGCATATTAAGGCCAAGCGAAAGTAAGCGAAAAATCAGCCAATTCAACCCTTTGCAAGGGTATCACAATAATTTACCAATACTTGTAATGTTTATGGGCAAACTATCTCCGACTCCGTCTCCGCCTCCGCGGGCGGGCGAATTGCAATTACAGTAAAAACTGACAAACTGTAAAAGCCTTGACTGTGCTTTACGAGCAGGAAATGCAGCTGCAGCTACAGCTGCAACTGCTGCTCAATTTCCGGTGTCGACTGGGGGGAGCTCAAGTTTGCCGAACTGACCGACAACTGCCCCACGGCAGCGGACACGTTTGTCCTGGCCTTTCTCCCTGTCAAGTTCCTCCTTGCGATTCCTTGGAGAAATCTGCGTAATGACGACGACGCCGCGCCGCAAACGTTGCGCATTTTTCACGTGGCGCCGCGGCGGAAGCGTCTGCCAGCGACTTCTACTATTTATCCTGCACCCCCTGCACCGGCAAAGCTGCCCATTTTTCTTGGCAGCGCGACGTCTAAGCGCAAATTAATTAAAAGCAACAGCTGCGGGAGGTGGGAGGTGCTGCAGACGCCGGCAGAGTGCGAGGAGAGCAGTAGACGACGCCGCATTGGGACGCTTAAAAGGGCGCCAGAGCAGCCTTATAATTTAATCATGCCGCAGTTGTAATTACAGCTTACAGCACGCTCAACTGCGCAGCGTACAACGCGGCGTATGAGTTATTCATTTCTTGACTCATTGCTGCAGTTGCCCCCGCCCATAACATGCTTCCAATTGGCCGAAATTAAATTCGCACATACAAAATTAATAAGTTGGCTGCACACCCGACTGTCAGATACCACTCGCATAATTAGTTAGTGGAGTCTCGGGATCGCACATGCCCTTATCAAATGGTACAGGGTATTATTAGCAGACGACTGCGCCAAATGAGATTGCGAAACTCATTGGCGATTGCGATTAACAGCCGGAGACAAAATCCAGCTGCAGGCCTTTGTCTTGTCCTGAATAATGCATCTCCCCCGAGTCGCACCTGTCCACGAGCAGGCCAGAACGAGCCATATTTAATGACAACTCCAAGTAATCAACCTGGAGCAGACAGACTCAACTGCCCCCTAAGCCATCGTAATCTGTCCACGAAATCATATTTCGATCTGCCCACGCCAGAAGTTCAAGCGGTTTTTATCACCCGAGAAATGGCCCTAAAAAGCGCCGTTAATATCCATTTGCAATGTTTACGACTTTGAGGCAATAAACTTGACTGCTCCGCCTGCCAAACTGCAAACGGTATATGATTTATTGGCTGGCATTCACCTTGAGACAATAAATTCTCTAGGATGCTTGCATTTTAAAACAGCCTCCCACACGCTCCCTTGCATCGAGCATACGCAGCGTAAGTCCAAGCAGAAATGTAATTCATATCTGTGCACTGAATTATAAATAAACTGTAATAAGCTTTAAATAAACCTGCACACAAACAGACGCACAGGCACGCCCACACATGGCTGGCGATATGACTGCGCTGCTATACCCTGTGAAAGGGTGAAGGGACTGTTGAAAGTGCAGAGCAGCATTGGCTGCGTATCTGCTAGTCAAGCGACCCCCTTGGGGAATGCCAACAAGTGACTTTTCTGTTGTACCCTGTAAATGGGTGAGTGAAGTGAAGTGTTGAAGGTAGACGCAGACAGGCAGAGAAATCTATTGGTAGCAGCTTGCTTTTTACAGGGTATCTCTCAGTCCAGCAGTATCTCTTATCGTTGGCCAGACATTCGTTTCAATTTCGGGCGAAACGACAGCATAAAAAATTCAGATAGCATAAATCAAATTAGGCAGGAGAATTGATAATCCCCCAGACTGGGATCAGACTGCAGGATCTGCTCACTTTAAATTATCCAAACTATTTATAAGCAATCTCCACTTCTCCCACTTCTTTAACTTTCTGCTCCTTCTCTTCTAAGGCGCCTTCGGACTGCGTTAAAGTCGAGCGAAACTATGCGCATGCTGACAGATTATGCAGCTTTAAGTCTTAGTCCAAGTTGAAGCTCCCAAGACGCAATCCTGAGCGACTTCCCACATTTAATAAAGAAAAGCCAGTGTTGGGGGGGAGGGTAAGGGAACTGGTCGAATGCGAACCAAAACTTCGCTCCGACCGCCAGCAAATGAGGCCCGGGCGCAGTTGCTGCATAATTCGTGCGTGTTTAGCCCGAAAGCTAATGCCAGTTTGGCAGCGCCTCCGCTCGCTGCCGCAGTCCGCCTTCCATTCAGGAAAAAACCCTAACACACTCCCAGTGGGGCGCTCACACACACACACACACACATACAGACACTAATTTAGGTGGCCAACTAATGGCCAGAGCGTGGGATACTCTGGCGTGGGGCGTGGCAGCTGTGAAAAGTTTACAGTTTGTGTTACTTAGTTGAATTATGGGCTACATTTTCGGCACTTTCCCCGCCAGCTTTCCCACACTCCCGGTTGGCTTCCCACTTTTCCGCTTTATATGTGCGGCACGTGCCTGCCCAACATTTCACCCGAGTGTGTACAGTAGTTTTTCTTTCTCCAGAGACAGAGAGAGCGAGAGAGAGAGAAAGAGAGAGAGAGAGAAAGGAAGCTACGCTTTAATTGAGTGAAGTCTTCCCGGAACTTGAAGCAAACAATTGAAATTTAATTTTGCTGCGTTTCTACTGTAAACAATAAACAAGCAGCAGAAGAAGTGAGTAGCTGACAATTGGGACTGTGAGATACCCTAGTGCAACAAGGGAATGTAATGACTTTTTGTGCACAATAAGAGGATGATATGGTTCGAAAGTATATCTAGTCAGTTATCTTATGATCTAAAATAAGTTCTTGCTGGAGATACAAATCTGCACAAGTTCATAATACACTTTTGACTCTAGTACCTAAGTACAGGGTATATGGTGGAAAGCAATATTGCAACTGGCACAAACACGACCCGCGGCGGCGGAAGCTGCCCCCAGCTTAGACGCCTCATGTTCTCGTTATGAATTTGTCATTAATTATATTTTCAATATGCCTGTGTGTGCGGCTGTGCGTGTGTGTGTGTGAGGCTAGTGCATGCCCTGAGAGTCGCATAACTTGCGCTCGACCGCGTGCTTTGTCTCTGCTGAGTTATTTGTCCGTTGTTTTGTTTATCGCTTTTCTCATGTCCTCCGTCCCTTACTTCTTGCCACGCCCCACTCGGCGCCTGTCGCTGATTTCCGCTGATTCGTCACCTGCTGCGCTTGGAGCTGTCATGTGGCTGCTGCCTTTAGTTCACGTTGCTCTCATACCCTGCACATTGAAAATTGCATATTAGTTGTGTGCAAATGTTTGTTAAAAATAAAACGGACAACAGAGAATGCAGTATTTTAAATTCGTATCACCTACCAATATTTAATATTTCAATTGAAATTCGTAGGGCTCAAGTGAAAGGCATTTAAGAGTCTATAGTACTCTTTAGTTGTTCTTATTGTTGCTGCTGATGTTGCGGCTGCTGGTCTGCGGCGCCTGCTGAAATGATAATTAAAATTTGTAAAGCATAAACCGCAACCAGGTCCAGGTCTACAGCCAGCTCCTGGAATCCTGCTGTTGACGCCGCAGTTACGCCTTTGTACTAATTGCACATAATTAATTAAAAAAGGGAAAGAGCGAAGAGCAGCGAGTGAATGTGCCTGCCACGCGCACGTGCCACATTGCTCATACGCCCCGCTGAACAATGCGTGGTTAAAAGTGTTTAGTTTGCTCGACTCTGCTCGAGTTGCCACCATTTTTTATGCATCTGCTCGCAACGCGTTTAATGATCTGCCAGGCGGAAGCAGCACCGCCAGCGGAAGCGGAAATGAGCCAAGAAAAACAAGTTTACAAGAAAGGCTAGTGCGACTGCAAGATGCCCTGCAAGCGATTGCAAAGCAGTAGACGGAGCTGCTGCTATATCACTGCCAGACTGTGTAATTTTCCAGGCGCTAATGCTGCTAATACCGTTTACCAATTAAGTAGCTATACACCCGTTAGTAACACTTTTCAGGGGACATAGCAATTGGCACACAAATCGCGGCGTTCTGTTTTCTGAGGTGAATTAAATTTTCTCTCCTACTTGTACATGGAAATTGAATCGTCCAGGAGCGCATAAATAGCGATTTCCACGCCGTCAACTTGGCATATTTGCCGCACAATGCCTGCCTCCGGGCAGCGCACCGCACCGCTGAAATTATGATTATTATGTCCAGTGTCGCAGGCGGCAATAAAAACCAGTTGGGAAACTTTGTCATGGATGGAGGGAAGGCATGGGAAACAGCGTACTGAGCGCGGGACTGCCCAATGAGCCGCACTCCACTAATGGTAATATAAATCATAAGCCTATTGACTCGCCCGACGGCCCACGGCACAACGAATGACTTCACCCTGATCCCTTTTTATGGGCTGTGCAACATTTGAACATCATTTCCAGGGGGGAGAGGGTCGGACCGACGAATGGTGTGAAGTGGGTGCTGGCTCTTTTTGTTGGCTTTTCTATACCATTCACCTGGTGGAAATAGCTTATTAGTTTTATGCAAATGTATGTAACATATAAATACATTTTTACTTTAAAAATTAAAACTTATTTTAATTGCTTTTAATATTTAGAACTCTTTCGCAATATTTAAAGTATATAAATGGTATTTTACAGTCGTGTATTCCTCACTATAGCTTTCTTTACTTGTATTGGTTTTCTTTTCGGGCCTATTTTAAATTCGACATAGACTTTAATGCATAAACGAAGCACGTCGGCAAGTTATAAAGCATTAATGTGCGTGTTTGGTCAAAAAGCGACGAAGCGCACGCAAGAAGTCGAAGACGGAGTTGGGTCTGGGCTCGGCATTGGGGTCGGGCTAAAGCGGACCAGTCCCGAAACTGGACAAAAGCCTGGGGCTCAAGTTCGATAGCCTTTAATAAATGAATGGATTTTGCCTTTCTCTATTCTCCTGTTCGCACAAATTAATGGGTATAAATGAAGATGCCTTTTCGGTTGTGATTTCGGGCGAGGAATTCAAAGCGTTCCCTGGAACAACCCACGTCAAGTGAAAAGTGTTCTCTGAACTGGCTCGCACCACACACATCAAAGTGTCCTGCAAGCACGAATGTCAAATAAATTATGGAGAGTGAATGGGAAGAGAGAGAGAGAGAGAGGAGAGCGGGACTTTGGCACTGGCAACACTGCGTATGATTAACAATTCGCTGTAATCCCACGAGGCCATTGAATGCCGTTCAATTATGCGACTAAATGGCCTGTTCGCACCTGCCAGCGGGATTAAGCACCTTGGCATTCGCGTGGCGAATTGCGGGGTTCGCGAAATGAAGGCAATTGTTGTTATCAATAGGGAACAGGCTGTCCCATCCGCCTGCCACTCGAACGCAAAGCGTTTAATTGTTCACTTGGCAACTGGCAACTGGTTCCTCTCTAATTATAATTGGGTCGTAATGAAGCTATAACTCTCAAGGATAAACAAAATAAGCAGAGAAAAGAATGTAATGAAGTCACGTAAACATTTTAACTTGGCATTACACATTAAAGCACAGCGCGCAGAAGGGAGAATCCGGCCGACATAGCGGAACGCAGCATAACAAGCATAATTTCTCAGGCGGAGCAACAAGAAGTCCTCGAAAAAATATGTATTAATTTTGTCATGTCGTTAACTTATTAATGCCAGTGTATGTGTGGGAGTACGTCATTGTGTGTATGTGTGTATGTCTGTTTGTCTTCTGTGAGTGTAATTGAGCGCTGGCAATGCGAGACGTATGCGTGATATTAACTTGTACGTGAGAGAGGGATTGAGTGTTACTTACGTATGTGTGTGTGTGAGAGTAGGTATCTGTGTGTGTGTGTGTGTGTGTGTGATCTGCGCAGCAACGTCGCAAATTTGATTAGACCATATGCCAGCTAATGACAACTGGCGAGCAGAATCCGGAAGAAGGCGGCAGCACAATGCGTTGTTAGCCGGTTTCCCATTTCACTTCATGCTCCTTCTCTTCCTCTCCCACTCTCTCCCTTCTCCCTATGCCACTCTATCCTCGCTGAGTGCGTGCCAAGTTGTTGCTTCTGCCTGATTTGGAAATTCAGCAGAAATTCACTGGAATCTCGGCTGCCCAAAGCTATTGACTTTTCACTGGCTCAACAAGCTGACGGACAAACAGATAAAGACAAGGACGACAAAGCTGAAGATAGCAATAAAAACGCAGAGCAATACCCAACAACAAAAACAACAACAAGCAATTCACGGTCGAGTGCATCGAAGCACAAGAAGTTGCTTATGAAAAGTGTAGCATACTTTCAGGCGGGCCTGGAAAACTTTCTCGAACTTGGCGAGATTATTAACCATGACGATTCCGTGCTCTCAGCTCGTGCTTGCGGGCAGACAATTTGCATGACATTTGCGAGCAAAGATCATGAATATCGTGTAACTCAATTTGACAAATTCCAGCGCAGTATTATGCAGGTTGAAGGTGGGAAAGAAAAACCAAAACAAATTCGAATTTGAATTCCCTTTCATGTCGTCTGCTCTTGCTTTGGCTGAGCATGAGTTTCTTCTTCAATCTGATTTAATGAGCAGCCATTTTGATTTTGGCATAATATACAATATTTATTATTAAGAAAAAACAACAGCAAAATTTAACAATAAAAACCGGAAGTACGTATTTGTTTTCCTTATCCCACCAAAAATTACACAATGTTGCTGTTTTTTCGGCTGAGTTTCAATGTATTATACATCAAATTATTTGTATCAGGTACTGTCACCTTCCTCATCACGAACTCCTTCATTAATGGGCATGATAATTTTTATAATAATTATACATACGCCACGTGGAACGCGTGTTTGGCAGGCAGAGATTTTTGTCCGGGTTTTTTTACACGCAAATCACGCGAGCCTTTTGTATTCAGGTCGAGTTGGAATTGACAAATGCGTTGTCGTGTCATGTTTTCTGTGTGGGCTGAGCGGGGCGTGGCAGGGGTACATATTGTTGATTCTGCAGTTATAGGCCGAGAGCCGCAGCACGTGCATGTCACGCAGCGCCAGCGCCAGTGCCAGTGCCAGCTCCGGCCACAATTTATGCGTCGTCATGCGAACGGGAAGTACAAAGTGTGAGAAAAAGTATTCTACTCTAATATCTCTGTCGTGTACCTCTCCCCCCTCCCCTTTCAGTCACTGCTTTAATAAGCAATCAATGCGCCATCAAAAATTCAGGACTCATAAAACGGGAAACTAATTAAAGCCAGGCAAACAGAGCACAGAGCACAGAGAGCAGAGAGCTGCGCGTCGAGGATAAAGTTTGTCAAACAAACCGCAATAAAACCCGAAACGCAATTATCCGCCTTCTCAGTAGGCGGACGCCCCTCGGGGCGTGTGATAAACTTATCGGGCCATTAAGTGATTCAAAAGTTTGTGGGCGTGGCCGGCCATCGGGCATTATCCTAATTTGATCGCTGTTAATTAATTGTGGCGCATTTTATTGGTTACTCGCCCCCCCTGCCCGCGCCGGGAATTATCACAACATCTTTATGGCTGTACTCTATGGAAATTTAAACCTCTTCGCTGAACTACATGCGTAAGTTTTCCGGAGCCTGCGGCATCGTACATCGAACACAATTTACATTTCCGGCCAAGGGACATTTTCATTTTCATCAGGGCCAAATCGAAACGTCGAGAAATCAAGGGCCAAGAGTGTCGGGCAGCTAAACAAAACTTTGGGGTTCACTAGCCCCGAGCAACGTGCTGCATGAGCGTGTGCGTGTGTGTGTGTGTGTGTTAGCATGTTGTGCGCAGTCAGGCGCGAATGTTAACTCACACACACATGCACTAACAAAGTCAGTGCACAAAAATGCCAGCTGAGTGTGTGTGTAGAGAGAGACCGTGTGTTTTTTTTTTTTTTTTTATATCATTTATTTTCCTTAGGGGTAAGTTTATTTACATTTGGTACGTTTTGGGTTATTCGGGGGTGTGGGATTTTTTTAAAAATAACTTAAGGAATAGGGACCAATAAAATTTAGAGATTAGTTGAGAGATTAATGTTTATATGATCCTGTAGGCCCTGCGGTACTACCGCGTGGCTTTGCTTCGCAGGGTCAGGATCGCCTCCGTATCTAGCTTCTCCACTAATTCAGCGTCGATCTTCCTCCCGCTGTCTCTCTATTGCTCGCAGCCGTTTCATTACTCTTGCGGCTAGATTGCTCAAGCGTCTCCAGAACTCTCCGTCAGAAACCAGTCGCTCTCCAAGCGCTGCTGGGCTCTCGATGCCGTCTAGTACACCGTTCCTTTCGCTGTAAAACCTCGGGCACGTGAACAAGATGTGTTCGGTGGTCTCATCTACACCACAGAGTGGGCAACTGCTGTCGTCGTCATGGCCAAACCTTTTTAGGTAGCTCCTAAAGCAGCCGTGACCGCTAAGGATCTGGGTCAACCAGAAGTTGACCTCTCCGTGTTTCCTTAGCGTCCATTTCTTGACGTCCGGGATGATTTGGCGAGTCCAGCCTCCCTTAAGGGACTGTTGCCAGCGCCTTTGCCATTTTTGCAGAGTTTTTTCCCTGGCTTGTTGGTTTACCTCACGCCTCTGTGGTGGACTGCAGGGTCTTTCGCTTCTTTTTATTTCCTCATGCACTTCTTTAGCCTCCGCCGCGAGCAGGTCGATGGGTATCATACCAGAAATAACTAGAGCTGCATCATCCGATATCGTCCGGAACCCACTGCAAACTCTAAGGGCGCAGAGTCTGTACGTACTTTCCATGTCCATCCTGTACGATTTAATACTGGCTGCGTTCGCCCATATAGGGGCCGCGTACAACATTGTTGCCTTGCACACGGAGTGTAGTAGTTGCCTGCGTCCCTGTTTTGGGCCTCTGGTGTTCGGCATTATTCTCGCCAGCGCTCTGGCAACGTTGGATGCTTTTTTGCTTGTTTCTGCCAGGTGCTCCCTGAACGACAGTCTGGTATCTATCGTGACTCCAAGGTATTTGATTGCTCGAGATGATTCAATCAAGATACCTCCTACCCGGATGGTGGCTGTCTCCACTCGTTTACGGCTCGATATGAGGACCGCCTCTGTTTTATGATGAGCTATATCGAGGCCGACCGTTGAGAGCCACTGCTCTATGATGGCCACCGATGCGTTTCCGAGGTTCTCCACTTCCTCGAGGGTTTTTGCCACTATGACAATTGCTATGTCATCCGCAAAGCCTATTACTGTCGTTTTTCCTGGCAGTGCCAATCTCAGGACTCCATCATACATAACATTCCACAATAGTGGCCCCAGTACTGATCCTTGGGGGACTCCGCAGGTAATCTTACGCTCCATCACTCCTCTATCTGTATCGTACAGCAGTATGCGATCTCGGAAGTATGATTCGATGATGCAAGCTAGCGCGTCTGGTACTCCAAGATTTGGGAGAGCTTGAAGAATCACATCCCAACGCGCCGAAGAGACCGTGTGTGTGTTGGTGTGTGCGCTGCATATTGATTGAAGAGCTCGCACGGTGAAGCTATGTTTTCGCCCGTTTTGAATAAATTTCAAATGAAATTGAAATGCATTAAAATTGATAGAAAAACGAAGCTTAGTTCGAGCTGCGGCCTTCTCGCGTGGGTTTAATAAACTGCAGGGCGCAGTTCAAAGACTCGCGAAGTCGGGCCGAAAGATATATGCTAAGCCAGACAAAGCGCATATTATCCTCGTCTCTCCCTCTTTCTCTCTCGCACCCTGCAGTCACCATCAATGTGCACCATTGAGCACATGCAAATGTCCGCTCTAAGCCGGCGATTCGTCAGCTCCAGCCTTTTTTGCATTCAAATTGGAATTTGGCTCATTAATGTTGGATTTTTATGGTCACAAAAAATTGGCAATGGTTTCAAAAAGGCATATAAAGCTTGAGTGAATGCGGAAAAAGATTTACTGATGGTCTACATTTTTATAAAAATAAATTTAGCTTAAAATATGTTGAATAAGCATTTTATTCTTTTTTTTTAATTTTAACGGTCTTTAAAAAATTAATCTTAAAATTTTAAAAAATTATTTAATTAAATTTTAGACTTTCAGAAATTTAATAGTATACAAAATTATGACAATTTCCAGCTTAAGCTTTCCCAAAGCGAGCAGGGTATAGAAGAGTAGCATTTATTTTATATACTTCTGTCTACCGCTTCCTTTATTCGTTGAATTTACATTTTGGTCGCATTGAAAAGAAGATTATTTTTGAACGTCCGTCCCGCTGGCTGCTGGACGAGCGATGATATGTGGCTTTTGGTCAGCTTAGGCAGATTATTAGAAACAAAAGCTGGACCCGCCCGTGGCCATTAATGAGCACTGACCTGAGCCAGGGGGAAATGGAAATGAAAGCCGACCAAAAGGTTTTGCGTGTCCCGAGCAGCAGCTCTTAAGCCGTAGCCAAAGCTGAAGCAGAAGCTGTTTAAAGTCTTACAACATGATCAAAGCGTCAGTTGACAGTCAACTTTGCAGTGCACTTGATAAACATTTAAGCTGATGTTGTGCTCTCTCCGCGGCCGAAGCCCGTTCCCCCCGCGGCACTGCCTACGCACTCGACCCCTGGCAGAGACATAAATCATTTGGCTGTTTGTTCACCCCGGCCACAAATTTGACTAATTACACAAGCCGGCATTGGCCCGAGGATGCTGCAAGCTGTGCTAATTATGCAAATAACTCGCTCGCCCCTGCAATCGCCTATAAATAGCAGCCAGAGGGGAGCAGCGGACAGGGGCGGACGGGCAGCGGGTTGAACAACACTTTGCGCTTTAATTGGCCCCGACAAAAGCAATTAAAGCTGAGAGAAAAGTGCGAGAGGCAGAAGAGCGACCGTCGAGCTAAGCTCCCATGCATCATATTCATATCGCAGTCGGCCATTTGTTTGCTTGTGTTTATTGCGCTAATTATGTTGCCAATTTAGATACTTAGTGCAATGAAGAGCTCGTTGGGTCTTATCCCTCGGCCGACCGCCATTCTAATTAGCCAGTCCAAAGCTGCCAGCGCGAGGTCCTTTGTCACACGTCACGTATGCGTAATGCGAACTAATGCTCTGCCGTCTGTCGCCAGCCGCCGGACAACTGACCCTTGGCCCGTGGAGTTGCAACTCGAGCCAGCCGACCCGGCACGTGTTCGCACTGACAGCACAGTTCATTATGATGACCCCTGGCCAGGTAATTAAAGCACAACACACTGCGACTGCCTTGCGCAATAGTTTCCACTGGACTTGATACAAAAAATAAAACAAAACAAAACTAACGATTTCCCAGAAAAGTCTCTCTGCCAACTAGTCTCAGAGTCAAGCGGGAGGGAGAGCGGTGGATAGAGGAGGGCCGACAACAATGGTATTATGGCAGTCAGGAATAACAAACAACAAACTGATTTAAGTGGAACTCAAAAGACAAACAATAAGCTCGCATTCCAGCTCGACTTTCCCCATAGTTAACATAAAAGAGCTCTTAAATTCGCAGCAAGTGGAAATTATGATTAATAAACGGCAAGAAGAAGAAGAAGGGCAAGAGGCAGCAGAACGACAAGAGCCGAAGCGAAGACCCACAAAAGGGCCACAAGAAGCAACAACAAGAAGACAAGAAGAACTCTTTTCAATTCCCGTTGTTTATTTGCTTTCGTTTTATGGCCGAACTTTGTCTCTCTTTCTGCCTCTCTTCCTCTCTCTCTCTCTCTCTTTCGCTACGGCACGAGTTTTGGTTTAGTTTCGGCTTTTGGCCTTCAATTATGTTCGCACATGAGAAGCAAAATCCATAACAAAGCGAATGTTAAAGCGTATGCAAAGTTTTGCAAATAATAACTTCCAGTTCCTGCCCTCGCGCTCTCTCGCTCGCTCTCGATCCCGAAAGACAGCTATCAAATTTTCAAAAAACATTAAGAAACATATTGAATTCCGGCCAAGTGCCTGGAAATTCAGCTTCACTTTAAGCAGATTCAGCGAGCTAACGCCTTGTTTACCATCAGCAGCAACAACAACATGTAAACAAAGCTACAGTCGAGGGAACACGACGCTTACATACCATTCAAGTTTGGTATTACATTATAAAACAATTTATTTATATTTAGTATTGAATAAAAATTAACTACGCAGATGCTGCTTCAATATAAAATATTAATTATTTAAATGAACTTAAAATTGAAATAATCATGTCAACTCGGCTATAAAGAATATATATGCTGATCCAGAATATATATTCTATATACACGTAATTGTATGCCCATCCTTACCTATACCTTTAATCGCTTACATACATGTTCACAAAAAGAATACACCACTTTTACCCACGATCAATGCGTGAATGGTGTAAAAATGTGGCGAAAAGAAGTGAAAAAATGTTGCATACTTTATGGCGACGGCGTCGTTTACGACCCGTTGGCTGGCTGACTGGCTGCCTGGCGCTGGAAAGCACTTGGGTCCTCTGCTTGTTAACAAGCGCATTAAAGCCGAAATTGCGGTGTATGCAAATTGCGCCGCATACTCCTGGGCGTCTTTAAAACAATGGACGCCCGGCATTAGGCCAAATTTGCTGTTGTTGCTCGACGCTTCGCCCGGGCCGTAAAATTGTGTTTAATCTCAAAACTTTACACATGATTTGATTTATGCTGCAATCTTCAACCCCGCCTCCACTACCATTACCTCAACCCGCACCCCGAATTCCCTCCTTACCGATTGCATCGATTTGTTGTCAAACAAACTTCGGTCTCTGGCGACCTTCGGGCCTTATATAACCGAACAACTTTCCGAGGTAGGGCAGACTGCAGTTCGGTTATGTCCACGATGCCGTAACTAACCGGCCAGAGCAGCGACCACGTGTCACAATGGGAAACACCGCTGGGCATTTGCAACTTTGCTGGGAAATTCGTCGAGCTAACGCCGAGATTTCCACAGCGTTTCTGTCATTTTCCGTCGCCAAAGAAAATTCTGGAAAAAAACTATTTGATTTTTTCGAACAGACGTTTAAATCGACACTGTAATTAAGGCAGTAGAAGGCTAGAGGAGGAAGAGGAACGGGAACGGAGCGAACATTTGCATAAGCTGCTCAATCCGATTAAGGCGCGCTTCTTGAGTAGGAGTGACTGGAGACTGGAAATCTGTTGATAGTTCTGGCCGGCGGAAGGTCGCATAATTACACGTTATACCCTTACAGCATTATGCCGTTATATTTGCATATTTACGTGCATTAATTAATCGAATTTCATTTATCAACAGCAGGGTGAAATATGGCCCTTGGGCAGCGGAGTTAACAGCAAACAGATGCGATAAGATTAAAGCGGGCTAATTGAATAACAATTGCGCAGCAGCAGAAGCAGCCAGAGGGGGGGTGGGACGACAGAGACGCGACTGTTGTATAACTGTCGGGCAGAAAACTAAAGAGCGGCCTACGTGTGAGCAGATAAATCTATATAATTGGGCCAACTATTTTTGGAATAGTTGGCAGGCAGGACTTACGCAAGATAAATGTGCATTCAGCTTGAGATAATCAAGCTAATAACTCAGTCGGAACGCCTACATATAGGGCAGCGGGATATACAGGAAAATTATCTCCCTCTCTCTCTCTTACACTGTTTCCCACTGACCGTTTGGCTTTCTTTTATTCCGCCAATTGGCCAAAATGAATTTATGCGCCTTTATGCTGCCGCTGGCCTTCGATAAGGAACGCAAACAATGCGCAAAGTTCCAGCAGACGGGGCCATCAGATATGAAAATTGTAATTTTCCGAGCACACACACACTCACACGCATGTGTAAATGTGTGAGAGTGTGCATTTATGCTTCGCATGAATATTAACGCACACATGAGCAAATTGCGTATGAATAAAACTTGTCCATTGTTTGCTTGAAAGGAATTCGCACTGCTTTCCCACTGTTGGCAATTAATATGAGTTGTTGTTGTACTTATTTGTTATATGTTTGTATGTGTTATATATGTGTGTGTCTGTGTGAGTGCTGTGCTTGTGTGTGTGCGTGTGTTTCTAACGTGTGCCATTAACTCTGATTAATCCCTTATTAAGCAGTTGCACACTCTCTGCACTCGGGCTACAGTCGTGTCCGGAATAATAGTGACGGTCTCGTCTACGCCATAAGGCATGCCTCTCATACTGTAATTCATACGACACAATAAATATGGCATTGACTAGGCAAAGAGTTAGACACATCAGGCAGCAAGCACTACACGCAGCAGCAGGACTTGCTTATACCCTGTAATTATTGTCTTATTGTTTAGTATGCCCGTTCGCACACAGGCAGGGGAGTGCCTAAGCCGTTCTATTTGTCAAAGGAAAAGCGTGAATGGATCCCCCTATAATGCACGTGATTACGCACAAACTTGATATACGGCCAAGTGTTGGCGCCTTCAGTGTGTTAATTGTGCAATTAATTCACAAATAATGGAGGGCAGGGTATGGGTCTGTGCGGGTGCTATCAGCTTACATGGGACCAACTGTTGGCTCGACTGATTAGCTAAATTAGCATTTCGTACGCTTTAAACGATGTTTGCTAATTAAAGTCTAGTCGGGAAAAGGGTCAGAGGGGATGGGGTAGAACGGTATCCCTTTGACCGTTGAGCATAAAAACTAATGGGTCGAGAACTAGGCGCACTCGATGCCAGTCATCGACTGCCTTTTTAATTTAATTAAAATGCAAGTGCCGAGTGAATGAGAAGCCCAGCGGGAAGTCGAGCGGCGAGTGGGACAAGCACTTGAAAGCAAACAGCCCGCACAATTTGTGACAAGGCAAACGGAGCATTAAAAATGCCAAGAAGGGACAAGCACCAGCAGAAAAAACTGAAGAAATAACAAGTACAGTAAGCTACTGCCAAGCATACTCGACTCTGAGATACCATTCACGCACTTTGGCCGGCAGAGAGACATTTGTACACCTTCCTTCATTCTTTCTCTTTCAATTTCTGTGTCTATTATTATTATAATGATTACTGTTATTATTATTATTTTTGTTATTAGTAATATTTAATTATTATTATTAATATTATTTTATTTGAAAACCAAAAATTAGGCATGACTATGATATCCTTTTCCCCCAAGTTTTTTGTGTTTAGCTCTGTTAGTTCCTGAAATCATACAGACAGACTTTCACAAAACTTATATACCATTCTACCCTATGGTGAATGGTATCAAAATTGAAGAAAGCACCAGAGCGGCCAGAGTCTGCGTCAATTTCAGAGCAATCAAGTACGCGATTGTCCCAAAGAACAGAAGAAAGAAAAGCGAGAGCGAACGAAAAGCCGAAAAAACACAACAAGCAGGGCACACAAAGCCCAGCGAGAAAGAAAAGCCCTCCAGTATTCCCATATCAAATGGAAGTTCTTAGCAACAGAGCGGGGTCAATGTTTCGGACACATTTTATGATTGTTCAGCTTCCACTTCTGCTTAAGAGATAAGCACTGCTTAGGGCATCGGCCAGGGGAAGGGGCAGGGGGAGAGGGCATCTCGTATTCGCATAGATTTCAGCTTCGATTTCCTGAGCCCCCCTTTTAATGACCTGTCATGATGAATGATGCTCCACGTCGGCCTGTCAATCTCTTCCGTTCGCTGAGCTCTTGTCTAATTAATTTTTTACACTTTCTCAAGTGCCGGCCCGGAATTTCTCTAAAAATGCCAAGAACTTTGGCCTGCAGGCATTTAAGTATTAAAGTGCTCTCGCTCTAGCGCCCAACTTGTCTCTCTGTCTCCTTATCACTCCTGGCATTATTGTTCATTGAATTGCTGTCAATTTGAGAATAATATTTACACACAATTTTGTAGCGTCTTTTGGACTCTCAAGCGATCCGACACACACACTGACACCTCGCCCTCTCTACCGCTCCCTTTCCTTACCTCTCGCTCGCTCTTCTCCCTCCTTCCGCAAATAAAACACGAGCCACAGACAAACACTCGCAGCGCCCGTGGCGCCTGCTGCTTACATGACTTCAATTGTGGGCGGCTACAGAGATGTGCCAATGGGTGGGGGCGGGGACGAGGGCGTGGCAGCTGTGATGCCTGCTTACGACATAAGCTCTCGAGTGTCGAGTGTGCGCCAAGTGTGTGTGTTTGTTGTGCTTGCTGCTGTTGCGGTTATAAACGCCTGTCGAGTTATTTATGCATAATCATTTGCGGTTCAGGCCTGCCCTGCGCGACGGAGTCCAATTAAAGTCTCATTAAGCTTGTTCGCCGAAAACTTGCGACAACGTAAAAGGGCATGCGGGGAGCTTATGAGGAAACTGTCAAGTTGGGAGTTACAACTAGTTAGTCGTCTAATTAGTAAAGGAAGTTGCACATGAAGAGGTCTTTGATTTGCTTGAAGTTGCATCTAAGAGAGAGCTTTAAGCTTAATTAGTTAAGGAGCAGCTTAGAAAGTAGTTTGGAAAGAGCTTTAAGAATTTCAGTTGTCCAAAGTTGTTTCAAAACCTCTATACGATTTTCTATTAACAGCTTAAAAAACACACTTAGCCTTGAGTAGACTTCAAAGCAGCTTGTTAGGGTAACTGAGATTCGCAGTGATTGCCCTTTCGCGTTCGCTTTGATTTCAATATGTTCAGTGTTTTACTCGAGTCTGCTGCAGATTTTCAGCTAATAATTCGCATGTTTCGTTCGATTTGCACTCGATTTGTATTCGTTTCGCTTTTTGTGGCCACATTTGGTGTAATTTATTTGCTGCAGCGAAATATTATTAAATTTTTATTGCGCATTGGCTCGTTTGTCTTATTAATGGCCGCACACGCACTCGAACCCGCTCTCTGGCAGCGCAGAGCATCGAAAGTGGGAGGAAATTGTGAATTTTCCATTAACCGCAAACAATATGCAAAGCAGGAGCTGAACTTGCGCATATTTGGCAAAACTAAGTGGTGGAGGGGAGCGGGGCGTGGTAAGAGCAAGCAGTGAAAGTTGACAGAGCCGAACGCCTGACAGACTATTACAGTCAGTGGCAAAAGTTTGCACGCACAAACACACACTACACTGTGGGGCAAATTGTGTATCAACACTGAATTTTAAGAACAGGTTCCTAAAATATATATCATTTAATTGCATTTAGATTGTCTAACTTAAAAAAATTCCAAGTAAAGAATTTAGCTATTTTCCATTATGTCTAGTGTAAGAAATAAGTTTAAAAAAACATAATTTCGCCCATAGTGCGCTGTCATCGTCAGACGCCGTAGAATGTCATCATAAAAAACTTTATCTGCTGCGCTCTAACCGCCTGTCAACACGGCTGCCACCTGCCAAATGCCCTAGGGCTGCAGTCGACAGCAGAACGGAGGGGGCTAGAGTAGGGGAAAGGTAAGGAGGAGGCAATGCCTGCATTCGGCAGAGACACCTGTGGACACACGTGGACATACCTGGCCGGCCTTGCGGGCACTCCAGCTGCAGTTGTCAGTCGAAAGAGTTTTTATGCATGCAATATGAAAATTTGCAATCCTAAGCGAAACGCACACGCTTTTCCCATGAATTTTCCTCAATATTCAGAGTTATCCGAAAAGGCTTTAAACTCTTGCGGCACATAATGGTATTTGCATTGCGTAAATAACGTAAATCAAATCAAATGGCAGGCATCTAAAACAATAAAGCTTCCAGTTCGGGTGTTGTAAGCTTACCCTGTAATTGGCGCGGCAAGTGGGTGGGGTATGCTGAAATGTAGAGTGAACTGGCGACAGATAAGCAGAGATTTGTAAATAACTCGAAATATGTGTTGTACCCTATGCATTTAGCTCTTAAAGTAGCTAGAGTAGTAGCAGTAGGAGTAACAAAGTTTTGTATGTTGACTGTATTGCTAAATTTCTTAAGAACTACAAGGTTATCTAGAAATTTCCTAACTGTAATCAAAAGATAAAAAATATAAATTAAAATTAAAATAACTAATATATTTTTCATTTACAGGGTATCTGTCTTCCGCATATCGCTCACTTGCAAAACTCGTCGTCATAGCTTACGCAAATCCCTTAGCTCAGTTTAAGCCCATCTACAGGATATGTGCGCGTCGCATACCTGCATCACCCTTCAGCAGCCTTCCGCCTGCTTGATTCCCCCGCAGTGCTCTACGATTTAGTAACCCGTTTAAGGGGCCTATTAAAACGTCAGCTGACAACGGCGACAGATGCCTTGTTCGGTGCCAGCTAAGTCCTGCGACTAGAAGCTGCCGGCTGTCATCTTCATTTACATGTAAATAGGGGCCACCTGCCCCGCCCCCTAACTGGGCAGGGCAGTACAGAGCAAACAGCCGACTGCGGCACAGTGGGGAAAGCGTGCCGGAAACCTGCCGGCCTGGAGCTGCCACTTTTCGGAGGCCCAGTTGGAACGCGTCTTAAAAATGCAAATTTATTTGCTAGCAAAGTGTCTGTCGCTTCTCGTTGTTTATTTATGTTTGTTTCCGAATTTGTGCTCGAATTTGTAGTCGTATTTGTATTCGCTTGCGTATTTATGCCCTTGCAGAGGGTATAATTAATTTCGCCAGTTGCATGCAAGACGATTTTCGTCGCTATAAATAAAAATATAATATTTATTATTTTTTTTTTATATTTTTTTATTAATATATTTTATTATTATTATATTTTTATAAATTCCACAGTTGCCCATAGGCAATAATTTATTGTAGGAATATTAAGCTTCTACAGTGTTCTGACTGAAAACATACATATAAACGCAAGCAACTCATGCAAGGGTATACAACCTTCGGCCTTCATCGAAGTCAACCTTTCTCTGTTTGGCCTCGCATTCGATTGCGGCCACGTGGACAGCATCGCGGTGCGGCACGTGCAGCCGGCCCGCAGTTGGCAGCAAATTCGCCAAATATGAAACGCCGCATCGAGAGATAGACGGACGGACGGACAGACGGAGAGGCAGTCTGATACGCAGGCAGACAGTTCGAACGTTTCCCATTGGAATCGTCTGCGCCGCTTTTGATTGCTTTACTCGTGCTGAAGCCGCAACGCATGTCCATCAGCTGCTACCTGCCAGCGTGTAAGTGTGTCTCTGTGTGCGTGTGTGTGTGTGTGTGAGTCTGCTTGAGCAACTGCTTGACAGAACTGGGTCGACGCTGGGCTGGGCTTGTTTACTGAACTGGTTCAAGGAGACAAACAATTGCAGCGCACGGGCCTGAGCGCCGGCTCGAACGAGAGCCGCAAAAATGTCGTTCAGCAGAATGGAGCAACAACTCTGTTAACCACACATACACACAGGCACACACGCAGCCAGATACCCATGCACACCCACACACACACACACACACAGTTTGTCGGCATGCCTGACATGCCTTTGAAATACTTCACACACACGCGCGGCCAAGGAGTGCGACAACATTCAGCGCCAAACGATTTTTAATGAGCTCGAGAAAATGGCAAAAACAAAACAAAAACAACACGTGCTGGGGGGGAGGGTGGAACAAGGAAAACAACAACCTACGGCTTGTGATAATAAATGCCATACTGATACCCTGTATGGGGGGTAGTATGCGCTTTCCCGTTTCATGCCCAACTGCAAACACAGTTTTAGTTGACACTCTACAGAGTAACTGCTAGTTGTGCATAACCAAAATTGGAGGAAAGTGGAGAGAGAGACGTGAGAGTGAGTGGAAGCTCTATCAATATATACCCTGTAAAATGTTGTGCAGTAGGGAATTTTAATTAATGTTTCTTTAGAGATTCGATACGTTTCTCTCCCAGCTGCAAATGCAGATTCAACTTTACAGAGCATCTGCTCGTCGTGCATGCCCTATCAAGGTCTGTGAGCGATTGAAGTATTGCAGATCAACAATTTATTAATCTATAACTGTAATAATAAAAAAAATAATAATATACTACAACTACTCTAAAGAGCAACTGCTAGTCGCGCATACCCCACCGACTCACCGGCTTGTTTTCTTTGGCAGTTTCCTTATGTGATTGTTTCTTGTGCCTTGTGGACACCTTTGGGCAAATTGGCAAAAGTGGGCGCAACCAATTGGACAACTTCGGCTGCTGCTCTTGTGCTTCGCGTTGTTGTTTCTGTTGTTTTCGCAATTGTTGAGCCAGCGACCTGCCACGCCCACCTGGAAAACTGGGCCAGCTCATCCGAAATAGCAACAAGCACGCAATACTACGGGCTCATCGTCGTACTTGTTGTTGCTATTGCAGTTGTTCTTGTTGTTGTAGTTGTTTTAGTTGTTGTTGTTCGCTTCTTTTGTGTTTAATGAACCTTTGCGAAGTTGTTTACATTTTTTATGACGTTTTTGTGCCACATTGCGTGCCCCATTCTTCTTCCTCTTGCTCCTGTGTAGGCGTTCTTTGATGGAAAAGCTATTGAAAAGCAATTAAGCTTTCCATTTCTATTTGTTGTGCGCTTCGGCTTTAAGTCGTTAATAGTTTCACTCGCTTTTCAGGTCAGCCTGGCAGCCTAGAAGTAGGCAGCAGTTTTTGTCTCTCGCAGAGGGAAGGCTTTAAGGAGTTTTAAGAGCTGATAACTTTAATAGGCCTGTACATAAAAATTCAAATAAATTGTAAAATTAAATACTTATACAATAAATAAGTAAATATTAAACATTATAAAAAAATGTAAGTTAAAAAACCCAAATTGCATGTTTCATATTTATCTTGTTCGCGTGCGCCTTAAAGTCTGCAACATTTGTTATTGCCTTTCACTTTGGAAACTCTTTAAGCTCTGGCGGCCTAAACAAAGCCCGCAGATTTGCCCTCTTAAGGCCTTATGAATACTTAATACTCTCTGAGTCTGCCATGCAAATAAACGGCGCAAGAGTCTGCTCAATCCCTCCGCAACTACACAGTAAATATCGTTATCTACAGCTGTTGCTCTGTTTGCGCTTTCAATCAATCAATTACTAGACACGTGCGCCCGGAGATACCAGGCATACAGCAAGCATACCCCACATGCCCCGCATACCCTGCATACCCTGCATACTCTACACGCCCCGCATAGCTTTGCAACGAGCCACACCTTCGTCGGCTCAGCGTCTGCCAAGTTCAGTTGCCATTTTGTGATTTGATTTTTTGCAAAATAAATATTTCACTCCAGCCTACGTTCCCTTGCCCCATGCAAATGGCCGCAAAAAATGCCTTTACGACTGCCTACACATGTTCAGCCTGCAATCTCTGTCTGTTACTGTGGATGTACATTTGTATTGGGCTTAGCTGCGCTAAGCTGGCCGCAGCGTCTGAATAATTTAGGCGCAGATTGCGTATACGCCGCGTTGCTCAGTCAGAACTCAGCTGAGATTTCAAGGTCAGATTCGCGTCAATTCGCCGAGCCGCCGGTAATTATGAAATTGCTATGCTTATACTACATAGATATATTTACTGGTAAGTATTTACTATATACATATGCATACTTTTGTCTGTCTGTTGTTTTTCTCAATTTGCCTAATGAATTTCCAGTGTCTTCCACTTCAAACGTTCATAATTCGCATCAGTTGACGCCGCGGACATCATCCATAACCGTCGACCTTTTTCAATTACTTAAACACTTGCGGAATCCGGGGGGGAAATGGGATCAGGGCGCGGGGGAACCGGAAAAACAGACCTGAGCTGTTGTCCCTTTTTGCACCTTTTGCGCAATTTGCTCGACTCTCAACGGCAAGCTGGCGCGATAATTAAAGCGCTTATCAGCTCGCATCGCATGCGTGTGTGTCAGTGAGTGTGCAAGTGTGTGTGTGTGTGAAGGGCAACCGAACTCAGCTGACCACTGGCCTGGCTCAAAATTTATGGCTAAAAGTTCTTGAAAGAGAAATACTTTGGCAAATTCTTGTGGATGGCCTCGAACTGTTCCCACTTGCTGCTGCTGCTGCTGCTGCTGTTCCCACTCGAGTGCAGCTCATACATCAAAGAGAGACGCGGGGGCCACAGCGAATTGTATTCAATCACATTGTACAACGCAATATTCCCATGGTTCTGCGAGTGAGTGAGTGTGTGCAGCATGCCACACACACCCACACACACACACACATTTGGCGGAGCTGTCAATATGCTTAGCATAAATATCAAAATCGACGACACGCTGTAATAAAATTCCTTCTCAATAAGAGTAAAATATGCTTGAGCAGGAAAATCATTGAAAATCAAATGGAAAAATGGAAAACATGTGCAGCACGCGCGCCTCCAGATTTGTTTGCGCGCGCGTGCAACATGTAAGTGACGCCTCCGCATGGCGCCAGCCCCGCTGCCCCCTGTCGAACTGCCCGACACGTGCCACAACATTTCGGACAAGTCATAGAGGCGTGGCAGCTGCGTCCACTGTCTTCTAATTTAACTTTTAATGAGCAAGTGGCCGGCCCGCAGCTGGCACAGCCTGATGAAACATTGATGAGACGACACAAAAATCTCAAGTGCGGATCAATCGTCAGGCTTGAATCCACTAAGAGAAAGGAAGAGGGAAGAAGAGTGAGCGAGACGTAGTTTCGCATATGCGGCTGGTTGGAATTTTTGCAGAACAAAATTTGCGAGAATTTTCAAAATTGGCGAAATTGTCGAAATCGCGTGCTAATTAACTGGCGGGAAAAAACATTTGCATTTTACACTTGCCTGACGGCCAAGCGTCAAGCTGGCGCTCGCTGCCCTCGCCTCCCCCCCTGCTCGCGGCCAATTATGTTAATTTTTTTTGCTGGCCAACTGGCGCACATTTTAGGAATTACCAAAAAGCCAAAAATTCAAAGCCAAGGACAAGGCTGTGCGCATGAGAGAAAGAGAGAGAATGAGATGGGAGAGAGAGAGAGGGGAGAAGAACGGAACTCTCCGCACTTGCCTTAATTCCCTGAAATTTGCTTCAATTGCATTTTAAATTCGCCGCGAGCTGCTGCCAGTGCGCATTATGTAATTAACACGCTGCCAGGCCCCACACACACCCCCTCCCTCCTGACACCCCTTCATACTGGAAATGCGAAACGCTTTGCGCTATCGATTGACGCTTTGCGCAACAGCAAATTGCTGCGGGATACGATTTCAAGGCAAAATCCTACTCGAATTGCTTTTTGGTTAATTGCCGCAATCGCAAAAGTGTTGGCCCCATAATCCCGCAACTTATCAGATGGCATATGCAGCTTATAGTATATGGTCAATTGATCCGACTCGATAGCAGTGTCTCAATCAAACCTGTTGCCCCATTGCTTTCGTATACCATGCATTCACACAGATGAATGGAAATGGTATATTTAGTATTTCAAGACCTTAAACTCTTATAACTGTCTTAAACGTGTGATGTTGCATTTAAAGTTTAATGAGTTTTAAATTTTTTACTTTTTTTTTCCATGCTACATTTTAAAAATAAAGGTATATTTTTATATGTCAAATAGTCGAAACAATTAGGCAGTGTGTCTGTCAGTCTGTTTGTCTTATAGAACCCACAGAGCTCAGCTGTTATAAGAGTAGGAAACATTAAATTTGGCATGAAGATACCTACTTAGCATACGCTGATCCAAGTCTTTTCAATCTGTACCTTTCATTTCTAATGCGTTCGATATATCATTATATATTTTTAATTTTAAGCTACAATATATTATTTGGTATCTCAAACATATACTATGTATACATATGTATAAAGACCGTACAAATAGTTATATAATATGAAGATTTAATTTTTAATAATAAAATGTGTGAATGGTATCTAACAGTCGAGTGCACACAGCTGTAAATTACTTATACTTTCTCTCTATCTTAAATGTGCATATTCATGGGGTAAACATTTTAAAGCCATTTGGAGTGAATTGTTGCAGCAGTGCCCCGTGTTGTTGTTGTTGTTAGTGTAGCTGTGGTTGTGGCATGCGAACGATGCCACAGAGTGCCCCAAAAACTGGTCATAAACTGCACACAGCATCGCGCAGAAGTTTCCCCCAAAAAATAAAAACTCTAATAAATTGCAGTCCTTGCGGTCCTTCTATATCCTCGATATCCCGGCTATATCCCTCGATATCGTGGCATGCATGTTTCGCAGCTTTTTGATTAGTTTCTCGCTACGTTTTTATCGCCCCGCTCGACGGCAACGGCATCCGCATTTTTCTCTCTTAGTTTATTGACACTCTGGCAAACACTCAAGCGAAGGAGGACAGAGAGAGAGAGAAAGAGAAAGATAAGACGAGCAGAGTCTGAGGATGGGGAAAGCACATCCTTTGCTGGCGTTGCAAATTGGGTTTAGCTGCATTGACTGCATGACCCACAAAAAGCCAATGCCAACAAGCGAGCGTGTTTCATCTTGTCATTCATGCATTCTCAATGGCATTTAAGTCGCACTTATTGCCAGAGCGAGACAGAGCATGCCATACAGTGCTGCCATGTAGCCGTTTATAGCTAGATTTTCGTACTATAAATAAAGAATTTTGACTTTACAAAAATATTCACCTTACTTTTTGCCCACAGTAGTATATGAGCTTTAAATCTTGTAATATTTAATGGCTCTTTGCAATTGGCTCGACTCATACACTATTAGTTAGTATTTTAAATTTATAAATAATCTTTACAATTATTGTAATAATTTTATAAATTTATAAAACTCTCCTTGTTCCAAATATTCATCAATTTTATCCGGAATCTAGCAATTTTTTCTTTCAATGTTGCGACAGCACTGATGCTATAACAAAGCAAAGACAAAGGGAAACAGAAAGAGACAGAGAGCGAGAGCGAGAGAATGAATGTTGGCGAGAAATTGTATGTTTTATTGCGAGTCATTTGGAGGGCAAACCAAATCTCATTTTTCACATAAATCCGCTTTGTCTTGCTCAATGGATTCCCCCCGAAACAATATTTGTCAGCATTGCGAAATTAATTTATGAAGTAATGGATTAGGGCGAATATGTCTGTCTCCCTTTCTCTCTCTCTCTCTCTCTCTATTTTTCTACTAGAATTTTCAACAATTTTTAAATCATAAATATATAATTCTAATTATGCAAAGTTGCAGACGAGCACACAAATTTCCTTTTCTCCTTGTCTCCCTCTCTCTTTCTCTCTTACGATAAACATCTGACTGATGGCAGCCATGAGAACGTTTTGGCTTTTAGCTTTCGGCTGTTTTGCCAATTTGTGGCAATTTATTTAGCCGGTTATTGGCTTTTCGCACAACAGCTGCAGGCCTGACGGCGGCACGAGGTCAGAGTTCAGCTGGCAGTCGGCAGCGGGCAGACGGCAGACGGCAGCCAGTAGCTAGCAGCTGGTTAAAAGGCTTTTCCATTTTCCACTTTCCATTCAGCATTTGATTAAAAAGAGCGCGCGCTTCCGCCTATTACAGGTAGTCAGCCGGGGCCATATATCATATCTAATAGCGACAATCACGAATGAAAATGGGCCCCATTAGGCCAGTCGAATTGGGTCGTCAGTCAGCGGGTTTTCCCCGCGGCCATTCTCGGGGGCAATGAGCTAAAGTACTTTGATTAAAACTACAATTAATCAACGCTCCTTGCGCGAGAAAGGTTTGTAGCGAGTGTGTGCGAGAGAGAGAGAGAGAGAGTCCCGCGAAGGCAAGTCCGACAATCGATGAAAATACTTGGCCGAAAGAAAAGCAAAGGTGTGTAATTAAGCGCAGCGGAAAAGCAAAATTATAGTGTATACATAGCATATATAATTATATGTAAATAACAAGTACAAAAGCATGCTGAATACCGACGCATCAGATGCCCTGCATGAATAAAAGTTTTATTTTCCGAATGGGCCACGATTCTCAATTCTGGTCTAGTGGTTAGAGCTTTACTTCGCAGATTACTGGTTCCTCGGTTCGAATCCTGCGCGCACTTTTATTTATTTTTTTTTTTTATTTTCAAAAAAATGTTTAATGGATAAAGATAATTTCAATTGTAGGTACGACAACTAGAGATCCTATTTCTATTTCAATCGTGAGCATAGCTGCCGAGTGGTACTCCTATCAATCGCGAGTATAGCACACTGAGCTGTTCTTCCTCTTTCACTTGCGCAGTGTCGAAACTGTAAACGATAATGATTTCAACTTACTGCGACGAGATCAACGTATATGAGAAACGAGTCAACATCATTTCCAGCAGAGTCCCAAGAAGGTATCCGAACTGTTTTCGAGGTAGAGAAGGAGTTATTTGAAACACGTCTGCACTGCACTACACTTAAAAGTCAACTGAAGAAAATGCTGGACTGAAGGCTCTATTTAAAGTCTGTCTTCTTCTTTCAATCGCGAGAGCAATAAATAGACTTTTTCTTCTTCTTGCAGTCGCGAGCAGTAGAACGATTTGATCTTTGTGTATCAATCATGAGAGCAAAGGCACGAGCTGTTCTTTCGGCTTTGTCGTATTCTTCCTCTTTCAATCGTGAGCGCAACTTCCGAAAATGTGCGAGCGCGGTGTCAAAGCTGTTCTTCTTCTTTCAATCGTGAGAGCAGTTGCATGAATTGTACGCTCAATAGTGAAAGCAGAAACAGAGCTGCTCTTCTTCTTTTAATTATGAGAGTAGTAAAACATTTACCCATTGTGAAATATGTGATGCGTTGTTTTTCTGTGTTTCTTAATTTTATATTTAATTAAATGGTATCTTACTGTCGAGTCCACTCGATTCGACTGTAGCTTTCTCTACTTGTTTTTAAACGAAAAATTCGCTTATCAAATAAGAAAGTCTAGCTAGCTACAGCAGTCTCCCAGATTCGATTATGCAAACAATAACTAGTCGGAAACGCTCTGCTTGTACATCTGGTACTGGGTATAGGCTAAAGTTCGCAGCGTAATTAACTTCTGGACGAGCTGCACTCACCTTCACTTCAGTTCCATTCCACAAATAAGTACTTGAGTTTCTGTGTTTTTCAGTTATTTACATAAAAACTTTATTCCAATCGTAAATTGAATGACCCGATAACTGTGAGCGGAGCACTCACAGCACAGTGGAAGAAGTGCTCCGCCCTGAGCTATCGCCGGGCGAGACTGCAGCTATAGCTATAGTTATCGTTATAGTTATAGTTATCGGGTAGTCGGTATTACATACGCACTCGTTGCACTTACAGGCTAGAAACTATGTCAAGTATCACTTAGCGAAACTTATGCAGGCGCACACTGCCCGAATCGGAGCAGTCGACCGACTTTGGCGGAGCGCGGCACGCGGCGGGGGGCTCTTTCCGCTGCCTGCGACGCTGGCCAAAATGACGCCTGCTCCGGAGCACAGCGCTCTGCTAGTTGGTTATCATAGTGGGAGTAGGGGGCGGGGTTGGGAGTAGAGGTAAGGATTAGATAAGGTGCAGTCACTAGTGTATTTACAGCCACAACGCGTCGACGGCTTCGTCCATGTCCTCGGCCGTCGTGGGGCAACGACTCAGTCGCTTCGACGACTGCGGCGTCGTCTTGATGGCCTGCTGCTCGCTGACGACCACCGCCTTGGCCTCCATCTCGCTGCCGCTGAGCAGCACCATCAGCAGCACGCTGCTGCGTCTGTCCCGCTCCCTGGGCGGCGACTGCTCCTCCTCCTCCTGCTCGGCCAGCTGTTCCCGCTGACCTGCTGCGTTGTGCCGCAGCCGGCGCAGCCAATCGCTGGCAGGCCAAACGCACTTGCCGCCGACGCTGCAGCGGCGTCGTGCTCCACCCACTCTTCCACTACCTACTCCCCCTCCTCCTCTTCCTCCTGACGCTCTCTGCTCCCTACGCTCTCTACTGACAGTGTCGCGGGCAACAGGTTGCAGCAGCTCGAGCACGCAGATGTCGTTAGTGCCGCCGGCCATTTCGCTGGCGCATCCATCTGCATCGGTTGCCGTGTCCGTCGTGATGGTGGCACTTCCAGTCACTGTTGCCGCCGTCACGGACTCCCCGCGTGCTGCTGCTGCTGCTGTTCCCGTTGTTGTTGTCGTCGTCGTCGTCGCCGTCGACACTGCCCGGCTGCACTCGTGCTACACATTCGTCACTTGCGTCGTCAGGCCCAGATCGATGGCCATGCTCTTGCTGACGGCGTCCGTGTGCAGCAGCCGCTGCCTGCCATAGCCGTCCAGGCCGCCAGCGCCACCGCCGCCGCGTCCGTCGTGCGCGTCGCCGTCGTGCTGCGACAGCGGCAGCCATTTGTCCAGCCAGCGCGGCCGGAAGAGCAGCGTGAACGTGCTGCGGAATTGCCGGCTCATCGAGCAGTACAGGATGAAGTTGATGCTCGAGTTAATAAGTGCCAGGATGTCCATTAGGTCGCCTGCAACGAGACATTGAAATGCAATAAGTGCGGGGCGCCTATGCCTCTTACTCTCGCTTTCTGACCCCTACCTTCCCCTACCCCAGCTGTTTTTTCAGCTGTGCTTCCTCCCCTCTTCATTCTCTCTCAGCGCCTCTCTAGCTCCATTCTTTCACTACCTGATGTCCTCTATCTCAGCTCTATCCCCCTTTCAACCTTTTTAGACTCTTTTTTTCCAGCCTTCCTCCACTTTTGCCTCCCTTTAAACCTCTTCTCTCTCCTGCTTACCGGTTCAAGAAGGGTAAATGAGTTAAGTCTTTCTTTAAGCTTAGAGAACATCAAATAAGCAAACGGACAAGTTTATACTATTCACTCCCCGACCACCCCCAAACTATCTCCACCTTGCTACTCACTCAGCTTGAGGTAGCACTGCATGAAGAAGGCCTCGCCGAGCAGCGCATTCAGCAGTCCCATGATGCCCTGCGGGAACTCCGTGATGAGGAAGAGCAGCAGCACGGCGAGCAGCATGCGCGTGGTGCGATCCGTCTGCTTCTCCTTCTCCAGCAGCTTGCAGCTCTTTGGCGCCGGCGCCACCTTCCCGTTGACAATGGGCTGCATGTCGTTGGCAGCGTGGCAGGCGAGTATCTTGCGGCGCTTCTTCGCCTCGAGCAGCGCGCCGATGAGGCGCACCGAGAGCACGGTGAGCGCGAAGCAGGGTATCAGCTTGATCAGGACGCTGTAGATGAGGAACGTAGCGTTGCGCAGCGGCCGATCGTGCAGCGCCAGCGCGCTGTGGTAAAGCTTGAACACCGTCACATTGCGCTCCCCCACGATAGGTAGGACTGTAGTAGTAGTCGTCGACGTCGTCGTCGTCGTCGTGGCCATCGTTGTGGTTGAGAGCATCGCAGTGGTGGCATTGTAGGGCATGTCGGGCGTCGTGCTGGACATGACCTGCAGCGTGAAGTGCTCCTCGTTGTTGTAGTCCAGAATGTACTGGCTCAGCGGCACCGACTTCAGCGTCTTGCCATTCGCATCGAGCGTCTCCAGGAACTTGGCAATCGTTGTGACCAGGTAGAGCCACGGCGACACCACCAGCACACAGACCAGATAGGCGGTCGCAATGGTTATTGTGGTGGTGCGCATGCCGCACCAGATGCGATTCCGCTGCGGGTAACTCACTGCGATGTAGCGCCACACGGCGAGCGTCACCGTCAGCCAAATGGAGATGGTGTGCAGCACCTGCGCGAAGATCGAGTGGAACTTGATGAAGCAGGCCCAGCTGTAGCTCAACTGCTGCTCCCGCGGCAGCCGCGCACTCAGTATGTAATCGTGCACGGTGTACGGTATATACTCAAGCATCACGGCCAGATCGGCCACGGCCAGGCCCGTCAGGATGGCGTTTGTGGGCGAGCGCATCTCGCGGCGTGTCAGCACGATGATGTTCAGCGTGTTGGCCAAGGTGCCCAGGATGCAGACGACGAGCGAGAAGTAGCCGTGCACGTACTTATAGCTAAGGCAGAGAGAGAGAGAGAGAGAGAGAGAGAGGGTAGAGAGAGCGGTAAGTATACTTTGCAGGAATCCCATTAGCAAATGGAAAATGACTTGCGAAACTGTGCTCAATTTTCTGCAACGCGCACCGCATTCGCATATGTGTGTGTGTGTGTGTGTGTGTGTGTGTTGCCTCGTGCGCTTATTAAGTCGAGCGCGCGCTTTGCCTGGCAATTACGCAGATGATTTCATTATGCACACATCGGTTATCACGTAGGTAAGCAAATCATTATGTAAATTACATTTAAAAAAGTAATTAATGTGCCGACACAACGGTTCAGCCCCACCCCCTCCCTGCCCCAGCACTTACTTTGTGTGAAAATCATCGACGCTGGCGCCGCAATAATGTGGCTGCGACATGTTCGTGACCATGTTGTCAATTCTGGTCGGGCTGCTCGGTCTGCTCGGGCTGCTCTCAGTGGTCGGAGTGGTCGGAGTGGTCAATTGGTCGGTTGTTCGCCTCGGGTCGGGTTGGTCCTCTGCTGGGGGGTAGCTACACTGCTACCTGCTCCTGCCTATGGGCTAACACGCCTGCTTCCTGGTCCTTGCTCTGCCGCTTTGCCACTCTCCCTCTCTCCCCCCACTCTGTGGTCTGCTGTTTCAGCTGCGCGCTGTCAACGTGCCACGGCGCGCCGAACTTCGCCTGCTCATTAATATTACTTGCGGGCCGTCCCTCTCGATACTGCGATATTCAAATTGCTCGCTGGCTTCTGCGGTTGTCCGCTCCACCTGAAATGAAATAAGCCAAATATTTGTAGCTGTAGCCGACGTTACGTGTGGCTAATTTCGTGTGGCATGCGAGAGCTGCGAAATGAAATATGTGTGTTTATCCTCGAGCTGAAGTTCAGGGGCAAACGGAATTCGGCAAAGGTCGAGCGAAGAAGCAGGAGAGTAGGGCAGGAGTAGGAGTAGCAGTAGCAGTAGAAGTAGCGCCATTAGCCTTGCCGAGCAGTTTTTAAATATTGCGTCAAGGCCAGAGCAAGGAATCAGTTAAAGCCCGGGCGAAGGCAACAATTTATTACACAGGCTGTCGGAATAACTGTCTCCTCCATAACTGGCACGACGCACAAGTTTCGCTTCACAGGCCATAAATTTTCATGTCCGGCCCAGTGCGGGCCAAGTAATTGGGCCAAATTGTTGCTTACGGCTGGGCAGGCACAGACTAAGGAGTAAGAGCAGCAGCGCCATCAGCAGCAGCAGCAGCAGCACCGGGAACACCTCCAGAGCTTGTCGAGTGCAATCAATATTACGTATACGCCCCCAGGCACACATGCTGAAAGAGTTTTGGAGCGTAGAGAACGTGTTGCTGCTGGTCGGGGAGCGGAGAAAAGTGCAGTAACAAGTCATTTGTCATCGCATTACAAAGCCGGACCGACCAGAGACCGAACTGCACTTGGCCAGTTGCCATTGTGTCCATTCTGCAGGCGAGCTGGCATTCGCTGCGTATACGCAATGCGACTACACTTGGCTTTTGCACTTTGTCAACCGCACTTGGCTTCTCGAACTGTCCTGTCGCTTTTTCTCCCTGTGCTCTCCCCCTCCCTCTCTCTCTCTCTCTCTGCTCCACATTTAATTAAAACTTTCGTCTTTGCAGACAAATGACAAAATTTGCCGTTTGCTTTGTTTATCCTAGCGAAAAATCTACAGCACATATGAGACTGTGCTTACAATTCTCGGAATTCGAGTCCGACTCGTGTCAACCCTTCTGCCCTGCCCTGCTCTCTCCTCTTCCAACTGGTAATGCGATTTGGTCAAGTGCAAAATCTCAATTTGCGTCAGAGCCGAAAACTTTGGGTACAACTCTTCCCACGAGCTCGACCCGCTGTGACCCAGTTGAGCCATGCGAAGGCTCCGATGAGTCCGATGAGTGCCCGAAATTGGCACTCGGACAGACAATAGAGAGCAGGACGGCAGCTGCAGCTAATGGACGCAACAAGGACCTGCGAATGCGGCCATTAGGCAACATTATTAAACAATAAACGGGCCAATTGAAGGCAGCTGACGACTGCCGGCACGAGGCTGCGCCTAATTAAAATGGGCGCAGGCTGATGAAGGCAGTAGCAGGCCTCACCCTCACCCTATGCATGGGCAGTGCAGCCTACGCTCTACGGCTTCATTAGAGGATTTAAATTGACGCAGCAAATGCCTGCTCGACGCTGCCATCAACAAGTTGTCGAGGGACCGAGAGGCCGAGGGGCAGTAGCAGGCTGGCAGCAGGGGGCATTACGTGACTTGCCTCCATTTTGAGCGTTTTCCGGTCAGTCGAAAAGCCGTCCCAACTTGACGCAGAAGATGCTAATGCGACCCCAAGGGGTGGGAGCGAGAGGTCGCGGCAGAGGCTGACGTTAATGTGCCGCATACGGTGCGTATGCGTTATATTTGCAAGTCATGAACAGACAAACAGGGCGTACAGTAATTTTAGCTATTTGTTTATTACTTCTTCGCGCAGTTCCTGGAAGAGCCACTGGCAATTCAATTAAGTGCCGCCCAGCCACACGCTGGGCTTTAAATTGGATATATATTCGGACTTGTCTCTGGTTCCCCATTGAAGTCGACGACAGATGCGACTGCCGGCTGCCTGCTCCAACAGCAAAGAAATAATTATGCGCGCAGAGTGCGCCAGCTGGCGCTGTTCTTCAGCTAAGTATCTGTGTCTATATCCAAAGCTATATTTACACATATCTGTAGCTCTCCGTCTAGGCATCTATCGAGCTGTCTGTGCTGTCGACGAGCCTTGGCATTGGCAGCTGTCCATCAGGGCGAGGCAAATTAATTGGCGAAGCTGGGCGGAAATCCTGTACCACATCAATCGAGGCCACGAGTAACGAGTAAGCCGAATATGATCTTAAAGTGTTAACTGTTCACTGTTAACTGTACCTTTTCAGCTGCAAATGGTAGCGAAACGAAGCACAAAGCGAAACCAAGCAAAATTGTGGCTGAAGCTCAAAGCCAACCAAAACTAACAATGCGCCAGAAGTGTGAGAAAAAGGCAGGGAGGAGGAGGGTGTACAGGGGTACAAGTGAAAGCAGAGAACAACAAAGCAATCGAAGCGCACTGCAGCAATTAGACAAAGGGTAGGCCAGGGGGAGCAGGCCGAAGCCGAAGCCAAAGCCAAAGCCAGAAGCCGGCATTGTAAATGAAATTTGCCAAAGCAGAGCGAGAGAGAAAGAAAGAGTAAGTGAGAGAGGGTGGGTGCAGCAAGAGGCACAAAGCAAAAAGAGAAATTGAAAAAAAATTACTGTTATTGTTGTTGATGTTGATGGCGGCAGCAGGCTGCAATTGACGCAGAAAACAGGCTAAACAACAGCGGCAGCAACAACAAAACTGCCAACAACAACAACAACAGCAGCAACTAAATGCCAACAGCAATGAGCTACAATTTTATGGATTTTGTTTGTGCGTTGTCAACAAACTGCCAAAAGGCAGACCGCAAGGCTCGGCCACGGCCAGGGGCGGGGCACCTGCTTTTAATTTCTGTTTGTCGTTATGTTTCTACCATTCACCCATTGAAAATGGCCAAAAATGGCAATTCAAGTCTGAGCAAATAGAGGCGTGACAAGGCATACCCATTATTTAAGTGCCTGTCCGTCTGTCCGCCTGTCTGTATAAGCAAACACATCTCAACTATCAGCATGAAAATTGTATTATATAATGAAGTGCAGTTGAAATGAATTTCTTTATATTTAGCATAAATCTCAAGCAGGCAAACCGAGTGAATGGTATTGGGCAGTCGAGTGTGCTCGATTGCAGCCTTCTTTGCTTGTTTTCGATTGTGTTTTGATTGCCGGCGCACACAAGGCATTTCCATTTCGGCATTTCCTTTAATGGATATTGCAATATTACGCATACGCAGCGTGCGACCGTCCACCTGTGCGCGCCCGGCGTTTACCTGTTCAATTATTTACGCTGATTTAGCTATATGTTTTCTGCCTTCTGCTCGTTGCTTTTGATGATTTCATTGTGGTGCCGCCACCACTGCCCCACACTCTCAGCATCCCCTTGCCGGACTTATGCTGAGTAGCTGCTGCTGCTGCTGCTGCTGCTGCTGCTGCTGCTGCTGCTGCTGCTGCTGCTGCTGCTGCTGCTGCTGCTGCTGCTGCTGCTGCTGCTGCTGCTGCTGCTGCTGCTGCTGCTGCTGGGTACATCTTTCGTGCTGGCAACCCATCGAACTGTAAAACCGGCTTTGCCTGCCTCCCGCTCTCTGAGTCTCTGAGTGCCACACGTGGCAGTTGTTACTTGATACGAATGTTCTTTATAATGCCACTCATAATTTGACCGTAATGCCTCAACTTCTGCTACAGCGGGCATTGACAGTGCCGACTCCCAGCTCCCTCAACCTCCGACAGTCTCGACTCCGATCCGGCTTCAGTCTCAACTCCAACTGAGTACCGCCTCAAGGGCTCCGGCTCGTTTCGGTACCCTCTCGAACAACAAACTTTGTTTGCACTAGCCCACAGCCCTGCTCGTTAGAGGCCCGAGGGTGGGCGGGCGAGACAAGCGAGGGGCATGGAGACACTGCTTAGGCCGCCCACGCGCTGTCTTCGGGGTATGCGAAAATCACAGTCAAGGGTATTAAGTCGAGCATGCACAGCGAGCAGAGAGCATAGAAAATATGACATTATTGTAAATATTCAAGCTTTGCCCGTCTGCCCTTTGACCCCGCCTACCCCCTGACACATTGTTTAAATGCGCAGCCCGATTTTAAAAGTATTTAAGAAAGAATTTTCCTGAATTCCGCACAGACATCAGACCTTTGCATAATTATTCCTCGCACCCCCTGATTGGTTTTTGGTATGGGTGTACCCCAGTTTGACCTTTACGGACATAAAAGCTGATAGAATTTCAGTTCGGAAAGCCTTTCAGTTTACATTTGCAGCTGCTTATAAATTTCACATGAATATTTTACTGCTTTAAAGTCGAGCCAAATTAACGTATGTATACACTACTTTCGTATGTATTGCAGAGTAGCTAAAGACCTCAATACCAACACTTTCATTTCGTAATGAATTCAACTTGCATGCGCCTTTTTCGAAAATATTTGTCGCCCTTTTCGAGCTACTCAAGCGGTTTAAAGCGAATGTCGCGCATTTTGTTTGGGCTCGCATGGTTTGCCATGATGAGTTCTCGGCCAAATATTTGCCGAAGTGAAGCAGCGCGAAAATGCGCACACACTCACAAATCAACACACATACCAACACACACACACATAAGTCAACACACACACATGACGGCGTTTTATAATTAAGCATTCAGAATTTGTGGACGAAAAGCAGCCTCAACAAACAGCAAGCTGAAGGGTAAATACGAGGCGAAAGAGAGGGAGAGAAGAAGAATGACAGAGAGAGAGAGACAGATAAGCAGAGCGACAGTTGGCGAACATTTGGCCATAAAGCGACCGCAGCACAAGGGACAACAAGGCACAAGCTGCACACTTCACTGCCGAAACACACAAAGTCCCGTTGACAGGACACGCCAGGATCTGCAGTGCGTCCCCCCCCCCTCTGACTGCCCTTTACCCTTTGCCCTCTGCCTGGCTCGTTTTTTGTGTGTCACTCGGGTCAAGGCGATTGTCAAGCGAGCTGCACTGAGCTGCACTCCAGCTGCATTTGCGCATAGATTGCGAAATAACGGCAGCACTTTAAAAGCCTTTTTGTTTTTCAATTATTCCAGTGCAAACGATGCTTAATTAAAACTATTGTTGTTTACTGTAGTTGTTGCTGCTTTTGCTGTCGAGTATTCAGATTCATAAATTAATAAACAAAGCACACGCAGTGCGGGAGAGTAGACAGCAGTTTAATGCGTTTATATGGCTGTCGGGGGACAGGAAATAGAAAACAGAAGTGTGTGTCGCACAGCTGATACCCTGTAAACAGGCAGAAAAGTAGTAAACATTTTTAGATTTCGAGCTTGAGAGTTTAGGGAGGGGAGAAAGAGAGTGAGCAGCTGATACCCTGTACAAGGAAAACAAACTATTATAAGCCATACCTATCCAGGCATTAATGTACACGCAACTGCTACTACGTAGTTGATACCCTATAATCCAGTATCAGTCATACGCAAATGTCATTCAGGGACTATAGCATATCTCTCGGGCGTTTATTGGCCTTTTGTGCCGGCTTTTTAATTTGTTTTCCCTCGACAGCCAACTTTATGCATATGAATCTTATCAGGCAGCTTATTGGGCTGCTTTATTGTTTATGGTCGTGTTTATTGTCTGTTTCCGTTTCGCCGCGACACTTGATTATCAGCCTAAGCCTTGGCTCTCACTTTCATTGGCTTTTCACTTGCCCGAGCAGTTCATAAAAGTATCAATAAATACAATAAACTATGGACAGGCCGCTAAGCGCGACAATAAACTCAATTTCTCGTGATATATTAATAGATAGTTTTGGGGTAGAGCTAGACATATTAATGCAAGTATATATGGATAAAACATAAATGTGTATATTTATATAGTTGGATTAAATTTTAGGTGATAAATATATATAATAAAATATACAAATAAACAGGTAGATGGACGAAAAGGCTAACAGCTTTTATCCTACACTTTTCAAGTGCTCATCAATCTTCGCCTGCCACTCACTAACTATTAAATTTAATGAAACAATAAAATATAGAAATAAATGGGAAAAATTCAAAATTAATTCGATATTGCCGCAATGAAAACAAGTCAATTGCAATTAGTCGCCTAATTGAACTAATTCGCTTTAATTGCGATTGCAAATCGAAACGACATTCGATGCGTTTTTTATGCGCTCGTTAAACGCAGCAGGCCCGACTAATGCGGGTCAAACCCATTAAACGGTCCGATCTCCCCGACAGCCCCGTCGGTAAGCAGCTGTCGTCAGGCTGCAGACAGGAGACAGCAGACACACGCAACATGCTGCTGCACATGCTGTCAAAATTTGCCAAAATAACAAGATAATAACCAAAGGGAGAAAATGAAGAGAGACAGAAACTGAGAGAGAGTGAGAGAGTGAGGCAGAGAGACAAAAGACGACAGACATGCTACAACGGACAGCTTGGTTAGATACCAGACAAGCTGCCAGCTAAAAGATATAATACACAAGCTAAAGATGCAAGCTAAAAGATACAATCCAAAGTACACAAGCTGCAGATACAATCTAAAGTTACAAGGCACAATCGAAAAGATACAAGCCACAAGCTGCAAGTTCAAGTACAAACACAAGTCTCACACACACACACATACATACGCACAGTTGCACACACTCGCTCATCGCACACCTCGACAAGTATATCAATTGCTCGGACTTAGCGCAAAGTCCGTCCGCCTCAATAAGTATTATTTTTCAATTTATCATCCGTACCTGTTCGCAGTTTTCGCTTTTCTCTCTTTTTCGGCACACGGCGTGAATTTTCAGCGAATTTTCTTTCTATTAAAGCGCCATCAATTTTAAGCTGCACCCCCCTGACGCCTCACGCAAGCAGGCAGACAATCGACGTTAAGTTGTGGCCAGACAGTGGTAAAGAGGGGGAGAGAATAATGGAAAGGGACAGAGACAGAGAGCGGTGCTGCCAAGCATTTGATGTGACCATAGATAAAGCTATATCCCATTTAAGAAAGGCAGAAAAATAAAATATCACAAAAGAAATCTATACAATTTTTGAAGGGTTCTTTGTAATGAAAATATTACGATTATATAACTGCAATAACTGATTTAAAATTATTATGCCAAGAAAATGGTAAACAAAATAAATTCCTAGCTATTTAAGTGCTAAGCTCTAAATATCTATAAGATATATTTTTTTAAAGATTTTTCTTTTAATCCATATTCATAGACAATAATTAATAATGCAATAAAAATGACTTTGAATGTTTTGAGCTTCAAGAACATATTTTTGCAGCTTTTTGATTTTGGTAAAGGCTTAATCTGACGGAAAAAAGCAGAGTTGGCAACACTGGCGGAGCGCAGTCGAGTAGAAGCCATGGCAAATGCTTTTAAAATATATATAGAAGAGAGCAGACAGAGAGGGGAAATTAATGCCCAGTTAATGCTATAGAGAGATAGAGACAGCGAGACTGTGCGGGATAGAGATAGAGAGCGAGTGAGACTCGCGCCATCAATTTTTCATAGTCGAAACACTTTTACTGCAATGTCATAATAAAATTAAATGAGTTGGCCAAATAATAATAAGCCTGACCAGCTGCCCGACTGCCTCCGCTCCCCTTCCACTGCTCTAACCGCCAGACTGGCCGCCAGAGGGACACTCTCTCTCGGCTTGTTTATTTTAAAAGCCTTGTAACGGGAAATTGAAATACTATAAATGATTGATCGGCGTGTTATCTTGGGCGCAAGTGCTCGAAATTAATTTCGTAGCGGGAGTTTCGCGAGTTTCGCTCAATAATTGGCAATGTTTGGCGAACTTGGCCAAATTATGATTTACATTTCGCGAGCCTCTCAGCCATTTGCAGTCCTTCAGCCCTTTTCGCTGCTCATCAAATATGCATTCCGAGCGGAACTTTCGGCGCAGACCTAAAACAATTTCGGGACTTGTGAAATTTCAGCATTAATTACGAGTGTGCGAGGGATGCGGAGAAAAAGGCCAGAAAAAAGTTGCAGCGAGTCGAAAATGTTTTTAATACCATTCAGCCATTGAAAATGGTATAATGACTTTGTGCAAATGGCTGCAATAGGTCCAAGAAGGCGTGTCAGATCAAGATCAAGATAAATATAATATATATTATACAAGCTACAGCATTATAATGCGCAGAACGCGTCAAGTCTAGAGCATTTGGCTGAAGCTCTTAATATTTAAAATGACTTTTTAAGAGCGCAAGCTGCGTGAATGGTATCTTACAGTCGAGCGCGCACGACTGCGGCTATCTTGACTTGTTTTAAATTCGGTAAATTCGCGAGAGACATTCCGCAGACAGCAGAGGGAGGCAGGGGGGGGGGGGGGGTAAGCCGACTCAAACCACAGCGGTAACTTTTCATTTCTGACATTGCCCGCTGCGTCGCACCTTATCGATTCATTACACTCCGCTGCGAGTCGAGGAATTCGGAGTCATAACACGCGCAATTAAACTTGAGCCGCCGGCGTGGTGTAAATACTAATATATGTTATACACACTAATCTACCTGTATGTGCGAGTGCTTGTGTGTGCCTGTGTGCGTGTGCGTGTGTGTGTGTGGTCGTTTATGCTAATGGCAAATTTGTGCTGCCTACTCGAAGGCGAAGGCTGTTCCCCAAACACATTTGTTGCTTCCTCCACGTGCCCGTATGTATGCCAGTATGCGTGTGTGTGTGTGTACCCGTGTGTGGGTGTAAGCATGTGTGCGTGTGCGCATGTGTGTGTAAATAATATTCATTAGAAAATTACAAAATTTTTGTTACGCCATTTATATTTGCGGCTTACGATTCCGGCCCGACCTTGCGCACAATTTGTGTACATTTATTTTACTCTGCTTTGCCCCCTCTTTCCGCGCATGTGCCCCTTTCCGCTTCCGCTTCCCTCTGCGCCATGCCTCCAGTCGCATCTTTAAAATGATTTTTTAAATTTATTTTTCCGGCTGTCTGCCAAAATTTCTCTGTCAGCATGTTTCAAAAGCGCCCTCCCGGCGGGAGGCAAACAGAGAAATTGAGAGCGAGGGTCTGACTTGCTGCAGGCTCAGGAGGCGCCACATAAATTTCATTTCGTTAGTTTCACTTGGCTCCGTTTTTACATGTCTTTTGGCTACCTCCTCCCTCTCCCCCGACTTCCCCCTCGGCTTGCGTGCGTCTGCCAGCTGCACTTCAAGAAGTTGCCAAAGTTTTATTGCGCATACGCAGCGTTATCTCAGGCCCAACTTGCCGCAATTAAGTGCTGTGTGCCTGCCTTTAGCCTGCTTTGCCTTTTGCAATTTCAGTAGCTTTTAATGCCTGCCTGCTACATAAAACGCTGGCTTAATTATGCCCCAGCCCAGCGAGGGTATCGGAATCGGAAACCTGAACCAGACAACAGGAAATTTCCCAGCTTAAGGAAAGCTTCTCTGAAATGCGATTCAATATATTGCGACATTCGAGCATTTTTTGTGGGCTAATGAAATGACATGCAAGCTTCCGGTTTTGATTGTTTAACGTTACCAACAGTCTTTAATGCGTAGAATTTTATATTTTGCAAGTATTCAACATGGGGCCACAAATTGGCGGCGCAGAAGTTCAACACAGAATTTGTTATTATTTTCATATTTAAAAAAAAAAATAAAATTTAAATAAAAAAAAATCAAATACATTTATAAATATGTCTATATATTAATCGGATAAAATGTATTATGATATATTCAAAAATTTCCCAGAAGATGTGGCTTTTAATTTTCGTAATAAACTAACGATTTTTCCAACAAGGTTTGAAAAAGCCTTCGCTTAAAGCGCTTGCCCCAAAAGCCGTCGATTGATTCGTTTGATGTTCTCGCTGGCAGCTCGCGAACTCTTGAGCTCAGCACGAACAGTAGTACTGCTGCCTCGCTCTCCTCCTTTTCCCTTCGCAGTGTTATGCAAATTTGACGCCGCAAAAAACATTGAGCCAAATTGCATATTCATACGGCAAATTGACTACAAAAGCGGTCGAAGCGCTCGCTGGCACTCGCACTTTCCCGTTTTCCCACTTTCCATTTTGCCAGGGCCGTGCGAACAAAGGCTTCTCGTTTACCTTGAGCACTGCTCCTCCTCGAGGAGCAAGTGGCTAACTGACTGCCCAAGCAACCAGAGAGAACGGGAGAAAGAGAGAGGCACAGGGCGAGGGAATGGGAGGAGTACAGGCATCCGTTTGCTTGTCCAGCAGTTGCTGTGCCGCTTCATTGAGTAGCTGTTTCTCTGCTTACTAGCTGAAGAGCTCAGATCAGGTGAGTGGAAGAGTGGGCGGGGCAGTGCAAGCAGAGGGCTACAGTCTCTTCAGCAATTTTAATTAAATTAAAGCACAAAAAATTGCTATGGCTATGGTCCAAAGGAAGCTGCTGAATGAGGTCAACAAGCTGCCAGAGACTTGAGAAAATTGCGAAACTAAGTAGTTATGGCTACGGAGAGGGCGAAAGGTGAAAGAGCAGGGGGGGGGGGGACAAGCAGAGGGGAAACTCATAAGGAAACGCAAAGCAGAAACGCAAGCTGAAAAATTTGCCTAAGTGAGAAAATAAACTAGCAGACGCCAGCTGTGCGGGAGAACGTGTGTGTGTGAGTGTGTGTGCTGCGTGTGTGTACAGGTGTGTGTAGAGGTGTGCGGGTATGTCTATGCATGTGTGAGTAGAACAAGTAGCCGGGCATCACTTGAGTGCGCTCGAGACATGCACGCAAGCGAACCGTCCGAGGGAAAGAAAGAGAGCAGGGTGGGAGCAGGAGGGGAGAGGGTGGTAAAGTGTTTTTCGACACTTGCTTGCAACATTCTTTCAGACACAAGTCTTCGCCTCTTTGTAACCCAAAGCAGCATAACATTTAAGCTACAGCCAGAGCAAGCCAAGCGAGAGGCCGAGTTTTTGCCACAAAGTCGACGCTCAAATACCCTAAGAATACCAGAAAAAAAAGGGAATGAATGCAGTATGTCTTAAAAGTATATATATAGTATATAATAGATATATGTACATAGAAGTAGAGCAAAGCTGTATTCAGGTAAGTGCAGGCGGTCTCCAGTGCCACATCAAGCATTTGGTCATTGACACATGGCGCGTGTGGCAGGCAAGGGAATGCGAGGAGCTGGCTTGATGCGCCAGAGGTAGGGAGAGGAGAGAGGGAAGGTTGCTGCTCACAATGCACAGACAGAACACGCTACTTACAGCCAAGCGCATTTTTCACGTGCCACGCACAAAACTCGACTTTTCGCCAGTTGTTTAGATGCGACTGAGGCAGAGAGAGAGGGGCGGCAGCAGAGGCAGGGGCACTGCCACGCCCACGTTGGGGAATTTAATAAATTGTTGGCACATCACGCTGTCTCCTGCTGCCGCTGCTGCTGCTGCTGCTGCGAGTGCAATCAGCGAGTGCAGGCGCTGAGCCCCTTAACAGCTCGAAGCAGACAAAGCTGCCAGTTGATGAGCTGCGGGGTGCGGTGAGGAGGAGTGACGGGGGAAGAAACAAAGTGAGCAGCTTGAGTCGACTGAAAGTTATGCGGGTGTGGTGTCCCCTTTTCGATTCGTGGCTAGAACAACAGCAAATCAAACATTCAAACGGCCTGTCAGTGCGATGAGCTTGCCACAACTTCAAATAGTACAAGGTTTCCCCTCGCCCCGCCCTTCACCCCGTACGCTCCTTTCACTCTGTCGTTTGATTAAATTTAAATATTTAAAATAAGCTGCTTGTGGCATTGTTATTCCAATAAGTGCAGAGCGACTGCAGCCAGCAGAAGTAGCTGCTCGCCTCGACGAGATCATTTACAAGCCAAAGCTGTCACGTTCCTCGTCTCCATTTCCGTTTCCTTTTCCTGCCGCCATGCAATGTCAACAGCAGGCAATAAGCAGGTGCTCAGTGCCTGCTCCGAGTGCAGACTGCCAGAGGAGAGAGCGAAAGAGAGAGCTACATTCCCCTGTTGACTCTTCCCAGCTCTGCTCTACTTTTCCCCTCTCATCACCTCTTTACTGCTCCAACTGCCTTGTTATTTGTCTGCGACTTGTCTTGCCTTGTCCTGTCGTATCGTGTCTTATCCTGTTGTATCTTGCATGTGCACTTGATGTTTGTCGCGCTGATAAAATGCAATTTTCGGCTTGGCAGGCGACAAATATGCCTGAGAAATGGCAAATAGCAAATGGCAAATGGCACATGGCACATGGTAAATGCCTTACAGCGCAGGCTTCGCTCCGCATTTCTCCTGCGAGACATTTGTCAGCTGATAAGCATATGCAAATCGTGGCGAACAACGCGAGCTCTGCGATAATACGTCTATGAAATACGTGAACTACGTGGGAGACGTGAGAGCGACCCGTCGAGGAGCCACCCGTGGAGGAGCCCCGCGAGCAGCAGGCCAACAACCTCATAACTCAGACGACTGCCAATACGGCAGGAACTACAGGGGCAGCTATCACCCGGCACAAACACACAAACACACACACACACACATGCGATTATGCATAGAGCATATTTAGAGTAGCACACACTTGCATACGTACACATACTACGCGCTGGCACAACAAACATGAGCAGAGCACACAGAGCAGAGCTGAGAGTGAAGCCAGAAAATAGCTAAATTTGCTATAAAAAAAATGCCAAAATTATGGCATATAAATTGGTCAATTTTTAAATATATATGTGTACGTAATATAAATACTATTTTTATATAAATAATAATTTTAGTGATTATTGTAAAAATTAATAATTTAGTAATATTTGCCAGAAAATAAATATAAAAATTACTAATTAATAATTAATAAATTAATAGAATTTTTCAATGTTTTAATTTAAAAGCTTGTAAAGTCTTACAACTAAGCACTGCGAAATGAAGCTAGATCTAGCCACTTAACGGCCGCTATGCCAGCACTGCAAGGAACACACACGAAAATTAAGCTGAACATGGCGAAAAATCATGGCAAACATAATGCAAGTGGAATATGGGACTATGCCCGCCTGCTTAGTCATAACAACATTGTTCAGTTCAGTTTTCGCAAAATAACAAGTGCAAGTCTTCAGTGCGCTGTGTGCTGGGGCACAGACCAGAAGATACCCTGTAGCAAATGGTGAAATGATTAAAGGAATATAAATGAAAGAGTTGTAAAAAGAAGGAAAACTATTTCTTGCTGATGTTCTTTTGTAGACTGTAAGTTGCAGCAGCACTGCGCTAGCTTTTACAGGGTATGCAATTGAGTTCGAATACGTCAGCTTTGCTTGCCCAATCAGTTGAGTACTGCCTGCTTAACTAAGTCAATTTTTGCACAGTTGCTGGGCATCTGCTCGTCTGGCACACCCACACGAGCACTTCAAGTTGTGCTTTATTCTTTATAATCTTTTAAGGGCCCGTCGTCTGCCTGCGTCTTTTGTCTATTTGCTGCGCGCCGCTGCCGCTGCCGCTGCTGCTGCTGCTGCTGATTGTTGATGTTGCCATTGCCATTGTTTATGTTGCCAGCAAGAGTCTGTCCTGCGTGCTGTGCGTCTGTCTAACTGTCCTCAGTCCGTTGTCCCCTTTCATTTGATTCTATGCTGTCTCACTTTCTCTCTCTCTCTCACTCTCTCCCTTTCTTGCATTCTCTGCTGTGCTCGGTTCTGGGCAAGTAAACAAAGCACTCCAAGGGGCCGCCGTCGCCGAAGCCGCCACGCACAGTGCACTCTGCTTAATGTGGCGCTCCCAAAAGTGTTTCGAGTCCTCGTCGAGTGCTCGTGAACGAGTGAACGACTGACTAATAAGGGTCTGTCCGCTGCGTAAATCTCTTTAGCAGCTGCTGCTACTGCTGCTGCTGCTGCCGGTGGGAGTAGGGAATAGGGAACAGCATAAATAATCGATAGACAATTTAGATAGTTAAGACCGCAGCGCGATAAGGCGAACCAGTTTAATCCCCGCTCTAAGTCGGAGCTTAACTGCGAGACGAGACGCTGCTGCTGAGAGTTTACAGTCCTCGCGCGAAGTGGCACATTATTGTCGGCCCTCTTAGGAATTAATTCCTATTCCAATAGCACTCTATCTATACCTACTCCAACTAGGAATTAGGAATGCCTCTTTCTATCGTTCTCTGTAACTATCCAGTTGCTCCGTCCACATGTATTTCCATCTTCATTCCATATTAAATATTTGTCCATATCCTGCTCCTATATAGACATATATATCCTTCTCTATTTTTATCTGCATTTATTTCTTTGACAATTTCCAACTCCATTATAATCTTTATAGGAAGTTTTTATAGATCTCAACCATTATCTGTCTCTATCTATATATCTTTAATATATATTTCTGTCTTTCTTTGTACTTCTAATTTTTTCGGAGCCTTTTTTTTATCTTTATAATTATTATTAGTCTATATTTATTTATGAACCTTGGTTGCATAATTATAATTATTATTTTAATTTTTATAATATTATTTGTTTTCATTTTTTGTTGAAATTTATTGTTTATCCTTAAGAAATTGAGATTGATTTCTGTCCCTATCTATTCTCATCTCTATCTAGGTATTTTTATCTCTTTCCCTCTCTCTCCCAGTTTCTCCACCGCGACCTTCAACTCTGTCCCCATGTTCTTCTCTAATCTCTCTTCAGCTGCATATTTACAGCTTGTGGTGCAGTCTGTCTGTCTGCCTGTCTTCGCTCGGCGTTTAATTTCATTCCAGCTCGACTGCGATTGCATCTTGCGCAATCCACAGGCAGGATGCATAATGGATATCATTTAGACGCAATAATCATCATTTATGGCTGCTTTTTGGCCCGGCTGCTCGCTCCGAGCGCGCTGCGAGCTCGCTTCGAGCTCTCTGACAGATTGTTTCACGAGCTTGCGCTGGCGCCACATTGCGTATACGTAGTGCATACGTGGCGTGCACATAATATTCGCCTAGATTTATGCAATGCCTTCGCCGCCACAACAAAGCGAGCTGCTGGGCTGTTCAGGGGTAGCAAGAGGGGGAGGCGAAGGAGCTTGAGGCAGAGGGACGGCGGCACATGTAATGCGCTGTATGGATATGCCTTCACTCATGCATGGCCGCTTTGATGCTACGTGATGAGCGCGACGCTGACCTTGCAGTGGCTATTGCAAGAAATATATATACGCGATATGTGCGATATATGCGATATATGCGATATATACTATATAGAATGCATACGTCGGGGGTTTGTTGTTGTTGATGTTTTTGTTCTTGCTGGGGACGACGCATATGGCACACAGTTCCGTCAGATTTATTTCCACTACTTTAACGCGACTCAGCCCCCGCCTGAGCCTCTGGGAGAAGCTGCCAATCATAGCTGGCATATCAGCCATTTTTCAGCTAAATCTAGCAATGCTTTTTAGCCGCTAAAACTTTAGAATGTTTCTAGTTCACTTAGCTCAAGCTCTAGCTTTCGCTCTATCATAAGCTCAAGCTCTATCTTTATAGTTATAGCTATATATATATAAAATAATAACAATTTTCAGCGATTTCTCCGAACTGCAGCAACTTTAGCTTCCCTCTGGCAGCACTGCTGGCAATGAAATATTGATCCATTTACGGGGGCCGCCGTGTCGTATGCAAAAAAGGCTTACAACTCGGCTACAAGCGGCAAGCAGCAGCGTGTCACGTGGACAAGGACTTGAAGCTGCTCTGGGACTGCTCGGACTCGGGCCTTCAAGCCGGCGACTATCTGGCGGAACTTTGTCAAGCGCACCCATATAAATCTTTGCGGTCGGCCACTTGAGGGCTCCACATATTGTTATGGCACTTGGGGGCATTGGAATGTGCTCTGCTCAGCTCGGCTCTACTGTGCTCTCTGCTGCTCCGCTCGTAAGTTTTTATTGAAAAATTGTTTGCAATTCGAAGAGTCATTTGAATTTATTTCGAGGGCCGGCTAGACAAACACTTTATGTGGCTCATTTGAAGCTGAAAAGGTCTTAATGCAGGCTAAGCCCGCAGTCCCATTTATTTGCACAGCCCAAACACATACGCACACACGCACAACCCACGCTTGGCTGTGGCCCCTTGGGTGCTTGCTTTAAGCGCGACCCACACGGCGTATACGCGATTTCTTGGTAATCGTCAAGTTTTTGCTGAACTTTTTGACATGCTGTAAAATGTTGCTCATTTATGAATATGCTGCACATTTACACGCACCCACACACACACACGCGCACACTTCACGCGCAGCACACGCGGCGTATACGCAACCTACGCGTGTATTAAAGCGTATTATGTTTTCGTGCATTGCTTCGTGGCGAATTATAAGCTTAATGCGCGCACTGCATGAAATTGCGTATACGACGCGTTGACGGGCACAATTAACAGTTGCCAAAGAGTTGAGAGCAGCAGCAGAAGCAGAAGAAGGCAAGCAGCTCGACAAAAAGTCAAATGTAATTTATGCAAAGCGCGCTTAAAGCGTTTACTTCAGCTGTTAAATGCCCCCAGAGCCAAAGCCAGAGCCAGAGACAGACTTCTGTGAGGGACTGCCGAGCTCAGCGCAGAGCAAAAAACCCCAGGCAGAGCCACAGTCCTGGCCACAGACGGGGTAAATCGTCGGAGAGCTACGCCGTTGTGGTTGCACTCAGACAAAGGCACTCAGCAGGCAGCCTCTGCAGGGGGAGCGTGGACTGTGGAGAGAGCGAGAGAAAGAGAAGGATGCGAGGAGAAAGAGGCCTGGCGTCAAGCCCACAGCACAAGAGTGGCGTGTAGGGAGCGTGGAGCAGAGAGTAGAAGGGCGTCGAGACCACAGCACACAATTACAGTTTCATTGGCAGCTGCAGAAATTAATTAGCTCGACTTATGCAGCAGCTCCTACTAACTTGACCACAGATTCAGCTGCTTCAGAGAGAGAGCTGGGAAGCAGGGGAGCGGAGACTCCACAATGACTCGACTGCACGCAGCCCTGCGCTGGCTATTGACATTTGACGTCCTCAGTTGAGCAGCAAATTTATGGGCACAATTGATGGGCCTGCAAATGGAGAGACAATGGAGCATTGAGTCCGAGATTTGTGTGACGTGCTGTTTTGCCTTTTTCTGAGTCGACGGCTCTCGCATTATGCAGAGCTTTGACTGGCAGTTAGCTGCAGCTGTCAGCCAGCTTTATGCTGACTTTCAGCTCGACTGCGTCTCCCACTCACACGCAGTATGCGCTAGTCGTGCGGATCCCAGGCGCGGGGTACTTAATGTCTGTTGTCGTCGCAATTAAATCGAATCGCTTCCAAATTCCGACTGCAGCGACTGCTGCATGTGGGCGGCGCAGAATATCAGGCGGCTATATATATAGACACGCGGATATATATTTAGATACGGGGGCAGATATACTTTTCGACTTTTGGCAACTGTGCCGAGCTGCCGCCGCACTAAAACTCAAATGTTTATGGGCTGCGGCTGCTATTGACAGAAGTTTGGACTGTTTGCATAAACAGGGAAAAGGCTTGCAGAGGGACATGCAGGGGGGTGCGGCTCGAGTCAAGTTGCGTGGCAATTTCCTTCAGGGAAATTAGAAAACTTTCCTCTGCGCTATCACAGCGCCAACTGGGCACAAATATGTTGGGCAAACAAACCTTTCGCTGCTTTGCAGCTTTTGTAGCACAAATTCCAAGCAGCGCCTGCTGCCTGCTCCCTGCTGCCTGCTCCCTGCTGCTGCCACTGCTGTCCATTGTGTGGCCATAAAAAGGAAAGCGGGCAAAAAAGCGAGCCGGACAGACAGACAGACAGACAGATAGAATCTAGCGCAAATGTAAAATTTGCACGTTTATTTGTTTGAGGTGCTTGCGGTGTTTTCCACTTTATGTTTGCTCTGCTCTGTCTCTGGTATTCGTATTTCCCCTCTGCCTGCCTGCCTGCCTCCCTCTACTCTACTCGTACAACCCTTTTCCGCTTCCTGCTCTTTTCTTTTGCACTACTTTAACTCGATTTTATGCGCGTCACTTCTACTGCCTTCCTGCTGGCTGCATACAAAGTGAAAGATGATTTTTACGACGCTCGAGCAGCTGCACAAATGATTTGGGAACGCAGACGCAGATTGAGAATGAGACGCTTTAACTGTTTATAGTTTATGCTCAAATAGAGCGCCGCAGCAGCAGCAGCGCCATCTAGCGACCGTAAAAGTATGTTTTATGACTGCACATCAATTTCATTTACACTCGCTGCCGCCGGCCAAAGTACACCCAAGTCGATAGTTCTGTCGCCACTTCGATTGCACTTCAGCGCCCCCATAGATCATAAAACGGCAGCGGGAACATGAGCATTGACTGGGAACACACTTGGCTGGGAACACACTTGGCTGGGATTGCGGGTCATGAAGCGAGTGGAACCTTCTGGCCAGGCGATAAGCGTAGTCGGAACTGGGCATGGGCAACGCTTGGGGAACGCTTAAGCGAAAAGATTTTACTGGTCACACTTTGCGCTGTGGAACGCTGGGAACACACTTTACTGAGAACACACTTTTAGCATTGATCATAAACGCGCAATATGAACACGAACATTGACTCTCTACTGGGAACACTCTGCCCTGGGAAGAGTTAAGCCTGGGCACATTATTGACATTATTGACTGGAATTGCAGGCTAGGCCAATGAGCTGAGATTGAGCTGGGAACGGAATATAGACTAGCTTGGATATAAGCATAATGCTCAAAGGTTTCTTTAGTGAGATTGAGTGTATATGAATAGTGAATATGTAACATGCATATTGACTATGCAAATTTGTAATTGAGAACAGTCTACCCTAGACGCACTCTAGCCTGCTGACACTCTGACCTTGGAACACTGCGCCCTAAGGACACTCGGCCCTGAGAACACTACTGTAGACACTCTGTCCTGAGGACAGTCTTGCACAAGCTTAACTCTTTACTAGGAACACTCCTACTGGCAACAGTCTTGCATAAAATCCAAATATTTTACTAGGAACACTCCTTCTGGGAGCAGTCTAAGCTGTGAGTGTTGTGACAGCAAAGTACCTGCTGGAAAACTGGGTACAGACAAGTGAGGAAAGACTCAACTTGAGCAGCAATCAGATAAAGCGAGTGGAAGCGAAATGCGCTTATAAAGAATTCAAAAGTTGACAAAGCAAGTTTGGCAGCACTAATCGGCCCTTAAGCCGAATGAGAATCCCATTGCGGGCCAGTCTTGTCGGCCATCATCATCTCTGATGTTGACTTATTTATCCAACGTCGCAAAGAGAAATTCAATCAGCATCGGAAATTATATTGAAGCTGTCAGCTGTGTGAGGGGAAGAGAGTAGGGGGGAGGCAGAGGCCATTGACCAGCGCACAGATCATTTTTAATGGGTTTAAAAGCCACAAAGCCAAAATCCCCATCAAAGCAGATTTCCCAAAATTGGCGAGGGAAAGAGACAGCGAGAGGGGGAACAGCCAGTGGGCAGGAAACTCACCTCGCACCGATGTTCTGATGTGGCCTGAACTCACCTCAAGGCACGTTTACGCGATTTCAATTAAACTCGAGACGAAATGCATTTATCATCTTCCCCGTTGCTGTTGCTGTTGTTGTTGTTGTTCTTTTTGTTGTTGTAGCTGGCAATCACTTCAAGGCAATGTCAGCAGCAGCAGCAGCAGCAGTGGCAGCAGTGGCGAGATTCCGCTCAGTTATTCCAATTTGCCTTCCTAATTTGCCTGCTTATTTATTTCCACTTTTTTGACAGCGGCAGCAACAACAACGCCAAGGCGAGAGACCGAAACAGAAACGGAAACGGAAACAGAAGAGAACTCCAGTTGCAGTTCGAGACGGAGACGGAGACGGAGACGGAGATCCGCTGCCGAGACACGTGCGTGCGGCGCCGCAATGGAAAACCAACTGAAACCGAAAGCCTGACCAGCTGTTGGCGACAGCGACGGCGACGGCGACTGCGACGGCGATGGCGACTGCGACGCTGACGTCGCTGCTGGCAACGGCAGCGTGTCGGCTTCCTTGCCAATCAGCTGCTGCACGCAGTAAACACAGGCCTTGCGTTCCACACGGCGCGCAACTGGTGTACAGCATGCCATCCACATGGCATCCACAGCAACAGCTGACCGCCGCCGCCGCCAGACTTGTTGACTGTGCAGCGCTGCAAGCGCGCTCTCGCTCTCTTCTGCTCTCGCGCAACCGCTCTCACGGCCCACACTCCGGGCCCACAGTCGCACTGCGTTTGCCTGTCTTTGCCTGCGTTTGCGTGTGGAACACAAGTGGAACGTCGCTTTTTATGAATGAATTGAACTCACACTCGAGCTTGTGGGATCGCTGCGAGCCTCGAGCTCGAGCTGGAGCCGCAGCCTGAGCCCGCCACATACCTGCTGTGATTTTCGCCTTATTTATTTATAGCCAAAGTTTTTCCCTCGCTGTACTCGATTTATGAACGTTGCAGGGCAACTAACCAACTGCCAAACGTGGTACAAGCTAGTTGACTTGCCACAAACAGACACAGACACATGCTCACACTCTCGCGCGCACACACTCACACACTCACACACACACACACACATAGGGGAATAGCAATCGTTGGGCTCTTGTAATAAATCATCAAATGGAATGATTTAGTGCACACACTTTTTATAGAGTCCACCCTGGCCAAGCCATGCCTCGCCTCCTGCCCCTCCCCTCCATTCGAAATGACGGCAAAAAATATGCCATTTTAATACACTTGGCAATTCCGCATGAAAATATGTTTAAACCCTTTTTGAGTGCTCGTAAAGCGTTTGCTTATCATCGCCCCCGTTGTTCTTTCGCTCCACTCCCCTCCCCTCCCTTTCACTCCCCTCCACTCCATTTCGTTTCATTCCAGTTCGTTTCGCTGGGCTCACGCTTTTTCTGCACATTTTTCAATCGTTGCATTGTTAGATTTATGTTTACACACATATTGCCAGCTTTAAGTGTGTGTGTGTGTGTTACAGTAAAACAGCTTTTAATACCCTGCAGCATAGCTAAGAGGGTATAATAGTTTTGTTGAAGTGGAAAGTGTCTCAGCTTCCATATACGATAAATTATTCTATAGATATTATATTATGGTCTTCCCCATCTGTCTGTTCCTATAAACACCTAGATCTCAGAAAGTACTACAGCTGGAGCTTTGAAATTTGCTGCAGAGATGCTGCTAAAGTCTATGCATATTTGGTATATTTTAAAATTGGAATGCTAAGGCCAACGTCGCTATAATATATTGTTTTCCATTGTTTTGCGATTATTAAGCAAAGTTATAGAGCTATAATATTAATATTTGGCACACACACAGCATTCTTTATTTATAATATTTACAGCAAGTTACAATATTTTTGAATAAAAAACACAAAAGTTATTCAAGAAAATAATTTGTAACAGTAATGCGAGTTTTACAATGCAGCAGAAATGCAAACAGCTGTTTATTATTTATTATTAGGTTAAGGGTAAAAATAGTTATAATATATAATATATTTGGCATACACCAAGCATTCTATAATTATAATATTTGCCACAAGTAGCAATCCAATTCCCAAAAAAGTCAGGAGGTCTTTTTAGCAGTACTGTGAGTTTTACAATGCAGCACAAATGCAAGTAGTTGGCGTTTTTGATTATTAGGCTAAGTGGAATAGTTATAATATCCGTATTTGACATACACATAGCTTTATATAATGCTAATATTTGCACAAGTAATAATACCATGGCACAGAAGTTATTTTTAGCAGTTCTACGAATTTTACAATGCATTACAAGTAGTTGAATATTATATATTAAATATTAAGCAAATTTGCAGAGTTATAATATTAATTTTTGGCATAGACATAGTTTTCTATAGCTATAACTTAGTACTGAAATAAGCATACCAGCACACAAAAGGCACAAAAGTTGTACAACAAACAAAATATACCACAAACAAAATTTAATTGTATTTGTACAGTAGTTAAGCTCTATAGTACTGAGTAACTAACAGTCTAGTGCGTGTAACTATTTATTTATTTGTTATTTCAGTTGTGGACTCGCCTCTCCCCTCCCCTACCCTTCACCCTTTAAACGTTTTTTCGCTTTCGTTGATTAACTTAAGCCGTTTATGCCGCCGCTTGCAGTGGATTTATGCGGCGAAGTTTATGCATGATTTATCCGCTTATAGCTCGGCTGCAGACATGTTACAATACATATGTTTAAATTTCGCAGATTTCATAAATTTGGCAAACTTCATAAATTTCCTCGGCGCGTTTAATGAAAGCGCCTGGCGCAACGCTTGTGCCGGCAAATCCGCTTAGACTGCGCGTCATGGCAACGCGCGCGCTTCGCAGCTGATGGAGAGATGCGAGCAGAGTATTAAATATCGGCGCACATAATGGCCGGGGGCAGATAACCCTAAAACTACCCGTTAGCTGAGGGTCGGGGCAGGGGCAGGGGGAGGGAGAGTGGCAAAAAATGTGCCAGTGAATTGAAAGGATTATCGCACAGGGATCCGAAGACCGAAATGCTTTTGGTTTTTGCGGTTTAAGTGAACAGTTGCCATGGCAGCGGGGGAAGGGGGCGGGCCGAGCACTGAGGGCGCTAGGAAAGGCGCTGTCAAGTCAGCATTTCCTGTTTACTATGGCGGGCACTTTAGTGACACACAGCGCGACAGGGACACACACACACACACACGCAGACAGGCACATGCCGGCGGATGTGGCCAAATCGTCGCTGACAAGCTTCAGCTTTAATGCAAAGCAGCTGAATTGGATTTGGCCAGTGTGTGTGTGTGTGTGTGTGATGGGTGTGGGTGTCTGTGTGTGTGGGAGCAGTGGGGAAAGGCGACCGTTACATTTAGCCGGCGGCACAACAAAATGGCTGTCAAATAACTTCCGGCCAGCGCTTCGCTTTAATACTGTGAGGTCACGTGCAAAATTGAGGCGCTGTGACAGGCGCTGCGACAGTCGCTGATAGCAACGGCCACGCCCCCTTATCAACGGTTTCTCTTTGATTGTGTCCCCGAGCTGCTTGAGCGCCTTGGCGCTCATTGCGCGACGCATGAGGCTCGTCGCTCGTCGCTCAACGCAAATCGTTGCAATTGAAAAATAATTGAACGCTTCAAATGTTTATTGAATGTCAGGCGCGTTGCGCTGAATAGCGTCGAGGCGATTGGCGTCCCGCTCGGCTGCGATGCGTGTGTGCTGCGTGCTGCGGGCTGCGGGCTGCCTCTGCATAGCTAATGGCGCGCGCTGCCAGCCAGAACAGACTTTCAGGCAGAGCCGCGCGACTGCTCGGCTGCTCGGCTGCTCGACTGCTCGACTGACTGCTTCCTCATGCCAGGCACGTCTGGCGGGTGTGATGAAAAAAGTTATTGATTGGATCTGAAAAGGAGGAGTAATGAAAGTAGAGCGTAGCAGAGCGGCAGGTGCAGGGGAGCTGCCTGCTTTAACGGCACTTAGGCTCATAATTGAGGTCCTGATATGCGGACACGCCGCGTCGCAGATGTGTCACAGATAATTCGCCACGGGCCAATGAAGAGAGCAGCACAGCAGCAGAAGCAGCAGAAGCGTTAATTGAGCCATGACAGCGACCAATTGATAGGCAAATATATATAATATAATAAATATACAAATGGTTAAAGGGGAATACAGTGGAAAGCAACACATTCGACTGTTAAATACCTATGAACCACTTCTATGTTATTTATCGACATTTGTTTCTTGAATATCTTCTGTACTGGTTGTCCGTTCGGCTTCAAATTCATAGCGTAGATCAATGTTATAGAGAGTTACAGGTATGCTAAGTAGAAATATTTTAGACAACAAACTGTGCTTAATATTTCAAAATGAAGATGAGCGTTTGACATAAACTTCTAACCTATACAACAAGAGAATATGATGTCAAGCTCTTAAAATTGCTGAGTTTTATAGGATTATTAGGGTAAACGGACAGGCACACGGACGGAAAGGCAGATAGGCAGGCGGACAAGTAGACTGCATGTTCGTTGAAATCAAATGTATATATGTACTTTGCATGATCTAGCATTTTATCTACATTTGTACGAACCCAGTATACCTCTTTACACATTTTCAAAGAGTGAAGCTATAACTAGATCGTACAAAGAGCTGACTGCTCCCGCGGGACAGCATTTCGCGCGAGTCAATCAGCGTTCGATTCGTACCTGAGGCCATGAATATCCATTGAAATTTAATGGAATCCTTTCCCCCCGCCGCCAACCCCCTGACAACTGTGATGTTGCTTGTCGCCTGTCGCTTGCCACAGCTTTGTGACAAACTTCAAATGCAGTTCGGATTTTGGCCACGCACTTGACAACTTGACACATCTGACACAAGCGCTGCGAGTTCCCCCCGATGAGAACTGGGCTGAAAGCCCCCACCTGGCATTCACCTGCAGTGCCAGCTGAGCCGGGCAAACTTTTCAGCATCAGCATCTGTCGTTTATTTAAGTTTTTCACATGTGCAGCAATGCCATGGGGAAGGGTCGGCGGAGAGGGAGGGGCAGAGAAGGAACTCGGATGCCCTTAGAGTTCCTGTGTGGCTTGTGCAGCAGGAAGCATTATGATTTCATGTGGGCTTCATTTTCCATAAGGTTTTGCCTTCATTTTTCTGCCACAAAATTAAATTATGCATAGTTTTTCGTCAAAGAGAGAGGGAGACAGAGAGGGGCACCAAGGGAGAGGGATAATCGTTTGGGGCACACTTGAGCCGACAGCTCGTGCAGTTCGAGCTGCTCTGGCGTTGACAGCTATCGAGACACTTGCCAAAGCAGAAGACCGAGCTGAATCCTAAAACTAGAAAGTAACGTCACCTGTGACCTGCTGAAGGTTGCATACTCTTGCCGTACCGATAAAAGGTAAAGCTGATTACACTTATGTTAGCTATAGCGTACAGTAATTCGATTTTATTGATATTTGCGGAGCATCTGGAAGTTGTGGTTAGGGTGAGTTCTTGCCAGTCATCTGCTTAAATAATTTGATTTTATACAAAAATGCACACTCCTAATGAGTGTTTCTTTAATATGTATTGTTATAGTAGTCCGATTTTTGTAAAATTTTGACAACATATTAATGACGTGATATAAAAAAGATGTGGGAAAATTTAATACAATATATTGAATATTTACAGAGAAATTAGACTACAAAGTATCGATACGAAGCTTCGTCAAAACTGGAAAAGAAAAAAACATGTTCTAGTACCTGTCTGTAGATGTTTAATAATATGTTCTTAACTTTGCATACCTTATTATATTTTATCATACTATATACTTTATAAAGACAGAGTTGTCTCTTTTCAACGGTCTAAATCGGTATGCCCCAAGCAAGAGTAACAAAAAAGCTGAAATTTCACGTTAAATTGAACTTAAGCTCACTTTTATAGGCATACATACGTATATATATACATACCCCCGTCAGTTTATTCCCGAAATACTGCCGCATATTTTGAGGCGTGTTTTTCCAGTCTCTCGCAGGGATATTTATGCAGAGGCCAACGGTGTATTAGGCACCTGCCCGCACTCCGCTCCGATATTTATTCATATTTTATTATCAAAACATTTTTATTTCTTTAGCAGATTTTTGAAAAACATTCTCAAAGCGTCGCACAACAATGCACGCTGCGTGTGTGCGCCTGTGTGTGTGTGCGTGTGTGGGCTTGTGTTTTTTTTCTGCTTTCTGCTCGACTCTCTTCAAATATTTTCGGTGTCTGGCGCTGTTTTTGTTCTGCGGAGAACAAAAAGGCACAAAAAACAAAATACCAAAAAAAAAAAAAAAAAAACGAAAGCAAAAGCGAAAAAAGGCTTTGTAAATCAAGCGAAGAGAGACAAGTTTATCGCTGGCTCTGCTGACTGATGATATTGTCAGCTGTTGCGAGTCCCAGCGCCAACAATGAAAACTTTTTCGGCTATTTCGGGAGTGGATTCCCGTGGCGGGCAGGGGGCAGAGGGCTGTGTGCCAGGGGGGTGCAAAGAGAGAAATTTATTATTGTTAATATTTGCGTTCCTGTCGCTGACACATTTATGATATGTGGCCCGTGCACCCACTGCCCCTGCCCCGCACTCCTGCTCTCTCCCCCTCTCTCTCTCTCTCTGCATGCAGCGAGCCGTCGCCCACGCGAGAAGCCTTTGAGCTGACAAATTTCAATTGTAATCGCAGCCCATAGAGAAATGCGTGTGTGTGCGAGTGTGTGTGTGTGTGAGAGAGAGTGTGATTGTACTCCGCCTCCCTGCGAAAGCAATTTGTTAAGTGAGCACATCGAATTACCCAGCGGCAGCCCTAGAAGAGTCCGCGACCAGACCAAACCAGACCAGACCCCGGGCCAAAGGTCAACAGCGAAGCCCGAATGCAGCTGGTTAATTGATTTTTTATTGAAAAGTGCGCAACTTTGGCGCCGCGCGTCTTACCAGGGACAGGGCGAGGGGGTAGCCGCAGGAGCAGGCTACCAGCCAAGGCCAGCAGCGTGGACCTCGAACTGGCGTGCAATTTATCACGAAATTTGCAATTAGCAGGCGCCAAAGTTCAAGCAGGCAATCGCAATTAAGGCGTGGGCTGTCGTTGCAGGGGTGGTGGGGTAGGTCGGGGGAGGTGTGGCGTGTCTGCATGAAATCCGTACTGTAATCAGCGCTGGTGCCTTAAGTGGCGCCTCATAAACTGCCGCATGCAGTTATGTTAATTAGTGTGTCAATTGAGCTGCCTCCGCCAGCAGACACTTCCTGTTGGCTGCCGCCTGCTGCCTGCTGTCTGCTCTGCTGCCGCTGCCTGCTCCTGCTGCTGCCTGCTCTTGCTGCCTTGTCTGACTGCCTTCGGCTTTCTTCTGCTGCTGCCTTCTCCAGTTGCCATCTCAAGTTGCCCACTTCTGCTTCCATCTGCTACTGCTGCCTACTCTGCCACTCCCTGCCTTTTCCGCAGCCTCTTATATAACCTACACCTGTGTTCCAGCTGCTCCGTACAGCTGTTTTAGGTCCATCTTCGGTAGCTTCTTCTAGTTCTTCTCCAACTGCCTACTTCCTGTATTCTTCCGCTACTTCCAAAAGACAGCGTCTTCTAGATGCTTCCTTCTGCTGCTACTTCTCAGTCTTCGCCAACTTCCAACCTCCTGCCTGCCCCTGCTGCTTTCTTCATCAGCTACGTCTTTCTATTGCCCTCTTCTGCTGCTTTTTCTTAATCTCCTCTAGCTTTTTGTAGGTTGCTCATCCTACTGTTGCGTCTTCTTACACATCCCTTCTCACTTATCCTGCTGCTCTCTTCACCACATGCGTCTTCACGGTGTTCTCAACTGCTGCCTTGTCGTGCTGCTTACACCAATTACATCTTCCCAATCTCCTTTAGATTGCTCCAGGTAGCTGGCTCATTCTTCTGCCTCCACTAACTGGCTTCTACTGTTACCTCCACGAGCTACCTCCCTTAGCAGCCTCTTCCTGCAGCTGCCTTTTAATCAAGCCTCTTCCGAAAAGGGAAATTTAAAAGGGCCTAACTCCACCTACTTTCTCTTCTTTCTTCTAGTACCTCATTAAACTGATTCTTATTCTACCTGCCTTCTTTCTCTGCTACTCATAAGCATTCCTGCTCCTTCTTCCAGTTGATTCTACTAACTTACAGCAGTGAGACGCTCCTCCAGCTGCCTTCTGCTCATAATTCTCCAGCTTCGGTTTTTTTCAGCTGCATTCTTATTCCATAGTTTCCTACTGCTGCTTAATCTGTGCCTCCTCTAGCTTCCAGCTGCCTCCTCCTTCTATTGTATCCAGTTGCCTTCGCCTGCCTCCACTTGCTTAACCCCTGCAGCCCCTGCTTCAACCGTTTGCTCCAATTAAGTCTTGCTGCATTCCTAGAGCTCCTTCAACTCGCTGTTTATTCCTGCCAGCTCCTCCCACTGCCTTCTCATAATTCGCCTGCTACAGCTTTCTCCTCAGCCTCATCCTTCTTCTACAGTCACGTCCTGCAACTTGTGCTGAGTTTCCTTCAGCTTCCAACCGCCTCCTTCTACTAGCACATCCCATTGCCGTCTTGCTTAACCCCTCAGCTTCCTCCTGCAGCTACCACTCCCCCTGCCTGCCTTAAGCCCGCCTGTGGGTCTGCAGCATATCAACATAGCAGTTAGAAGTGCGTAAAGCAGCGAACGAGCAATTTGGCCCATAAATTACCTTGTTTTGTGGCGCAAAGTTAATTGACCCCCGTCGAATTAGCTGCTGCGTCAGCTGCTTGCTGTCTGTCTCTCTCTCTTATACACTCTCTCGCTTTTTCTCTCTCTCTCAATCTGGCGACGCATTGTAATGGGTATCTCGCTGCAATCAGTGACAACAATTGGCTGCCGGTTGAATAAACCCAGCTCGAATCACAGCGTTATTTATTTGCCATGACCCGCTGAGAGCGAGGGAGAGAGAGGGGGATAGAGAGAGAGAGAGAGAGAGGGAGACTGAGAGTAAAACGCATGAAGTAAACAGCTTGGAGCACTGTTTATTGCTTCGCTCAGTTAACAACGACATCAACTACACATATAGACGTGAGTAGTGTTGGTGGGGGGGTGTGAGCTGAAGCTGAAACTAACTAAATTAAGCCGGAGCTATGTACAGTGGGGCAAATGCCTGCTGTTGCTGGCGAGCTGCCATACACACAGGCTTTTCGCGCAAAGCCAGCGCAGCTGCAGCAACAGCAGCGAGGTGTGTGTGTGTAAGTGTGTGCGTGACAGTGTACTAGTGTGTGTGGGTGTGAGAGTATTCTGTTATAGACTGCTGTCAGTCTTAGTGTATGTGTAACAGTATCTGTCTATGTGTGTGTGTGTATCTCTGTGTGTGTGTGTGTTTGGTGTCTCTGTGCTGCCTCTACCAGCAGCCCTGCATGTGATTGAGCTGCTGAATGGCGCCGCATCCGATGCGATTCTGCATGTAATCCGGGAAGTTGCTCTGCAGCACGCGCATCGTGTTGCGCTTGTAATCGGGCACCGCGTGGGTCACCAGCTGGCAGGTCTGGCTGCGATAGACGGGCTTGAAGTTCGCCTCCGCAAAGGTGGAATTCGTGTCCCAGCGATAGACCTCCGCGTCGCCCTCGTTGCGGAAGAATATGGCGGAGCCATTGTCCGTGCCGATGATGACCATGCGGCTGGGCTTCTTGCCCAGATCTGTGCAACGAAAAGCCCAATTAGTAACGCGATAGCCAGTCAAAGCCAACCCCCTCCCCTCCAACTCACCCAGTATACGCCCATCGGCCAGGCCACTGCGCAGATACTCCGACTTCAGGGAGAAGAGCTTGCTCGTGCTCAGGTACGTGAAGTAGAGCTCGGTGGAGCCGCAGTCGCGTCGGATGAGCGCGATGTAGAGCACATCCCGGGAGCGACAACCCGCGGAGACGGCCTTAGGTAGCACGACGCGGAAGCCGCGATCCGCCTGCAGGTTGTACACGATGATTGCGCGATTGGCCGCGTCGCTGACGTAGATGAAGCAGCCGCCGTCGGGCGCGTAGTCCACGACGAGATACTGCAGCCGGGAGCTGCTCGAGGTCAGGCCCTCCAGCGAGACAGTCTTGAGCACCTTGCCCGTCTTCACGGACATGGCGACCACCTTGGGCGCACACTTGCGCACCGGAGTCTCCAGTGTATTGACGATGCCCGTGTCTAGCACCCAGAGCACCTCGTTCTGATCCACCACGAGGTCGACGACGGACTGCAGTGCCTTGCAGTTGCCCTCTTCCTGCAGGTCCCAGCACGGGTACGGCTTGAACGTGGTCGAGCAGGTGCCCGGCAGCACGTTGGTCTTCACCAGCGTCGCCGGCACACCCTTGCGGTAGCGCGGCAGCGCCAGGTAGATCGTGTCCCCGATGAGCTGCGCCCGCGTGGCAATCACATTCTTTGCGATGTACTTGCCGGAGCTCTTGAAGAGCGACTTGGTGCTGGCGCAGGGGAACTCGAACTGCCCGCCCGTCCACTGGATGGGCTGTGTGTCGGAGTGGGCGCGGTCTGGCGTCCACAGCCCGTACTTAGTGCCCTGTGCCCGCCCAGACGTGGCCAGGCAGACGACGAGCGCCAACAGCAGCAGCAAACGCATCTCAAGATCTCGCTCTCTTACTCTATTGGGATAGATTGGGTTCGGCTGGGCCAGTGGGCTGGCCAAGTGTTGTGCTCGCCCAGTTGGCCGAGTGCCGGGCTTATATAAGCCATCGCCAGCGCCAGCGAGCGGCGGTTCTCAGATTGAAGACGTGCCCCGAGCAGATTCCACGCTGCTTTTTTGGCTGGAAGAACCTTGAAGACGCGCCAAAGCAGCGACAAAAACAAGCCACAACACTAGTAACTCTGCACGAGTGTGCCGGTGTGTGTGTGTGCGTGCGTGTGTGTGTGTCGCACTGTTGGCTGCCAATTGCATAAAAATAATTGAAATACTTCACGCGCAGAAGCCGCAGCAAAGCAAACAGCAGCGGGCATCAAACTAGACAAGCATAGAGCTACAGTGAGGCCAGACTACGGGAGAAAGGCGAGCCAAGTAAAGAGCTCAGGAAAATTCAAAATTGAAATGATTTTCTAGCATAATCTAGTAACAGCTCAGTTCGCTCGGAGAGCTGCAGTAGGCGAAAGCTGGAAGAAAACTGAATAAAGTTGAAAAAGAAATATTAATTGAAATGGAAATTCCTTTAGGGGCTGAAAAGCTTAAAAACGAGTGAAAGAGTTTTGTCAATCAACTTCAGTAAAATGCAAAATGTATTAGTAGTTGCCCACTGTATGCCATCATATTCAGCTAGACAAGAATCATAGAGCTCTACAGTGAGGCTGGGCTACAGAATAAAGGCTCTAAGGAAATTGTAAAATCGTCAAAAAAAATACTCCTACCTTCTGTAACTCCTAAGCTTCCTTGACGCCTTGCGATGGACCCCAATACAGCGGGAAGCGATCCAAGAGGAAGACTAAAAGCAACCTTAGACCTATTACACTTGCGTTCCCATACTTGACTTTACTTTTCACCAAGAACCAAATTTTTCCCTTAATGCGAGTGCCGACTGTACGTGCATGTTTATAGGAAAATCACACGCTGCGCCGGCGAAACTGAATTGAGTCTTATTGCACTCGTTCGACACTCGCTCGACACTCACTCGACACTCACTCGCAGCTGGATGCAAGCCCGATAAATGCGACCTGATTGCAACTTGTCATCGCACTGGTAAGTATCTACGCTTGTGCTCGCAATTGACTGGAAAATTATCCAGCTGCTCGAGGGGAATACCCTCGGCCCACTGCTCTGCTCCCAAGCCACTTGAAGTGCTATAATAAGACTCGAAGCATTTCGAACTGCTCTCAGTTTTGGGCGACATTGTTAATAGAGTTAACTTATCTGCTGATGGCTTCGACTACAGCAAATCCCTGGCAATCAAAGCTGTTACACACACAGGCAGGTATACACGCACACACACACACACAGTCCAACACACACACACGCACACTCCCTACGGAAACCGGCGACATGTTCAGCATGCCAAATTGTCAGCCCGCAGCAAAGCGCTCATTCTGCCCTCGCCCCACACTTGCGTGATTTATTTGCGCACTTTTCCACAACACACTCACACTCTCGCACACACACACACTGTCACACACGTCGACTCCCCTGCTGAGATTGGCCTACTTAGAGGCAGGCAAAAAATATTGATGACAAGCACTTCCGGGCTTGCTGCTTACATAATTTATGCAAACATTAGACTGCCCCGCCCGGGGGCTGATAAGAGACGACAACTGCGATGTAAACTGACCGACAGCGTCAGTTTGGCCCCAGTCCCTCTGCCTGCCTGCTCAGATTTACCCCCCTGCCAGCTATTAGACACGGCTGAGATCCCGACCCGTGGCTATTTTCCCTGCGATTACTTGAACTGTTTTTATTGCCGGTTTAACGGGGCGTATGCGTCATGTGCAGGGCAGGCAGACAGACCATCGAGAGAGTCTGCAGTGTGAGGCTGCGTCTGCAGTCAGAGAGTCTCCACAATGATAACGAAATGCTTGTTTAAAGCACTGCTCGAACGGGCCCAATAAGGGCCCAATTGAATAGCCAAAACGGCAAATAGGCAAATAGGCAAATAGGCAAATTTGCTGTCGCTTTGTCTTTGCCTGCGCCTTAAAATCCAATAAAAGTCAAATGTGTATATATATAGAAATATATATGCCAGCGTTGTCTGTGGTCACGTTCGGCTCTCGCTTAAATGGGCCGATAAACTTGCTGGCCACAGCGATTTTTTTTCCGGGTCTTCGCAAAATTCACATAAATTATATTAATATTTCAACTTTCCTCTTTATTGTGTGCTCCAGCGCTACTTACGATATCTCTATAGGGTATAAGGGTCGCCATGATTGATTGTGTGAGCGGGTGCAGCACATTTAATGGCAAATGCATGGAAAATAGATTTAAATGTGGCTCGGAAGCCAAATTGGCTTTAAGCAGAGGCTTTAAGCTCAAGTGCTTAAAAGGTAACCCAAACGGGTTTCCCCTTTGGGCATAAGCAACTGCCTTACAGGGTAGCTGCTGGGCTGTAACCATAAATAGAGCCAGCTCTGTTGGCGACGCCAGTTCGCAGCAGATAAAAAAGTTGCTCAACTACAGCAGCACAAAGTTAATAAGTTCGTTCTAATCTGTGACAGTTACACAAGTACACAACTTTACAGGGTATGCGCGCAGTTGCCTGAACGTGTGCACAAACTCGGCCAGCGAAACTTGAAACGTGAGTCAACACGCAACTTGTGCAAAAGTTGTTTCTAGGGTATGCAGCCAGTCGTGCATGCTGCGCTGACTTTACGCCTTAGTTTGCAGCATAATTTATTGTGCCATGTTTTGTATGCTGTTCTACTGTTTCTTTCTTTCTCTCCTCCTTTCCCCTTCTCCTTCTTGCCCTCTCTCTCTCTCTTTCACTGACCGGCAAACTTTGTGTCGACGTGCGCGAAAAGTTCAGCTTTAAGTTAACTTCGCGTCGCGTTGCTTGGCTTCAGCTCGCCTGATTCCGCTTCGATTTTGATTTGGATTTTGATTTGGCGCATTTAACGTTTTGCCATAAATTAAGCTCTGATGGCATCGCATTGTTTTAATTATTTTATTGCCCCTATACCTTTTACTCATTGATTATGGGTGAAAGTAGTATATTATGTTTGTGGAAATGTATAAAAAAAAGTAGCGGAAAGAAGCACTGCAACTGTCCGCTTGTCTGTCCGCATACATAGGACTCAGCTATGCCCAGAGTTGCAAATTTTAATATGATTGCACAATAAACATAAATAAAAACAAATAATAATAAAAATAAGTATTGATATTACGAATTAATTTGTAACAAGTAAACTGGCTGCATGGTATCTAACAGTCGAGTTTGCTCGATTGTAGCTTTCTTTAATTGTATTCGTCGCTTGTTTTGTGCTTTGCGCTCTTCGTTGCACAATCGCATCGATTGGAATCGCAAATGTCTTTCCAAATTCTCGCTGTCTTTTCAGTTTCTGCTGTTTTCGACTTTTCTGCAAATTGGTACATTTTTCCGGGCAGCAAATGCTGTCAATGGCCAGGTCTGCTATATATAATATTATATACATGTATATAAGACATTCCGCTATGCAGCTATGTCTGTCCACAAATGACGCCTCGCATTTTACACTCGAAATTTTTGGGGTATTTGCTTTTTGTTTTATTTAATATTTTCTGCTTTATTTATGAATTCGCATAAATATTTATCTGCGGCTCGTGCAGCCCACACATAGACACTGCCACACACACTCACACATAACTCTGGCTGTAAATGCGAGATTATCATCGCAGAAGGCAACTTATGACAGTTTATCAAAATGAAATTCGCACAAATTTAATATGGGAAGAAAAGCCGGCGAAAGGGTCAAGCGACCCGAGCTGAACCGCACACATGTAGCATGAATGAATATGAATGAATGCGGCTACATTGATCTGTAAATGTATCTGTATCTGTATCTGTATCTGTGCATGTCTCTGCTCTGGTCAAGCGTTTATTGTGCCTGCAACCGCGCGGGGTCAAAGGCAAGTCACAGATTGCCGCCTGTCGCTGGCGCCTGCTGCTCGTAATTCAATGCACGTGCTGCCCTCTGACCTCTCCAGCTCACACTCTCACACTCTCATCGCAAACAGCTGCCATTGTGTGTTCACACGACGCCATTTATTTGCTCTCATTCAGGCGAGAGCGCGTCAGATAATCGGGCTATGGATGCTCACGCATTGTTTACGCTGCGCCTGCGATGACCTCTCCGTGCTCCGAGCAGGGCGGCGGGTCAATTGCACGCTGCACACCTCTAGTGTTGCGAGCAAAAAAATTGCAAAAAATTGAGTTGCCAGGGGGCACCCGGATTTGAACCGGGGACCTCTCGATCTGCAGTCGAATGCTCTACCCCTGAGCTATACCCCCAGTTGAAGAGATCCCCATCCGAGCGCTACTTCAAGCGAGGCACTGAGATAAAAACCAAATGAAAAAAAAAACCAATCAAAATGTTTGCTTATCAAGTCGAATGAAAGAAAGTTTTTGTATCTGCCCAAAACAGTTATCTGCCTGCGTTGCGATTGTCTCGCTGTCGGAGCAAGTGTTGCTGATAAAAGTCTTGTAGCTCTCACGCCTAACGAGAAGTTGCTCAATGAAAGTGGAAAGTAAGCCAAAGCAGGCTACAGTGGGCACTGGCACAAGGGGAACAGTCTTTAAAATTTTGAAGTTTTTAATTCAGGGTAAAGTCCATTTGGAGGCTGAAATCCCATTGGAAGCGTGCAAGTGGCGTGCAAGTTGTTCAATGAGATTTTATAGTTAAACTAAAAACAGCTACAGTGGGCACTCGCATAGTGGCACAGCTGCAGTTGGAAAAAATATTATTTATTTACTTAAGCAAATAGAACTCAAGTTCAATTTGCCAATTATCAATGGCAGGGACAGAACTGTAGACAATAAAAATAAAATAAAATAATAAAAATAAATAATAATAATAATAAAATAAATAATAAAATAATAAAACAATAAAATATTGCTTTGAATTTTTTACGTTTCGTAAATGTATATTATTATTATAATATTAATGTATTTAAAAAAATCATAGTCACAGTTAAGTTCCCAATGCAATGGAAACTGCAGCTGTGCCAACCGCTGGGACAGCACTGTAGTCGTGGGCTTTGAAATGAAATTGGAAGCTGACGAAATTAAGCGAGTGCCGTGCGAGCTGCTGACTTGAATTGCTGAACGCAGAAAAACAGCCAGAAGTGGCTACTTCTAGCTGTTTTTTTTTTTTTTGGCTTGCTGCCGTCAATTTTCATTAAACGAACTGTGCAAAAAGCCAAAAGCGAAGAGCACAGAGCGCAGAGCGAAAAGCGAATCGAGTTCATGTGCATCAATTAAAGTTGCATTGTGTAAGCTGCACACGCGCTGCAAACATTTTTCGGTGTCAGCTTCCGCAAGCTGCACTCGAGTGTGGACAGGGGGGCGTTGGGCTGAGAGGGAGGCAGAGGCGTGGCGTGGTGTGGCAGCTGTGTGCTTCCGCTCTGTCGCAAAATGGCGCGCAGCAGACGTGCTGACTGGCATGCATATGTGTGTGTGTGAGAGCGACTTGCGTACATGTATGTGTGTGTGTGTCTGTGGTGTGTGTGTGCGAGACAACACATGTTTCCTCATGTTTACCAGACGACCTTGTCCCATGGCAGACGCGTCAAAACAACACGCGCCGCATGCTCCACGCTCAGATGTCCGAGCGCAAAGCGCAATCTCAGCTATAAATATAAACGCTCCAAGCGCTGTGACAGTTTTACATAATCAGTAGCAGCAGCAGCAGAAGCTGCACTCCAACTCCATCTGCATCTCTCGTGCTCCCCTTGCTCCTACCTACCTGTCCTGATGTCGGTGCTGCGCTACGCACTGTCCGTCGCGCTGCTCGCCAGCGTCTGCGCCGGCTACGGCTCCTCGTCGAGCTCCAGCTCCAGCTCGAACACCATCGCCGGCAGCAAGTGCGACAAGAATCCGCTGACCGAGCTCACCTTCCAGCTGAGCGGCAGCAACCTGCTGTGGCCCTGCGACTCCACCAAGAACATCTACGTGCAGTCCGGCCGCTATGTGCCCCGCAACGTGATCGTCACGCGCGCCCAACTGCAGCGGGACTCGGCTTTCGTGGCGCTGCCACGCTACAAGCAGGGCGTGCCCTTCACCCTGGGCAAGGTGAACCTGAAGAAGGGCGAGTGCCTGGCCAAGATTGCCCCCTATCCGTGCTGGGCCATTCAGGAGGAGGGCAACTGCCAGGCGCTGCAGTCGGTCGTCGATGTGGCCGTGGATCAGAATGTGAGTGCAATTAAATTTGATACAAGCTGAGTACACGCACACACACACAGTTACACAAACACACACACATACACAAAGAGAACTCAGCGGCAAAAGCAATTTGTTGCTTTAAGCCCGAAACTTGTGATGCGTTTTTTACGCAGCACATGAATATATATAGTGTGCTCGCAACTATATATATATATATGTATGTATCGCCTGCATACATATATTCCAGTGCAGTACCCATCGGGTTTTTTTTTTGTCAGCTACTGAACGCACATGGAATTGCTTTTTTAATCAAATGAAGCGAGTGCCAAGCGAAACGAATAAATGGAATATTATAAAAGGCCAAAAGCGACTCCCAATTTCCCAATTTTCTCGCAAGTAAAAAGCGCAGCTCGCCAAATTGATAGACCCCACTGCAGCTGCGACATGTTGCAGAGACTGTAGAGCAGTTTAAAGATAATCTGAGAGAATTAAGAGTACTTGAAAAGAATTTCCATAAAATTGTATTTAAAATTCTATAGAAAATTTCAATGCTAGTCGTAATCCAAATTGCTCTCATTTAAAAAAAAAATCTACAGTTTTTTTAAAAGAATTAAGTGAGTTTAAAGAACATTTCAAAATGATAAGCAACTTATTAATTAATTCCAAAATTGTTTAAAATTTTGTATAACTTTCTGAATTCCACAATTTTTATTTAATTTAATTTAAATTTTCATTGCATTTTAATTTTTTCTAAAAATCTACAAATCTAAAGAAAATTTAGCATTTTTAAAAAAAAGTTCTTAAAAATTCCATGTTATTTTTTTTACCACATTCCATAGACAAACCATAAATTCAAAAATTTGTCTGGCATTTTTCTCCTCAACCTATTGCGTTCTTAATTTTTGAATTTCAATAAATTTTACCATTTTTCTGTAGCGTTTTTCGCCTCATTCTATAAAATTCCATAATTTTGCATCGCATTCTTTTGCCTCATTTCGCAAACGATTTTTTAATTCCTTCAGCATTTTTGCAGTTCACTGAATCCATTTAAAAGCGATAAATGCAATTTCTGCGCTTGTTTTTGATACAAAAATCAACGAGCAACAACAGCAACAACAACAACTGGAGCAACTATAGCAATTGCCCTGCAAATTGTATTGTTTGTTTATTTTGTTGTTTATTGCGCTGCAGCGAATTTGTTGTAGTTCTCAATTTGCTGCAATTCTGTTTACTGCCTGCAGTCTGCTGACTGCTGTCTCAATTGATTGATTGATTGACTGATTGATATATATATATATCTGACATATCTGTCGATCTCTGGATCTTTGCAGGGTCTGCTCTGGGCTTTGGACGTGGGCATCGTGAACACACTGGAACAACCCATCAGGCGCTGCAGCCCCAAGATCGTGGCCATCAACACGGCCAACAACAAGGTGGTTAAGAGCATCGATCTCAGCGACCTGGTGACCTCCGAGAGCCGCCTGCAGTTCATTGTCGTCGACTACTCCAAAGACAACAAGCCCTTCGTGTGAGTTGACAGAGTTCTTTGAGAAGCTGCGCCGAAGCCCAAGAACTTTATTGATTTACCCCTCTCTCTCTCTCCCTCTCTACCCTTTCCCTAGCTATGTGGCTGATGCGGGAGCACGCAGCATTCTGGTGTACGACATCACGGGCAACAAGTCGTACCGCATTGTGCTGCCACGTGCCACGGCGCCAACGAACGACGTGCTGTATGTGGCGCTCACCGCGAAGCCCGACGGTACCTCGACGCTCTTCTTCAGCTACTTGAGCTCGAAGCGGCTGTACTCGATCAAGGGAGAGTATCTGCGCGTCGGCCAGGGCGCCGGCTCCATCATCGATGTGGGACCCAAGCCGTACGGCAAGCAGGCGGTGCTGCTCGGCGCCGACGGCGGCACCTCGCTCTTCTTCCGCTACAAGGGCGAGAACGACATCTACCTGTGGGACTCGGAGACGTGCTTCAAGGCCTCCAACCTGCAGGAGGTGCAGCGCGGCGGCGACTGCCGGCTCTCAACCCAAGTTCTGCCCGGCCATAAGCGCTTCATGTGGGCGCTGGAGAGCAACTTCCACGACTTCATCTCGGAGCGCACGGGCTGCAATGGCGCCTCCATTGTGCTGCATCCCGTGGTGCGCGAGTGCGACGACTGAGAACTGTAGCGTGGGCTCTGCCACATTTTATTATTATTAGTCTTAAGTCTTGTTATCGAGTAAACAGTTAAAGTTGCCAACAAGCTCAGCAGTCTCCTGGAGTGCAGCTGAATTTCAGCTCGTTAAAGATCTGCCCCTGTCCACAGCTCAGGTGCTGCAGGGTTGCACCCTTGTCCGCACAGTGATAGAAGCGATTGCAGTCGCTTAGATCCGCTGCCAAGCCCCAGCGCTGGCAAATGCCCGAGCTCTGCGAGCTGCCCCCATTGGCATCTTCCGTCGGCGTAGGTCTCACTCCGTGGCGGCACATCATGAAGCTCGCGTCGAAGTAGCTTCCAGTGGGGCAACTGCCGGGCTGCAGCTCCCCCTGGGCGCAGTAGAAGTAACCATCGGGCGTCTCAGCCGGATAGAGCAGTCCGTTCTGGCAGGCCCAGTGGCAGGGTAGAACACACAGCGCTGAGATCAGCAGCAGAGCCAATCGCCAGGAGCAATACATCTCGAAGACTGTTGCTAGCTGCCAAGCAGCTTTTTTAAATACCCAACTGTTACCTGGCTTGTTTCCGGTGGTTCCCCTAGATAAGCTCGTTGACAAGGCAATTAGCAGAGTGACAAGAGGCTGATAAGTAGTTTGCAGCTCAGTCGATCGCTTATGCAGAAGATCTCAAGGATACAGTGTTGCCGCCGGAGCGTTACCATCCTCACAAGACTCAGGACAGCACTGTAGACATGATACCGTAGTTTTGCCGCTGAAGAGGCCACTGGGATTATCCGACGGGTAGAGCAAGCCTTCCACACAGCCGACCAACTCGCTTCATCGTTGAGGCTGAGGAAACTCAGTGAGGCAAGTAGTAAAGACTGTTGGCCGGACAGCTGCTCCGACTGCTTAAGTATACAGCGATGGGCCAGTTCCCAGAAGCGATATGCGAGTTATCATTCGATCCCCTAAGCAACACCTAAAGAAAGATAACGGTTGCTATATTCGTGCTGTTTTATTAAACCTTGGCTTTCTCTCAATTGCTGCTGTTCTCTTCACTCTTCAGTTTACATGCAGAAAGTTCCGTGTCGAAGAATTTGCCCTCGGGGCAATCCACGTAGAGCATCCGCTCGTCCAGGCAAATGTAGTAGCCGCTCTTCGTTTCGGCCGGATACTTGGCGAGATCCAAGCAGTAATACTGCTCACGGCATCCGCCCCAGGACGGAAAGAAGTAGTAGCCAGAGTTGCAGGACCCGTAGATCAAAGCACCATCTCGACACTCGTAGTAGCCGAACACGGTCTCCGCCGGATACAACTTGCGCTCCTCGCACTTGTCATCCTTCAGACAAACATGCACAGTCGCATCGAAATAATATCCCGACGGGCACCTCTGGAAGACCAGATTCCCGTTAATGCAGACATCATAGCCGTATTTTGTGTGCGTGGGGAAGAGTTCGCCGTCAATGCAGTCCACCGGCTGTCGCACGCAGGACTTGCGTTCGTTCTCGAACAGGGACCCGGCGGGACACTCCACGAGGTAGGGTACCTCGTCGAAGCAGACGTAGTAAAAGTGCGGATCCTTAGCCGGATAGACCACGCCCGTCTCGCACTCCGTCAACTCCGCATCGACGCGGAAGGCGAAGAACACGCCCAACAGCAGCAGTAGGAACTTAGGCAAAGAAATCATGTTGAAGACTGATCGCAAGCGCTGACAGTACCTGGAAGGTAAGCTAGCTCCGGCATACTGCTAGCATTATAATTAAAAGATATGCACGGCGGAAGCGTGGCGTGTACTGTAGACATCCACTTGAGAAAGTATAAACCACTATTTGTTGGTATACCAAGTCTGTACAGGCATTCTTTATCAGAATCAACAGAAGAGTCAATTTGGCCATGTCCGTTTGTTTGTCCGTCTGCTAATATCATATGAATAATCAGCACTATGCTATTATACTATAAGTGATGGAGACACCAAATTGGGCTGAACTATATCTTCCAATACGCAAAAAGAAGTTCTAAATTGTATGAAAGGTATCTAACAGTCAGACTCTCCTTGGTAACCAAATAAATATGAACACACAATTTGCAGGGGATTATAAAGTGCATTTTATGATAGTAATATTTTTGGATAAATGATGCACTTTGCTCGGCAGAGCAGTTAGGAGGTCTGCTTCACGCAGCTGTGCCCGTTGAAGAGGTATCCGTCGTTGCACTTGAGCATCATCGGATAGTAGACTTCTTGCGCGTCCGTCGTATCCTTCTGGCAGACGTAGTAGTAGCTCGAGTTCGAGGGCCATGCTCCCGTCTGACCCAGGGAGGTGCAGGTGTATTGCTTCTGGGTGCACTGTTCGCTCTCGCGCGGCAGACTGCAGCTGTGCGTGAGCAGCGAGTAGGCAGCACCATTGGTGCACTGATGGGGCGTATCCAGGTTCTGGGCGCTGCACTCGTGGTAGCTGCGACAGTCGTACGGATCGGGGAAGATGCCTGCCTGCTGGCAGTAGAACTTGCCACGCACCGGCACCTTGCAGCGCGGCTGCCACGTGCAGCCGAAGGTCTCCTCGTCGCTGCAGTAGAAGCCGTGCTCCGACTGGCACGTCGTCATCGGCAGCGTCTTCCACTGTCCGTCCACATAGGAGCAGAAGCCCAGCGTGCCGCAGTCCACACAGATGAAGCCGGCCAGGCGCACCGATTGGCAGGGATTGGTTACCAGCTCCGCGGAGTCGATGCCCAGGCTGTAGTTCAGCAAGGGCCTTACCTGAATATGGTACGAGGGATTGCCCAGGTAGGCCTGACCTGCAACCAGACTGACACACAGCAGCAATAGCTTGACACACTTCATCGTTGCGAAATAAATTAACTGCAAGCTGCTCCCAGCGGCTGCTTAAGTACAGCCAGAGCACGGCACGAGCCCTACACGAGTCTCTGCTGTCACTGTAAGACTCAAATTAAAAGATAAGCGATATTTTCGGTGTGAAGCAAGTGTGATGATAGAATTTACCCACTGAAAATGGTAAGAAATGGTATATTGACTTTGCCAAAAGTCTGTAACAAGCAGGAGGCGCCGCAGGTCTTGTCCGCATATCTGTCCGTCTAGAGCTATACTAATAAGCAAGGTATGAAAATATTTTAATTTTTCAGACAAGTTTCCAGACCGATCTTATATAGTATATAGTATAGTATATATAAAATAGTATAGTATATTCCGCAACCACCGTATTCTCCTGATTTGGCTTCGTGTGACTTCTGGCTATTCCCAAAACAGAAGAGACCACTCCGGGGAACGCGTTTCGAGTTGATTGAAGAGATAAAAGCAAAATCGACGAGGGCGCCTTTGGCTATACCGGAAAGGGACTATTTGGCCTGTTTCGAGGATTTGAAAAAACGTTGGCATTAGTGTATTTTATCGGGAGGGGATTACTTTGAAGGGGATGAAATTGATTTAGGAGAATAAACGAAGAATTTTGACTTTACAAAAATATTCACCTTACTTTTTGCCCACAGTAGTATGTTATGAGTACTATAAACTAATTATGAATTTGTGACGGCCAAACTGGGTAAATGGTATCTTAGTGTCGAGTGGACTCAGCTACAGGTTGCATCGCTTGCTACTGCTTCTACGGGAACATTTTATCGTTTAGACAAATGCATGATACAACTATATCAATTACAGCAGATAGGCACGTCGAATGTCTGCAAATTTGATTGGAATTGGAATCGAATTGAGAACTGCGTCTCAGCACGGTAAACAAAGGCTCCTACCAAAGATCTTACACCAATTAGACTTATGACATATTTAGAATTGGGTTTCACGCTTCAGGCGTTTCTCTTCTATTATAAGACTTGCTGTAAGCTATAATTACAAAGTTTATTGGGCGAAACGTTTCATTCCCCTTTGACATCCAGAGACTGGCATAAGATTTACATGGAAATTCGCTTAGAGACTAATGGGAACTGTGTGCTTCGAGAGCGTGTCTGTCCTAGCAGCTGCCCAGCACGCAGGAGTACTGCTCCGGCCGGTAGTGGGTGCCGTCGGGACAGTCCATGTGCCGCATGGTGCCGTTGATGGCCGAGCAGTAGTAATACTTGCGGCAATCGTTGAAGTCTGCGACGAGTCCGATGTGCTCGCATCTGGCGGGCATCACGGGAAATGCGTCATCATTGGGATCGAGATCGCCCGGATTAATGGTGGGCGGCACCACGGTGCTGCCGCTCCGGCGACACACAAAGTCCTGGAAGATCTCGCCATCGCTGCAGCGATGCAGCGAGGGATACGTGACGACCGTGTCCTCGGCATTCTGATTCACCGTCGACTTGCAGACGTAGAAGATGTTCGGGTTGGTGGGCCACGGCGCCACGTAGCCCACATAGGGGCACGAGTACTGGGGCTGCGTGCAGACGCTGCTCTGCAGCGTCATCGAGCACTGTCCGGTGCGTGCGTCGAAGGCCTTGTCGTTGCCACAGTCCACGGAGGCGGCGACCAGCACGATGTCCAGGAAGTAGCACATGTGGTACTTCTGGCAGTCATACGGATCCGGGAAGATGCCCTGCGAGGTGCACTGGAAGTTGCCCTCGATGCCGAAGGGATGACAGGGTCCCGTGGCATTGGAGCAGGTGCCCAGCCGCACGTTGCAGTAGAAGCCGTTGGCCACATCGCACGACTCCACGGGTATGTTGACCCAGCCATTCGAGTGCTGCACGCAGGTGGCCAGCAGCTCGCACGACTCGCAGATGGGGCCCGGCGTCTGGCGGCCCTCGCAGCTGCTTGTCTCCCGCGGCTGAATGATGCGTGTGGTGACTCTGGCGCCGCTCATCTCGCTGATGACGTTGAGCAATAGCTGCGAGAGATGAACAGAAACTATGAGCAGAACTGAAGTGATGAAGCTGCTGCAGACTTACCAAGCTCAGCAGGAGCTTATAGAAGGACATGGCGATGGGCTGTTGGTGCTGTTGGGAGTTGGTACTGAGGATCTGCTTGCTGGAGCACGTCCAGTGGCTGTGAGTAGCTGGAATTGTCTGAATGCTGGTCGAATTGATAGCGTGGCTGGGAAGTACAGCAGTAGCTTGAGTCACGTCCCGAAAATACAGCAGAGCCGCGGCAAGGTGGTGATATCTTCTGCCCCGCCTGCGCGACGAGAGCTACGCTTTATATCTATAACGTTGTATGCGTGCGATAGTGTGCGTGTTTGTGTGTGTGCGTGTCGAACATCTTGCGAAAGTCTGAAGTTGGGCAAAGTAGAATCGTTAGCAGCGATTACAGCAACAACAATAACAACAGCAACAACAATAACAACTACAACAACAATAACAAATGTATGGCATTCAAGAATACTGGGTAAATGGTTCATATTTACTCACACACACACACACATAAATATATACGTGCTAACATAACTCAACACATTGTGGCAAATTTGCAGGTCATTGAAACACTGCGTCCAGCGTCTAAGTAAATATGCTGAGCCGCGCTTAAAAGCTCAGCACTTAGAAAAGCCAAATATTTGCCTGGCGTTTCTACAAATGCAGGTAAAACCTTTTTTTGTTGCCGCATTCGAAAGTTGTGAGGCGAGCGCCATCTTAGCCGATACTTTAACCAAGCATCGATAACGATTACACCAAAACTTTCTATGCTGCATTCAAAAGTTGGGGATGCGCGCGCCAGCTTAGCCGATACTACAACCAGGCATCGATAACGATAAGTGCTCGCACTTGGTATTTTTCCAGTTATCAACGCGCAGTCAAGTCAAAAATTCAGCATTTTTTGGTAGATTCCGTAGGCAGGCACACTGACACTTAACTTGGTTGAACAGCTTTAAAATAAACATATATTTTACAATTTTCTAATGGACTTCATACACGAATCTGTGGCGCTGGGCGTCGATCTACTCATCCTGGGCCTCTGTGTGCGGGAGTACGTGCACTACAAGAACACCGCCAAGGTGTTGAGGGTGAGTGATAGCCGCACCACAGCCGGAACAACCGGAACAGCTGATGGACCTTTGCTCGCTGCATGCATAACATAACAACAATTTGCAATTGCGGTTACTTTGCAGGCGGCGCCACAGTACAACATAGACAGCGAGCTGAAGAACATTGTGAACCGGCAGCAGGACAAGAAGGTGCCCTATGCGGTCATCCGCGGCACAGTTACGCCCATCGGCGTGCCGCTGCGCAGCTCCTTCGTGCCCAGCGTGAGCGGCGTGCTGCAGATCGTGAAGCTGCACGAGCACCGCGTGATGCGCGCCTTCGCCGGCTTCTGGGCGGAGCAGCGCAAGCTCATCCACGAGAGCATCAACGAGATGCCCTTCGAGCTGCGCCACGGCGAGCACGGCGTGGAGATTGTCGACGCCATCGGCGCGGCCGTGCTGGACGTGGACGTCGTCTACGACAACTACGAGTCGACATCGCTGTCCTTCTTCGATCACATCTTCGGCTTCTTCACGGGCGTCCGCCAGAAGGGGCTGCAGACCACCGAGCAGGTGCTGCGCGACGGCAGCTTCCTCACCGCCATCGGCGAGCTGGAGATGGACGGACAAACGCTGCGCATGCAGCCCTCCAAGCACGGGCCCCTCTTCCTGACCACGGCGACCAAGTCGACGCTAATCAAGCGATTCGAGGATGCCAAATCATCGATGCTGTAAGTGCTCAGTTAGCCACAAGGCAACAAGGAATCCCTCAACTCATGTGGAATCCCTCATTGCTCTTGCAGCTTCAAGATTGTGCTGTGCAGCAGCATATCCGCGGTGCTGGTCGGTCTCATCGTGCGCAAGGTGTACCGCAGGAAGAAGCAGGAGCGCGAGGAGGCCAAGATACGGGATCGCCTGGAGTCGGAGCGGCGAGAGCGCCGCGCACGCAACCGCCCCCACACGCTGTCCGAGGATCAGCTCTGCGTGGTGTGCTCCACCAACCCAAAAGAGGTAAGCGCGAGCGGGCTATAGCGGGTCTCTAGATCGCAGGCCTAATGACTCCGCCTCCCTTAGATTATACTGCTGCCCTGTGGCCATGTCTGCCTGTGCGAGGATTGCGCCCAGAAGATCGACGTCACCTGCCCCGTGTGTCGCAGCAAAATTGATTCAAAGGCGGCAGCATTTATTGCATAGTTCTCGAGCGGAGCGTAGAAGAGGCTACCAGGAGGATACTGCCTCCTAGGCCCTAGTGCTGTGTGTACCTGTTGTACCCCTCCCCCCTCCCTGTCTTGATAAGTGTTTGTGTTACGTGTGCAGAGTTTCGACAGTTCATAAATTTCAAATTCGTTTCGAGTGTTGACAAAGCCCCCGCGTCTGCTCCTCCTCCTTCTCCTATTCGCCCTTGCCCTGCATGATGGCCCTGTACTGCCGCTGGTGCTCCAGCAGCTGCAGGAACACCCTGTACTTGCGGTTGTGCAGCTCCACAGTGTTGGGATTCGGCGTCAGCAGCTGCCCAGTGCCGCCCATGGCCTTCGAGGCGCTCTGCAAAGACAAACGCGAATTGAGATCATGTCGGAGATCGCATTAAGATCGAGAGCTCTACGCACCTCCAGGCTGTCGTAGTGACCGGAGGCAGCTGCTCCCAGCGCCGCTGCGCCAACCAGCACCATCTCCTGCTCGTTGGGTATGAGCGCCGGCAGGTTGCAGATGTCCGCGTGGCACTGCACGTACAGCGGATTCTTGGCCAGGCCGCCGCAGAAGAGCAGCGTCTGGAAGGCGGCGCGCTTATGCTGATAAAGATTCTCGATAATGTGACGCGTTCCATACTGCCAAAGAGAGGGAGAGAGAGAGCAAGAAAGAGAGTCAATAAAGCGAGTGCCAAAACCAGGTCGGATCGGGATGTTCATTTACTCACAGCCAGGGCCTGCACGAAGGCCAAGTACTTGATGGCCAGAGATTCAACGTCGCGGGTCATGTCCAGGCCAGTCATCTGGAAGAGGAAGGAGAAGTGGAGGAGCTTTAATAAAACCTGCCCAAAGCGTAGACCTCGTCGCTCTGCTCACTATGCCACGCAGTGTGGGATCCGCCACGGGCGAACGATTGCCATGCAGATCCGGCCAGACGTGCACGTCCTGCGTCAGGCAGGCGACGTCCTCGTAGCCACGCTCCTCGGCCAGCTGCAGCAGCTTCTTGTTCAGATGCTGGTAGATATATCTAGGGGAATACGCCATGAGCTTTGGTCACATCCCAGCGTGGACTGCACTTACTTGTCCTCGCGTAGCTGCTGCTTCAGTGCAGCATAGGACTCGTGCGTCTTGAGCACATGGTCCAGCAGATGCCCGGCAATGGACTGGCCGCCCTCGTTGAGGAAGTAGCCCGGAATGATGGCGTCCTGGTAGGGTCCCCAGATGCCCTTGGCGAAGCACGCGTCCCGCGTGATGCTCATGTGGCAGGTGGAGGTGCCGGCGATCAGCGCCATCTTGCCCTGCACGTCGTCGCCCGCGGTATCCTCCGCATGGCAACCGAACATGCCCAGTGCGCCGGCATGGGCGTCAATCAGCGAGGTGCTCACCACGGTACCCTCGCGCAGGCCCAGCTCCGCGGCGGCGCGCTGGGACAAGCCCTTGCCCACGCGCTTGCCCGGCGGCTGCACATCGCTGCCAAGTGCTGCGCAGTCATTCCGCGTCAGCTCCTCCAGATCGGCGCCCTTGAGGAACTCCTCGTTCCAGCTGTGGGCCGCCGCATCGTAGTTCCACTTGCAGACCACCGAGCAGAGCGAACGGGTGTCCACTCCGGTGGCGCGCCATGTGAGAAAGTCGGGCAAGTCGAAGGCACGCCAGATGCTCTCATAGCTGGCGGACAGATGCCGCTTCAGCCATAGCAGCTTGGGTATCTCCATTTCTAGCGACACCTGCCCGCCCACGTACTTGAGCAGCGGGTGCTGCGTGGCATTGATCTCCGCAGTCTCCTGCTCGGCGCGATGGTCCATCCACAGGATGATGTTCTGCTCCGGCACGCCGCTCTTGCTCACCGTCAGTGGAGCGCCCTCGCTGTCCACTATGACCAGCGAGCAGGTCGCGTCGAAGCCAATGCCCTTGATCTGCGTCTTGCTAACACCCGCAATGACGACCTACACAGAGGAGAAGGAGGAGGAGAAAGAGACCGAACGGCGTCTGGTGGGTTAATCTAATCTAATCGCCTGCGGGGGTTATCAGCAGACGCCTGCCGATATTACCTTGACTGCCCTACAGATCGCGCTCCAGATGTCTTCGGAGGACTGTTCGTAGTAGTGCGGCTCCGGCGTCCACGTCTTGATCGCCTCCACCGCCTGCTGCTCCACTCGCCCGTCGGCGGCGACCAGCGCTGCTCGCGCACTGCCCGTGCCCACGTCCACGCCCACAAAGTAAGCCTGCTGCTGCGACATCTCACTGCTGCTGCTGCTGCTGCTGCTGCTACTGCTATTTCCCACTGCGGTCAAATAAATGTTATTGAACCAAACGCGTCGATCGCCGAACGCCGACTGATAAGACCGATAAGTCGTCCGAGCGAGACGCTCTAGTCTGCTCGCTATTCCGGTTCGCCGTAGATGTGGTGAATATCTCGGAGCGGGGGTCGGGGTGACTTCGCTTGCCAGTGGTGGGGTAGGGTCTGGTGCGGCCCAGAGGTGTGCCTGCGGCGAGACTGGAGAGTACTCGGTATGTTAATCTCTGCGCACGCCTATCGTTACCAAAACCTGGTTGCCCCATTTGATTTCTGCGCAGATAGCATATCCCCTCGTTTTAATGTGAAGCATATCAATTATAAATTATAACTATAAGCAGAATTTACTCTTAATTTCGATTGAAAGCACAACACAGTGACTGTGACTTAGAAATCGATGCCTCGCGCCACGTCCATCAGCTGCAGCGGTCGCTCGCGTACTAAAGCCGCCCGCTCGAGTGCGACTTATTCAAATATTCAAATCACTCGCATTTGCGAGCGCGCAATTCCGCTCTTCCGCGCACGCTCTCTCGCTCGCACGCGCAGTCTGCTGCGCTGCAACGCTTGGACTCATTATCAAGGTCAATTGCTTTACACGATCTCGTTTGAGCGTGCGTGTCGATATCTATCGTGAGTTCGTGCATGTATTTTCAGCAGTCTGGCAGCCTCTCAGAGCGTAAGCTCGCTCTCTCTTGTTCGCAGTACTCTCCAGGCTTAGGTGAGTGTGTTACAGCCTCTCACTGTACCTCTCTCGCAATAATATGCGTTGTCTCTAGTGTTGCTAAGTTAGCTTCTTTCCCGCACTCTTTTACTCGCAAAACTCTCTACGCTTAGATGTGTTTCGTAAAGCCTCTTATTTTATCGTGCCTTAGTTTTTTTTTTTCAAGTCATGTCATTTTCTCTTGCTCGCAATACTTCAGGGTTACTTGCGTTTTCCTCTCGCGCAAAAAATAAATTGCTACCAGTCATGACAAGTTCATTTTTTTCCGGGTAAAAAAAGACTTTCTAATTGCAGAATTAAATTTTGTAGTAAATGTATGATTTGAAGTCGAATTGCGAAAAGAATTTAAATGGCAGTTGTTGGGACAATTTTATTTGATTATATATATATTATGTACAATTATATTATATTAAAACATTGCAAGTGTTTAGAAATTAGTTATTATTGCTTTTATAGTTTTGAAACAACTAGTTGAGCACACATTTTCAAAACAGCTAGATTTAGCGAAAAATCGGCTGAAAATGCAGCACTAACGCTGAGTTTTTCAGAGCTAAACGTTCTCTCTCGCTTTCTCTTAAGTTGCCAAACGATATTCTTGAGCAGCTGAGAGTGCTGCCACTCAAAGATCCAAACTGTAGCAGTCTGGCAACTCTGGCACCTCGCAACAGCTTGGCGTGTTTTTGTTTACAATGGTGCGAATTAAAAATCGGTAAGTAAATCAAACAGTTGCCATTATTTATAACAAACAGCTGTGATAATACGCAAACGCGCCGCTTATCAGCTACATCGCCGTGCAAATAGTGCCCTACACGCCGGTGAAAACGCTGCGACTCAACGACCACACGCTGACCCGTTGCCTGCTGCAGAACGTGGAGAAGTACTACGGCGTCTACGGCGTGGGACTGCTGGAGCACGGCTTCCGTGTGAAGTACTGCAACGAGCGCACGAGGATTGCCGTAATACGCTGCCTGCACCGCGGCCAGCGCTTCGTGTCCAGCATATTGCCACTGATAACGCTGGTAAGTGGACCGAACCCCTGATAAGGCAGACACGCAATTTGCATAAACAAACATAAAACAATCACAATCACCCCTTCCCCCTCTCCCCCCCTGCTTCGATTTGCAGATAGGCGACGTGCGGGCCAAGTTCCGCACGCTCTACATGGGCGCGACGATCATACAGTGCAACAAGTTCATCATCAGGCACCAGCGGCAGTTCCTGGACCGCATGATGGGCCAAGTGGCGTCGGCCAAGGAGCGCCAGGACCTGCTCAAGTGCGTCATGGAGCTCGACGTGGAGCGATGAGAGTTAAGATCGATTGCAAAAGGATTTATGTTCGCTTAAGTATAGTACACAGTTGTCTCTGGCCACAAAGTATTGTTCTCTCGATTCGACCACGTTGGGAGCTGGGGTTTCGCTTCTCGGTTCTCCTCAGACCTCGATGAGGAATTTGCGACTCGGCGAGCGCGAGAGCCTCGCGGCGAGCTGCTTGAGCCTGTGCTGCAGGTCCGTGAAGCTCAGTTTGTTCTTTTTGCTGTAGACATTCAGGTAGATGCCGAAGACGACGATCAGGCCGGACCAGACGTATCTGTGGGTAGAACAAAAGATGGAAGTTAGAAGCCTGCCAAGCAGCTGCTCCGGCTCTCGGCCTGCTCTGGCACTTACTGCATGGTGAAGGGTTTGCTGAAGAGCAGGAAGGAGAAGGCTATGGTCACGGCCTTGCGCGCCGTGGTCACAGTGGCGGCCAGCGGAGCGCCGCTGCTCCTCACCAGCGCCAGGACGAACTGTATGCCCAGGTAGCCGGACAGGCTGAAGAGGAAGCCATAGCCGAAGCTCTCCAGCGGATGGGCCAGGCAGAAGGCGAAGCCGCTGAAGAAGTTGCCCGTGAGCAGCATGATCACGAACAGGTAGACGAAGCCCAGGCCGTAGGAGTAGAAGACCACCTCGCTGCTGGGCGCCTTGTGCTCCCGCATCGCCTTCTCCTGCACGTTGCCAATGACCGCGTCACAGAGCAGCGCCCCCGATATCATGGCCACGCCCAGCGAGTTGAAGTTGGGCGACATCTGGGAGTCGGCCAGCGTGAACCAGGCCAGGCCCACGCACATGGCCAACGCGGCAGCAAAGTCCAACGGGCCGTAGCGCTTGCCCTGTATGATGATGCTGCCGACGAGCACCGGGATGAGCTTGCAGCACTTGAAGATCACTTGCGTGGGGTAGTTGAGGTAGCCCAGGCTGGAGTTCGACAGGCCCATGGTGCCGAGCGTCAGGCCAGCGAGCACCAGGTACGTGCGCAGCGGGATGCAACGTGGCGCTGGCTCCACGCTCCACAGGCTGCTGCTGCTGCCTGCTCCACTCGATCTGTAGGCCTCGAGGCGACGCTCCACCAGGCCGAAGCCGATGTAGTAGGCGAACTGGACGAGCGTGAGGAACCAGCCGTAGGGCCTGAAGCCCTCCACCGTGAAGATCAGCTCCTGCAGGTAGCCATAGATGATGTACAGGATGAAGACGCCGGCGCAGCTGAGCAGGAACTGCGAGGTGCGATTGTAGTAGCTCAGATCGAAGCAGAGGATCCGCATCTCCTGCGCCGGCGACTTCGAGGCGGACGAGGATTTGCGGGGCAGCGCCGTGCTGGCAGCTGCTGGTGCAGGTTCATTGCTACTGGAGCCGTTGATACTGATAAGGCTGTGTCCACTTCCCGTTTGGCTCTCACCCACCATTGTGTCTGAGTGTGTGAGTGTTTGTTTGTGTGTGCGTGTGTGTGTGTGAGGTGCTCTGGCGGTCAAGTTACACGACGTGTGTGCGTGTGGGTTTATCACAGGTTTGCCGACTTCGATGTAAGCTGCCACGCAATGCTTCTACGCTTGCAGTAGTGCACTGACTCCTGGTTACATCATCAGTGAATGTCAAATGTTTTTACGCGAATGAATGCATTTAAAAATATTTCTTCGGTTTGTTTATGCTTTTATCGCGAAACGATAAGCGACACTTTCGATATATATTGCACTCTTGCGGCGTTGCCAGCGTGTCAGAAAGTGCCAGGCGAACGGTCACCCTAGACGACGGCATGCGGCATGCGCTCAATGTGGCCACTCAGTGGGCATTTTCGACTTTCTGGCAGCATCACACACTCAAAAACATCATCTCGTCATATTAGCAGCTCCTCGTTTTTTGTTTCATTTTAAAAATGGCAGACGTTGAAAAGGAGCCCGAGAAGACAATTGCCGAGGATTTGGTTGTTACCAAATACAAATTGGCCGGCGAGATTGTAAATAGTGAGTATGCATACGGCTGCACATTGCTGGCGGTGGCAAAGTGAAAGTGAATTATATTTTTCCGCTTTCGTCGTCGTCGTAGACAACAATGGGAGGCCAGCAAAGACGTCGGCGTTGACGCTGACGTTGGCGTTGACGTTGACGCTGACGTCGCCGCCGCTGCTGCACGAAGTAAGCCACGCGGCGGTGTACGCGGGATATGCCAAAGCGCAAACGTGCATAACCTCAAAGTGTGTTCAGGTGTTGAAATTGGGGAAAAAGATTTCAATTGTTAACAATTAAAGTGCATGTGCGAGTAACTCGCACTCAGCTGCAATAGTATTGCTAACAATTAATGCAGCAAACACTTTAATCGTCTCGCTAATTGCACTACAATTGTGAGTCGCAGCACTGTGCCGTGCCACGCGCGAGGGGGGAAAAAACTCGAAATAACTTGAAAATTATGGATTGTATACGAAATTCATTTAATTTCAGAAACATTGAAGACGGTGATCGGCCTCTGCGTGGTGGACGCCTCTGTGAGGGAAATCTGCACCAAGGGCGACAGCCTGCTGACTGAGGAAACCGGCAAAGTGAGTCCCAACTGGAAGTTTCCAGGCCCAGCAAAAGAAGCAACTGCATTTTCCAATGATTAAAACCTTACGAACTTGAGGGCCTCTCAGTGCGCGCTGCGCGTGTGCGTGTGTGTGTGTGTGGAAGTGGAATTTTCCCAGCCACGTGCGCGTGTGGCGCGTGCGGGAGCCCGAAGATCCAACAAGATTATGAGATCTGAGGACACTTGGCGCTCGGCCAGCTGTCGTCATTGTGTTGATAAATCAATTAAAATATTGCATCCCCCCTCCTGCTTCGCTAGGTATACAAAAAGGAAAAGGAACTGAAGAAGGGTATCGCGTTTCCGACCTGCCTGTCGGTCAACAACTGCGTCTGCCACTTCTCACCGGCCAAGAACGATGCCGACTACACGCTGAAGGCCGGCGATGTGGTCAAAATGTAAGTGTCCCTAAGCAGTGCCTGCATTTGCATAACTTGTTAACTTTCTCTTTGGTCTCACTCTCTCTCTGTAGTGATCTGGGCGCCCACATCGATGGCTTCATTGCTGTGGCAGCGCACACAGTTGTTGTTGGCGCCGGCGCGGATCAGAAGATCAGTGGACGCCAGGCTGATGTCATACTTGCCGCCTACTGGGCCGTCCAGGCGGCCTTGCGTCTGCTCAAGTCCGGTTCCAGCGTAAGTCTCCAGCTTCAGTCTCAGCCTCAGTCACCTGCCTCCTCCTTCTCCTCCTGCAAGCAACGGATTGTCTAGCGTCTTACACACAGCGCCTGCACATCTCAACACTTGCACAGATCAAACGTGGCAATTGGCGTCTGCAGCGTCGTCTTCCCGGGCTCCGCTCCTGCTGATTGTTCACGCACACACATTAAGCTATATAGTAGTAGTCCCAGCTCTGCAGGCAACGGATTGGCTGTAGCCCCATAGATGGCACAGCACAGCTCAACGCCTGCGGAGATCAATTGCGGCAATTTCGTGAACTGAACGAGTTTATTTTCAGAAATGTTTGGTCTTTACAATTGCACACAAATCGAGATATATTTATAGCCCTTGTCTTCTGCCTGCCCCTGTCTATATTTAGAGAACATTTTGTAATCTCTGCTCTCCTCTGTGCTGTGTGTGTGTCGCTTTCCTTTTATAGAATTACTCAATCACCGATGCCGTACAACAGATCAGCGAGTCGTACAAGTGCAAGCCCATCGAGGGCATGCTCAGTCACGAGCTGAAGCAGTTCAAGATCGACGGCGAGAAGACGATCATACAGAACCCGAGCGAGGCGCAGCGTAAGGAGCACGAGAAGTGCAACTTCGAGACGCACGAGGTCTACGCCATCGATGTCATCGTCAGCAGCGGCGAGGGCGTGGTACGTTGTCGATTTTAGTTATATCTTTCTTTCTTCACAATCAACTGTTCGATGATTAAAACCACGCGCTTGAGGATTGGCTTTGGCAAGGCGAAGGGGTTCGCCATGTGAGCACTTCGTGTGCTCGGCGAGAGTCTTGGAATGTCTCTCGGCACATGTGTGATCCTCTGAGCTGCGCCATTGCCGGCCCGGAGATTGTAAGATTATGAGATCTGAGAACACCTTGAAGTCGAACCGATGATGCGAGTGCCAAGTCGAGCTGCAATATTAAGATTTGATTTCGTTGCAGGGACGCGAGAAGGACACGAAGGTCTCCATCTACAAGAAATCGGATGAGAACTACATGCTTAAGCTGAAGGCTTCGCGCGCCCTGCTCGCCGAGGTGAAAACCAAGTACGGCAACATGCCCTTCAACATCCGCAGCTTCGAGGAGGAGACCAAGGCGCGCATGGGTGTCGTCGAATGCGTCTCGCACAAGATGATCGAGCCCTTCCAAGTGCTGTACGAGAAGCCAAGTAAGTTGAGAGCAATCGAATTGTAATTGTAATTGGCAAAACTTAATTCCGGATTTGGTGTCAACTCCTTGAGCTGCCAACTACGGCCAGACATTTTGCTAGAGCAAAGCTCCAAAGGCTTTGGCGTCTTCAGCGGTTGCCTCTCGCTGGCCTCTGTCTGAACATGCCATTGCTACAAGATAATTGTAAACCCCAACTGAATATATATCCCAGATGTGCCTATATAGATAGATATCTTATATTTATATATGTTTCCGTCTTCCTCGTCGTGCAGCTGAAATCGTGGCACAGTTCAAGCACACGGTGCTGCTCATGCCCAACGGCGTCAACCTGGTCACCGGCATCCCCTTCAACGTGGACAGCTACGTGAGCGAGCACAGCATCGCGCAAGCCGAGCTGAAGGTGAGCATCGGCTGCAGTCCAAGACCGAGTGTTGGACCCTATGCTAATCTCAATACTCTCTTGTGGTTCTGCAGGAACTGGTTGCGCAGCCATTGGGACCCGTCAAGGGCAAGGGCAAAGGCAAGAAGGCGGCTGGCAATGCAGCTGCAGCGGCGACAAAGGTGGAATCGGCGCCGGCCGTTGAGACCAAGGCATAGGCCACATGGCTACATGGTTACATGGTCTCAACCGCCGCCTGCACTCACGTACACCCACACAGCACACACAAACAGAAACAGAAACAACAGATCAGAACACGCCCCTCTAAAGCAACAGCAACAACAACAACAACAATTACAATTACAACAATGTGAACAATTGCGCTGCCTACTGCTGCCGCTCCATAAAATTTACTATAGATTCGTTGAGTAGTAAAACCGAAGAACCCGAGAGAAACCAGAAACCCTTTGACAATTTGTTTTCGTTCCAAGAACTTTCCATTATAATAGCAGGCTTTACAATAAGCTTTTTAACAAATCCCCGGCTGAATTGGAAGTGCAGTCAGCCTTAGATACTACTACTATTATTTCCCTCCTTTTTGAATTGCGTACTGATTTTTTCGTTTAATTCTTCGAAAGCGCAACGAAAGCGACAACTTGTAAGGATTGTAATATTTCTTCGAAATACTTATGATTCGTGAAGAGAGAGAAAGAGAAACAAAAACGTTGAAACTGCGCGTAGTAGGTATTAAAAAAATAAAATTAACATTTTATAAAAAAAAACAAAAACAAAACGAAAACTGAAAATTGTACTGACTTTTTCTACCGAGTGTGAATGGAAATGAATAAGAGTTGATTACAATTATTTCCAATACAAATGATTTTTCTTTTATTTTTTATGTTTTATGTAATTAAGTCAAATATGTTCACAATTTGATTTTAGTTTCTGAATTTCTTGCATGTAATTAAAATTGTACACAGTCTCATCTCTGAACTCTTGTATTACAAAAGTAGCAAGAATAATATTGTTATTGTTATCGTTAGGACTCCGCCCCACCCCACTCCCCTGCCCCGCCCCGCCCTGCCCTGCCCACTCGCAGCGCCACATGCGCGTATCAACAAATGAAACAACAAAACAAATTACATTATAAAATCGATGCGACTACTAAACGTGATTAGTGATTGGTGTGTGATCAGTAATCATGAGAACGAGAGCGAGAGCGAGCGCGCGCGCGGCAGCCGAAACGGAAATCCTCTAGAGGATTCAGTTTCGACTGGAGTACAAGCGCTCTTCCATGTACTTTTGCAGTCGGCGAAGGAACCGGAACGGGAACAGCAACAACAACGAGGACGACAACTAATTGTCGGCGTGTGCGTCCACTGGCGCCGAGGCGGTCACATTGCTCGGCTTCTCCGGCGAGTCCAAGTAGATCTTGAGCGCGCGTTCGCGGCGCTGCGAGTAGCGCGTCGTTGAAATGCAACCCAAGCGATCCAGGCGCGCCTTCTCCTTGTTGTTCAGCGAGCGGCGTTCGTCCGTCGACAATTCCCGCACAGGCACGCTCTTATCTCTGTGGAGCAAAAGAGAGAAAGAGCAGAGTTAAATTGGATATTAGAAGCTACTACAGCAGCGGGCCGGGACCAGCCTCTTTCACTCACTTGTACAAGTATATGCTGCCGCTTTGCGTTGTGCTCAGCGGGTACATGTCCAGGCCCGCCGGCACCGAGAACCAGCTCATGGCCTCGTTGACGCTACCAGCCGATATGCTGGTGCAGGGAAAGTTGCTGTTGACCTGCAGGGAATGGAGACGGAGAGATTAGCTGAGATCTGTCAGATCTGCAAGCTCGCAGCTACTACTACTACCTTGGCATAGTTTATCTGATCAACGGGGATATTGCAGATTTGCGACAGGCAGCGTCTGATCTCGCCGTCCTCTGTGCAGGAGAAGAATATGTCAGATATAAGATCTCACAGGCAAGCGAATCCGGCCAACTTACTGTCCAGTGTGATCTCCTGGAACTTGCCGAACTCCCACTTGTCCGGATGCCAGCGACGCACGAAAATGGTTAGGGAATCATCCTTGGGCTGCGCTTCAACGCCCTCCTCACACTCTTGCAGAATAAACTGGGGAGAGAGAGGCAGAGAAATTGTGATCAGCAGTTCCAATTGGAAGGCATTGCATCTCTCCATCTTGGAGTCTTACCTCAGCGGAGGTGGTGGAGCGCATGTCGCAGAAGAGTGTGTCCTCGCTGGAGAGTATCTTGATGGGGCTGCGGCCGCCTTTCAGCCAGATGCGGCAGTTGTCGGCTGTGAGGGACTTGTACTTGGCATCGATGCGATGCAACTTGCTGACCAGCTCCTGCTTGGCCTGCTCCGAGGTTGTGCTGGCCGTGTAGACGTACTCGCACACGCAGGGCAGCTTGCTGGTTTCGTTGTCGAGGTCTTCGAGGCGCAGGAAGTAGATCTTGGCCTTGTACTCGTCCGGCTGCAGTGTCTTGCCCAGCTCCACGGTCAGAGTCTCGCCCTCGTTGAGAAAGACTAGTGTATTGTTTTGGCTATTGGATATGGTGTTCTCGTGCTTGCGCTGCAGCTTGAAGTAGGCGCCGGGCACGCGGATCAGCTGCTCGATGTGCCGCTTGAAGACGCCCATGCGCATGTGCACGCCCACGAGCAGCTTGTAGGCGTGTGTGGGCTTGCGCAGCTGCGCCTCATCGTCCGACTGGTGGCCACTAGCGCCTGTGCTGCTGGTGGTGGCGATGTCCACGCAATCAATCTTGATGGCATGGAAGAAGTGCGTCGTTGTGGGCGGCGGCAGGCAGCTGGAGTCGCCCGCCTCACTGGTGTAGCTGCCGTTGCCGTTGCAGTAAGCGTGCACGCGCATCATGGCATCATGGGAGGCGGCCTCGTCTTCTGGGCTCGACAGCTGCGGGGAGTGGCTGGTGGAGCTCACCTGACTATCGCCACCGCCGCGATGCTGCATGCTGTTCTCGACCAGCGTGCGATCGCCATCGCTGAGGCTGCTGTCCTCCGAGTTGGACTCGTGGCCGGGCGTAGCAAGCGGCGCCAGCGGATCGTTCTGATCGCGTTTATATCGGCGCCAATCACAGTCATTGTTGCCGGCACTGCCGTTCTCCGGCGCCGGCGTGCCGTTCACTCCGTTCATCATGACCGCATCCACCACGTCTGCACTAGGCGCACCATTGCTGACAGGCTGAGACTGAGGCTGAGGCTGGGGCTGAGGCTGCAAAGAGGAGCAGAGTTACTTGAACCATGACAAACTGTACACAATACTTGCATGCGCAAAGGAAAGCAGAGAATGGGGGTGAGGAGGTTGGACCTACCTCGTTGGGAGCTGCGATGGGCTCGCTGCTGGGCACGCCCAGCATCTCGAGACTGCTGGCGTCGGTGTTAGGCACGTTTAAGTAAAAGTATGTGATCGACTTGAACTGCGTGGTGACCAGCTGCTGGAGGTGCTGCAGGGCCTCCGGCGTTGGCTGGGGATCGTAGGCGACGAACGCCTTTGTGCGCAGAGTCGCCAGCAGGAACTGCTCCTCCTTAATGTGCAAACGCACCGCAATTGAGTGACGCAGCACGTCGTTGGAGTCCCGCGCTGCTGAGTAAACCAGGAAGGGACCGTCCATCGCCATCGTCGACAGATCTACCTTAAACACATACCAGGTGGTGCCATCGCTGGCGTAGTTCTCGAACTGCTGATCCTCGGCCCGGTACTCCAGCAGAAAGTCCAGATTGAAGTTGTGCGATGAGCGAAGCTCCGTCAGCGCCGGATCACTGCAGTTCTCCAGCGACTGGATGATCGTGTCCATGGACGAGTCGTAGGCGACCAGACGACAGCGCGTCAGCGGCGCAAACTGTTCCACCTTCAACGTCTCGTAGGCGGACCACAGCACCATGTTCACGTCGAAGCTCTGCGAGACGTAGACGCGCGTCATCTTCAGTTTCTTCAGTATCGGATTGTAGAAGTAGACGCGCGGCTTGTACAGATCAGGCAATGCCAGGTCGGTCACTGTGATGTGCCGGCCCAGGCGTGTGCCCCGCGTCTCCTCCTCGGCATGCAATTTCGGCAGCAGCTTCTTGATGTGCTCCGGAAAGTCGCTGCACTTGGCCGCGTGCTCGTTCCGCTTGGCGTCCATCTGGCGGTACATCAGCATGTAGGCATTCGTGCTGGACGTGTACGCGCTCGAGTAGTAGCTGCCATTGGGGCCGCCGAACGAGCGCTGTATGTCCTCCTGCGTGATCTGCACGAGAGCGAGCGAACACAGAAGTGCAAGATTAGGGCACATGCGGCATGCTGCTGCTGCTGCTGCTACTCACCGACGACACATTCTGATCGTTGAAGCAGAACCACTCGTGGTTGTCAAAGTCCTTGATGTAGGCATAGTAGTGGCCGCCCGAAGCGCTGCCCGAGTGTATCATGATGGCGAAGAGCTCGTACACGTACGGACCCGTGGTGAGGGCCTCCTGCTTGAGCCGCTGCTCGATGTTCGCGCTCTTCCCGGTGCTGCTGCTCATGTCGATGCCCTCGTCCTCATCGTTCATGTCGTTCTCGTGCTGACTCGAGCTGGCCGTGGTCACCACACCGCTGCTCAGGTTGTCCTCCTCCATGGCCGATCCACTGTCCGCGGTGCTGCAGTCGTCCACATTGTTGCTGCCATTCATGTGGAACTGCTCGCCCTGGCCACCGTTGACGAAGCTGTTCAGATCCAGCGTCTGCGGGAAGGTCACTCTGCCAGGACGGAGAACAAGATTAGCTGCAGTTAAATTAAGGGCGGTGGATCAAGCTTACCTGTCGTTCAGCTTGATGCGATGCATGGTCTGGTAGTCGAAGTCGAAGCGCTTCAGATGCAGCGTCAGGATGTAGGGGAAGGACTTGAAGTGTAGCCCCTTGTGGGCATCGCACTTCTTCTTGCACTTCTCACACAGATACTGATTGTTGCCGTTGAGCGTCTCGGGTTCGACGAAGGCGCAGAGCGCCTCCTCGATGGTGCCGTAGGCGGTGCTACTGCCGAAGGGTCGCACCGGCAACGGTATATCGAGGAAGGTATCCTCGCGCGTCTTCTCCGTATTGCACTCCAGGCACTTGACATAGTCGTTCATCTTGCCCTCGTAGAGGTTCGAGATGAGATTCGCCTGCTTTGTGTTCTTGAACTTGTGCTCCAGCGCATCAAACATGACGCGGCACAGCTCCTGGATGTCATGCTGCTGCCAGGCCTCGGTGGAGTCCCAGCCAAAGCTGCGTGTCAGATCGGTGGTCTCCACCGACGACTTGGGCGATGTCTGCAGATTGAGGAACAGCTTCTGCAGCTGATAAGGTATATTCTTGGCTTCGTTGTCATTGTCAAACTCCCAGCGGTACAGGGCATTGCGGAACTCGGGCGTCATGAAGAGCGCCTGCAACAGACTGTTCAGATAGCAGGTCATAGCCTGGTTGACCAGTCCCACATGGCCACGCGGGCCGGCGCCGCCATTGCGATGCGTATCCTTTTCCGTGTTGGCGGAGGCAACGAACTCAGCTGCGTTCGTGTTGCTGGTGCGCTGCCAGGCGGGCACTTCGAACCCGGTCAACTTAGGCGCGTAGAAATTCGAGAAATCGGCAACCTTTCTTTCCTTCTTGCTCTTTTCGCCGGCATCGGCGCCAACTGATGTGCTGGCTCCAAGGAGATCGCTCTCTGTGGGTCCAGCGTTGCCGAACTCGTAAGCGGGACCCATCAGTGTGGGACTGGCAGAGGCGCCCAGTGCCAAGTCGTCGTCGGAGAGTTGCTCCACATCCGAGACGGGACTAATGTTGAACAGCTCGGAGGGTGCGTCATCCACGGGTGATATGAGGATTCTGTTCTGTTGTGGCAACTCCTCTTGCTCCACAATTTCAACTTTGGTTAGCTCAACTGAAGGCAGCTCCGGAGCAGGTTCTGGCAACGGCTTGGGTTCCGGTTCCGGTTGCGGTTCAGCGACAAGTTCAGCCACCGGTTCCTTCTTGATTTTTGTGAGTTTTGTGCTGCTCTTTGTGGGTGTTGTGCTTGTGGATGAGGGCGTGGTTGACGTGCTCTCAGCATCAGCTGCAGCTTCACCTGGCGGACTGGCGCTCGTCTTGGTTTTGTTCGGCGATTTCTTCTTTTTCTCGCCCGTCGCCGATGTCGTTGTGGTTTTCTTCTTCTTCTCCTTTTCCTTCTCGGTGCCATCCGCCAGTTTCTTAACCGATGTGGTGGACTTCTTGACTACTAGCTCATACCGCTTGGCCACGTTGCCATCCCAGCTGCCCTCCGGCAGCAGCACCAGATTGTTTTTCAGCTGGCGCTTAAAGCCGGCCACATCGAACAGCAGCTGCGCCCCATCCAGCGCATTCAGATAAACCTGAAGAAAGACAAAGATTCCGAATTAAGTTGGGCTGCACCGAGTACTGATCAGAACTTATTTCAAGCACTCACCAGATCCTTGTCCCCATGTGGCTGCAGCAGCAGCTCGAACTTTGGATAGGCGAATTGTGTGCCGATCTGTGCGATGACCTGCTGCACCGTGTTGTGGTCCCGCACCACCACAATGATCTTCTTCTGCTGTGAGCCTGGCGTCTGATCAAAGACCGCGCACTGTGTGGAGCTCTCGCTGGCATCCTTCTTGCTGGCGATGCTGCTGCTGCTTTTGCTGCTGATCTCCTTCTCAGCCATTTCCTGGCACGCGGATTCCTAACCAAAGAGGGAAAAGGCCTGTAAAGGTACAAATCGGTTAAAAAGTTTGCTCCAAAAAATAAATAGAAATTTTGAAAAATTTGGGAAATTAATTAAAATTATTTTGTGACATGTCGCTGAGCAGCTGCTCGACAATCCAGAGCAGAGAGGAGATATACATATATATATTTATATAGCTGTCTGAGCAACTAGCGGTGGAAGCAAAGTTCACGCAGAATTTAGCGGAGTATCCCTCAAGGGTATGTCAGTTGTTCTCGTACTGCTCGCTATCCGTTCCGCCCTATTGCTGTCCGTCGCCGACGGCGCAGACCCCAATTCAAAAATAACCCAAAATCCCAATGGCCGCCGCTGGCCGCTTGTGCTTGTGCTTTTCGCGCCTTATTTGTATCGATAGCATGACTAACGCCCCACGGAATCTTATAAACAAATGCGTCCGGAGGCGTGCAGGCAGCTTCTAGAAGCGATGCGATGCGTTGCGATGCTCTCCTTTTCCATTTTCCATCATCGTTTCGCATTTTCAGCTGAATTTCAGCTGCTTCAGAGCTGTGCCCGCGTCATAATTGCCGCATAAATTGCTCGCCCAAATGTCATTCCAAGTTGTTTCTTTGTTGGGCCACGACTTTGTAACGGAAGTGCTATAATATATACACACACATCTGACCATATGTAAAATACTATAGGCTGCTGCCAGTTTGGGGCACTTGGCGCCTTGGCCAGCCGCAATGCGCAAATTCTACAAATGGGACGTCAGCTTTATTTTTTGGGGGCGTGCATCGAAATATGTAAATCATTAAGTTATAGAAATTGAGAATTTGTGGAAAATGTTGTCAGAGAAACTAGTGTAATGCGCTTCGCTGCTCGCACTTAAAGTATATGCGCACAACTACAGTGTAGCCTGCCTAAGACTGAGTGAGCAATTTGTGCTTACGCGACATAATTCCGCCACTCGTGAGAGACATGAAGCTGAGTTATGGCCCTTTATAACGTCATAACTTCGCGAAGAAATATATGGTTCTATGGTTCCAGAAAACAGCGTCATAGCTTCGCCGATAAAATAAAATATTCGGAGATAGATAGACATACTACTGTGAGCAAAAAGTAAGGTGAATTTTCAATTTAAAGTTCGCGGGCTTAAGATGGCGAACTAGTTCTTTTTTTCTTGAGTTGGTAGGACTGTTGATGACATTTGGCGGTAATTTCATGTCAATGTCAGTATCAGTACTATATATACGCTTGTGTTTACCAAAGATCAAGGGTGTAGACTTCCGATTTTTACCAAGTGTAATGGTTTTGCACTCGTTTTTCGTGACTATATCGCCAAGAATTCGACGCATATCGTTCCGTAACCACCGTATTCTCCTGATTTGACTCCGAGTGACTTCTGGCTATTCCCAAAACTCAAGACACCACTCCGGGGAACGCGTTTGAAGTCGATTGAAGAGATACAAACAAATCGACGAGGACGCTTATGGCTATACCGGAAAGGGACTATTTGGCCTGTTTCGAGGGATTTGAAAAAACGTGAGCATAAGTGTATTTTATAGGGAGGGGATTACTTTGAAGGGGATGAAATTGATTCAGGAGAATAAATAAAGAATTTTCACTTTACAAACAAATTCACCTTACTTTTTGCCCACAGTAGTAGAAGTATGCTGCTATGCCAATAGAAGTAAATTGTGGAATATTTTCGACACTCGCTAAGATCAACAGTATTAACCATATAATATCATAATACGAGCAATCTCGATTGGCAGCTGTTGCCGTCAATCTACATATATCTAGTGATAACACACGATTCTGGGGAACTGTGGGGCAGATCATTATGTTACGCGAGTTCTGGGATTGCAGCCTGTTCCTGAAACTTGCGCAAATGCTGTCGCAAGAGCGACTGCTTACGCAGTCTAATTAAATGTCCAAGCAATTAGTATACGAAATGCGCAATGTTTTTCCAACTCGAATTTACAGAAATAGAAATAAACATTGCAAACGGGAGAAGATCGCGCAGGGGGAGGGAGAGGGGCTTAGACCCCTCAGATCGAGAGATGCGACTGCAGATACACGCAAGGCGAGCTGCAATTTCAAACACATGTTGGATGAGCGCAAACAACATATAGAGCGACCGAGCGAACATAGATATATATATATGTATATATGCACGTACATATAGCCGAGAGGAATCCAAAAATGCTAATACGCGACCAGCAGAAATCAAAATAAAAAATTGTGCGGCTAAAAATAAACGTGGGCATGGCGACAGCGCAACGGTAACGGAAAAGAGACAAAAAAAAGACACAAACAAAAATTCAAAGCAGCCTGTAGCGTAAGTAAGTATCCGTCAGATACAATCTACTCGCATCTATCTAGCTATCTGGCTATTTGTGAATGCGAAGGTTTTCGCTCGAGATACAGAGACGCAGACAGCAGTCGCTATCCTGCACTGCGGCTATATCTGTGTATCTGGCAAGAGTCGGAGACATTTTCATCAATATTTACATGCCGAAAGAATCGGCAATTTCGAGTCTGGGGTCGTTGCGATATTTCACACAGAAATTAACCCAAGATGATTTTTATGTTTTCGCCAGACAAAGCAGAGCGCAGAGAGTATTGAGCGTGCTATTTATAAAACTATTTTTGAGGTCTGCCATATGCCGAATACCAAAGCCAATACCGAGCGCCTATAGTTCCGATTTCGCAGTTATATAGTGCGAGTGCGAGTTCGAGTTGCTGCAAGCTTGCTCTACTCTCTCTCTCTCTCTCTGCCTATTGCTCTCTCTAGCTATTACGAAAGCAATCTATTTAAATGGCTTTATTTATAGATCAATTGTCGAGCGCATTCGCACTTTGACGCTTAATAACTTCAGTTGCGGGGATTCTAGTTATATATTATAATTTTATATAAATATCATTTATCTCGCATATATATATATGCTATATATGCACACACACACACACCGACCGTCTGACTGCTCACGAGTTCTTTGCGCACTGAAAACCCGCCGTCAACGCAACGACATCGTTTCACGCATCCACGAGTACTGACCACCATCAGCTCCACGACACGACGCCAACGCTGGCGCTGCTGCTGTTGCTACTGCTGCTGCCGACGGTGCCACTGGCGCCCCCAGAGTGCACGATTGCTCCCCGAACGCTCGCAAGATCCACTCGATGCGCCCGTGCGAATGCGCTACAATTTGCTTGGCAGTTCGAGCACTGATAACAGCGACTAGATATTGATGGGGAGAGGGAAAACATTTCCCATTTCCTACTACTGATTCTCGCGGGGAATTGCTCTGGTTGGCAACAATGACTACTGCAGAGAGTTAGGACTATTAATAACGCCAGCTGAGCGCACGTAATGCATGAGTATTTCCCTCAGCTTCGTCTGCTGCATGCCGTGGGTAGCCCATTGGATGAACGCCTATGGCACACCCCAAGCGAATTTTTTTCTCAATGAATGCCCGCGAGCAGCGTGTGTAGAGCCAGCGAGCGAGTGCTATAAATGTTGATTTGAGATTTTTGATTTACAATTGAGATTGAGATTGGGATTGAGATGCCGATGAATGACTATTTTTACGGGCTGCTGCTGCGGCGGGCTGGCGTCTCGGATGTGTGACTAACCGTGTGCCGGCATCCATTATGCCCCCTCTGCTGCGGCGGCGGCAGCGGTGGGGGCGGGCAGGCGGACAGGCAGCCCCGTCGGGCAGCGGCGTCGCAGCTCGCAGTGTGCATGCAAGCAAGTTTTCGTTTGCGCAACACTCACCCGCAAGGGGGATCGGTCAAGGTTTCGCTGTGGAACGTGACACATGTGACAAGCTGAGAGCGAAGCGAGAAACTGGCTCAAGCGGTGGGCGCGTCCTTCGGGCGGGGGTCGGCAAAGCGGCTCCAAAATAAATACGGACTGAAGCATGCATATTGCATGTGTATTGATACAGGCACATGCATAGACACACACAAGCACATTCACACGTAAATACGTACATACACACACATACGCACATACTGCGTATGATTTCACTCACCTGAAAGTGTGAAAATGTTGCAATATTGCGTGTGTGTGTGCGTGTGTGTGTGGGTTAAATGCACAATCCGGCCGCCGCACGGCTGGGCGTACACAGCGTGTTTGATTTGTTGCTATCTAAACTGACTAAATGCTGGAGGCTGGACGTGGATGCCGAGCAGCTACCATTTTAATAAATGAAACAAATGTTTTTTGTTGTTCGGCTGCGGTTTGGCTGCACTGCTATCGATGTCTATGCCGATAAGAACCGTCTCTATCGATGTGCTATCGATAGCTAGCAGCAACATACGCGGCAAAAGCATCGATGCTAGAGCTGCAAAGCGATTGTGCAGTTATCGAAAATAAATGAACAGCAAACTCAAATAATATTTAAATTTGCAAAGGGAGTAGCTATAAAATATCATTAACAGCTTTAATATTTGTAATAACAAATGTTTCATTGCTAAAAAAATTGCAACAAGGTGAATTTCACTATTGGCGCCTTGGTTATCGCTGCTTCGATTTCCGGATGCAACCCTAAGGTGCGAGAAGCATCGAGAAATTTCGACGAGCAGACTGGCCGGAGTCTATATAAAGGTGGCATGCGCTGCTGCTGCGACTCATTTAGCAAGAACGAGAGCAACGAGTAGTGGGCGTGTCCCCAAGCAAACACAAGAAGAGACGAGAAAATCAGAACCACTGATTGTGAAAACAAAATACACAAAAGAAAATTCTGCACTACAGCAAAGCAAATTCTAGTGATAAAATACAAATACAAGTGTGAAAGCTGCAAAAACAACTGTAAAATCCAATAAGAAGGTGAGTGAGTGTGTATGTGTATGTGTATGTGTGTGTGTGTGCAGGGGAAATTCGTAATTGTTGCTTAAATTAGCCTGTTGTCAGCTTGTAAATCGAAGACCCCCAATAAAATTGAGTAAAAATAACAATAAAAATAAATAATATAAAAAATAAAAATAAAATAAGCCAAAACATTGAAATTGCAAAGAAATTTCAAGAACGCCAGCGCAGCGCGACGTCACACGCAAGCTGACAACACGGCAGCAGCAGCAGCTGAAGCAGAGCAGCGACGGCAGCGTCGGCAGCGCAGCAGCAGAGCAGCAGCGTTTCGTTGTCGTTGCACAACGCAAAGCTTCTAGCAAATTCGACGACGCGACGCGCAGAGCAAACAATTCCACGGGCTGTTTGTACGTACGATAAGCTGCTGCTGGGGCAGACTCCCCGCCCACACGTGCCTGCCTGCATTTCTTCTGAGAATCTGCTCAGCTGGAAAGTGCTAGATCTGCCGCTGTGCTCTGCTCAGCACGCTTTCGCTTTGTGTTCGATTTTGTTGGAGTTTTCAAATTCAGTACGATAATAATATTGTTGTGCTCTGTGCTTTGTTATTGTTTGCAGGTCGAGCACATAGCAGCATGGGCAAAGACTTCTACAAGATTCTGGGCATCGACAGGAAGGCCACGGACGATGACATCAAGAAGGCCTACCGGAAACTGGCACTCAAATATCATCCGGACAAGAACAAGAGCCCGCAGGCCGAGGAGCGCTTCAAGGAGATCGCCGAGGCGTACGAGGTGCTGTCTGACAAGAAGAAGCGCGACATCTTCGATCAGCACGGCGAGGAGGGACTGAAGGGCGGCCCACCTGGTCAGGAGGGTAGTGGACAGCCAGGCGCCTATACCTATCAGTTCCATGGCGATCCACGCGCCACGTTCGCCCAGTTCTTTGGCTCACAGAACATCTTCGGAGCGGCAGATCCGTTTGGTGCCTTCTTTAGCGGCGCTGGCGGCGATGGCCAGGAGCAAGTCTTTATGAACATTGGCGGCGATGAGATGTTTCCCGGCTCTGGATTCGGTGGCAATCCCATGGGTGCCTTCCGCTCACAGTCGTTCAATGCACAGGCGCCGACGCGGAAGCGCCAGCAACAGGATCCGCCAATCGAGCATGATCTGTATGTGACGCTGGAGGAGGTCGACAGAGGCTGCACCAAGAAAATGAAGATCTCGCGCATGTCCATGGCCACGGGCACGGCGCGCAAGGAGGAGAAGGTGCTCAGCATTACCGTCAAGCCGGGCTGGAAGGCCGGCACCAAGATAACATTCCCCAAAGAAGGCGACCAGGCGCCGCAGAAGGTGCCCGCTGACATCATCTTCATCATCCGCGACAAGCCGCATGCGCAGTTCAAGCGCGAGGGCAGTGATCTGCGCTACAACGCGCAGGTCAGCCTGAAGCAGGCGCTGTGCGGCGCCTCGGTGGCGGTGCCGACGCTGCAGGGAGATCGCATTGCGGTCAACACGCAAGGCGAGGTCATCAAGCCCAGCACAGTGAAGCGCATCAGCGGGCGTGGCCTGCCCTTCCCCAAGGAACCGTCGCGGCGGGGCGATCTGATAGTCGCCTTCGACATTAAATTCCCGGATACACTGCCTCCCAGCCTGAGGAATCAGCTGGCGGAGCTGTTGCCAAACTAAATGTTGAGCTTTATCCTCAAGCAGTAAATTGTATAGTATATATTCCTAGTTTAAGCGCTAATTTAGATTAATTTAATTTATACCATAATTCCCACTCGCCTGACCCTAGGACCCGCAAATTATTTATCGGTTGAGGCTTGAAATGTCTAAATAACGCTAACGATCGCACCAGTTGCGTGTGTTAACACGGTTGCAAATTGCCATTTCGAGATTTCTCGCCAATTACTTAAATTTTTGACTGTAGATACAAAGGCGTTCCCTAGCGTTCTGTTCCCGCGATAAGATAAGAAAGCAAATGCAAATGCAAAACACATAACACTTATACACACACACACACACACACACTAGCAAATGTATAAGATAGCTGAAGGTGTTTTGTGCTGGAGAGACTGATCGGTCATTGATTGTACTGTAAATTCCTATTCAAATTCTCATTCAATGCCGCAAGCGAATAAACTTGTATTCAAGGTTCTTGAGTGTCCTGCAGTCTATCCTGGACCAACTCGGCAGGCTCCCACAGAACACTGAGCAGCTCGCCCCTCCCCACACTACACTGAAACACATCGGCTATTATAGTTTAAAGTTATACATACAAACACACACACACACACACATACATATGCAATTTTTGCACACCTATACACCTGCGTTATACACATGCAATAGGTTTAGTACGTTTTAGTACCATAATTTTATTTACATCGTACAAGAATATTTAATAAACTAATTACAAGAAATTAAAACGTATTTATTACTTACGATTGGAAAATTGCAGGGGCGAAAGCAAAACTCTCCAGAATATTCGAGATGGCAATGAAAAATGTGCTTCACATTTTTACTTAGAAAAATCAGTAAAAATCGAAAAATGTGCTGTAACTTCGGCAATTTTGGGATTATCCGAATATGCTTTTGCAATAATATAGTCCTCTTCAAGCTGCTTCAGAATCCGCCTTTTTTTGGTATTTTTGAAATATTGAAAAACAATTTGTCCAAAATAAATCTCCCAAATATTAAAAACAATTCCATTTTTTTTTTTAATTTCACATTTTATTTTGTTTTCTTTTTGTTCACTTCAAAAGGATTTTTGTAATTTATTCATTTTTCACATGTTTTTTCTTCACTTTCCTTTTTTTTACGTTGAGTGTTAATTTGCTTTTGCAATTGTATAATAATTTTCTCATTGTGTACTTGTTGTTGTTCTTGTATATTTTTTCGTCTTTTCAAAAATTATTAACATCGATTGCATGTTTTTGTTATTTGTTTTGTTGTTGTTGTTGTTGTTGTTGCAGCTGTGTCATTATCATAATAAAAATTGAATTCTTTGAATGTTTCTTTGTTCTTCTTCTTCGGTTGTGGTTTAGCGTTTTGCCTTTTGCCTTTTGCGTTTACAACTAGAATTGTTTCTGCTTAACTTGTTCTTGTTATTGTTGCTATTGTGTGTGTTACAAATGGTTCGTTATTTTAAATGTTAATTTAATTTTGTTTCATACAGTGTGTGTGTGTGTGTCTGTCTGTCTGTGTTTGTGTTTTGCCGACTTATAACTGTAATGCATTCGCCCCTCTCTGTTCTCTTCTGCTGTCTTATCGTTCTCTCTGCTTCGGCCCTCTCCAAAGGAAACGTGTGATAATAACCCAAAGAGAATCACCAATATTTGGCTAAACAAGCAAAGTGAGCATTAACAATTTGTTACCATAAACGTGTTGCGTACACCCGGCCCCCTCTTGGCGGGCAGGGAGCGGGGACTAGGGAATCGGCCCGAACTAAACTAGGTAAATAAGTACACGTGTGTGTGTGTGTGTGTGTTTATACATGGTATAATGAGCAGACATATACATATACATGTCCGTGTGCTATCCATAGGTATACTATATCCTCTTTAAAATGCATTAAAAATAGTCAAATGTGTACAAAAGTTCATACTACTTCGATCTCGATATCGATATCGATCTCGATATCGAATGCTTCATATTCATATGCCTATAACGTTAAATCTTTAAATGAGCTTCATAATTTAACTATTTCATTGACTAAAGTTTCCGGCAACAATTTGCTGACTGCGCTGCATCTTTCCTTTCTCTTGGCGTCTCTTTCCTACTCCCTCTCTCTTTCCCTTTCTCTCTGCTGTCTTCGTTTGTTTATTCATATTAATTTAATTGTATTTTCGTAATATTATTTATGCTGTTGTTCTTGTTCTTGTTGTTGTTGTTGTTCTCAAACTTATATAAACAGTAAAAATGATGTTAAAATGTTGTGATCTTGGTATTTATTTTTGTTCGTATTTCGTATTTGGTATTTGGTTTTTGGTATTTTGTTTTAGCTTCTGTGTTTGATTAACATTCATTCATTTATCAATTAGACTGCTGTTGCTTTTGTATACTTTAGAATTTCTTGCGTTGATTCGATTCTTAATCCTTTACGGTCTGTAGTTCAATTAAAGTTAACATTGTATATTTAATACTTTAATTTGATTGGAAACCTAAAAATGTTTTGATTATGTTTCGATTTTTGCTACATCAATGGATCGATCAATGGGGCTTGAGAAATGAATGCATGATAAGTACACTGAAAAAAATCAGGGCAGAACTGAGATACTGTGGGGCTAGGGCTAGGGCTGAAACTGGGGCTGGGCTAATGCGTTGAATTCATTCAGCAATTGGGTAGTAGATTCTGTTCCTGATTCGAATAACTTCCAAGCTGCATTCACAACCAATATAATTATTATTTTCTCGATTTACTCGGCTTTTTGTTCTTGTTGTTGTTGTTGTTTTTGAAAAACCCATACGAAACATACAAAATATACCGTAATAACGAATGGAAACAGTGCTCAGTATTTTTTCTTTTTTGTTTTTGGTTTTCCCTTTGCTTTTCGCTTTTCATCTATGGAATTTTACCTATGCTTGTATTTTGGTTTCGTTTGCTTTTCTTGTTTTTCGAGTGAAGATCTTAACTATTATATTATTGTAATTTAGCTAGAAGAGTGTTCCGTGTGAGAGACTGTGTGTGTGTGTGTTTCTCTGTGTGTGTGTGTGTGAGTAGCTCTCACGCTTATAGAAGTAATTGTTTATATTTGTTTTGCTTCGATTTAGTTGTAGTTTACTCAAGTGTTGTCCACGTTTAACTTGTTAGTTCTGCTCTTGTGTTGCCTCCGAATGCTGCAAATAATCGCTCTGTGTTCGGGGATTTGGAATCCCCAAATCGCTTAGTTTCTCGATTATGTGGCTGTTGTATGAGTATGCGTGTGTGTGTATGAGTTTGGATTTCTCTCTTGTTAGTTTACCATTTAACATTTTGACTAAATTGTTGCTATTTGTATGTATTTGCTTCGCTTTGCTCTGCTCGGCTTTAGTTCTGCGTTCTCTGTACGGCATTCTCGTTTCTTTCAGTGTACTTCCTACAAACTAAACACTTTGCATTGCAGCTTTTATTAATTTCGAGTGTGTGTATGTGTGTGCGTGTGTGTGGTTCTGAGAGTGTGTTGATTTTGCTGTTGTGTTCCTTAACCTCTCTAATATTTTCTTTTTGCTTTTAGAACATTTGTTTAAAGTTGCGTTTTTAATATATTTTTTGTTTTTGTTTTTGTTTTTCATTTGCGATTCTTCATGTGTTTTTCTTGCTGCTTCTGCTTCTGCGTCTGCGTCTGCCTCTGTTACTGTTTATATGTTACGTTAGTTCTCTAAGCCTAAATACAATCAATGTCTCAATTTGTTCACGTTCTCCTCAATAAATGTACGTTAAATCGTTAAATCGAAATTTATTTCAAGTCTTTTCAGCGACAAATGCATTTGAATTTGTTCACATTTTCATTAATTCTCATTAAATTTGTTCAAAATCCTGCGCTTGTTTGCGTTAATTATATTATTTATTATATGTTTCGCACATTAAATACAATCGATCGACAATAAGTAAGTGTACATATATATATATATTTATATATATATATGTATATATATATAATAAGTATAAATCAAAGTCTTGTCCTTAAAAAGATGTCACAACTTCGCCACCTTTTCGTCACATTCGCAAACGAAACGAAAACGAAAGGAAACAACAAACTTGTGTGATCTCTCGCTCTCTGCCTTCGCTTGATCTTCGATGTTCTACGCTTTAAAAACAATTCCAAACTTATTCCGAACCTTTCCAAAAGCAACCTCAACCTCACTCCTGACACACGCTGTTGGATATTCTTAGTTTCTTGCAGTTGCTCGATTGAGAAAGGTGAGAATAGTATTAGTTTGCAGTGTGTAAGTTGTGTGTGTGTGTTTTTGCTTCTTACACTTGATTAGTTAAAATTGAACAAAAGAAATTAGCTTAAGAGTTCTTAAGTTGTTTTTTTTTTTTTTTGTGTGTGTTTTCTTTTTTCATTCTTTTTGCCATTACTTAGTTTTCTTTTGCTTTTGCGTTTTCTTTTGCTTTGGATTTTGCATTGGGTTTTGGTTTTGGTTTTCGTTTTCGGTTTCAGTTTCGGTTTGTTTTGCCTTTTCTGTTTTAAGTATTATTAATTTTTCACATCGTCTTTGCGGGTTGTTGACTGTGGATCTGTGCCTAAATTTATCATGTCTCGTGGTTTCCACACCGGGGACCCTACAATTAAATGAAAGAAAAGAAAAGATACAATGGAAACCATATATGAAAAATTATGAAATTGCGTTCGCTCGTCGCGAGAGAAGCGCAAACTGCTTTCAGGATAACAATAATACACAAGTTGGATTTAGTTTCAGATTTCAGAATAAAGACTTCAGTTTTCAGTTCAGTTCAGTTCAGTTTCGGTTTTGGTAGTGCTTTTCAGCTGCCAGATAGTAGTTACTTTAGAGACATGCAAGCGGAGGCGCGTTCAGAGCACTCGCCAGTGCGAGCACGCTGATCGGCCTCGTTTAGTTCAAATAAAATATAAGCAAAAACTAATTCAATGTTTAATGAGCACTACTTTAGGCTAAAACGGGCGAGGAGGTGGGTGGCAGCAGTAGGGGCTTGGGGGTGGTGCGGATAGTTGAGCTAAGCTAAGTAAGTATAGAACTAATTAAGATTTTGTATAAAGTTTTAGTTTCGATACTTGTTGTTGTTGTTGTTGTTGTTTAGGGGGGATTTAAAAAAGAGAGAGAGAGAGAGCAGTATGGGGATCAAGTTTAGTAAGTTCTGTTGGCTAAAATGTTGACATCGCTTGGTTCTCATTTTACGTATTTTCATAGAGTTTTTCTTTGCTTTTGCTTATGCTTTGGCTTTGGCTTTGGCTTTGGCTGTGCCTCAAAGTCTGTACAAATGTTCGAATCATATTCATATTTATCGGTTTTGCATTTTATGCCAACATTTTTGTATGTTTTGTGTTCGGGTTCGAGTTCGGGTTCGGGTTCGGTTGAAGTGCAAATCAAAATCGAAATCATAGCAGAGAGTCAAAGTGAAAATCAGAATAATAGATCGCTGGATGTATGTGTACACAGATTGAGGGTCTCGAAGAGTCGAAATGTGTGCGATTCTAATTGGAATAGAGCGAAAGTTCCCGAACAAATTGTGCAATCTTCAACTCGGTTATGCCCGCCGCTTCCCTTTTGCAATAAAAAAGTTTCGGGCTCTCAGCTAGTTGGGAACAAAGTAAAGTTGATTAAAAACGATGCGAAAATTGTGTGCAATTGAAAGCGAAATTGAGATTGAAATTGAGATTGAAAATTGCGAATGAGCTACACCAGAATGCGGAGTGCAATGCAAAAGTTGTACGAGAGGCGAAATGAAATTTTCGAAAATTGTTCAAAGTTGCGTGAAGGAGTTCAGAGAGAGAGAGAGAGAGAGAGAGAGAGAGATGTAGAGAGAGAGAGAGGAGGAGCATGTGATGTGCGTGATGTGAGGGTGATTGTTCGGTTGGTTGTTGGGTTGCTCACGGGTTGTTGTTGCTTGTGGGGGCACGTGTGTGTAACCATAAGACATTTAACAGGCTCATCGAGATTCAAATATTTGCTCTCTTTGCAATCATAATCAAAACATGTCGAGCTCGACGGCATTGGGCACAGTTTTTTATTGTTTCAATGTTTGTTCTGGTTTTGGTTTTTGTTTCTGGTTGTTTTTAAGTTAAGAAAATGCAAAACGGATTGTTACGAAAATGCTGAAGAAAACTTGCACCAATCTCTTTTTGTTTAATTTTCAGTTGCAGTTTCAGTTTCGGTTAATCAAGCGATGCCAACTAATAATACTTATCAAGTGTTACACAACAGATACACACAATGGTTTTCCTCTTTCTCATATGCAGTATATATAGATATATATATATATAAATATATATATATATATATATAGAGTATATGTATATAGCTAGTATATAGAAAATGAATAAAAACTCTCAAAGAATTTCCGATTGCGAATCCGATTCTGTTCTGAGGTTCGAGTTGAGTTTCTTGTGTGTGTTCAGGTTTCTTTTTGTTGTTCTTGTTAATACTTTGTTTAGTTTTTGTTAAGTTTTGTTTTTTCTCTTGGAGATAATTTGCAATAACAAAATTAAATATCACCCGTTCAATTGTTTAATGACTAATTCAATTTAATTATATTGTTAATGATTAATTATTAATTAATACGCACCTAATTACAATGAAATTGCGCACTTACCTGCTAATGCGACTAAATCAACTAAGGTTTAATTCACAACTAATTTCTCGTGTTGGGCGTCTATGCAATAATTGTCATATTTCTATTGCGGTCTGTGGACCTGGCGAGGGGAGGAGGCTAGGTATGGGAAGGTGGTCAGGGCAAAGGGGTCAGGTCTAGTTGGGTCTGCATCGATTGCTGTCATTCTGTCGCTGTCCAGAGAGCCATTCGACATTAATTTGAATTGTTGTTTAATTAGCTTTTCGCTTTGTTTACTTTTCAATATTCGTTATTTAAATTCTGTGAGCTTAATTATCATTTTATTTGCTGTCGCCGCTTGATTCTGCTTCTCTCTGCTCTTTCTGCTTTTCCTGCTGTTGTTGTGGCTGTTGTTGTTGATTTTTCCGCTCTAGATTATTTGGTTTGATTATTTATTTAGTGGAGAGTTCGCTTTGCATGCAACAATGACATTTAAAGTGGTTTTTCGATTAAACTTTATACTTTATGACATTCGTTCAGTATTTTCGTTTGGTATTTACTTGGTATTTTGTGGCTTCCGTACGTACGTATTTATGTATGCTTGCTTTAAGTTTAATAGTTAGTATATTTTGGAGAATTCTGTCCTATAACTTTATGCTTTATGCTGTATATGTTATATATTTTGATTTGTTTTTTTTTTTTTTTTTGATTTTGTGATTTTTGATTCGTTTTCGATTTTTGATTTAGTTTTGATTTTACTGCTGCGAAGCCCAGTGTAAACTGTAAATGTTTTCTTTGTAGATTTAAGCTTAAGAAATATTTTGACTATTTTGCCTTGTAGCTTGAACAACCTGACATTTGATCTTTAAGTCCGTCTCGGGTGTGTGTGTGTGTTTGTGTGTGTGTGTATAGTGTGTGTGATTACTTCTAGACACCCAAACTTAGTCTACATATTTTGTATATAGTGTGGCACATATATCTGTATATAGTGCGCATGCGGGGCCCAGGCAAACGATCGAACGATCGCGGGGGAGTCGGAACTGGAGTTGGAACTGGAATTGGAAGAGCTGCGGATCGGGTTCGATGCGTTCGCCCGCGGGGCAGACATGCACGCCAATACATATATCTGTATATAATAACGTACATTAGTATAGGTGTATGCTGTGTGTATATAAGTATTGTAGTTCTAGGTATAATCGATCCACATACGCAGCCTATACGCCTTGCCTGGTATTTAATACTGAACATTGAGGTACGACTTACGATTATCATTCTTCAATACATTTATTTGCATTTGCTTTATTGTATTTGGTAACTTGTGAAGTGTTCGACCGGAGATCGAACGAAAACGAGCTGAATTGAGTGTGTGAATGGAGAACGAATGGAACGATTGAAACGATTCATGCAAATTATTTGTCACAACACGCACACGATTTTAGCAGTCGAGTTTCTTGCATTTCCTTTTTTTGTTTTTTTGTTTGACAATTTTCTAACTAACTATGTAAATATTCTTTCGGATTTTCCACGCGGTTCTCCCGCTTGGGTAGTGTGTATAATGTTAACCTATAGAATGTTGCCAACCCGCATATTCACTTACAGCTTAGGTGTGTGTGTGTGAGTGTGTAGTAGTCTGTGTGTGTGTAATTAAAAATGTTTTCGATTCGGAAAGTGCTGCTGACACAGTTTTCCGGGTTTGTTTGTTTTTTTTTTTGTACCTACAACTAATTCTGTTTTCTCTGCTTCTCTCACGTGTTGGGAATGTCGGGGAATGTCTCTTAGTTTACTTGAGTGCGAGTATGAATTTCAACTTTAGTTTTCTGTGTCTCTGTCTGCGCTCTGCGCTCTCTCTCGTAATTACGCCACTTGAGCATTGCGTGTGCAACGCGGCGTATGCGTAATTTCGCCTGCACACAAACTCAGCCCGAATATTGTTACGCAGCTTTAGTTTCAGCTGCCACTACAACTGCAACTGCAACTGAAATCATTAACCTGTCGCTGAATGTCGCAGGTTGCACGAGGCACGAGGCACGCTGCAAGTTGCCAGTTGCCCCACTTCAAGCTGCTGATGACTTAATCTTGCACTTGAGCGTGACTCATTAAACTCTGCTCTCCTCGAGTGTGCGTGTGTGTTTGTGTGTGCTCTCTGTGTGTGTGCTGTTGGTGTGTGCTTCAATCCCTTGTGTTCGAGTTTTGATTAAACGTCTATTTAGTTAGTTTCGCTTTTAGTTTTAGTTTAGCTTCAGCTCTGGCTTTAGTTTAGTTTGCATTGACATTACGTATTTGTTTTGTGAGTATTTGGCGTGAGTATTTCGAGCTCCGCCTTTAGCTAGATTTTACTTTAGTTTATATGTTTGTATAATTCGCATTTACTATGCTTTGTTTTTCTGCTTATCTGTTTTCTCTTCTCCTGCTTCGCTTTGTAAAATTAGTAGATAAGGCATTTCGGGTTGCTGTTGTTTTTGTTCTTCTTTGTTGTTTGTTAATTTTATGTTATCTTTGGTTGCATTTGAGTTGTGAGTTTCTTCGAGTTTCTACGCGTAAATTAACCTTAGTTAAACGGTCTCATTAAAATCCCTGTTTATGTCTCTCATTTAGTTCGCGGACATGTGTTCTTTGTTCTCCTTCAGCTCAGCTTTTTGCTCGGCAGACATGTCTCCTTTTCCTGGCTCTCATCAGATCTGATCTTTGTCTTTCTCACTCGCATTTTCTGATCTTCATATTCTTCATTGACCACTTTTCTCCCCTATATTTTTTCTCTTTTTATGCTCATGGTTTTTCCAGTCTTTCTCTTCAGTATAGACAATTCATTTAATTTCTTTTTCTATATTACTTAATTTTTTTATAATCCTCAGGCTATCCTTCAATTTTCCTGCCTTTTCTTTGCTCTCTCTATTTCCTCTTTTTCTCACTCTCTCTTTTTTACTTCCACCAGTTTTCAGCTCGTATTTATTTTCAGTTTTTCTCTCCAATACAGGCAACTCTTCTACATTTTTTCTCTCTTGCTTTCACCCTCTCTTTTTGATCATGTGGCTCTCCCTCTTTTCCCCTCTCTTTCTCTTCAGCACATTCTTCTCTCCGTCATACTTGTTTTCTCTCGCCTTCTCTTTTTTTGTTCGTGTAGCTCGTGCCGCTTTCACATTTACTCCCTAATTGTATACCTGCCTTTTCTGATCCTCAAATGATCCTCCTTTTATTTTCCTATATCCCTCTATCTTCTCTTTTGATTTACTAGCTCATGATTCTCCTCGCTTCTCACTCACTTACTACTAGTCTTCCACTGTCACTCTCCTACTCTCACTCTGCTTCTTCTTCCTTTACACATGTATCTCGAAGTAATCATGGCAATCGACACATCCGCCCACCTGCTCTCCGCCCATGTCCTGCATGTAGGCCTGCATGCCTGGCATGCCCCCGCTGGCCGTGGGTTGCGTGCTGACGACCATGCCGCGTGGCGTCTTCTTCCGCGTGCGACTCTGCCGCACGCGGGACTTATGCTAGGAGGGACGCTTCTGGTAGAGACAGTCAATGCAAGTGGTGTACTCGGGCGCCGAGGAGCTCAGCTGATAGGCGGCCGACGCCTCGTGGGGGCAGTGGTGCAGCGCGGGCGGAGGCAGCGCCTGATGCTGGGGCACCACCGGTGCGGGGCCGTAGCTCTGCATGTCCTGCAGCTCCTGCAGGTAGCTCACCATGGGCATGTACTGCTGCGGAGCCTGGCGCGGCAGCGCGTCGTAGATGGGCTGCGAGAAGGTGTTCTCGGCCGACTGCGAGCGCAGCGGGCCGGAGCTGTAGACGACGTAGCTGCGTTCGGGAGAGACGCCATAGCCACCGGTGGCTCCACGATACGAACTGCTGGCCGTGGTGGTGCTGTCGCGCGAGGTGCTGCGCTCCAGCGACTTGCTGAGGCGACTGTACCGGCTGCTGGTGGGCGCGGCCGCCACGTAGTGGTCGCTGCAGGTCTGATTGTCGTAGACCGGATAATACTGATATGTCTCCTGCGCCTGCCCCGCCCCCCGGTGGCCCGTCTCGAAGCTGCCGTGGGCGGACATGCTGCGCTTGCGCGATCCCCCACCATACGCGGGCACGTCCAGATTGTGATCCGATCCGATGCTGCCGCCACCATGGCTATCGAAACTGCTGCGCGGCGAGTGTCGCTGGCAGATGCTCGCCCGATCCGGCGACAAATGATCCACGCTGCTGCGCGGCGAGATCCTGGGCGATAGCGTGCTCCCCGCGACATTCTCCACGCCGCAGACGTGCGAGGGGCCGCCCTTCTTCAGGCAGCTGCGATCCGGACTCTTCGACTTGGCCGGACTGGCCGGCGGCTTCAGTATGCCCGCTCCAGGCGTTGCCGTCGTATGCTTCAGTATGCCACCGCCTCCCTCTGAGCTGCGACGCGGACTGGGCGTACGCCGCCCGCCCGACAGTCGATCCTGCGAGTTGTCCCTGCTCGAGCAGATGCTCAGGCGTTTGCCCTGCTCGCTGACACTGCTGCGTGGCGACTTGATCTTGATGATGCGCACCGGCGAGCTGCCCTGCGACTTGCAGCGATCCGGCGATATGTAGATGCTCTGCCGCTTGCCGCTCTTCGGCTTGGCGCCGCCTCCTCCGCCTGCAGCTGCGGCGGTCGCCCGCTCCGGCGACTTGGCCTTGAACAGCTTGTCCACCTTCTTGTCGATGACGACGATGTGCGAGGCCAGCGAGCTGGTCGGCTCGTCCTCCGTCTCGTCGCCCGAACGCTCCGACGGCCCCGTCGTGTTGCCCGTGCTGTCCGACTCGGTGGCTGGCCGCGACGTTGCTGGCGACTGCGACAGCGATGGCGACTCGATGTCCACGACGATCGTCTGCTGCGTGTTCTCCACAATCGTTTGCGGCTCGGGCGACAGACTGGAGTCGTTCTGCTGCTGATCCGCTGCCTCCTCGCCGCCGTCGGCCGGCTCGAAGGCCTTCTCACGCAGACTTGCCATGTAAGCGACAATGTCGCACGTGCCCGCCGCCAGATCCTCCTGCTCGAGCTCGCTCAGATGCTTGTCCATGTAGCGCGACGTGGCGTCCGTTTCGTTCGAGCTGCCGCTGAGACGCTTGTGCTGCCCCTGCACCACAGCAACCTGCTGCGAGGCGGCCAGACGCTCAGCTTCGCTCTCGAAGATCTCAATGACCTCGATGTCCTGCTTGGGCGACTGCCGCGGCGATTGACGCGGCGACAAATGTCTCATGCTCTGGGCTAGGGATGGGGATGGGGATTGGGATCGGATTGCAGTCGCAGTCTCAGTCTGGTCTAGTTCTGTTGTCATCGTCATTGTGGTTGAGGAGGAGTTTGCAAACAAGCTACCGCTACTGCCTAAACTTAGATTAAAGTTGGCCGCCACCTGCGCGGCAAGCGCCTCCGACTCCGACTCGAGCTCGGACTCGCTGCTCTTACCTAGATCCTTCATCAGCACCGGCTGGTAGCTGGCCGGCGGATGCGATGATTGTATCAGGCGCGCCTGGCTGCCAGTGCTGCCCACCGAGAGCGTCGATGTGGTGCTGCAAGTGTGGCAGACAGAGAGGAAGAGGAGAGAGAGAGAGAGAGAGCGATAAGACAAGCAATAGGCAAGCATTACACTGCGAGAGAGAGAGAGAGAGAGGGAAACACAAGCGTAGACTCACCTCAGCGTCAGGTGATTGGGCGTGCGGCCCAGCGTGGCCTTGGGCCTGATTGTGCCCTGCTGCGAGTCCTCCTCGCCCTCCGACTTGGTGCCCGGATCGATGCGCTCAATGTCGCTGCTGTGATGATGCAAGTGCGGCTGCCGTATGGGCGGCGGCGGCGGTTCGCGTGGATGCGGATGAGGATGTGGATGACCCCCCGCTGCAGCTGCTGCTCCTGCTCCTGCGGCTATCTGCTGCTGTTGCTGCTGCTGTAGCTGCTGCTGCTGTAGCTGCGGCTGTTGCGGATCTGTGGGCGAGCAAATGATTTCTTTATGGCCCGATGCGATGAGGTGTGATAATGCGATAAAGTTAGTTAGCAGCTGGCAGACTTCTAGCTTCCTCTACTTCTCATTGTATACCATTCACCCATGGGAAATGTCTACAAATGGTATATTGATTTTGTGTAAATGTACCTGAAAACCGGAAGCAGGCGTAGCAGACCAAATAATGCATATACTACTGTGGGCAAAAAGTAAGGTGAATATTTTGTAGTTTGCTAATCTGCACGATTGTTTATCCGCCTGCTTGTCCGTCTATCTGTACGTCTTTTTGTCCGTCTATCCGGCTGTCGGTCAGTCCTTCTGTCCGTTCATTTGTCTGTCCGTTTATCTGTCCATCGCTCTATTCGTTTGTATGTCCGTCTGCCGGTATGTCTATCTGATTTCTATCTTCTAGTTAAAATATTCTCATAGCTTAACTATTGAGCTTCGCTGCAAATTGCAACTCAATCGGAAAACAAATGCAAAAATTAAAGCTATAAGCACTTGGGTGAATGGTATATAACAGTCGAGTGTGTTCGGCTGTAGCTCTACTGACTTGTTCTTCCTTACCTGTCACATCGCCCAAGGTCTTGCTGCGACTGCGAAAGCCGCTCGGCTGCAGCTGCTGCGTGTGTGTATGTGGTGCGTAGTGTACCACGCCCACGGTGGGCGGCAAGTCGTCGCCCTCCTGGCTGCCCGACAGATTGTCGTAGTCGATGTTGCCTGCCGAGTGGCGCTGCGAGCCCGACTTCTTCTTCGGCTTGCCCAGCGTGTGCGAGCCATGCACGATGGTGATCTGCGGGAGAAAGAAAAGAGAGTGGAGCGAGAGGTAGATGTAGTAAGGCTGTGCAGTAGATCGAGTCAAGTGCGCACGTACCTGCTGCTTGGGACGCTCCAGCGTCTGCGAGTTGCCCGCATAGCCGCCCAGCTGGGCGGAGAGGCCCGTCACGGAGCCGGAGCTGCCGCCAAAGTTCTTCATGGGAATTGACATGTTGCGCACGCTCTCGCGTATGATCTGCCTGATGGTCTTGAGGAATGCGTTGCGGAAGTCGGCGGTGCTGTTGGACAGCACGTAGACCTTCTCGGAGCGACGCTGCAGCTGCGAGCGCAGATGGATGAGCTCCCACAGGAAGTGCGAGTCCATGTCCTTGGCCGAGCTGGCACGCACCTGCACCTCGGTGACGGGTATGAGCACCTGGTAGCGTATGATCTCCACCTCATTGGGGGCATTCTTGCTCGACACGCCCTGTGGTAAGAGGCGATGAATGGAGATGGAAGGAGTATATTAGATGAAATATAAATATATATTTGCCACACTCACCATTAGCTTCTTCTTCTGGCGCAAACGCTCCTTGCAGAGGAATACCACAGCGGATTTGAAGACAAAGCACATGGCATGTAGCTCCAGTCCCTTCTTAATCTTGCCGAGAAAGTCGGAGATGTTCAACCACTCGACGCCGCCATAGTAGAGCAGATCGCCTGGGAATGCGGAGCAGCGTGAGTGTGCAGTGTGAGGACCATGAGAAGCGATTGCATGCGGTTGCTGTAACCCACCTGGACTCAAATCGATGGGCTGCTTGCACGACTTCTGGTGCTGCCGGAACAGATGATCGAATATGGCGCCGTATTCCTCATGGATGCGCTGCATCTCATTGATGTGCTCCGCCACCTTCTCCATGCCCTTGAGTGCCTCTGCAGGGGGAAAGAGAGAGAGAGAGAGAGGGATGTAGAGATGTTAATGCTTGTCTTTTTAACTGCTACTACTACCACTTTTTATCTACTTACCACAGAGATGCACATGCTCGTCGGCGCGCGTATCTGTCAGATTGCGCATCTGCTGCAGCAGCAGCGGGTACTTGAGGATGCGCTGAATGGGCTTGATCAGATACGACTCCAAGGTGCTGCTGTGCTGCTGCTTGGGATTGCGTGCGGCGAGGAACTCCTGCAGTGCATGGTTGCCTTCATCTGGAAAAGCGGCGAGAAAATGGCAAAATGACAAAATGAATGACAGACGCAAGAGTGGGGGAAGCGAGAGAGAGAGAAAGAAATAGAGAGAAAAAGAGAGGCAGAAGGACGCTTATTCAATCAGCGCAAATCGAGACATTTGGCAAATGATTTGATTTCAATGCGCTTCACTTCACCCATTAATTGCAACGTTGGCCCATTAGTCGGCACAAGGCACAAGGATATGCAGTTACAAGCAGGCAACTGGCTGTCTGCCTGTCTGTCTGTCTGCCTGTTCGTCTGTTCGCTGTGCTCCCTTTCTGTGTTCCTGCTTCCACGTTGACAAGAAAATGTCATTAACTTGTTCTCATTGTCGGCTGAGAAGCTTTGATAAAGGCGCAGCCAAAGCCTGTCTGCAGCAAGGATTTGCATCTAATGGTGCCTGTTCCCTCTCTCTCTCCCCCTCCCTCTTCCCTCTCTCTACTCTTCTTTCTCCCCTTCTGCTTGTAGCGCAGGCACTTAAGTGCACTTCTTGCTATAATTAATTATCCTTTCAACTTTTTGCATAAAATTGCATGCAACAGCCAGGCGCAGGCCGTGTCGAGTGCCGCCTCTCCCAGTTGCAGCAACAACAGCAGGTCCTTGCAACAGCTACTTGCAGCAGCTTAGCCGCCTCGATTGATTGCAAATATTGCAAATTTTTACCTCAACAATCTCGCTGCTCGCTGCCATCAGCTACTTTGTTAGCTAGTTGTAAAACACTTACCACGCCCCTTCCCTTCCACCCGCCCACGGCCTAGTGGCGCCTCCACTCTGCGCTTGTGTTTGCTCGAGTGTTTTTAAGCTGCGACTAAGTCTAATTTAATTATGACATGTTGTCGCCTAAGCCAGAGACAGAGCACAGCGCAGAGAGACTACTGAGCTCCCACTCGTTCTCTCTCTCTCTCTCTCCCTCTCACTCTGAGTCCCTGGCTGCCTCTCTCTCCCTGGTGGCATAGTTTTCGGCTGCCATTTCGCCAGGCATTTGTGAGCGTGTCATAATTCCACAAGTTTAATTAACAAAAGATACTTGACAGTTGCTGCCACGACGCCAGCATGAATATGAATATGCTCGAGTGCGAATAACCCCTCCCGCTCCCCCCCTGCCTCCTGCCTCTATCCCACTTGCGGTTGTAATTATTCATTTAACTTGCAAATCATTTAAAGAGGCAGCCTGCTCCTGCTCCTGCTGCTGCTGCTGCTGCTGCTCCGCCGTCGACAACAATTGAAGCGCATAGTTTGCCAATTGTTCGAAACTTGTCGCTTGTTTGACTTCTACAACTTTTCAAACAGCCCCCTGGCCCCCTCCTCTTACACAACTCAAATAGACTTTGTCGCTGCGCGCTGATTGCAATAGTTGAGCTCACAGACGATGGGGGGGAGAGGGGCGTCTGCCTCATAATATATGTATTTATGCGTATGGCAAACACTTTTCTTTTGATTTGTCATGCGACACGCCGCAAAAAACTCGACAGACACGACAGGCAGGACAGACACGACTGTGACACGACTGTATCACACGACTTTAAAATTAAAGCCCGAGCGTCAAAAATGCAAATGCAAATTGCTTCCAGGCGACGTTAGACGACGGGGCGTATGCGCAATCAACTGAAACTCCGCCTTTTTGCCAATTACTAACGGAAAAAATTGTGTCAAAATATTCCGAATTTCCGACTTGCCGAAATACGAGTATCAGGGAATTATTTGGTAATCTGCACAGCATTCGCAATAAATAATAAAAAATGAAAAGGACGGCCAAAAGGGGGAAACTTTTCGCTTCGATATCCAATTGGAATTTTCAGCATGATTTTCACATGATTTTCCGACATTTCTTGACCTTTTCGATAAAGTTAATTACTTTAGATACGCAGAGAAATTATCCAAAAACGAAATTAAATTTTCGACAAGCTTTTTCTCGATAGGGTCAATATTTTTGGGAACCCTCTCAATGCTAATTAACTTGAGATAGCACAACTAAATTTAATTAGAGCTTAAGTTAACGCTACTTACTTGGATGCAGCACCTTCTGCGCCTTGCTGTGGCTGGCACAGAACGAGGAGTACAGCTTGAAGTGATTGACATAATAGAGGAAAGCGGAGCCAATCGCAAACAGCACATTCTGCGGGGGGAGATACAAGAGAAGAAAGCATGAGATCAGCATAGAGAATAGAGTACCGAATATGCGTGTGTGTGTGTGTGTTTAAGTTGGCAATTGGCAGGCGAGTCACGCACACACACACACACACACTCGCACACTGTGAAGTCATTAAACTTACCCTGAACTGGCCGCAATGCTCGAACTTATTGAATTCCGGCTCAAGTTCGAGCGCCTCCTCGAGGTTCTGCAGGAACTGCCGCTGGAATGTAACAATCTCGTGAATGTTGCCGAAGAGCGCATTAATTTCCGCATTCGATAGAAACGTTTCGCGTTTCATGGGCTCCAGATAATGCTCCAGCAGATTGTTCAAGTGCTGCACAATACGGCGAAAGGGAGAGAGAGAGGGAATCGTTGTACTTGTACTTCTGCTTGTTGTTGTTCAATAAATTAAAATTTGTTGACACATGAAACAACAACGAAAATGGCCAACAAAATGGGCCAAAAAATGTGGAAAAAATGCATAAATTAAATTAAAAAATCAGCAGCAGACGCTACAACTCCCAGCGGATAGGGGCGCACCGGGTGAGGGGGCACAACTTTTTAGTTTGCCGACAAAAAAACATCAAGATGAAAAAGTAAATAAAAATACGAGCAAGCAAGCCGAAGATGGAGAGAAAAAACTGTAGCATAGCCGCAGGCGCGCGCTTTCATTTGGAACAATACTTCCGGCCAGCGGAAGAGAAGTCCAGAGGAGCAGCAAGAGCAAGAGCAAGAGCAGGAGCAGCAGGGGCAACGCCACCATGGCTGAAGGCGGACTCTCGCTGTGCTCCCAAGCCGGGAGATAAGACTGGCCAGAGTTGCCGCAGCGGCGCTTTACATAATTTCTAAATTATAATAATTATTTGTATGCTTCCTGCGCCTGGGCGCCAGGGCATGGGCAGGGGCGTGGCGACTTTAAGCCCGCCGCTGCCGCTGCCGCCGTCGTCGTCCGCTTGCTTAAAGGATTAAAATTTGCATTTTTAATTGCGACAGCAGGCGAGAAGTAAATGCAGGGCGTGGAGCGGGAACAGAGAACTAGCAAGACACGTCAACTGCGGCGTAGACCGAAGTTTGTGTACCCTTGCAGATGCTGGCTTGCTTAAGACATGCTATAAAAATAGTTGATGCACTAAGCTATGACCTATTTATGGTATAATTATTTTTATACAACATTGAAAAATTGAATGATAGTTTCCCTGGCTGCTTTTTGTTATAGTAACCCAATTTTCAGATTATAATACTGGGATTATGTGGCAACTTTGCTTGCGATATTTTGAAAACTAACAAAAACAAATAGATATAAGCTTAGACAGTTATATCAAAATATTGTTATAATCCTAGCTTGTTCCTTGGTGGTTTCATAATATATATATATAATATAATATGAATAATAATATAATATAAAACTGAAGAGAACTGCGAACAGTGAACCGATAGACTGTTAGCTAGACATAGAGCTAGATAGAGTTATAGAATTATCTGTGGTCTGTGGTACTCACCTTGACGTAGGTGCGCTCCGTGTCCACCAGCTCCATGATGACTTTGCGCAGCTTCTCGGCGTCGGTCAGTTGGCGCGACGGGGTCAGCGCTGTGGTCGACACGGACGATGTGACTGAACCCGTGGGGCTCGATTTGCGCGTTTCCTGAGGTGAACGACAAAATCCGGTAACCTTAACAGGTCAGGGTACGGTACGTTGTTGTTGTTGTGTGTGATGGTGTTGTTGTAGTGTAGTATTAGTTGTTGTAGTTGTTGTAGTTGTTGCATGATGAGGATCGTGAAACGAAACAAACGAAACGAAAAGCGAGGCGAGGCGAAGCGACCAAAAATAAATGACAATAAACAACAAAAATGAAGTTAGCATGACAGAGATAGATAGACAGCGATAGTTATAGTGGGTGGCAGGTTGAACGGGGTACCAGGGTAGGGTTACAGTGGGGTCGGATGGTCGCAGGGTCGCAGCAGGGTCGCAGTGTCGCGGGGGTTACACATTGTGGCGGCCACTTTAAACAGGCGACGGCGACGGCGACGGCGTCAGCTGCGGTTCTAAATGACTGTCACGTCCTTGTCGTAAGTCCAAGTCTCCTTGTTGCTGCTGTTCTTGTTGTTGTTTTGCCTTGTCCTCGCCCATGTTGTTGGGTGCAGGGTGTCGCTGCCGACGCTGCCGCCGCTGCCGCCGCTGCCGCCGCTGCCGCCGCCTCTGTTTGTGTGCGGTTACAAGCACATTTGGCACTGACAGTTGACGCTTGACGGCTGACATAGAGTGTGTGTGTGCACACCCCTACACCCCCACACCTCGCTCTGGCCGCACACACACACACACACACTCGCTTGACAACCGCAGCCCCGCATTTTGCATAAAGCGTGGAGAGGTGCGCAAATCTTCAGCTCGTCTTATGTCACTTGCACCGTGGTTTGAGGTCGCTTGATTTTGTTTTCTCTTCGGGCTTAACTTCGCCGTCGAAAGTGTTAAATGGCGCGTTGACCGGAACGCGCTAAAATTGACTTGCCACGCCCCCAGCTCCAGGCCAGCCTATGCCCAACCCAACTCTGGCTCTGGCTCTGGCTCGGGCTCAACAATGTGTACGAAGAAATATTGAACGAATTTGCATTGTAAATGCCTAAACAAATATTTTTATGTGCCCAGCCCCAGTGCCACGCCTCTCGCAGCCCTTCCCCCCCCACCTCTTTGAGTGCTGTGCAATTTGCAAAAGGTCAGAGTTTAAATCAACAGAGCGAGATTGAGGGGGCCGGACGACTGTGTGCTTGACAGTGATGCGACGCTCGCTGGCGCCCCCTAGCGGCGTGACGAAGCCAAAAGGCTTAAGCTCTCGTTTCTCTCGTGTCTCTCTCTCTCTCTCGCGCTGCTCTTGTGCTGTCCCTCTTCGCTTTTGTGTTAACTGATAGCCCGTAAAACCCAATTGAAATTCAACATTTGCAAATTGCATTTTATTTCTCAACTGGCGCCCCCTGTCGGCGAGCGCAGGCGAATGCGAGTTGCCTCTTAAATTGCAATACATATGCAAATTTGAGCCGCAACAAAAATATACATAATTTCTGGAGTTCTTTTGAGTGCTGCCGCCACTGCACTTCGTTAGCTTCTCGTGTGGAGAGTTTCGAAATTCGAAAAGGCAACTGAATATCAATTCGAGTGTGGATAAAGCGTTCTCTTCGCATTGCCATTTTGATTATATGGTTATCTAGCTGGCGCCCTCTGTCGGTTGCCGGCAAATATACCACACTTCTATAGCTCTACACCGATCGCTGCGAATTTCTATTTCTATTTCTATTTCGATTTTATGGTTATTTCGCTGGCGCCCTTTGGCTGCCGAAAAAAATACCAAATTTCTGTAGTTCTTTTAGCTGCTCGTCTGTGTGTGTGTGTGTGTGTGTGTGGAGAGTTTCAATTTCAATTGAAATTTGAGTAATTTGCAACTTCTTTTTCGATTTGGCTGAGCTGGCGCCCCCTGTCGGCTGCCGTTGACAAAGTTGAGCCAATTATAATATTGCAGCGGGTTTGAGCTGAGTTCTGCAATAGATTCCCCCTCTCTTTCGCTCTCTCCCGCTCTCTTTCTACCTTTCTCTCTCTCTGCCTTGATGCACATTTTGCGTGACAGAAATTTCTGTCACGTTTGCAGCGCTCTCTAACCTCACACACACACAGGCACACACACAGCTGCAGCTCGTGAAATTTCAGTTGTCATTGTTCGTGTTACATTCAGTTGAATTGCAGTTGTTGTTGTTGTTGTGTTGTTGTTGTTGTTGTTGCTGTACGTTGGCATTGTGGAAGACATTTCACTTTTATGCAGTTGCACTTTGTGTATTATTATTTCGTTCGCCCTGTCTCTTTCTCACACTCTCGCTCTCCCTCTCCCTCACTCTGCTGCTGCTGCTTCAGTTGTTGTTGTTGTTGTTGTTGTTGTTGTTGTGCAGCTTGTTCTTGTCTACTTTTAACTGTTTTATTGTTCTGCATTTCTTTCAGCTGCAACGTCGCTGATTTGCATAAGCGTCGACGTCGACGGCGACGCCGACCCAAAACCAACAAAGGGGCAAAGAGGCGACTGCCAGAGGCGCGCGGCAAGGGGGTGTGGCATGCCACAACGTGCCAGGTGAGCGAGCGGCTCAGGCAGCTTATGGGCCAGCTGCTGAGTGCCAACATTGTTGTTGTTGTTGTTGTTGTTGTTGCTGTTGTTGCTGCTGCTGCTGCTGCTGCAGTTGCAACTGCCGCCCAAAGATGAAAAATTTGAAAATTTCTTGAATTTCTTGGCTGCGCTGTGCGAAATGTCAACTTGAATTAAAAGGATTCTTATGTAACGCCCCGACTCTCCAGTTGCCAGACACACACACATACTGATGTATACTGTCCGTGTGTGTGTGTCGCCCGGCCTCAGTGTGTTTGTGTGTCACAGTGTTCAAGTATCATTAAATGAAGTGGGTTTCTGCCAGTTTCGAGCACACTTGGGTAAAGCATATCCAGAAACAAAGTGCATTCTGTGGCGTCTTTGCGTTCCGTTGTCTCTTGCCTCGTGCCTCTTGCCTCCTGCCTCCTTGCCACTCCTCCAGCTGCCCACTGAACTGTCTTTCATATTTGTTGTGTCTGTATATATCCTTGATATTTTTATGCCAGCCTGTCTCTATTTGTGACGTTTATTGTTTGGTGACTTGCAACAAGACCCAATAGGCCAAATTTGCCCCAAACATCTTGACAGCTCTTCCCCCTTTCCTTTCTCTGAAAGCTCCTCACCTAATCCACTTGCAACACACACACACACACACACACACAGCGATGAGAAAAAAGAGCGAGAAAGTGCGACTCTCAAGCAGCTCGGGCAAATTTCAATTTGTGCACATTTCAATCAGAAGTGCAGACCTCCCCGCCTTCCTTTGCCCCTCTGCTAACGGCGCCTATGCGTGTTTGGCGCTCGTTTTAATAGTTTCCGTTTCCGCTCAGCGAGTTCAAAGCAATTGCAACTGACTTGCCAGGCAGGCAAGTGCCAAGTTCCGGACTCGCAACGGGCTTCCACTTTGGATGTTTTCTTTTTATACCGTGCACCCATTGCAACTGCCCAAAAGTGGCATATTATTTTAGAGGAAATGTATGTAGCTTGAAGAAGCAGTTGTGGCACCCAAAAAGCATACATAAATATATTCTTGATCAATATCAATGGCCATGTCGCTTTGCTCATTTATGTTTGTCCGCTTGTCCGTCTGGCTATGGAAACATACAGATCTCAGCTATTACCAGCGCCAGAGCCATCAAATTTGGCATGTGCGTTTTTCACTAGCATACGTCTATCTAGATTATATGCAACTTTGAGAGTTACGCACCACTTCTACAAAAATCGATATTTTCTATTTTGAACTTGAATATTATGCAAAGTCACGACAGTGCAATGATCTCATTTGGCACACGTGCAGCTATAATATAATATTGTAGCTCTCAGCAAATTACAAACCGATCGGACAACCAATACTTTGGGTGAAAGGAATTTAACAGTCGAACACGCGCGACTGTGGCTTTATTTGTGCTCAGTTCATTACGGGGCGGGGCCGGGTAATGGTACGGTTGGGGGCTGGGTACGGGGTTCACGTGTTTGCGTTTTGTTTCTTCTTGGTCATGTTTATATTATATATGTATCAGCTATATATATATATCTACATCGTAGGTATATATATGTTTGTATTTCCCTCGCTACAGACACACACACGCATCATCAGGGGAGGCTGAGCGCGAACACACTTACTTGCTCCGCGGTCTTCAGCAGATTCTCAATCTCAAAACTGCTGGTGCGCGATGTGGGCTTGGCCACGCCCAGTGCCGACACGCCGCCCGGTCCCACAGTTAGCTGCGATATGCCCGGCTCCACAAACGAGGGCGCCGGCGAGCTTTCCGCCTCCGGTGAATACAGATCCTTGCCAGTGCCATCTACAGGAAGAGGAGGAAAAGAGAGAAAGAGAGAGGGGGAGGGGGGAAAATGATAACAGTTAGTTATGTTTATTATTATTAGTTTTTGCCTGCTCGTAATTAGTTGCCACTGGCTCTACGCGACGCTCTTGTTTGTGTTTTGGCCCCGCTTTTTGGCCAGTTTTTGAGTTCGATTAAGACTTTTATTTATATCCCCATTTCGTTCGATGTTGTTGTTGCTGCTATTGTTGTTGTTGTTGTTGCTGTTGTTGTTCCTGCAGCTTGTTTGTTAATTTTAAATTCCATGTTTGCGCAATAAAAAGCAGCCGGAATTTAATACTTGCGCAAATGGCGCTACAAAAACAACGAGCAGCGGCAAGTAAATTTTGCGCTAGTAGAGCGCGCTCTAGCACGAGATACCCTGTAGCGGCGTGTGCATAGCGCGCGTGTTGGCTGCACAATCGCTATGAATTTTGCAATGAGCAAAACAAAAAGCCTTACAAAGCCATGAGCAGAGTATCAATAATGAAACTGCTGCAGTTTTTGCAGAATTCTTAAATGAACACTGGGTATCTTATAGGGTAAATCTGATGGATTTCTCAGCCAGCAAAAACTAAGTTAATTATAAAAATGTTCACAGAAAATCAGGGCTTCGTCATACTAATAATACTTAAGCCTACTCGCTATCGGTTTACACTAGACTCACTTCTAGCCACTCCACAGCCACTGACTTGGACCACACCCCATGCCGGCTGACTGCAGCACATTACAGGGTATACAAAAATGGCAAACAACACGCAGCGAGGCAGCACAAAGCTGAAAGTAATAACAACAACAACAAGCCGGCAAAAAAGCAGCCAACAGCCAAAAAAGGAGCACAGCAACAGCAGCAGCAACAACAACAACAACAACAACAACAACAACAACAACAACATCAAGAGCCACAACAAGCTGTAATGATTATTGCTGCGATGTGTTTGCCACAACGTCCGCAGAGCACAAGAGCAGCGCAGAAAGAGAGGCAACTACATAGAAGAGGAGCGAGAGAGAAGTCTGAGGGCATTCCCACACACTTGCAGGGCAAAAGATTTCAAGCGAAAAAGCAAAAAATTTATGGACCATATATGGCCCTTGTATACATGTGTAAGTAGTGTGTGAGTGTGCTGCCTTGTCTCTGCTAGTGTGCGTGTGTGTGTGTGTGTGGTTGTGTGCGTGCCAGTTTATATAGCGTTAGTTTTCGGCAGTGCCAGGAAACGTTTAAAAATCATGTCCTTGAATGCTGGCACAGTGCGCTCTACTCGCCTCCAGTCTGCTCCAGTCTGCTCCATGCTGCTGCCACGCCTCTGTGTGACTCCTTTGCCTTGCAAATTGGTTACAGCAAATTTTATGAACATTTTGCTTCAAATTTGACACCACACACACACACACACTCAGTGTGCGTGTGTGTGTGAGATATTGAAATTGCCGCCTTATAAATTTCAACTTGCGGTCTTCTTACAAATTGCACGTAGTGCTAGAACAACAACAGCAACAACAACAACAACAACAACAATCGGGGCTAATAACTTATAGTACGTTGCTCTACAGTGCTCCTCGTTGTTGTTGTTGTTGTTGCAGGCTGGGAACGTGCCAACCTAAATTTGTGCAACGTTCACCCATAAACTGCAGAGTTTTAGTGGCTTTACGTAAACTATAATGGTGCGGGTGCAGGACGTAGTAGTCGTAGTAGTAGTAGTGAGGGGGGGAGGGAGGGCTGCTTGCATGTGCTTAAGTTTATGATACCTGAACCGAACTGAACTGTTCGACGACGTGAGGCTGTTAAAGGCTTCGTTCGACTGGCAGCGTATCAATCAAGGCCCCTGAAAAACTTGGCTTAGAACTTGATACCCCTGATGTTGGTCGAAAGTAAAGAGAGAGAGAGGGGGGAATTTGCCTGGGATTTATGGCAACTTCTTGGAGGCTGAACACGAACGTTTCGTATTCCCTCGATAATTAAAACTGCTCCCAAACTGTTCCCTCTCCTCAGCCTCTCGCAGCCAGCCTTATCTCTTGCTCATTCGTTATGGGATATGTTTGATAATTAAATCCGTTTTGGATGGAGCGCCGCAGGCGGGCAGATGGGGGGTTTGTTCGTTTTTAATGGGATCCCGAGATACTCTTGACCAACTCATGTGAAGTTTTCTCTCTCTCTCTCTCCCGCTCGTTCTCTTTCCCTCTTCAATCTTTCATTCCACTTTCTTGTTCGTAAAGTTCACTTAATTGTGCATTTAATAAGCTAAAAGTGCTTCAACATCAAGTTGCCTTTCACTGCTGCTCCCGCACCAGTCACCAGTCACCCGTCTCTTTCCCTCCTTCTTCTCCTTCTGCTCCTCTTGCTCTGCTCCTCGTCCACCCGAGTTCGAGTTCGAGCTCGAGTTCTTTCTCTGTTTAATTGCCAAAGTGAAATGTAATCCACTTTTTGTGCCAGTCCCCTTCGCCTCTCCTCATTTCTCTTTCCCTGCTCTTCCCTCCCCCACCCCCACAAACTCCTTATCCGCTTTATGCTTCCTATCCTGCGTTCATTTTGAATGGCAAACGCTTTTTTTGCGCATATGCCGCCATATCCATAACCCATATGCCACAAATGTCCGTTCATCAGTGTCGAGTGTGTGCCCAAATGGGGTATATGCACGCATTGCACCACACAATGCATTCTCTCTTTCTCCATCCCTCTCTCTCTCTGTCCCTCCCACAATTTCTCACTCTTCCATACTCCTTGCCAGCGAGTCGTTTAATTTTTGCTACAATTCTTTTGCTTGTTGGCTTTTTGTTTCGCATTGCAATACCCTGTAGGCAGTCGCAAGGGGTGGTTTAGCTGGCAGTTTCACGCCGTTTCTTCAAGGTCTCTACTTTTGTGGTCTGCTTTCTTTATAATAGATTTTTACAGGGTATTTTCGAGTTGTGCTTGCTCCGCTTTTGCTGCTTGTATTTTATTTTAATTCTTTTTTAGTTTGCTGTGCCTTTTAATTGTTTGCCGCATAAAAAAGTTTCATTTTGTGTATAAAATGCACACACACACTGGCACACTCGCACACACACATCCTCAGTTGTTGTTGCTGCTGTTTGCTGCGTTTGTTGGTTTTTAATTGTTTTGTGTTCTTAGCCACTTCGGCTTTTGGAGTGCAGTGCAGCGTGTGTGCGTGCGATTGTATGCCAGAGTGTGTGTGTGTGTGTGTGTGAGTGTGTGCGTGTGTGGGTGCAGCTTGTAATCCTGTAATTATGTAGTTGTTGTAGTTGCACAACGAAACCAAATGAAACCAAACCGAACGACGGCAGCACGAAAACCTCATCTCGCTTGCCTTTTCTCCTTCTCTCTCTTTCTGCCACTCTTGCTTTGTCTCTTTCGCACTGTTACCACGCTACTTATTGATGTAATTGTTGTTGCTGCTGCTGCTGCCGCTGTTGCATGTTGTAGGAGCACTTGCAACATGCATTAAACGAAAAATATAAATTACTTTAATGAACTTTACAAATTCGCATGCGCGCCGGAAATGCGCTTCACGTTTCCGCTCACAGACACACACACACACACACACACACACGCACACAGACACACGTGTGCGCGCCGAGAGACACAGAAAGGCACCGCACCTTTACCACAACAACAAGAACCACAACAACAGCAGCAGCAAACGCTGTGATTAGTATGCTTTTGTTGCAGCCCCCGCCGGAGCCCAATCCGGAGCCTGATCCCGGCCCGCCTGCCGGAGCCGGAGATGAATGTTGCGGGGCTGCGGCTTTTAAATGTTGAAAAATGCCAAAAATGCGCAGAGTTTTAGTTTCAGTTTTTCGGCTAAAGCCGCCAGATTTTGTTTGCTTTTCCTTTTGTTGTTGTTTCCAGTTTTCTATCTATTTTTTGTATACCCTTGCCGAAGGCATATATCGCTATCAATCACGCCACTTCTTACACCTACTACGATTACTACATTCATCGGACTGTTATAATATTTATCTGCCATAGGAACAATCGGGAATATTATAAGTTCTTTTGTGAAGTAATTTCTATATCTAATAAGTTAAATATAAGCTACAGTTTTTATAGGAGTGATCTGCCTTTATAAAATATTTCTATAATAAATTTGAAAAAAATCGAGATAGAAAACCTCCCAAAAAAATAAATAAATCTTATAGAAGTATACGAAACCCTCGTTTCTTTATGGTTGTACTTACTCCAACCGGGCGCCGGCACAATCAGTCCCGTTATCATCTCCTCGCTCATCACAGGCGGATCTGTGGGCGGCGGCGGACACACCAGCGAGTCAATCATGTCGTCCGTCACACGCATAATGCCTACTAGATCTGGCGGCTCGGTGCGTGAGGAGCTGCAAGAGAGAAGAAGAGAGAAAGAGGGAAATTAGCATAAATTTTATTAGATTTGATTTTGCTTCGTTTCGCTTCGCCTCGCCTCGTTTTCGGCTACCTGAGTGACCTTTTTCTATGTCAGTGGCAAAAGATGCGGAAAAATGCTTCGCCACGTGCATAATTTGAATGGAATTCGAGCAGGCAGGGGTGTGCACAGGGGCATACAGGGGTACACAGGTTGATGACTGACTGGGAATGGGTTACAGTTTGCTGCCTCGCAAACGCTTAGCACAAAAGCCAATGCCGGCCATAAAGAGCAGCTAATTAGGCTATCAAAATGCTGCGCCAGAGCCCGTCCAGAAGGGTCGCAGCAGTCAAACGGAACAAGTGCTCGCTTTACGCCCTTACCACGCCCCCCCATCAGCCCTTTCCAACCGGGAAACCCCAATCCCTGACCTCTCTCCGGCGCGCTGTACAGGAACTGGTCAACGTGTTTGTGTCCGCCGTGGCTTTAATTTGTTGTTTTGACTATTCGAAAATGTACAAGTAGAAGGTGCTACAATGTATTGAGCTTGGCTCTGAAATACCCTGCACTTTGGGAAACGATCAATGAGAAGAATAAAATTTTAACTTTGTGGGAGGTAGTTTTAAGTCTATTCTATTCTTTATTCTATTCTATTCTTTAAGAGTTTAACGCATTCTTTAGTTTGCACTTACACAAAACTATCATACCCGTTTTTCCAGCGGGTATCAAAAAATTGAAGTCCGCAAATTTGTAGCTCACATTTTTGATTTGTTGCACAACAATTTGCCAGTATGTGTGCGGGTTTGAACTGGCATGAGTTTATGTGTGCGTGTGTGTGTGTGTGTATGCTGCTGTGTGTGCTTTGGTTTCAGCACTTTTCGGCCAACTTGTTTATGGGGGGCCGAGGCTAAGCCAACAAAAACGCTGGCCAAGCTTGTCGAATGTTGACATTTTTTGGGGTTTTGCAGCATAATTTTCGAAAGTTTGATGTGTGGTGGTTGGTGGTGTTTTTTTTTTTTGGGTGGGCGTGGCACAGGTTTTCGTAAACATTTTCCGGTTCCATGTTTTTTTTTTTAATTTTTAATTAACAAAAATGGTTAGCGTCAGCGACAAGAGTTAATAGGAAATTTTCTAGTGGAGCAGAGAAAGATGAGAAAGAGTATTGACTGCAGGAACAATTTAAATACTTCAAGATGAAGAGACAGAAACAAATTAATTCGCCTATATGTACGTCTTTAAAATACTTCTTAAATTTTACTTAGTAAATTTCCAACTGAAGGGTGAAAGATATTTAAATGATTATGTGACTCTAGTTCACTTTTCTTTGCAGCCATTCGCTGCGAGCCGAACATATGCTCGCTGTTAGGCAGAAACTATACGACTATATAGACAATTCATGGCATTCAGGGAAGCGCGCTGGCAATTAATTTACAGACAATGCCAGGCGTGAGCTGCAATTGTTGCAGCTGCTCAACTGAGGCACGAAAATGGCGATAAATATCGCATTGTGGGGCAAACAATGGAGACACGCTGGCGGCTAAAATAGTTAATTAATCCGTGTATCTGTTTAAACAATGCGTGGCAAATGCCAATGCAAATGCCAGGCAAATGCAAATGCGACAGAAGACGTGTACTGTCAATGAAAATAGAAATGCGATGACTGACAGCAGGAAGAGACAGGGAGAGAGATAGAGATAGAGAGAGAGAGAGAGGGAGGAAGGGAGAGGGGGCTACAAAATGGTCGCACTTAGCTGCTGCATTCAAGTCAGCCGTTGTTTGCCGAACGTGCGAGATAGACAAACAATCCAGCAAAACAGCAGTACAGAGAGACAGACAGACAGCCAGACCGAGAGGAGGAGAGACGGAAGAGACAGACAGAGGGGGAAACTTACCGCATCATCATGCTGAGCGACTGCTCCTCCTGCAGCACGCTCTCCAAGTACATCATATCCAGATCGGACACAATCGCGCCATTGATGACCATTATTTCGTCTCCTTTGATAATGCCTGCAATGAAAGGAAAGGAGTGAAGCACGAGCATGAGTTACAGTTATATAATATAATAATACACACACACACACACACACACACACACATACATATATATCCTTTATATATGTATCGGTGTTTTGTGCAAACTATTGTGGGCAACAGACAATGGCGTCCGTCTTCGCCAGTCCATCAACAGGCAGTGAGACGTAAAAGATGCGCGTTCGCTCTCTCCAATGTAACGTGGATAGTGCTAGGCGTGGCTGGAGGGGGCGTCAGCAGGGTTAGGGACAGGGGCGTGGCATCAATTGTGGCGCAGTGACATCTTTCGGTATAGATAAGCGCCCATGTCTTTGCCCAGTGATAAAACAATAACAAGCATTGTGGCTTTTGCATTGTTCCTACGCCACGTTGCCAGTTTTGCGTCTTTCGTTAGCATTTTCTATCAGCGCATGTGTGTGTGCGTGTGTGTGTGTCTGCGTGTATGTGTGTTAGCCCTAGAGCTGCCAAGTCAGCTTTTTACCGTCAGAAATGGCATTTTTTAAAGCTCAATTATTTTCCAAGTTTTTCTTTCAAAATTGCAATAAAATTCAAATTTTTCTGTTATGTTCATTAATTATTTTTATAGAAATTTGATAAGTGTATCCTATTTTTTTTAATTAATAAGGCTTTTGTTTGCAATTAAATGTAACAAAATTAATCATATAATTATAATAGTTTCTTTAAAAAAAATTGCAACGTTTTTTTAGCCATTTTTTTAATACTTTATACTTTTTTATTACAGCAAATGGTTGGCAACACTGCTAAGTTGGTGCCACTGTATGTGTATGTGTGCGTGTGTGTGTTTTCTACAACATTTATTTCGAGCAGAGGCAACTGCTTGTTTTCTGCTTGCCTTCCCTCTGTTTTGTTGCACGTTATCATTGTTGTTGCAGCTGCAGTTTTCTTGCAACGCAATCGACAGACACATGTGTAGCTGTCGGCGAGTGTGTCTGTGGCTGCGCCTGTGTGTGTGTGTTATCTGCTCGACAGTTGTGTGCAGTTTATGCAAGACTTCTGCATACACCTTGAAGCTGCAAATGGAGCAGGGGCAGAGGCAGGGGCAGCCGCACCTCGTGCAGCGTGCAACGAGCACAATTTTTGCATTTGTTACAAATTTCAAATGGATTTTTCTGCTGTCTCCAGCTGTCTCTGTCGCTCTCTCTCTCTTTCTCGCTTGCTATCTCTGTCTTTTTTACGTTTTTGCACATGGAATTCGTTGCGTTTACGTTTCGTTACGTTTTGGCCGGGGATTATTTGGCTTTGGCAGTAGCAGCAGCGCATGCATTAGACAAATATCTACTCGACTTGTATTTATATTGTTTATTTTGCAGTGTCTTCCCTCCTCTCTTTCTCGTTCTTCCTTTCCCCTCTCTGTCTACTTGTTTTTAACTGCTTCGCTTGGTTTTTTTTTGTCAACAGCTTTGTTCTTGGCTCGAGCAAATTGTTATGCCATGTTTGCCAAATACTTTGCCACGCTTGTTCTGCTGCAACACTCGAGCGTGTGCTGCATGCCACATGCCACAGATGCCGCATGCCCCGCCCTGCGCAGCAGCAGCTGCGCCATCGTTGTGGCCGTCATTATTATGGATGGCTCCATGGCTCCACGCCGCGCTGTTTGTTAACTTGAAAAGGCCAAGCAAATACGACAGTTTCCACTTGCCACTTGCCAGTTGCAAGTTGCAGGCGTTCTGTGTTGCATGCCACACGCTGCCGGCTTAAAGCTGCAAATCAAGCTGTCGGTTAAAGACTTGGCTGGCGTTTCAATTAGCTCAAGAAAAGTGGCCAGCCGCAGACATAGCCCGAGACTCGGAGCCAGCAGTCGCCTGATCCCCAGCATTTCCATCAGCATTTGCATTTGCATTTGAGCCAGATTCGAGTTGGCGGTGTTGCTGCTCTTGCTGCTGCATTTGCGGTTGCATTTGTTTTTGTTTGCAGCTCGTTTGGCAAATTCCCCGAGTCCAGCAAATGCCTCTGGGCTGCAGCTTTTGTCTGTGGTGGCAGCAATCTTCTCCTCACAAACCCCGCCGTACCCCTCTTCTTAATTTCCCACCCTTCAATTGGCCTTTGGCACATACTAATAGGCATTTGCAGCAGGCTGAGGGAAAGACAAGGCTGCTAATTTATGCGCACGCACGCAGCGATTCGATTTCTGTTACGTATACGTAATATTTGCCTGCTGAGTTCAACGGGAAAATTGCCAGTACCACGATTTTCTTTCTTTTTCTAGTACGTATACGTAATATTTGCCCTGTAAAATATGGCATTATTATCCGACACCATTTGTCTATAGTTATGTTACGTGCTTCTGCACACGCTGCGTATACACAATATGCCTTAAAGTGTGCTATGGCTTTCATTTCGGAGTCATTTCTACTTTCTGCTGCAGTTAATTAAAGGTGAGAGTAGGCGAAGAGGGAGTCAGAGTCAAATATGCTGAGCAGAGGAGAGAGGAGTGCATATCCATAGAGTTGGAGACATAGAGCAAACGCTAGGGAGTTGAATAGGGAGAGAAGCAGAGACTAAAAGCTACTCCCCCCAGTGTTTGACTTATTTTTGCAAATAATTACACTTTGATTGCCCGCACACACACACACACACACACACACAGGGATCTCAAATTTCATTTTTCATCTATCATTTTCCATTTTTCGTATTTCGCATTTTCCATTTCGATTTCCGATCTCGACTTTTTGATTTGCTAATGGAGCCTGCCAAATCCCAACCTACTTCTTTCTCTTTCTCTCTCGCTCTCTCTCTCTCTTCATTCCCGCTCTGCAGAAAGTCATTAGCAAGTCTGGCACTTTATTTGCTGCTCATTAAATTCAACACCCTGGCAAAAACTTGTCCAGTGGCATTGTTAACGCAGTTTTAAGCCAGTCCAAAAAAAAAGCGAGAAAAGCAAAGAGACAGAGTGAGAGAGAGAGAGAGAGAGAGAGAGGGAGAAAAACCCAAGCGAGAAAACAATGAAAAAACTCATAGCAAATTATAAACTAACCGCCAGTGGCAGGGCCAACTTTTCGGGGGGGAAGTAAGAGCAAAGGAAGCGAATGCAGAGGACCGGGAAAGGCGGCGACGTAGGGACCAGAGGAAGTGTCTCACTTTTTGCCAGCGATTTCTCGTGCGCATTGTTTCAAGGACTTTTGATTCGTCGCCGTCGCCGCCGTCGTCGGCGCCGTCACATTCACACTCGACGTGCTTAATGAGTTTTCCTCGCGAAATTTTCCTTCAGGTTCATCACTTTTGCAAGTGCAGCATTGCAGTTTTCTTGCACCTGCCCTGGGAATGGGGACAGGGCATAGGGAACGCGCCACTGCAGCGCACTGTCAACAGCAGGCGACATAATTTAAAGCGCAGCTCTAGTGGCATTTCGACTACAAGCACTCGACCTGCCCCTGCCCCTGCCCCTGTGCTCCAGCTGCTGCCCCTGCTCTGGCCGCAGTTCCCTCGGGCTGCATGCAAATGCCAACTTAAGTTGATTTTAAGTGATAGAAAAACAACAAGCAGCAGCCGGAACAGCCCCAAGATGATGCCCCAAAAACCCTTTAAGAGCCAACATGCAGCTCAGGTGCAGAGACAGAGAGGACGAGAGAGAGGAGGAGGAGGGCGAGAGGTTGCAGGCAGTCACTTCGAGTATGCTGCTCAGCGTCAACGTGATCTCTGCTCGGTTACAAGCGGCGACTGTTGAGTCTCTATGAAGGAGCGGCAGCGGCAGCAGCAGCAGCAGCAGCAGCAACTCGACTCCCACTCGAGCAGCCACTTGACTCTGCTCCCTCTCCTCTCTCTTCTCTCTTCCGCTCTTTCTCTCTGCCCTGAGTTTGCTCAAGTTCTGCGACATAAAAGTGAAAAGCATTTAAATATAAAAGAAGCTCGCACACAAAGCAACGAGTGGGCGTGGCACTTGATAATTTCTTTGCCTAGATTGGGTCTGAGCTGCAACTGGAACTGGAGTCGGTGCTGGAGCTGGAGCTGGAGCTAGAGCTGCAGTCGAACTGCTCATCGATTCCGCGCAAATGCGCAAATTCAGTTTCAGTTTAAGCAACTGTGAAAACTCGAGTGGCATTTTCCCCGACTTCATTTGGCATTTCCCATTAAGATTTTCACTTTCCCCGCATTTCCCTTCTACTTACCATTGTGCATGGCGACGCTCTTGTCCTCGACGCGACTGACGTAGCAGCAGAGCTCGTCCTGGCGCTCGGCGTTCTCGATCAGTTCGGCCTCCACGGAGAAGCCCCACATCTGCTCGAGCGTGGTGCGCTGCAGCTCCACCTGGTACAGGATTTTCATGCAGACCTCGACGAACTCGTGATTGTGTAGCTGCAGCAAAGTTGCAAAGTGCGAAAAATGAAAGAAGAAGCAGAGAGAAAATTTGTGTAAAATTAGCCACAGTTCGTGTAAGTATTTTGCGCAGTATTTTCCTAGTTTTCGCAACGCTTACCCTCCCCTCTCCCTCCCCCGGCAGTTTTCCCAGTTTATGCTGTTGTTCGTTCCCACAGCGAGTTTCGATAAATTTCGCCGCAGCCGCGCAAAGTTCTGTTTTAATTCGCAATTTATTGAGCAGCCGCCGAAAAAGTTTGTGCCGGCGCTGCAGCTGCACTTTGACCTGGCAATATTTACAGCTTGTTGTTCGGCTCGAAACTTTTTAAGCACTTAGCGCAAGGGGCGTGGCCAGGGGCTGTACTCTGCTGACTTGGCAGTTCGAGTTTGAGAAATGGCAGAGAGTGCGGACTAATCGCCCGCTAAGTGGCAAAACATTCGCAAGACGCGACAGCCAGGTGAGAGCGCTGAAAAGCTACAGGCAGGCTCGACTCTAAAATACCGTGCAAGCAATTTGTTAAGTTTGAGTTTCATGCTAAATATTGAGAACTTCAGTTTATGGAATTCTAAATTGCTTTCTTGTTGTTACTTTGCCACGCCTTATTTTTCACATTTACACAGATCTTATATACCATTATTCATTTTGAAATTGCGCACAAATCACAGCTCCGCAATCCTTCTGAGCTGTGCTTTCCTCTCTTTTCCCTTCCCGCACAATTGCCCTTAATTTCGCAGCAAACAACAAACACGTGCGCAAAGTTCAAAGTTCAATCGGCAAATTGGCACTCGCACCACACACACACACACACACACACACTTTGTCTCACACACACACACACACACACTCGCACACTCACACACATAGCCAGCTGCTACTTACATAATTTTCAATCAGATCATTGCGATGTGGCACAAAGTAATTGTGATCCTCCATGTCACGTCGCTTCTTGACGCGCACAAAGTGCTCCATGGGATTGAGGTTGCGACGGGCGCAGGCGCTGGCGAGGAATTCCTCCACAGACATCGCGTCACGTAGATAAACTGTCGAGTAAGCATTGTCGGGCATGGCAACTTTGAAGGTTTTTTCCGGCTCGTCACGTGAATTCATCTGGAAAAAGGCAGAAAATTCGATTGGATAAACAGGCGCTGGCACACCAGACTCTCTCACACACACACACACACATATGTGTACAATGTCATTAAGCTTGTTGTTGCTAGATACACACACACACACATACATACGGAAGTGAAAATTGAAAAATAGCAAAAACACATTTCTACCCGAGGAAATGTAATGAAAAACGTCAGCAGCAGGCAAGCAGCACTCGCAGGCAGCGCCAGTCAACGGACTCTGACGACAGACAGACGAAGAGACGAGCAGACACACAGACAGGCAGACAGATGCAGAGGTGGACCAGAGACGAACGCTGCAGCGCGTGCAGTTTGAAGAAAACTGAGTTAAAATGCTTAACGGGACCCTCTCTCTCTCTCTCTCTGTCTTTCTCTTTCGCCCAGCCAGTGTTGGTTAATACATCCGTTGAGAGGGGGCGACGCTACAGTTTGGCCAACTGGTAAACGAATCAGGCGCCCAGCTGCCAGTTGTAGCCGGCTGCAAATTGCATTTGTATTGGCAGCGCCGTCGATGGCTTTGCTGCCTGACTAACTTTGGCTGCAGGCAGCTTCACAGGTGTAGCACACACGCACACAGAGACACTCACGCACACACACATACGGCACACGGCACAGTGCACATTGCACACTGCACACTGCACGCTCGTTCGCCTGCAGTTCTGTCAAACGTTCGCTGTGTGCACGACAATTGAATTAGTTTGGCAGTTGCAAAACTCGCACAGACCCACAACCATGCACTCACAGACATGACACACACACACTCATACACTTGCACATGCAGTGTGCGAACTTGCAACGGCAGGCATGCCACATTTACATGCACATCCGTCAGGCTGAAGCTGAAAGGAATCTTCGCATTGCATAACAATCGGCGTGTGCCTTTCGCGGCACATACTACGTGCACACATACAGAGGCAGAGACAGCGACACACACAAACACCCACACACACACACACACATACATAGCAAGCGTATCGCAAGTCTGGGCAAGTCATTATGCCGCAGCAAAATCAATAATAAATATGTAATGCAAGCGCTTTTTCGGCTGTCAACTTGGTATTCATGCCTCGTGCCCCACCTCGCCCCTCCCACGCGCTGCATGCCCCATGCCGTGGCACAAGGAAATGAATTCATTTGGGCGCCTCTGTTTGTCCTTTTTATTGTGTGTCGTGCAAGAGAAATTGCAAATTATAACAGTAAACAAGTGTGAAGAGCGGAAGCAGAGACGCAGAAGACAGAGATTGAAGATTGAAGCGTTTTCGAATTGATTGAAGCTTCTACATCAACTTGAGTAATAAAGGAAGTTAGCTGCAAACTGCACTGAAGATTCAAGCAGCTGCTTTAAGTTCACTTTCAGCTTTATGGCAACTCAATACAAATTACTTATCGAGCAGTTGCTCGGCATAATAAATTACAGGGTATACTGCAAGTTCAGATAGCATATTGAAGTAAATTTCGCTTTGCTTTCAATTAATCGCACTTTCTCCCTACGATTTAATTGCTCTATTTACAAGCCTGCAAAAATTACAGGGTATCTCTGTATCACTCGCTCCCTCGCTCGTAAATGCAGTTTCCATTTCAAGCTCTGTTCTGCCTCATTCACTTGCCTGCTGGCAGCAACTTTCAGCCATCGATTAATGAACTTTTGCTGCTTAATGCCACAACGAGTTGCACAAGTTGTTGCCTGCAGCGAGCGTGTATCTGTGTGCGTGTGTACGTGTGTGTGTGGCAAGTCAATTTTCAGTTGTCCTCTCGTTGCTTAATTCAATTGCAAGTTATCGTCGTTGTTGTCGTTGTTGTTGTTGCAGTTGCAGTTGCCGCTGCTCTTCGGGCCAATTAAATGCGTCGTGGCGAAAATTGTTTAAAGCCTTTTTGCACAATTTTCCACCCGTGGCCTTTCCACCGCTTCATAATTGCCAACTGCGTGTGTGTGTGTGCGTGTGTGCACCGTGGACACCTTTAATTTGATTTCATTTCATTTTCAATTGCGATTTCTGCTGCATTGCAGCTGACATGCTGGCAAATGAAAAGCCACACACACACACGCACACACGAACAGCAATGGCAACTGAAGTTGACTGCGCAAAAATATAAACCAAATCAAATGCACATTTTTCAAATTCATTGAATTTCCAGCTCAGCTCAGCGGGCAGCGGCAGCAGGCAGCAGGCAGAGCGCAGCTCAGCAGTCTCATTTTACATTTTACAAACATTTTGTATTTATGCGCGTTTGTCGTTGCTTTTGTTGTTGTTGTTGTTGTTGTTGTCTCACTTGTTATACCGTGCAGCCATTGAGAGTGAATAAAACTGCTGCACTGAGTTTGTGTAGGTCTGTGTAATAGGAAGAAAAAAGCGTCTCAAAATAAATAAAATGTATAAACATTCCTGCTCAGTCTGGCTGCCTGTTTGTCCGTTTGTTCGCCTGTCCGTTAGTGTCTATAAACAAACAGAGCTCAGCTATTACTAGAGCTAGCGATATTAAAGTTGGCATGAAGAATCTGCAACAACATACGCAGCTCTAGTTTATTTCAGTGTTTCTGTTCTACGTTCAACTTGGCCGTAAATAGACTTTTTTAATTGAAACCTCAAGTTTTCAACGAAGTTCTATAGTTTTAATATTAAAATTAAACAAGTGTAAAGCTAACTTTAATGTTGATCCTTGCTGCAAGTTTCAATCCGATCGGACAAGAAACACACAAGTTATAGCAGAAAGCAGTAAACAGTGTGAATGGTATCTAAGAGTCGAGTGCGCTCGACTGCGGCTTGCTTTACTTGTTTTCCCATGCATATTTCTGGCTTCACTGGCGACGTCGGCAGCGACGGCGACGCCGACAGCGGCTGCGGCTGCAATTGTGCAGCGTTGGCAAATTTAATTGGAAATGAAGTGTGCACGCCTCTGTGCACTGTGTGACTGTCTGTGTGTGTGTGCGTGTGTGTGTGTTAGTATCGAGTGCAGCGTATGAGATTATTTTGCCAATAATCGAAACAAATTGAATTTATGAAATGAATTTCATTATGAATCCGAGTAGATGCGAAATTGGCAACTCTAATTGAAGCTTATCAAATAACCAGCATCAACAGCATAACGAGCAAAAAGCGAGACAGCGAGACAGAATTAGACAGAGATGGCGAGACTTGGAGCTGCTTTAAGGCTGACAAGTCAGCAGGCCAGGCCAGTCTGCTAGCAGTTATCAAGGACGCCTGCAACAAATCGCAATTAAACCAGGCTGCTGCTTGCCACATCAGCTCTGATCTATAATGATATTTTCGCATCAAATTTGACTTTATAAAAGTGTTTGCAGCTTTCTTTGCTGCAGATTGAGTTGAGTTGCGCTCGGCTTAAAGTGTTTACGCTGCGTATGCGTAATGCGAGCAAAGCCTTTAAACTGGCAAACAGAGCTCTGATTTTGTTTAACTTATTTTGTTCTCCTATTTGATATATTTCCTGCATTTATTTATTTTCGTTTTATTTGATTTTTATCGAATGTTTGTGTTTTTTGATTGCGAGTAGCCTTCACTTGGCCGCAATTGCTTTCCGGTTTCGAGCTGCATTTGTAAATTGTAAACTGTTTGACTGTCCGCCTGTCTGACTGTTCTCGACTCTCCCAATGCTAAAGTCGACTCTTAAAAACGGAAATGCGTGCTTTATGCAAATATTTGCCAAACTTCGAATTAGTTTTCTCTTTTTTCCAGCTTTTTTGCAGTTGGTTTTTTTCTTTGCGGGAGTGCGGGGGCAGGGCAATTTGCCTAATGGCCTCGCAGCAGCGTCTGGAGTCTCAACATATTTTTGCGGCTTCATAAATTTGTTTTTCTAATTCCTGATGGCCATTAAATTTAAATTATAAAAGGCCGCGCAATCTGCTAAAAATACATTAGAGCTGTGAGCGAGCAGGCGGGACTGGACGCTGGCGACACATTGGACTCGGTCCAGTGCTCGCATTAGCGCTCAATTTGGCTTTTAATGCCGTTTCCGCTGCCTTAAATACAAATTCAATTATTCAAACACACAAACACACTAATACACACACACTCACACACACACACGCATACAGTGGGCTATAAAAAGTTACACGGCGTCATAAAAGCGTTTTAAAATTGATATAATTTTATTACTCATACGCCCTGTGGTCCCAAAACACATACAAACTCACACACACTCGCACTCACACACAGACAGACAGAACTTACCTGCATGGAGCGGCGACTGGAGCCGCTGTTGGAGCGCGACAACATCGGAGGTCGCCGCTTGGTGGCCCCACGTCCGGCCAACAGATTATTGAGCAGCGAGGGCGAGCGGGCGCAGATGAAGGCGTGGAAAGAGGAGACCGTAAAAACGCCCAGCTTGTTCAGCGTGTTCTTCGTGGGACGTGACACATGTGTGAGCAGCGACTGCAATGGATATATCGAGAATAAATATATATATATATATATTATGTTCAGATAAGGAAACTTGAGAGAGCGTGCAATAAATTCATTATATCAGCAGAATTTAATCTAGACAGGGGCATGCAAAGGGAAAGGGCCACTTCGGTAATGAGAAAATCTCAGCAAATGTTTAAAATATGTTTTAATAATGTATATATATATGTATATGAGTGTGTGTGTGTGTGCGTGTGCCTTCTTCTTAATTATGGAAAAAGAAACTCAGCTCGATGATTAATTTCGGTCATCATTCAATGCGATATAATTAATATTGCAATGCATGAAGACAGCCCCTACTCAACATTTACTGTCCTGTTTATATGTGTATGTGTGTATACTGTATGTGTGTGTGTGTGTGTGTGTGTGTGCTGTGCAAATAGCCCCGCGGTGCATGCCACTTGCAGCTGAAGTTGTTTGAGTTTTGCGGTTATTAATAATAAATGTGGTTGCTCTTTCTGTGAGTTCTTGACTCGAGTCGAGTTGAGAGCCGTGAGTGCAGTTACCCTTAACCCCTCTGCCCTTCTCGGTTGCCTAGGTTCCCCTACTCCCCCCCCCCCCTTCTTTGCGCATAAAAAGCGCAATTAACTTGCAACCCTTTTCGTCACCCATCAACTTGCCCGGGCGAAAATCTTTTTAATGCTGCGCAAAGTTCGAGCTGTGCTTCGGTTTGTGTTGTTGTCGGTGTTGTTGTTAGTTCTGTGTAATGCCCGTCGTGACGCTCTTTGACCCTTTAAGCTGCAGCTCATTTAAGGCGCTTAAATTGTGTTATGGAGATTAATGTTGCACGTCTCGGATTCGCCTTGAGCTCAAGTCGCCTTGAGTCGACTTCTTTGAGCCATTCAATTGCCAACCCATGCCATTGTGTATAGGTATAAGTAGGTAAAAGTAATTACAGACACCACGAGCGGGAGGCGGGGAGAGGGAGGCAGAAGTAGACTGGCCCGAAAAGGTTTTATGGCCGCGCCCAACAGAATTGTGGTCGCGTCGGGTTCGAGTTCGAGTTGTCTTTTAATCGCCGCTATGGCCGTGAATCTGGTTTTGATGTTTCACGAGTGTGAGTCGGACTTAATCCCACTATGGCTGGGGGTTTTTAATCAATCTCAACCGATGCTGATGCATTGTGCGAACTTTAAGCAGCTTATAAACAAGACTTGTGTTGTCGCTGTCGTTGTCGTTGTCGTCCCAGTTGTTGTCCTTGTTGATTATACCCTTTGAAGGTGAGTGTGTTTGCTTTGCCTGCGCTCCGATACAGGCAGAGGCAGGCATTTGCACTTTTTCCTGTCATTGCTTTGTTCGTGCAGCTTAATTAATTTTCGCCTCAAATCGGAAATAGCTTTAATTGTATTGCATGTGCAGCTGCAGAGTCGAACATAAATCTGCTAAACAATGGAGGGCTTAAAATATGAAAATTGATAAAGGAAAGAGACTCAATTGCCGTGGCATATACACGAACAAAAGGCTGAGTAAACCATTTTAAGGGAAATTATATTTCCTGAAAGTCAAATGCAGTTGCAGTATTGTATTGAGCTTAAAGATGGCAAGTAATTACCAGTAGACTCTTACTTTCTGCAAAAGAAAGTTGATTTTAATGCGCTCAAGAGTTGGAAATAATTTCTCACAGGAAATTAAAATTAATATGCTCTTTGCAAAAATATATGTAATTGCGCTGAGACTTTCCTTTGTAGATAAAGCAACTTGTGAGTAACGAGTAAGCAAATTTTATGGGAAATAATATTTTTTTTAGCGCAAAAGTAGGAAATACTTTATGGCAAAAAACAAATGTGCCCTTACAATCAAAAGTTGGCAGGAAAATAAATATTTCTTTGCTGCTTTTCGGAAAATATTTCCCTAGCGCTAAGAAGTAGGCAACACTTTATGTAGGAACATTGCGCTGAAAGGTAGGCAACACTTTTTATTGCCTGTGCAACTATCGCATAAACTGTTGCTCCTGCACGACTGATGCTGAGTCTGAGTCTGAGTGAGACATTAAGGGCTGCAGAGCCTTAAATTGATATAAAAGTATATGTAATTCTGATGGCATCATTTCCTTTGCAGTGCACGCCACCTGTTACTGCCCGTTATGCACTCGAGGAGCACGGCAACTACTTTGCATTGAATAGCAGTTTGTGGCACTGTGGCACGCACTTTATCACCTTCAGCTTCAGCTTCAGCCACAGCCAGAGCCAGAGCCAGAGCTAAGTAATTCAAATTGACGCTATCTCAGCCACATAATGTGAACTTTCCGCTGGCTTCCTGCGTCAAGCTCAAACAAATTGCTGCAGGCAGGCAGGGGGAGTGCGCAGCGGTTAGATGGGGTAAGGGTTAAGGGGGGTAGCGAAACACACGGATTACTCACCTTGGGATTGGGCAGCTCGCCGCTCTGCAGCGAGGCCATGTAGCAGCGCAGTCGGAACTGTTCGCAGTGCAGGCGCTCCAGGTTCTCCTCCCACTGCAGAATCTGTGTCTGAATCTGATGGCGTGTCTCCTGATCGGTGACAACTGATTGCTGCAGCTCAGCCATGTGCTTCAGCTTGTGATCCTGCAAATGGAAAACGGCAGCATACAGAACAGACGTTAGAAACGTTAGAGACATAACCAACACACATACGTACACACACACACACACACGCACAGGCAAAGCATGCAGAGGCTGCCTGGCACTCGTGACGCTTATGAAAGCACGGCTCTAGCATGGGGCATGGCATCATTAGCATTTCATGGCAGCAACTCTACAGCAGCAGCAACTATTGCTGCCGCTTGTCCTTGTTGTTGTTGTTGCTGCTGCTGCTGGTGCTGGTGCTGCGGTTGCTGCCATTTGACGAAAATACATAAATCACGCGTCATGTGCAGCAGCATTTTTCGTTGGCGCAATTCAAATATCTCTGCTCCGTCTACGTCTCCCTGTGCGTTGGCAATGCACCAACTTTGACACACAGACACACACACACACACACACACACACAGCAGTCTTTGGCATCGTTAGCCACACACACACATGCACACACGCACACATGTGCAACACATGCCCCTGTTTTCATTACAAATAACGTTTGACTTCCGCCGCAGCGCGTCCCATCAGCAGCAGCAACTAGGCAACATGCGCTTCCTAGTTGCCACGCCCCCTACACACTCTACCCCCCACCACCACCTCCACCCATCCCCTCACTCAGTCTATCTCTGCTCTCTGGCGCTGCAATCCCACTTTCACGTGGGATTCTACACGCTTGCATAGATTTCATGGAGCACGTGATTGTTTCATTTTGGTTGCTAGAGTTTTCCCTCTTCTCGCTGCTGTTGCTGTTGTTGTTCTTTCTCTCGTTGTTGTTGTTGTTGTTCTTGTTGTTGTTGCAGCATTGCATTCAGCTCGTGTAAGCTGACAATTATTTGCAGATGCAGCTGCCACTGCAGCGGATGCAGCGGGCGTAGCCGTGGCAACATCCAACCTGAATGGGCACTTTCGATGTTCGACATTTTAATGAATGTGTACACATAAACAGCAGCAGCAGCAGCAACTGCACACACACCTTCACACACACACATACACACCTGCACACACACACCTGCGCAGGTGTTTGCCACTCGCCAGCCCCGTGCATGTTGAGCTCGGCATTGTTTACTTTACGTGAAATAAATCATATTTGCGGCATTTTGCTGCGCGCATGTGTGCATGTGTGTGTGTGTGCCTGTGCGTATACGTAATGCGTGTACTTAATATAACAAGTAAGTAAAGCTACAGGCAAGCCAGCGCGACCCTTTAGATACCATTCAACAATTGCGAAAGAAGTTCACTAAGCTGCGAAGTGTTAGCGAAAAAGCTCTAATATTTTTATAATATTAGCTACTTTTTTTTAGATTTACGGGGGCGTTGAATGTGCCATACAAAGTGTGAAATATAATGGAGCTACGTATGGTATACAGAAAGTTGCATGCCTAATTTCAAGTCTCTAGCTCTTGTAATAACTGAGTTCAAACAGCTTAATATACCCTGTGGGTATATTTAAGTAAGGTGAATATTTTTTAATATTTTTTTTTATTGACGTGTTGGTCATCCGTTGATGTCGATGGTCGTCCGGAGCGCTTCAAGTCATCAACATGTTCCCGACCCTCTTTGAAGTCTTTGTACTACTTATAATCATTTTTTTGGGACATGGTAGAATCACCAAAGGCCATCTCCAAACTTCTTCAACGTTTTCGCAGCCGAAATTTCAAGCCGCAAACAAAATATGATGGCACTTCTCTGCTCAAATGCACTCTTGATTGTTTGGTAAACAAAAGCGTAAATATAGTACTCATACTGACATTGACATGAAATTCCCGCCAAATGCCATCAACAGTCCTGCCAACTCGAGAAAAAAAGAACTAGTTCGCCATCTCAAGCCCACGAATTTTAAATTGAAAATTCACCTTACTTTTTGCTCACAGTAGTATGGCATGCCAAACCTCCTGTTACATACATGTGCACAAAGCCAGTATACCTTTCAATGCATGTATAGTTTCAATGATTGAATTGCATAATAATAGCCTGCCAGCTATTTGCATGCGATTGTAATCACATCGAGCTGGCAAAATTGAAGCACTTTCTATAAATATTTTGCCAGAAACTGACAAATCGAATCACCATAATCAGCCATAATTTGCGCTCAGTTTCGCATTGTTCTCCCTCGCTGTGTGCCATAGTTGAGGCTGCACTTTATCTGTCGGCAGAAGCAGGCTGCTTTGACATTCCTAATTAAATGCCATCAACTCGAGACAAGGGACTGCTGCTGCTGCTGCTTCTTCTTGGTCGGCTGAGGGGCTGAGGCTCCATCATTTGCCACTTAATGAGCTCATCTGCAGCCTGACGATTGTCATTGCGAGTTTAACGAGCAGCACAACAAGCTCAAGTCAGAGTCGGAGCTGGCGTCGGATTCGGCTTAATGACGGCGTATTTATTTGTGCTTGCAACTTGCCATTAGAGGCGAGGCGAGGCAAACAGACTTGCAATGGGCACTTGCAACAGTTGCAGCTGGCAACAGGCAAAGAGGATAATTAATAAGCCAGCTCGAGTGGGCCTCAGCTGCTGTGGGCGTGTCTCATTTGGGGCAACATTTGGCAAGTGAAATTCGCAATTATTTGCGGCCGCAAAACGAGGCAAGAAACAGCAGGCGACACACAGCAGCAGACGCCGCACGTAACGTAATATGCCGCCATAAAGACAACGTGACACAATCGTTGCCTCTCTCTCTTACGCATTCACACATGCTCTGTCTCTCTCTCTCTCTCTCTCTCTCTCCCTCTCTGTCTGTCGACTGTTTGTGCTGGCGTCACGTTGCGCATTTCATGGTTTAATGGCAATGTTAATTGTCGTGTAATTGCAGGCGATTGCATTGTAAATTCACGCCACTCGGATTGTTATCGATGTTATCGATTGCTGCGACACATGCAACGCGCAGCTGGCACCTGTCAGGGGAAGTAGGAGTGGCAAGTCAGGGAGAAGGGAAGCGGTAGCTGTAGCTATGCCTGTCAGCTCGATTCCTTTTACCTAACAGCAATTTTATTATTGCTGCTGCTGCTGCTGTTACTTTCTGTGGTTTCTCGCTCTCTCTCTTTCTCTCTCTCTGTCTGTCTCTTTCAGTTTAGTTAGGTTTTACTATGCCTCCCCCCTCTGCTCGCACTCTGCTGCTCTACTCCTGTTGCGCTGTGTCTGTTGCGCTTTCATTAAGCGGCACTCGTGTAGGACTCCCCATGCGCACATTTCTGAGTTGCCCCGGACTCAAGTAGGCGAACTCTAGTTGCGAGTGCCACTCCTTCGTCCTCTGTGCCGCCTGCCTTCCGTGTCCTGCGTGTCGTCCTGTCGCTGGCATTGCCATTGCCGCCATTGTCGTACTGTCATTTCCGCTTCCTCAGTTTGGCTCGACTCGAGTTCAGTCGAGTTGAGTTCATGGTGCGTTTCGCTTCATGTTTGTCTTGTGGTTGTTTGTCTCCTCCCCGTTGTTGTTGTTGTTGTTGTTGTTGCTGTTACTGCTGCTGCTGCTGCTGTGATATATGTTTACCCGAGAGTACAATTAAAAAATACATTTCGCCATTGTTGTCATCGTCATCGTCAGCGTCGTCAGCTACAGCTTCAGCGTCGCATGACAAGCCAAAGATGCCGCAAATAGCAAAACCACAGCAACCGCAAAAACCACCAGAACAACAAAAACAACAGCAATAACAACAACAACAACAACAACAACAACAATAAGCGTAACCGCAGCGCAACAAGCGTGTGGGCAACAATGCCTGAAATAATAATAACGCTCAACTCTCGTGACTGATATCAGTTCTTTGCGCTGCTAATGGCCTGCCTGCTCCAAACTCTGCCTCAGCCCCTGCCCCGCCCCCACCGCGCGGACTCTGCTCTGCTCCTTCGATACGTGAACTGCTTGCCGCTTTGTCTCACGATCAATTAAAGCGCGCCGCGAGAGAGTTGCACAGGCCTGGCTCCCGCGAGGCTCATAGCTCTCACAATGCCAGCGGTCCGACGGGGCGTATGCACAACGCAGCGAATTCTGTCCGTCAGAGAGCCGAAAAAACAATTTGTGTGCGCACTAGAGAAGTCACTGTATATGATTTATTTTATATTGATATTTTCTATTTAACTTTAACTTTAAGGATTATGTTTGGTTTGATACATCAGAGTAAGACTTTGTTTTTATAAATATGTTGAAATTGCCAGTAAAATTAAGCAGCTTAATACAAATTTTATTTAAGAAAAAAATCGATTAATTTTTTTTTTTGGTTGTTGCCTCAATTTTGTAATGTATTTCTGTGCTTCGCATTGGCTGCTCAGGGGAGTTGCTTGCAATTTGTGAGTACGCAGGCCTGAGATGTTCAAAAATGCCATGCGACAGCAGAAAGAGTCTATTTATGAGAACTGTCCGTTTATGAGAGTTGTCCGTCCCTTGGGCTGCCTACTCATTAGTTAGTGGTGCCGATAGCGCAAGCTTATTGAGTTGCAAGTTGCCCGCAGCAAGGCGCACTGAGCACACTCGGCGTATGCGCAATTTGAAATGAACTACAGCTGCAGCTCGGGCTTGGGCTTGGGCTTGGGCTTGGGCCTGGGCTCGGGGCAAAGGGCAGGACTTTTGACTTTGGCTGTGCATTAAATGCCTGCTCCATGGCACTTACAAAAAGTCAAATGTGAGGCCGACCAACCGCAAAAGTGGTCGGTGGTGGTGCAGTGGGCAGGGGGAGGCGGTGCCAGGGTGCAAATGTCAACAAAAGGCCTGCAAATTGTGTGCCAGTGTATGCGAGTGTATGTGTGTGTGTGTGTGCACATGTCCTGCATAAATGCTGACCACAAAATGATGGCACATTATATAGCATGTGTGTGTGTGCGGGAGAGGGAAAAGGGAGGTGGGGGCACTGGGCGAGGTCGGAAGGCGCGCAGGTTATGCGTGAAACGATCTAAGCCTAAGCCCAAAACTGGCGCCTGTTTGTGTTTGTGGCCACAAGCGAGCGCGCATATGTGTGTACGTGTGCGTGTGTGTTCGCCTGTGCTTGTGTGCAGGACATTTTGCTTTTTTTGCTGCAGCTTCCTCTTTCCCATGCTGCCCTTCGCCTGCGCTCATTGCTGTTGACAATTGAATTGAATTTGGCAGCAGAGGCAGAGGCAGCAGCAGCAGCAACTTTGCCACGCCCACATGCCAGACGCATAAAGCATATTTCTGCATGCAAAAACCAAAAATCCAAAAACAAATCAAAAGCCAAAAGCGCATTCGAGAAGGTCGCACAGAGTGCAGCAGCAGCAGCAGCAGTGCAGGGAGTGGCAGGGGGCGTGGCAACACCTAGCCTTAGTGTCAGGCTTCAGGTCCGGTCCGGTTGCAAACGGGCGACCATCTGCCTGGGCAGTTTCCTGTGCGAACTTGCGACCAAAAGTTGCAAAAATATTCGCACGTTTGCTGCAAAACAAAGCGGCGATGGCAGAGGGGGGGAGGAAGGGTATAGTAGGGGTTAGTTAGCGGTAAAGGGCAAAGGGCAAGGGAGGAGGTCAGCCCCCGCAACATGTGTGCGTGCTTTATGACGTTAGAACTCGGCTTTGCCCATATTTCTTGCCATAAATTCTTGCCATATTTTTCGCCAGCTTTTTTTTTTCAGTTTATGCCACGCCCACTAAAAGTGTCTGTGTGTGTGTGTGTGTGTGAGGGCTAGTTAAAGTTGCAGCGAATCGAGCTGTAAATTCTACGGTAATTATAAACTTTGCGCTTTCATTACGAAAAATTTGATTAAAAACAGGAGCAGGAGAGGGGGAGAGAGAGATAGGGATGCCGTGTGCGAGAGAGATAGCCAGCTGTGCTGTGCTGTGATACCGACAAGTTTCACGGGGAACCGAGCTCAGCTCTCAGCCTCATTGTTTCGCAAAAGTTTCCCCAGAGCAAGGAGAAAATTTCATATGGAAAGGAAAATCAACGCACTAATTAACCAAACATTTGCAACTTAACTAAATATGTATTTCATTACGGGGCGGTGGCTGCAGCTTGGGGGCGTGGCGGGCAACTGCCTGCTGGTTTGCCACTTTTTGCAGCTTGCTGTGGGTTTTATGGCTGTGTGTGTGTGTGTGTGTTTGCAATATTTCTCACTGCAAATGTGCAAGTTGCGCCGAGCTCGGGCCGCAAATTTAAGGATTTTGTCGGGCTTTAACTTAAGCTTAATTCGCAGGCAAATTAATTAATGGCTCGCCGGCTTTTTACGGGCTTTGAGCTGGGGCATTGTACAAATTGCTTGGACTATATAATGACTAAATAAAGAAGAGAAGAAGTGGGGGAAGAAACTGCTTCTGCAACTGCTCAAAGAAACTTCTGGGAATGTTCTTTGCGAAACTTGGCAAAGATTCTAGGCGAAGCGAGACTCTATGTACAGTATTTTCTATTAATAATTGATCGTTCCTAATAGGCTGGAGAGAGCCGCATCGAATTGATTTATTGTACAGTTGTCATTAAGTATTCCGTCTGATTTTTGTTAGTTTTAAAGATATTGAAATCAAACTCAGGACATTTTACTTTCTTACTACATTTCCTATCAGTTTTTTATCACGAAAACCTCAAAAATTTTATTGCAATTATAACAATAATTATTTGTATGGCATGTGATATTTAAATAAAATCAGATTGCCATATGCCATAGTCACAATAAAAATGAGCTGCGATTTATTAATCCAAAATTGTGTATACAACTTTTCCAGTGCTTTATATTTCTCTGCTGGCAGCAAAAATGTGAGCTGCCAGACAAGTTGAAACGCCACGAATTGTGTTAAACAATTAGGTCTAAACGTCGAATGCAGCATTTAATTAGCCCAATTATTCATGCCACATCGATGCGATTGTTGCAACAGGCAGCAAAAAATGCTGAAAAATGGGCAGAAAACAAGGAGAAAGACACGAGAGAAACGCGAGCGAATGCACATACAAAATTTAAGAGAAACAATTTAAAAACACGTAGTGGCTGTAGGCGTGGCAGGGGCGAAGGCGGGGTAGTAGCTGGTCCCGCTATTGAGCTGAAATGACAGCCGCCATTGCAAATTGAAAGCAGCAGGGGCAGGCCAGGGGGGCGCGGCCAGTCGGGGGAGACGGGCAAGTGAGCCTTGTTTAGACTGCGCTCCATGGCAATTGCACACGCAACCCACGAGCCACTGGGGAATAAAAACAGTAACGGGGCGCCTGTGTGTGTGTGAGTGTGTGAGTGAGTACGGGAGGGGGTGTGGCAGCAGGGAAGCCTGCCCGTTGTAGGAGTCGTAATTAGAGCGTAAAAACCAGAGCGTACGAAAAACCAAACGCGCTCGGGCAGCTACTACTACTTTTTGCTCTACTCTGCGACTGCATTGTGTGTGTGTGCGAGTGTGTGTGTGTGTGTGTATGTGTGTGTGTGCAAGTGCTTTATGCGAAAAGAAAAATAGATAGCTGGCGAAAAACTAGAAAAGCCAAAGCAAACGAAGCGAAGTGCCGTCCCCTCCCCCGTCTCCAACTGACACATATATGATTATTTCCGAAAGGTGACAGCTATAAAAAAGGGCAGACAAACAGGCTAGGGAGTGGGATGGGCGTGGCAGGCGCCCAGCTGCATAGCTGCACACACAAAGTAGAAGAAGTCGTAGACAAAGCGAGCGTAGACAACACTGTTGCGCTTTTCACGCTGCCACGCCTCCAAGCCTCCGCCTCCGCCTCTGCCACTGTCGCGTGGTCATAAAACGCCGCCTGATAGCAGTTGCCAGTAGGCAGCAGGCAGCAGGCAGCAGCCGGGCGCCCCGCCCACATGGCGACACCTTTTTAATTTCATTCAGGGCAGTCGAGCTGCCTCCCTCTCTCTCACTCTCTCTCTCTCCCTCAACATTCTTTTGTTTTACGACTTGGGTACTTTGTTTATCCGGCGGCACTTTAATAAGTCTCAGCCCCTTTCCCTCTCCCCGCCCCCTGCCGCTCCTGCTTCAACTGTTCTGCCTGCCATTCCCGCTCTGCACACAAAATTAATTAACAACAAATGCGAATGCAAATCCAAGTCCGAGCCAAGTCCGAATCCGAGTCCAAGTTGGAGCCTTCCTCCCTTTCTCTCACGCCCCCGCCTGCCCGTTCGAATTGTAATGCAAATGCAATTGCATTTTGCGGCCACTCCTGCAGCTCATTTAATTAATATTCATGCGGCTGGCCGGCCAGTGGGCGTGGCACACTCGAAAACTAAACCAGCCACGCTTCGAGTGACTCTCGCGACAGTCTCGAACAGAGCGGGCAAGGGGGCAGGGCTGGGCTGGGGTAGGTTGGTCGAAAGCAAAGGGCTCGAAAAACAAAAACGAAAATAGAAAAGTTGGCAAAGTGCATGGAAAAACGCGCAAGGAAGTAATTATGGTTTATCCAGCGGGACAGATAGACAACCAAACAGCAAAGGCAGCAACAACAAGTAAAGGAAATAAGGAGGAGGAGAGATTGAAGAAGGCAAAAGCCAAGGCGCAGAAGGTTCATAACATCAAACTTCAAGTTTACGTGTAAATGAGAAAAACTAAATTAGAAAAGGGCCGCAGCGACAGGAAGAGAGAGAGAGAGAGAGAGCGAGAGCGAGAGGAAAACTGCGACAGAGACGAATGAAGTCAAGGCGGGCTGTCAGACAGACAGACGGACGGACAACATAATTGTCTTTAGGAGTTTCCATAGAAAAGCAGCAACAAACCAATCAGCGAACAGGAAGCGAGGGAAAAGCGAGAGAAATTATATGAAAGAAAAACAACAGAAATGAGTAAAAATAATTTAGTTGCAAGTGGCGGGCGGCAACTCGATTAGATTATAGTAATGTATCTAAGCTGTTGCAAGTGTAGAGAGAAGCAGCGAGAAGACAGAGATATAGGAAGCTGTAACAACTGTAGAAAAAGAGGCAGACTTGCAGCTGTACTAGAATTTTTGAGGCTAAAAGAATTGTGTTCGAAATAAAATGAGTGAGCAGAGCGAAGAATTGAAAGAGAGAGCAAGGAAAAAAGAGAGAAAAAAATATATATACGATAAATAAATTATTAATTTAATTTAAATGCGATATTGATTTTTGCTGAGATCAACAAGAATAGAGACACAACTTAGCTTTTTATTAACTTCGCATCTTCACTATTCTTCTGCTTAGCTGATTACAAACATAGCGTATTGCAGCAGGAGTAGAAGTAGCGCCGTTGAGGCCGCACAATTTGCCATGCTTGCGCTGCAAATGACACGAGGCACAACTAAATAAACAAATGCAAAATAAAAATAAAAAAAAAGAAAAGTTTATGCAGCAGCTGCGGCAGTTGCAGTGTCATTCAGCTGCACTTCAAGCGGCTCCCGTGCCACTCGGCCCACTCCCCCCCCCCCCACCTGCTGCCCCCCAAGGAGTCTCTTCAGTTTATCCAGCCATTTATTGTGTGGCAAGTGCAGTTGCTTGTACTCGTCGGCGACTTGAGTTCTATTTGGTGTACTCAGTTCTCCAGTCTTCTCTCTGCTCTCAGATCTCTCCCGTTCCCCCCTCAAAATTCTCTGCTCTGTTTTGTGCTGCCTTCAAAGTTGCGCGAATAAATTGCACTGCAGTCGCGCACGCGAGAGGCAGGAAACAAATGTTGTTGCTGCGCGGCCGCGACGCGAAATTGATGGGGAATTGATTTGAAAGCAAATACATAAATGGAGCACAGACGCAGGCGGAGTGCGAGTGGCAGGGGAGCGGGGAGTCAGCAGTCGGCAGTCGGCAGCAGAAGCCAACTAAAACAGGCAGCGCATAAATCATTGGGGAACTCCGCTGAGAAATTGGCTAGAAATTGCGCTTGTGGCCGCGACTTTGCGAAATTGAGAAATTGCAAAGCAGGCACGAAAGAGAAAGAGGGCGGGGGCGGGGAGTGCTTGGCAAATGCGATTGTTGTGTCTTGTGAAGTTGAAGCGAGAAATCATCGCGAATTGATGTGTTCGTTCAATTTGGCTTCGTTGTTTGATTACTTGAACGAATGATTAGGTGGCGAAACATGCCAGCAGCCTGTCCTGCATATCAATGATATCAGAAATATCTGCGGCTGAGTGTGGCAGACTGAGACTGAGGCAGCGGCAGTGCTGCCAGCAAAATTGCCGGAAAACTGCTGAAAATTGTTATGAACATTACCGAAAATTTAGCTGATATATAAAATAAATGCTATAGGCATTAAATGAATTCTTTTAACTCATTGCATAATCATAGCATTATTTTAACATTTTCTAGTGAAAGAGAATTGAGATAAATTTTAAAAAAGGTACAGCAAACTGTATGGAAATTCATGCACAATTGAAAGTTTGAGTTTTAGTAAATTCTGATAGAGTTGCCAACCATTATTAAATAGTATAAAATACAATAAAAATAAATAAAATAAATAAATAAAAAAGAAAAAATAAAATAAATAAAAAATCGATAGCTGAAATCGTCTTCAAAGCGCCAACATCTAGCCACTAAATGGCCGAATTGGCAGCACTGAACAGCGCGTAGCAGGTCTTCTGGCGAACTCACTCCAATTGAATGAATGAGAACGGGGCTTTAGGATAATTGTATTGATTGATTTAATGGCGCTCACACTCTGTGTTGCTGTTGTTGCATCTTCAGCGCGATTGTCGAGCATTAAAAGTTGATTTCTGCGTGTTGTTTGCCAACTCCTCAATGCCGATATCCCCTTCCTTTCCCTCTAGCAGCTCTAGTCTCTCACTCAAGCTCTTTAATAGTTAATCCCATATGAAAGGCAACGCATTCTGCTCGCTTTTTGCTCTCCCGCGCGCGATTGCAAGTGATTTGCAGCGCGATTTCTCCTCCGTCAAGTTGCGAGTTCATAAATCAAGGAATTTGCATGTCTTGCTGCATATCATTCGTGTTAATAATGCTGTAGCTTTTGCGCTCGTGCACACACTCGACAAACACACACATGCACACCTGCACACCTGCCGGCACACACACTTGAATGCATGCTGAAGCAGCTCAACAATTTCCTCAAGCCAAAAAGCGCTCGACGACAATCCAAGTCAATATCCTCGCACACATCCTACTACTCGACATAATCGCCAGCAAATACTTTCACACGTCAGAGCTATTCACAGTGCGGGGTGGGCGCGCGAGGGCGTGGCATGCATTCACTTACCGATTCAATGGCCTTCTCCAGGCGAAAGATCTCCTCCTGCAGCAGATGCAGCGTGCCCGTTTTGCCGCGATGACGTGCAAATGCAGCGGCACAGGCGCTGTGTATGCTGTTCACCCAGTTCTCCAGCTCCACCTGCACGCCACAGAGAGAGAGAGAGAGAGAGAGTGTGTTAGAGAGTGATAGAGATTGAGCGGGTGGTTATTGTAGTTGTGGCAAATTGCAGAGCCAAATGCACCGCAAGCAATTTCGACGTCGTTCCCCAGCGCCAAATGTCGAATTCGTCGACGCTGTCAACGATGTTGTTGTTGTTGTTGTTGTTGCAGGTGTTGTTGTTGCTGTCCTTGTCGTTGCTATTGCTGTTGCTGTTGCTGCTGCTGCTGCTTGACTATCAGTTATGCAAATTTAATGACAAATCACTGAGGCGGCCAGGCTGAAAGTTTGGATTGGGGGCCAGGCCAGCTGAATGAATGAGCAGCGTATGCCTTTGAGACATGTAACAGTTTAGCTGAGGCACAAGGCCGGAGCACAGGATGAGCGAGAGAGAAATAGAGAAAGGGAGGGGTAGGCGGGGGTCTGTTGCAGGCAGGCAGGCAGGCAGCCATGCAAGCAGCTGTAGCTGCTGTTACGCTCAGGCGTTCAAGGCAATCTGCCAGTTGCCTGGGCCCGTTGCCAGTTGTCCTGCTCTCTGCAGCCTCAATCGCACTTTAAGCCTGGCGATTTGCATTTGAGCCATTTGCGGGGCTGCATCAGTTAACGCCTCAGTGTGCGTATGTGTGTGTGCGTAAGGTCTGAAAGCCCGCGAGCGCTGAACTCAACACCACAGCAGCAACAGCAGCAGCAACACACACACACACACCCACACACACATACGGCACACACAGGCGCTTGATATGCTTGCGCAAACAAACACGCACTCAATGCCTGAGCGCGTCCAAGTCCAAGTCTTGTTTGTCCATGTCGTCCTCCGCCGCAGCCGGAGCCTGGACAAGGCCAGCTTTTATGCTCAGCCTGTGCTCTGTGCTCTGTGCGCTGAGCGCTGTGCCCACCGCCGACGGCGCCGCCGGCGCTGATTCCTTTTTCTAATTGCAGCGCATGAAAGTCTTACGCTTGAAGGACTTCCAGGCTTATTGAGTTCGTCCACCCCCTCCATCCACTCCATCCTCTTCTGCTACGACACTCACCTGACAGGGCGCCTGGAAGAGATACGCATCGCCGAATGCGGTGCTCAGACAGAATATATAATCGCGCTTGGGATGCTCCGGTATCGGCTGCATAATTGCGCCGTCCACAATAATTAAATGCTTGGGCGCCGCCTCCACGCTGCGCCCCTCGCGCGAATCACAGGGATAGAAGAGCAGCGTGGTGCCCTTCAGGCACACCCAGTAGCCCTTCCAGCCGCGTTTGCGTGCCAGTTCGATTTGATGCTTCTTGCGTAGTAACCATTTCTTCACCGACAGAAAGCTGCAACAACAAGGCAAAGGGCAAAATAAATGAAACACACACACACACATAGAGCTGAGAGAGCAAAGGGAAAGGGGAGCAGCACTCTGCGGCTGAGACAGTCGGAAAATATCATTTACATCTGGGGATAGTTCTTTGATGCTGTGGAAATTGCAATGAAATGCGACGAGGCAAATTACGTGGGGAATAGGAAGGGAGTACAGGCAGGGGGAGCTACGTTTTAAGCTGTTTGCCAGAATCAGCCGAGAATGGCAAACTGTATTTAAAACAGTTGCGTGATATTTTACTTAAGTTATGCAAGATGTATGCAAATATATTTTGTTATAGCTTTGCTGTTTGTCCAAACTGCTAGCCAGAGCTATTTGAGAATTATAAACAAAATGTTGCAGCTAACACAAGTTTCGTAAATATACTAAAAAAGCTCATGTCTTTTTGCTACTTTATGCCAAGTTCGACCAATTTTGTTAACTGTTTTTTATAAATCCCCTTAAAGTCAACCGATTTTCAATTGGGCTTGAGTTTTACTTATTATGTAAATTTTAATTATTTGTTATTATTATTTAATTATTAATTATTAATTATTTTTATAGGTTTCTAAAAGACGCCTACAAGTCTACCTTTCTAGCTAAACTAGTACTCTAATTTCTAATTTTCTTAAAGACTTTAATGGGTATTATATTTCGCCTTTTAGGTTTTCCTGTTTTTTTAAATTCACAGTACAGATTTCCGACCAATTTAGGAAATTTTTTTCCTATATATTCTGTATTTTTACATCCAACTTCAATAGATCTCTTAACAGTATTATAAATGGGAAACTCTAGATCCAGGAGTTTTTTCCATACCTTTTGTGCATTTCAGTTAATAGTTTTTTTCTGAAAATTAAAATAATATTCTACTTTTGCTACAAAAGTCTTCATCAAGTCTGAAAAACGATAGCTAAATTTTGTAGCTGGCATAAGTTCACCTAATGCGCACTATTAAGCCCGATAAACTATTGCTGTAACTAGCGGGAAATCCCAACTGATTTAGCTGAATGCTTCCCTGGAGAGCCAGCAATATCTTTAAGCATATTATAATGATAATCTTCTAGCTCCCTGTCTGCTGTCATATTAATCTGTTATCTAATAATCTGCACGCTCGACTCCTGCCACAGCTCATCGCGCGTTCTGATAAGTGCGAAATGATATGCCGGGCAGTAGGGGAGGGGAGGGTAGGGCCATCAGCCCATTTGCCACTTTATTTATGATGAGTTGTTAGGACCGGGCGAAGAGTTGGCGCACGATTGGGGCACACGTGCCGACTGCAGCACCTTGGGGAATTTGCTGCGTGCCGTAGATTACAGTTATTCAGCAGGGCGAGAGAGTGTGAAGATGAGGGGGCGGCAGAGCAAAGGGATGACACTCACCCAGCTTTTCGCACAGCGCCCGTGCAGTTGAAGGAAGATGCAGCGGTGCCAGTGGCCTTTGCTTTGTATGGTGACGCCATGACACTTTCGCCATCATCTTCATCCGAAACAGCGGTTGTGAGGCTCATTCGATCATCGTCCGAAATCTGTGATATATAAAAAAGAAAATAAAATAACGCGATTAGAGAGGTAAATTCTATAAAATTTATAAAAAATTACTTTAACTATTTAGAGTGATTTCTATGAGATTATTACATTTATTAGTCTTAATTTTAAGTAAAAAGCTAAAGAGCTAAATATTCCTCACATATGCAGCTTTAATTTAGTATGAGAAATAAAATTTATTATTATTTTTTTTTTTTTAAAGAACAAGAAAAGTTGAAAGAAAGAAACTCCCCTTGAGCGCAAGTGTCAAGGCAACACGAAGCGATACGATGGGATATACGTATGTTTGTCGTTGAGAGAGCGAGAATTCAATAAGTCTGGCAAATAATTATTGAAATAATTAAGTCATAATTAGCTGGCAGAGAGATGAGACGAGACGAGCAAGGAAGGTTGGGGGGCAGAGGGCAGAAGCGGGGACGAGCTCGCTGCGAATCGAGCGAAGCCGTCAGCCATTTGAAACCAATAATAGCTGACTGCCTGCCTCCTTGTTGTTGGCCCCAGTTGCTGGCCCAGTTGTTGTTGCTGTTGGTGTTGCTGTTGCTGTTGCCGTTGTCAGTGCCGACAGCAACATTTGTTACGTATGTCGTCGATAAAGCAATTTGTCTTCTCTCGCCTGCATTTTTAGTGAAGTTGGCAACATGGGACAGGCCTGGGACCGGGGGCTGGAGAGCAGCAGCCGAGGATGTGGAGGCAGGCAGGGACAGACGGACAGCACAACAATTGACAACAACGAACGGCTCAGAAAACGAAACGAAACGAATCAGCAGCCAGAGCGGATGAGGCAGCGGAAAAGGGAGAGAGAGAGAGCAAAGGGAGCGCGGGGTGAGTGAAGGCAATGCCAAACAGTTACTTGGCCATGTTATCGAGCGAACGAGCATTCCATCAAAAGTCGGGTCGCCAGCGAACTCTGCTCTGACTGCTCCTCCTCCTCCTGTTCCTGCTGCTGCTGCTCCTGCTGCTCCTGCTTTGGCCATCTTCCGACTTCCTTCCGTTCTCACCACACAGCGCCCAGTGCGCCAATTTTGCTTTCGCAACAGGAAAACAGACAAGGCACTGCCAGTCGTTGCATGGGCGGTTAGCGGGACAGGGGGCGGGGCTGTGCGGTAGGGGTAGCTGGTCCGTGTGGGAATCAAGTTGAGGCTGAGGCCGAGGCCGAGGCGCGCTACGTGTCCCGCGTGGCAATAAAAATTGGTTTGCCCATTCATTCGTTTCAATTGGGAGCGCAGGGGCAGCAGAAAGGAAGACGGACGAGGTGGAGTGCTGCTGCTGCTGCTGCTGCCACGCCCACGTACGCCCAACCCCAATCCACTGCTATCGTCGCTCACTTGCTTTTCATGCCATTTTTATTTGAGTTCCCAAGGAAATCAATTTACAATGTGTTTATTCGTTTCGTCTTCTCTTCCTGGACGGACGGACGAACGGACGGACAGACAGACCCGTCAATTCCTTGGCCCCGTTTCTTTGGCTGCGACCCACATCGATCCCCCGCACCAAGTTTTTGGCAATTTTCAAACATTTCTGCTCATATGCATGTTTTACAAGTTATTTATTTGACTGCCCCACGGGGGATCCACAGCGGCCCGGGAGGGCAGTGGGCGGTTGGGGAGGAGGGCAGAGTTCGGGCAGGCAACTGTCAAGTGGCATGTGCGTTTATGTTTGCACAGCAGCCACGCCCCGACGCTGCGCCTTTTCTGCAGCAAAGTCATGTGTGCTTAACCCACAAGTGACGTCGTCTGCCTCCCTTTACCCCTGCTCACTCACTCACTGTCCCTCTCAGCCTCTGCCTCTCTCCCACTCTCGTTTGTCGTTTGGCCAAGTTTAATCAAATTTTATATTAATCGAAGGAGTGCAAAGGCATGCAAATACCCAAACGTGAGCACGAGCTACATAAATATTTTCAGACTGGAAATTGCCAAAAAAAAGAGAGCAGAATAAAAAAACACACGAAATAAAAAATATATAAAAAAAAGAACACGACGAAGAACACGCACACAGACGCAGATCAAAGCGGCACCTCTGTGGCAAGGGTAGCAATTTTATTGAGCATAGAGGCGGGGCAGGCGCAGACGGAGACGAAGGCCAGAGGTCGGAGGCAACTCCATTGAGTCGCTCGTAGCTCTGATTAATTGGCGAATGTGACAAAAATGGGGAGGGGCAAGCGTGGAGCAGGGGGCAGCAACACTGTTGAAAAGCTGCAAAAGGCAGTACCTTTGACTCTTCAACGCATTGCCCAACACTGAAAAGGCAGTCCCAGAGAGAGATAGAGAGAGAGAGAAAGACCTCTCAAACAAATTACTTTTCTTTAATTTTGTAGATTTCAAAGAAAATCAAATTGGAAAATCGCAGCATTGAAAAGATACTTTACACAGTTCTCATTGGTATTTAATTACCGCTTTGCAGTATTGTGCAGCAAGTGAAAAGATTAATTTTTCTTGAATTTTAAATTTGCCAAGCAAATCAAAATGAAAATCCACAATTATTCAAAAAGATACTGCATACCGTACCCTGTGTTAGTAGACAGCGATGTTTTTGCAATATTGTGCAACACTGAAAAGACTGTGTATAGGTTTATCTATTACTTTGCTTTACTTTTCGATTTTTTCAAAAGAAAATCAAGTGAGATGCTCTGCTTATCAATTCTCCCTTCATCAGGCCACTTTAAACAGTCTCCGTCAATAGTTAATCACCGCCACGTAGCATTGCTCAACACTGCTCGATTTTCTGCTGAAAAACAGTGGCACTTGCTTAACTTTTTAATTAATAAATCAGTGGAGTCGCCTTTTGGCCCTTTGGCCTTTTGGCAAACGCTCCAGCAACTCGCAACTACAGTGACTGCCATCAGTTTGACGCCAAGTTTCCATATTTTCCATAATTTGATGAAATTACTTTCCACATTTTCAACTCTGTTTGCAGCTCTCTTCCTCTTAAATAGTCAGCACCAGCGAGTGGCCTCAATCATTTTCGGTTCGGGGGCTGCTTCAATATTGAAAACTTCAAAAACACTCAAAGAGCACGCCCATCCATTTACCCCGCCCACACACTAGCCATCTCTCTCGCACTCGTGCGCCAGTGCCAGTGCCAGTGCCAGTGCTCCCTCGGCAGCTGCCACTGTGTCCACCTGACAACATTTATAGCGCCAAATGAAATAGTTTCCGCTTGCTCAATGAAGTTTTCCATGAAATCATCAAGCCGAACGGAAGCTGTCGAGCGGAACTGTTGAACTGTTGCAGGCAGACAAGCGGGAACGGAGGGCGGGGCAGTTGTCGGGGCGGTCATGAAACGCAGGACGGGTTGTTCGCTCGGTCTGGCGCCCAGGTGGGCAACCGCCCAGGCAACCCTGGGCGAGGTGTGGCCCAACAGTTGCACACAGAGAGTAGAAAAAAAGATACTTTTTCGTCTCTAAGTATCTCGGGCTTAACAACATGTGTATCTTTTATGAAAAAATCTCATAGTTATGACAGCTCGGGAAATCTCTGCTCAACTAAAGGCCACTTCATTAGTTTCCGCACACACACACACACACACATACGCATGCATTTGTATTATGTGTTGTATATATACAACAAACAACTCAAACAATCGGGACTAATGTAATGGAAAACCCTTTAGAATGTGCGAAAGTGGCCAGCACACAAAAAGGGACAAAACCGTCGGCAGTTTGCGAGCCTTCTCTACCTTCTACTCACAACAGATTACTCTATCTCTAGCTGTCAGTTTCCCTCTCTCGCTCTCTCTCTCTCTCTCTCTCTTTCTATCTCTGGCTGACTAACAATGGTCCTGTGACTGGCCTGACGGAAAGCGAGACAAATCACGACCTCGACTGATTGGCCCGACGAATGGTTTGGCGCATGGTTACAATTTGCAGACCCAAAGAGTTTGTCAAATGATTCATGAATTTTTAATTGATATCACCCTGCCGGCACAGATAGAGGGCGCAATCCGAACGAACCTTCCCTCCCCCCACTGCCCCCCTCAAAGTGTTGTCAAATTTCATCAGCTCGGAACGGACTGACAATGAGTTTGACGCCCCTTCCTCTGCCTCTGATGCTGTGGCTGCTGCTCGCACATGGGTAAGCCTAAATGGGCAACCCAAAACACGCACAAACAGCTGCACACACACACACACACACAAAAGATTAAATGCCCTTAGTGCCGGTGTCGAGCCTCCGCTTGGCCCCCACAACTGATTACTTCGGCCTAATATGCCATATCTCAGCATCAGTGCAAAATCAAAATTCAATTTACGCACAGACTCGAAGCACACACACATAATCGCACACACACACACACACGCGTGCTCTCTCACTTGCTAGCTGGCTGGCTGGCTGGATGGCAGACACGCCCACACACACTCGCAGCGAGTACACCCTTATCCAAAGCCAGGACAGGTGCTGCCTGTCGAGCCTGCGTTTTCTAATCAAGAATTGATTGTGATCCCTCGATGCGGCTGTCGTTCACGTTTCATCCATAATTATCAATGACTTTTGAATGTCAAATGTGCGAAAGAGAGAGAAAGAGTGTGAGAGGGGGAGAACTGTCTGCCATTGGCACCTACGACAGGGGCTATGCCCACTGCTTTTATCGCGCCTTACACAAGGTTCCACTGTGCAGCAACTTTGATTCAACAAAAAGCTATATAAATTAAAAAAAAAAAAACTTAAGGTTTTAAAAAATTTTTGAACAATAATAATATATAACAACATAATAATATTAAAAGAAAAAATTCTTATTTTAATTGAAATAGTTTAAATATGAATGTCTAATTTTTTATTTAATTATTTTATTTATACTAGAAAACGAGAAAACTGCAAATATATATTTTCCCACTGTTCGCTTGAAAAAAGGCTAGTTCTAACGGCAAAACGGCTGCCTTGACAACGCTGCTGCTGTGTCGCAGTTTTCCCCGAGAGAAGAAATCATTTCATTTGTCGCTGTCGCAGTCGCTGTCAAAAATTACAATATTTGATAGAGTGTTTATATGCACGGTGTGCACCCAGTTTGGTGGTCTGCCCCTGCCACGCCCCTCCTGCTGCTGCTACCCTCGTGACATTCGCACAATTTCACATATGTAAGCAAGCATTTGCTTATGGCGCCGGCTGCCGGCTGCCAGCTGTCAGCGAGCAGCGCGCAGCCAAATTCCTGGCACGTTTGCCACGAGCTGCGCTTAAGTGAGGCATTAAAGAGCGACAAGGAGAAAGAGTGAGAAGGCGATAGAGAGAGGGAGACAGAGAGGGAATGAGTGAGCGATTCTAGCTTGAAATTGATTCAGAAGGAAAAGCAATGTGGAAAATCTGCAGTTTCTTTAGTTCAGCGTCTGCACGAAGCTGTCGCAGCTTAGTTGCAGGCAAAGCTGAAGCTAAAGCTGAAGCCAAGCCAAAGCCAAAGCTGCAGCTGAAGAGGCACGCAAATTGCTCGACAGATTTTGCAGCGTGAAAAGCAATTTGGCATTAACTGTAAGTTCGGTATTTGGCAATGATTAAAACGGAAATGGGCAGGAGCAGTAGCTGCCATGCCATTCGCATTTGATTAAATATGTGTGTGCAGCAATTGTGGGAGAGGGAGACAGACAGAGAGAGAGAGAGCTTGGCGGGCAGAGAAAACTGCTTAGCATTAATTGGCTTGCGGGCGGACAAGAGCGAGGGGGAGCCGAGGTGGGCCTGCTTAGAAGCAGATCAATCAAAACTAACAGAGATTTGGGTTGAGGCAGGAACTGACAGCACTTTCAGCCGAAGTTCCATTTCGAACCAACATCGAAGCAGTTGTTGTTGGATTTTCTGTTTAATTTTCAAGGTATTGAGTTTTTTACCAAGCTTACAGGAGTAAGCAGGAGTGGGCAAAAAGTAAGGTGAATATTTTTGTAAAGTCAAAATTCAGCCGAAATTTCATCTTAAACCCGCTAATTTTAAATTGAAAATTCACCTTACTTTTTTGCAAACAGTAAAAAAGTATGCCTTTGCCATATCAAAGCTAATATTTCCATTTTTGTTTATACTAATCCGAGTTACACTTCCATTTTCCCCTACGCAATCTCGATCTACTTTGGCCGACACTCACCTATTTCCCAAGCTACTCGAGCTCCTAATGCCGTTTTGCGCTAGAGATATGATCTTATTACTCCACACTAAGCCCGTTGGACAGAGACAGAGGGAGAGAGAGAAAGAGAGAGAGAGGGAGAGGGAGCGAGTGGGAGCTAAGCTGCCTGTATATATCTTCATTATGTTTATCGTGCTCGTGCTCATCCCCATCATCATCCCGTTGATCTGGCAATTAATTAATATGCAGCGCGCTTTGCCAAGGACTAACTAGCTTATCTGTGTGTGCGTGAGCCTGGGCATGGCTGTGCGCCTGTGCCTGTGTCTGTGACTGTGCCTGTGGCACTGTGCGTGTGAATACTCATTTTGAATGCAGTCAGCGAGCTGTCGCTGTCGCTGTCGCTGTCGGCCAGTGCAGCTGCTGGTTTTTGCCCAGCTTTTCCCCGGATTTTCTCGCTCAGTTTTCGCTCTGCAATTGGTCAAGCTGGACCTGCGATGCTTACTGCAGATACAAGATACAGAACAGAAGATACAAGTGTTTTATGCTTTGAATGCGCCACTCGATAGATTATGCCACGCCTCGTTGGACACACAAAGGCATACACAGACACGCACGCACACACCCAAACACACACACACAGACACACACACACACACACACATATGCTGCAAATAGCCTTTATCACTTTGAAACTGTGATTCATGCGAATTCCAATCAATGCCATTCATTATCCAAAAACTAAATACGAACGGTAAATGAAAACGCCACGCCTCCCGCCCACTTCAGTATACTCTGGTTTACCCAGTGAGTGCTATGTGTGCTGTGTGTGCGCCTGTGTGTGTGCTGTGTTAAGAGCTTTTTCGGCAGGGGCTAATGCTTTAATTTATTGCCTGCCTGCTTTGTGGGCACGGCAGTGGCAGAGGAGGGAAAGGGGGGGGGGGCTTTGGCAGCAACAGGAAAGGAGCTGCCAGGCAGGAGCTGGTAAAAGGAGCCATAGCTCTAGCTGTAGCTGTAGCTGTAGCTCCTGCTGCTGCTCGAGCGTGAAAAGGATGCTTCGGCTTTGATCAACGTTTTGTTAGGCAACCAAAATGAATTTGTAGCTGGAGCGCAAGCAGCGACAGACAGGACAAAGCGGACAGACAAACGACAGAGTCTTGCGACAATACATTTAAGTCATTTGAAGCTGGCAGAGGGTAGGGCAGAGCAGGGCCCGAGCAAAGCAGTCCCGGGTGAAGCTCACAGTTAAAGCGCAGCCAAAAAAGAAATCAAGTTCAATGGGAATGCGAATTACGCGTTGAATTTGATACGAAATTCGAAATATGTGGATAGAAATTAGAGAGCGGGAGAGAGAGCTGTAAGTAATAAGGGTATTCCAAGCACAGATTACGCATGTAATATAATTGAAGTGTAGGAGAAAATTACTGCAGGGTTTCAAAAGATTTGTTGAGCATAGATAGATAGATAAATTAATTGCGAGGGAGCAATATTAAATACTTTTTAAGTTGTAATTAAATGTGGCTGACAATACTCTCAGTTGAGATAGATAACATTGTGAAATATATCATATTTCATATTATACCATTGTGGGCAAAAAGTAAGGTGCATATTTTTATAAAGTCAAAATTCTTTATTTATTCTCTTAAATCAATTTCATCGCTTTCAAAGTAATCCCCTCCCCATAAAATACAAATTTCATACCGCAAACAAAATATGATGGCACTTCTCTGCTCAGTTAAATCAGACATTGAAAAAATCGCCAAATGCACTCTTGATCGTTTGGTAAACAAAAGCGTAAATATAGTACTCATACTGACATTGACATGAAATTCCCGCCAAATGTCATCAATAGTCTTGCCAACTCGAGAAAAAAAGAACTAGTTCGCCATCTCAAGCCCGCGAATTTTAAATTGAAAATTCACCTTACTTTTTGCTCACAGTAGTATATCAAAGGGGAATACCATTACTATAATAAAATATATATGTAGCATAATTAATTATGATTTTTAATATAGATTTATATAGCTGACTGTATAGCCAGCTGAGCTGAAAGAAACTTTAGGATACTGTCCACCCGCAAAAAGTATCTCACGGATACAATGCAGAGAGAAACTTCTGGCTTTACCTTGCGAAGGAACATTTCGTTGCACTGCTTGGCCGTGCTGCGCCAATGGCGATGGCGATAGCGCGAGTTGCCCAGCTTGAGCGTGCCCTGCAGATCGGCGGCCTCCTCGACGACGCGCCGTATGCACTGATACCGCAACCGATTGCAGCGATGTATGGGCTGCAGGGCGACAAGGCCATGCTCGGGCTCGGATTCGGCGCCGGAGCGCACCTGATCCTCATCGTCATCGACCCAGGCGCTGAGCACGCCCTCCACAAAGTTGTACAGCATCTGGATGTTGGCCTTCATGGGCGCAGATCCCGACGGCACTTGCTCCGTCTTGATGAGCTTGCGATTCTGGCACACCTCGCGCAGCAGATTCTCCCCGAAGTGCACGGTTTTGTGGCGTCTGCGACGCGAGTTCAGCGACGCGGCCGAGGCGGACTTCATCAGCTTCCCATTGCCATTGAGCACATGATGCAGATGGTGCCCGTTGGCCGCATATCCATGCTGCTGCTGGTGCTGCTGTTGCTGCTGCGGAAGATCGCTGACAGGCTCGAGCCAGGCGAGATTCGTGCTGGCGCCCAGGCCATAGCTGGAGGCTGTGGAGTCGCCGCGCTGCAGCGTGTTGGGCTGCGAGCTGCTGCCACGATAATGCGGCGGCAACGGCAGCGGCTGCTGCTCCAGATCGTGCTCCAGCGGCGCCGGCTCAATGTCGTCCAACGTGGCCGGCGGTTGGGCGAGCGAGGTGCGCAGGCGATTGAAGTCGGCGGCACAGCGAGGCAGTGAGTTGCACTTGGCGGCATTGAGGCATTTCCGGTTCTGGCAGCTCAGCAGCGGCGCGCACGATCTGCACTCGTGGCAGATCACCAGACGCCGCTCCGGTATGGCCATCGTGCTGCCCGACGCAGCTGCTCCTGCGGCCGCTGCTCCTACTCCCACCACTGCCACTCCTGCTCCTCCTCCGCCCGCTGCTGGCGGAGGCGTTGCTGTTGTCGATGGTGTGGTTATGTCCGAGCCGCCAACCAGATGCGCGGGCACCGCATGCAGCTGCACCTGTGCGAGCTGCTGGTGCCGCGCCAGATTCAGATTCACCGAGCTCGCCGACGACGTGAGGCAGCGCCGGCGCTGCGTCTGCTGCGACTGCTGCGAGAGCTGGCACTCCTGGTAGCGGCAGTGTGGATCCGTGCAGATCGGCAGCAGCGGGCAGGCGGGATCGGTGCACGGCGAGGGCGAGCGCGAGCGCGGCGCACGCTCCGCACTCGACGACTTGCGCTTGTGGCTGGAACTGGTGGAGGCGCCACCAGTGGGTGCACGCTGCACCGACATGTCCGTCACGGTGGCGCTGCGCTGCGTCTGATGGCGACGCGAGCGCTCGCGCTTGGACTTGGTGACGACACTTGTGCCGGCTGCTTGCGGCGGCTCCTTGGGCGGCGTTACCTTGGGCACATACTGATAGCGCTCCTTGTGCGGCTTGGCGTAGAGTCGCTCCAGGCGATCCGTGCTGCTGACCACCTCGCTGGCCGAGTGCCGCAGTCGGCGCTCGCGGGAGCGCTCCTCGCGTCGCCGCTGCTCCTGGCAGAGCGGCGTGTGGGTCGAGGCGACGGGCACATCGTAGCCGCTGGGCACAGTCGTTCCTCCTCCCATTCCTCCTTCCTCTGGCGCAGGCGGCGGCTTGCGTGTCGGCAGCTTGTGCAGCGGATAGGCAATCCAGTCGAGCATCGGCTGTTGCAGTTGCTGCTGCTGCTGCTGCAGTTGCTCCTCCCCGCTATCCACGCCGCTGTGGCCCAGCGAGTGGCGCTTGCGTTGCAGCCCGTGATCCATCGACGCCGCTGCCTGATCCTCCTGCGAGTTGGAGCGCGGCGCAGCGCCACTGCTGCCGTTTCGACGATGATGCGAGCGACGCGATCGACTGCCCACGGAGCTCTGCATCTTGGTCAACCACTCGACAATGTCCGTCTTCAGCAGCGACACCTCGCAGGGCCCGGAGCTCTGGCGCGACAGTGGCTTCTTCAGCAGCTCCGCCAGCGCCTTGGCATAGGCGGAACTGCGATCCGTCGGCTTCTCCGCCAGCGACAGCGACTGCCGCTCACGCTGGCGCGGCAGATGCTCCAGCAACCAGTCGGGCAGCTCGTCCTTCAGCACGGTGATCTCACTGGGACCCGAGGCGGTGCGCGCTGGCGTCGCAGCCTGCTGCTGCTGCTGCTGCGCAGCGCTGCTCTTCTGCAGCCTGAGCCACTCGATCGTCTCGTCGCGCACCTGCCCGCCCTCGGCGGAGCGCGCTGAGTGACGCTGCTGTGCCTTGCGATCGAACCACTCGAGCTGCTCGGGCGCCCCCGCCGACGCCTGCCGCAGCGCGCTCTTGGGCATGGCCACCTCCTCGGCGCTCTTCTGGCGTCGCGGCGGCAGCTGCGGCCGCTGCTCGGGCAGCCGCACATAGTGCGGCTCGGTGAGGCGCACCGATCCCTTGCGCTTGATGCACTTCTGCTCCATGGTGTCCTCATCTCGCGCGCGCACACGCCGCGTGATCTCAAAGATGTCCCCGTTGATCTGATGATAGAACTTCTCCACCTCCACGCCGCGCTCGAACTCCTCGCGCACGCTGTGACGCGCCGGCTCCAGCTTCGGCTGCTGTTGTTGCTGCTGCTGCTGCTGCTGCTGGAGCTGCTTCTCATCGCTCTCGTCGGAGCTGGCGGCGGTGAGCAGCGCGCCGGCGCCGCCGCCGTCGACAACCCAACTTATGGAGCGCTCGCCGCTGGCCGCAGGCTTCGCCGGCAACTGCTGCTGCTGCTGCTGCTGCAGCAGGCGATCCAGCGAGCCGTGATGCGGCGTCTTGAGTGTCGCTGCTGCCGCCTCCTGGTCGAGCGACTGCAGCCGGCACTGCGCGTTGCAGATGCAGACGCCCGTGCGCTTCTTGCTGCTGCCAAAGCGGAACAATTGACTCGCCAACTGCGAGACATTTTCGCCGAGACCCAAGCCGCTGCTGCCGCCGGCGCCGGCGCCGGCACTGCCCGCCGCCGCATCCCTTCCCGAGGCCGTTGTTGCTGATGTCAGACGCGCCACTGGCTGCGAGACGGGTGTAATGTCGACGATCACGCAACAGCAGTGCAGCGAGAAGGACTTCTTGGGATCGGGCGCAGCGCTGCCGCTACTGTTGGCGCTGCTGCTGCCGGCGCCGTCGTTGTTGCCGCCTGCTGCTGCTGTTGTTGTTGCTGCTGCTGCTGCTGCTGCTGCTGTGTCGCTGTTGCTTGCCGCCTGCTGCTGCTGCTGCTGCTTCTGCTGGCTGCTACTGCTGCAGTTGTTGTTGTTGTTGTTGTTGTTCGCTTCGTTGCACGTTGTCTGCTGCTGCTGCTGCAGTTGCTTCTGCTGTTGTTGCTGCTGCTGCTGCTGTTGTTGTTGCTGCTGTTGGTGTTGCTGTTGTAGCAGTTGTTGTAGTGGGGCGGCCAGAATGACTTACAGCAACAGCGGCAGCGGCAGCGGCAACGACGGCAACAACAACAACGACGACGACGGCTACAGCTAGCACAGCGGGGCAGCGTCTCTGCTCTGCTTCTTTCCCTGGCTCCTAGGCAAGTTCTCGTTGTTGTTGCTGCTGCTGTTGTTGTTGTTGTTGTTGTTGTTGTTCTGGCTTGGGTTGTCGCTCTTACGTTCGCTGTAGTTGTGGGCTGTAGCACTGCCATGCGTGTGCCTCTACGCGCACACACAGACAGACAGACGGCACGTGCTGTCGCTGTACATGTGTTCTGCGGGTTGTTCTAGTTGTTGTTGTTGCTGTTATTTATTTAGTGATTAATTAAACTAAAAGCTCATTTGTGTAATGCAGTCATTTATTAAACGCTTGTTGTCGCTTGCGCTTGTCGTTGTTCAAGTTGTTGTAGTTGTTGTTGTTGTTGTTGCTGTTGTTGCTGGCAATTTATTTATTTATCTGCACGTCTCGCACACATTTATCTATAATTAATTATTTTACTTGTTGCGAAACGCAGAAATGGCACCAAAAAATACGCTAAATTATACGAGTTGCTGAACACATTCGTTTATTCGTTTATTTCGCTTTATTTCGCATTATTCTCGCTTTTTGTTTATTTATCCGTTAAACTGTTTATCTGTGCGTTTCTGTTGCAGTTGTGTGCGTTTGTTTCCCTTATTGTGTTTTTGCTTTATATTTTTGACATTTATTTACAATTAATTTAATTATATTTGCGCTATAAATAGCTTTTCGCTGTTGACGTTGGTGTTTCGGTTGTTCTTGTTGTTGCTGTTTTTGTTGTTGCTCTTGGTGTTGCTCTCGTTTCCCTTGGCGAGTTTTTCCTTCGTTCTTTTTTGTCTTTTTTATTAATTTGAATATTTATTCTTTCATTCCATTGTCGGCGCTGCGTTTGCTTAATGCATTAATTGCTGCAAAAGTTTAAATATGTAACGATTTGTTGACTTTTCCGCGCAGTTCCCCTAAAACGTTTTTTTTTTTTTTTGTTTTTGTACTTTTAGCTATTTTGGTTTTTTTTTTTTTTTTTTTTTTGGCTGAAACTGAAGCTGATGCCTGGCTCGGCTTGTTTAATTAGGTATTTAAATATTTAACATTTTCCGCTGGCTGCGCCTAGAATTCGCTTTCGACTTTCGGCTGAGCATCATCAGCCTTCAAGCGCTTTCTTGCCAGCTGCAGATTTCAGGGTTAGGCTTTTGTGTGCATTTCGTACGTTTGCGTTTGCGTTTTCGTTTTCGTTTTCTTTCTATTTTTTTTTCGACTTTTTTATAAATATTTTTTTAGGCACAAGGACACACGGAGAGAGAGAGAGAGAGAGCGAGAGACTGTATGTGTTTGTGTGTGAGTCGGCTGCCTTTAATTAGCATAAAAAACAGCTCAAAAAAATCAAGAGCGTGGGAGTGAGATAGAGACAGAGAGAGAGAGAGAGGGTAAGGCAAGCTTTCATGTTGGCAAGACTTTTTCGAATTTAAACTCGCCCGAGAATATATATTTAATTTCAGTTTTATTTTCATATTTTCATATTTCCTCTTGTATTATTTTAAAGTTTTGGCGGAGGCAAAAAAGTTTCTGCACGACTCGTGCGCAAATATTTTGTTTGTTATATTGCTAGCATAAATTTGCTGGCTATCTGCACTCACACACACACACACACACACACCACACACACACATTGAGATACAGACACAAGTAGTAGAGTAGGGAGGGCGAGAGATGTGCATATATTTATAAGCGCATACATAAATACTTTTCTGGCCTGGCGAATGCATAAATTTCGCCAGCGTCATGTATGTGCGAGGAGAGAGGCTCCCAGTCACATCCTGTAGCTACAGCACACTTTGCTCTTCCTGCAAGCGCACTCACGTACCTCCACCCTTCCCCCCCTCTACCATGATGCTGCCAGTCTTCCCCTTGACTTGTGTTTATGCAAAGCACAACATCGCAGTTGAAGGAGAAGCAGCAGAAGAAGCAGCAGCAGCAGCAGCAGCAGAAGAAGTGCGCAAAGTTTTTCGGTCTGTTGCCAAAAGTTTGCTTGTTAAGTGAAAGGATTATATGATCCAGTATGTTTTTTTTTTTTTTGCCTCTATTTTTTTCGGGAGGGGTGGAAACTTTAAAAAAGAACTTTTCCTATTTTTATGTTATGCTTATGCCAGTTTGTTGTCAGATTGTTGTTACTACTACGAGCAGATCTTGAGCAGGACTCTCGCTGCGCCTCGAGTTGTCTTGATAGTTTTTATAGCCTACTTTTTGGGGCTACGGAAGAAGCAAAACAAAACACAAACAACAGAGAGAGAGAGAGAGAGAGAGAGAGAGAGAGAGAGAGAGAGAGAGAGAGAGAGAGAGAGAGAGAGAAAGAGAGCGAGAGAGTTCACAGAGTTCCGAGTTGCGAGTTGCCAACTGCGAGTTGTGAATTAGTGCGTCTTAGTTGCCTTTTTAGTTGGAATAGGCAGCAGCAGCGGCAGTAGTGGCACGCATACCCGCATACACACACACACACACAAACACACACGGGCGGACAGACAGCGCGAAAAGTTTTGGCCAGCTTGTAGTCTTAAGATGCGAGTTGTCGATAAGTTTAAGTTGCCATGTGTTTAGCTAAGATCTCCCACTCTGAGTGTGTGCATGCGTGAGTGTGTGTGTGTGTGTATGTGTGTGTGTGTGTGTGAAGTGAGTTCAACTAGTTGGCAACTCGAGGCGGAGGTATTCCCCACTTGAAAAGGTGCTCGAGCGCATTTGTTTAGCAATTTTCTCTTGATTCGCCCAATAAAGTTAATTTCTGCGAGAAAGTTTTAGCTTCGCCCCTGCCACTCCTACCTCTTTGCTCTACCCTCTCACCGTTAAATGACATTTTTATGTGTGCGTGTGTGTCTGTGCCTGTATGTGTGTGTTTCTAGGCAACTGTAATAAATTATTTCGATTGTTTCGCTGTTGGCAGAAAGTTTGCCGAATATTTGCGAGATAAGTTCGAGCGCGAGTTAGCTAAAGAGTTTCAATGGGTTCGGGCTTCCCAATCCGAATAACTAAATTAAGGATCAGCTGCAGAGAGATAAAAGTTGGGCGACAGCTTGCGCAAAGGATTAACTGAGCTAGTTTACTCGGGCGTTCACTTCAATTGCTCGAGTGTGCGTGCGTGTGCGTGTGTGTGTGTGAACAGCTTTCCAGGTGAAAGGATTGCCTTGCGACATAAATATTCTATATTTATTTGCCTTTTCCAAATAAGCTCAATTCCAAATTGCGCGCAAGGGTTCTTCAGCTAACAGGATTGGCTTGAGATAAGCCCAGCAGCGTGCATAATATTAGAAATATTTTCCCCTTTCTGATTTGATTTTAAATAGGCTCAATTTAAAATTGCGCGCGGCTATCGCTGTACATTTCCAATAGCGCACAAAAGTAGGCAACGTTTTTTTCCTTTGCGTTGCTGCCATTTCCTTTGAAGGCTTTCCTGCGAAAGCGTAGTACTACCACGTTAAAGCTCTTTGAGTGTGTGAGTTCCTGGAAATTTGTGCTGAATTTATATAGTCAAGTTGTGGTTGTTGTTATTCTTGTCGGCAGGCAATTTGAGATCAACTGACTGACTGCCTGCACGAGCTGCTGCTCCGGCTGCGAGGACAAATAAATTAGATTTCCGCATAATTCGATGGGCAGCCACAGGCACTAATGAAAGCAGCCAACGAGTGTCTTGTCCTGCGCGCAGCACATATGTGTGTGTGCGAGTGTGTGCGTGCGTGTGTGTGTGTGTGTGTGTCGAGCTGTAGCAACAGCATTTATTTTTAGTTAAATAAATTCTAATGAATTTATCAACATGTTTTTAATGCATTTAATGTCAGCAGTCGCACACACACACACACACACTCATAGTTACACACACATGCAGCCATAAATATAAATACGCTTAATGGTAGTAAAAACAACAGCCGAGCAGCAGCAGCAGCAGCCACACCAAATGTCGCTGGCGCTCCCTCTCTCTCATTTACTCTCTCTCTCTCTCTCGCACACTCTCCTTTGCTTTGTCTCTGTATGTGTGTGTGTGTGTGTGTGTGTGTTTGTGTGCTTTGGCAGGCATGACGTTGATAATATCCTTGCACATGTATGACGTTGCTTTCTGGTTATCCTTGCAGCTGCTGCTGCTGCTGTCGTTACTGGCAACGACAGCCGCAGCAGCAGCACAGCACGGCAGCAATATGCCACAGCAATTGCTGTTCTTGTTCTTCTTGTTGCTGTTGTTATTGCTGTTATTGTTGTTGCTGCTCGCCCATTTGCTTGTTGATATGTATTTTATTAGCCTGAGCTCGAGAAAGGGAAAACTTTTTCTGTGTTGGCGATTTAAATTTGCGCTACGCGTGCTAAAAATATAAGCGAACAGCAGCAGCAGCAGCAGCAACAACTACAATAAGCAGAGCAACAGCAACAGCAACAGCAACAACACGCTGCGAATCCTAGACTCGAATCTCAAGTCTCGAGTTTTTTGCTTTTTGTGTTGTTTTTCTTCTGCTTCTTCTTCCCTCTCTGTGTTAAATGTCTCTGTTTGTTGTTCTTATTGTTCTCCCTCCCCCTGTTATTGTTGTTGTTCTTGTTCCAATTGTTGTTGTTGTTGTTGGTATGTGTGTTAAGTGCGTTGGTATTTGCGTGTTTTTCTTTATTTTTCCGCCGCCTCAGAGCAGCAGCAGCAGCAGCAGAAGCAGCAGCAGCTGCTGCTCGGGAATTTTTCAACACTTTTTGCTGCGTTCAACTTGTTTTCGTTTTCGTTTTGCTTTCGTTTTCATTTTCGCTTTACGCTTTCTTTTTTTGTTTTATATTTATTTATTTTCTTTCGGTTTTTTTTGCCCTGTTTTTTTTTTGCAGCGTTCAACTTTGCACTTGTTAATTTGCTTTTAATGGCGATTGCCCCGCACATTTTTCATTTGATTTCTGCACACACACACGCACGCAGGCAGCACACATAGGCAGACACGCAGACAGACAGCGCACACACACACACACGCAGGCAGACACACAGACAGACAGACAGGCACACATACGCGAGCATTTTTTGGGCGGCTGCGTTTTTGTGCCGATTTTCTTTCTGCTTGTCTTAGTTGTTGTTGTCGTTGTTGTTGTTGTTGTTGCTCTCGTAGTTGTTGCTGTCGTTGTAGTTGTTGTTGTTGTTGTTCGGCTTGTTGTTGTGTCTCTCTTGTTGTTGCTGCTGTTTTTTTTTCGCTCATCTTTGCTTTGCCTTCTGCGTTTAACTTGTGTGCTAAATTATAAAGCCTGCGTCGATTTCAGCGCTGCGTGTGTCTGTCTGTCTGTCTGCCTCGTGTGTCTGTGTGTGTGTGTTTGTGTGTGTGTATGTTGCTGTTTTGTAATTTGATTTCTTTGCCGCCTGCCTCCCGCTGTGGCTTCTCAGCTACAGCTTCAGCTTCGCCCGTGACGCACTTTTCTCGTTTCGAATGCATTTCGATTTTGATTTTGATTTTTATGTTTCATTTTGATTTTGATTTTTATGTTTCATTTTGATTTTGATTTCGATTTTGATTCGAACGTTTCAAACACTCGACAATGTGGAATTTTCCTACGCTTTATTTTGGCATTTCGCGCTGGCACTGGCACTGGCTCTGGCCTGGTGTGAATCCGCTTGGACAGCAGGCAGCAGGCACAGGCTCTGAATTCTGTGAATTCTTGCTTCGCCTCTCGCTCACTCACAACGCATGAAGTGCATGAAGAAGCGCGCAAACAACTCGCGACGACGTTCCTGTTCTGACTGAATCTCACCACGCAGCGCAGCCAGCAGCAAACCGATGCTGCTGCCCGCTGCTGCTGCTGCTGCTGCTGCTGCTCCAAGCCTGCCTGCCAGTCGAGCCGAGCAGCAGAGAGCGGCAGCAAAATACCCGAGAGAGCGAAAGAGAGAGACAAATCGGGAGAGCACGAGCGGCAGCTCAACTCTCTGACAGCCTCGTTAGCATTCGTTTGTTTCTGCTGCTGCTGCTGCTGCTGCTCCTCGCCCCATTTCGTGTGTACAGGCTCAGCTAACACACACACACACACACACACACACACGCACACGCACACGCATACAGTCGCACGAAAGCGGGTCGTCGTCGGCTGCTGCTTCGCCTTTATTTACGTAATCAGCAAAATCAAAAAAAGCTTTCGCAGCATCCAAGCGCGCGCTCTCGCTCTCACAGCATACTCTGCTGCTCTCCCCTCGCTCTGCCTTGTCCCTCTCTTTCGTTCCCGCTGGCTTTGGCTCTCTGGCAGTCACATGAGCGCGGTGAAAAGCTGCAGGCCAAGCTTTACACACGCTCTCTGCCCTGCCTCCCGCTCTCTCTCTCTCTCTCTCTCTCTCAGCCGCTCGCTCTTTACTCTGGCTGAGCTGGCGTTAAGAGAAAAGCGCACGCTGCTTCAGTTAACAGCCCGTTTAGCCACATTATAAATCTAACGCTGTGTGTGTGTGTGTGTGCGAGTGTGCACAAGCATAATTTACAAATCAGACGAGCGGGAGGAGCAGCAGCAGCAGTGGCAGCAGCAGCACGACGACGGGCACGACGACAACGTTGTCGACGTCATCAAAACCAAAATGCAGTTATAATGCACTCAGGGGGAAGTTGTGTGCGCTGCCCCCGAGAGGGGGGCGTGGCGGGGGCCCAGGCGTTTGTATCGGGTAGCAAAGCCAGCGGAAACGGTGCCAAAGCACGCTTGACAGCTGCCAGAGGGCGAGGCATATCTCAAAATCTCAAAGGTGTTTAGTCAACATGAGCAACAACCACACAACAACAACAACAACAGCAACAACGAGGCGAACAACAAGGAGCACAGCAGCAACAACATGGGAACAAACTGAGGTTTCGGTGCGGTAGGTCGGCCGCAGCTAAAATTAAATTTATTCATTGTTGTCTCTGCAAGCAGACAACAGCAGCAGTAGCAGCTGCTCATTGTTGTTGTTGTTGTTGTTGTTGTTGTTGTTGCTGTTGCTGTTGCTGTTGCTGTTGCTGCTGCTGCTGTTGCTGCTGCTGCTGTGTGCACTTAGGATTTGGCTCTAGGGCGTATTAAAGCTTTTACAAATCGTAAGCATAATTTATTTTGTTAGTCTCTGTTACAAGTTTGGCGGAGCGTGCGCTGCGGCGACTTAATGGAATTGTATAGCAGCTCCAACCGAGCAGCAGGCAGCAGGGAGCTTGGAGCAGCTTGATTACTCTATATAGGCCGGCCATAAGTCGAGCTGTTAATAATTTGAATTATTCACACAAGAGCTTAAAAAGTTGGTGTTTTTACATGTATTAAATTAAGAAGTATTTCTTAAAATAAATGCGCGCCCATAAAAGTAGGCAAGTGTTTTTTATATGCGCGGCCGTAAAAGTGGGAACAGTAAGACACATTCTCACTGTTCCCACATTAAACTTACGGCGCTCAAATGTAGGCAACAGTTTTGTGCACAAATTCCTTATGTGCGTATCTACGTCGATCGCATCATATTAAAGCTATTTTCTGGGTTTAAGTATGATATATTAATAAAGTATCTATTTTGTTAAACTGTTGTATATTTTAATAGTTTGTCTAGGCTATAAAAACACATAAAAAAAGCTCGGAATTATTTGCATTACTTTCTCTAAAATATAAAAAGATTAAATTGCCCTTAAGCAACAGAGAACCGGTTAGCAATTTTTTTTTTAATAATAAAAACGTTTTATTTGCGAGTGCAACATAAAACCGCAGGCATTTCTCGATCATATCTGGCTTTTATTTAAATTCCCGCACACACATACACACATAGCCGTACACGCATTGAGCCATATCTCGGGCATAATTACGCGCCGCTAAACACTTGCGAGTTTGCCCGCAAATGGCCCATAAAGTTAACACCTTTGCCGGCAACGCCCCCGCAATGATGTGCATAGGTAATCACAGTCATTCCCACATTGCTTAAGCGCGCGCTCAAGTAAGTCACATGGCCCAGCCACGCCCACACACTTTCAAACGCACACACACACACACACACACATAAACAGACTTACATACACACGCACACAGAGACTGGCACGCAAGAGAAATACTTATAACGCATACGCAGCGTTGGCCCAGCTCCAGCAGTTCGGTTCGAGCAGCACATAAATATTTTGCTTGCAATAAGAAAATATCTGGAAATATGTTAATAATGAGATGGGCGCGCGCGCAAGTGCGAATATTATTCATACATATCCACAGATGACAGCCCGAGGGTGGCATGCAACGGGGCAGGCCGAGCGAGGCAGGGGGCGCGCGTTGTTCTGGCTCGGTTGCAGCTGCAAGTGTGAAAGCAGGCAGTAAGCTGCAGAAAATCTACATAAGTCGGTCAAGGACACTGCAGAAGGCTGCGGCTGCCACCAAATTGCCTTTAAATATAATTATTTTCCTTTATGCGTCAGTGACAGGCTGGCACACGCACACGCACACACACACACACAGACACATATACATGTATTGAGCTGAGCTGCCTGCCAGCGACATTTAAATTTGGACTGCACACACACACACACACACACAGAGAAAGAGCGAGCGGCGGCGGGCATACGCAGCATAACTGTACAGCGTCAGCGTCAGCGTTGGCAGCGACGTCGACAGCGGCAGCAGCAGCAGCAGCATCGGCATCGGCGTCGGCATCATCCATCGCATCGCATCGCAGTTCGCTTGTAGATACTCGGCCAGATAAGAAAAGACACTTTTATGACGTCAGTAAAGCATTTCAGGCCCACAGTTTGCAGCCTGACACCGAATGTTGCCGCTGAAGCGCGCGCAAAGTTGTGCAGCAACAACAAATAACAATAACAAAAAGAGAGAGAGAGACTCAGCGACAGAGAGAGAGAGGCAAGAACAGAGAGTGTGTGAGGGAGAGAGAGAGAGAGAGAGCGCAAGCAACACTGGCTCTTCTTGCTCTTCTGAGCAACTTTCTCTCTTCGGCGTACGCTTGGCTCCTTTTCTCGCTCTTATTTATGTCTCTCTTCAGAGTGTTCACCCTCAGCCCTAGCACGTCTCCGGCAGCCCCCATCTATAACCATAAAATCAAATCACAACAATAACCATAACCATACAGCAAAGATTTAATAACTGTGATTGGAATTTGAAAAATGAATTTTTCTGCTGTTCGTTTTTTGTTCTCGTTTTCGTTTTCTCGTACAAAATTGTTTGTCTTGTTTTTTGGTTGGCCACCTCAAAGCAGCGGACCCCTGCCCCTTGCCCCCCTCTTCCCGTGCTAGCCCCTCCTCCTCCTCACCTTGGCCTGCCCACTTCAACTTGCCCGTTTTCGTGTCATTTCGTTTCGTTTTGGTTTGGTTTGGTTTTGCTTTATTTACGTGGATTATTTAATGGATTTTCCTGCTGTGGATCCTGGCATTGAATTTCCTGTGCGTTGCGGCAAAAACCTTTGTAAATATTGTCAATGTAATTGGAGCGCACAGTTTTATGGATGTAAATAGGGAATTACGATTGCCGTTATTATTGCTGTTTCGTTTCGATACGTTTCAAACTACAGCCAGTTTCCTTTTCCCTCTCTCTCTCTCTCTCTCTTACTCTCTCAGTCACTCTGTGTGTGTGCGAAATTCGAGTGTAAAATTGTTTGATAAATCAAAGCGGAATCCAAAGCGAACTCAATGAGGTGCAAGGGATTTGCAAATGGGTGCGAATTTATGGCAAAAAGTTTACGGGGGTTGCCACAAAAGTAACGAATAGTTCTGTTCTGTTGACAATTTTCATTCGGCAGTTTTACAATTTTTAAGATTCTCAGTGGATTAATGGGAATCTTTGAACTTTAAAAATTAAATTTTTTATCATACATTTTAGATGTGCTTCTCTGAGTTTTCTGGGTTTATTGCTTTGACACTTATGGAAGTAAATGTGTCAGCAGTTCTTGAAGAGCTCAAATGTTTTAATGCCCCTAATAATGTTTAGGATTGTAAAAATAGTTACGATCACTCCAGTTTCGGCTTTAATTATCAAATAGTTTAACAACTTAGCTTTAGTTTGTTAGAGCCTCCCTCGATAAAAGGTTTGTCTTTCAGTTTAAATTTTGTAAGTTTTCGAAAAATTTGCAGACGCTTTAAAAATTCCACTTTTATTATGTCAAAAATAATTTATATTCTACTTGAACTGCTGTATTATTGCGGGAAATTTTAACTTCAAATTTCATTAAAAAATATACAGAGAAGTCTATAAAATCTTGTGGACTTAAGCCGCAATCAAAACTTAATTTCGTGGTTTTTATTCCTTGCATTCTGCTCCATTAATGCTTGCATATTTCAACAATAACAGAGAGTAATTGTTATTGCTTTATGCGCTGAAATCGTCTGCGATTTCCTGCCACCTCGTTTTCTCTCCAATCAATTTGCAACAACAACAACAACAAGAACAAGAATAACAGCAACAACAACAACAACAACCGCAACACAAAAATCTGCATTTAAACACTTTTTTTATAATTTCCGGTCTTATGGCGTCCGCTTTCATTTCCGCTACCAGCTGCCAGCAGTTGCCAGCTGCAACAATTGCAGCAGTAGCAGCAGCAGCAGCAGCAACAACAACAACTTGCAACATGACAAGATTTATTTGCGTGCTGCAATTATAAACCGTCCTGTGTTTGGCGCTTCAATTTCGGCTCCTTTGTGTGTCTGTTCATTTTGTTTACTTTCTGCGCCGCCCGCTAAATTTGCCAGCAGAAAGAGAAGTACCAGAGACACGAGAGAGAGAGAGTGGGAGAGAGAGTGATGGGGGGGAAAGAGAGAGCGAAGGCAGCGAGCAGTTCGACTGCGAATGCGACTGACGACACGGTTTGCATTTTCTAGGCCAAAGCTCTGTCAAGCTGGCTAACATGAGGCATTGAGCGCTGTGCGAAGTGGGCGGTGGGAGGTAGGCGGAGCAGCGTCAGCGTCAGCCGCAAGCAAAGTGCTGGCCCAGAGCCTTTGACAGCTCGCGCGGCGTCGACAACGACGACGACGACGACGACGACGCCGTCTCTTCTCATGTCCAACTCGTGCAGAGTCCTCGGACTGTGAGTGTCTCTCCGGCTGCGAGTGTGTGCGGAGGGTGTTGCAGAGTGTGCGGGTGTATGTGTGTGTGTGTGTGTGCTGCGACTGTTGGCGGCGGCATAAAACACAGCCGTCGTAGAAGTGTTTTGAAATCCAATTACCAGCGCAAATTTAATTTGTTGCTGCACTCGAAAAAGTTGCCAACTTGCCGCGGTCCGTCCGTCCGGTTCTCTGTCCGCCTGTCCACTGTCCGTTCGCTGATAGGCTATGAAAATTGTTTAGCTGCAATAAAGGGCCGCAGTCCGCTCAACAAGGGAAGCGTGGGGAGGGGAGGGAGCGACCCGTCGAGTGGATATCAGGCACAGCTTTGCTCCTGTTTTCATTTAGCTGCCCGCGGCGCTTTGCGCTTTGTTGCTGCCGCTCGTTGTTGTTATACCCTGCACCCATTGAGAGTGCATGAAAATGGTATATTATTTAAATGGAAATGTATGTAGTAGTGGTATATATTTTCCCAAGCAACAGCAAGAGCCGATACGGCTCTAAAGTATTTAAAATTTTAAATAAAGCTGAACGGTATTTAACAGTCGTATACAGCTTGTTGTGGCTGTTGCTGCCACTGTTTGTGTGGTGGCATCATCAAGTGGTCAGAGTGCAAAGTTTAATTTGAAAAAGATTTTTTTGTTATTATTACTTTCTTTTCTTTTTTTTTTTTATTAATTTTTACTGCTTGCGTTGTTGTTGTCGATGTTGTTGTTGTTGTTGTTGTTGTTGTGGTGTAGCTTGTAGGTGTTGCTGTTAGGTGTTGAATTATGAGCAAAGTTCATGAGCTCCAACAATTTATAAGCCAAATAAAGCCATGTTATGGCCATAGGCGGACGCTCTTGCACGTGCCCCACTGAGCGAGAATATGCCTGTGTGTGTGTGTGCGAAGCCTATGTGTGTATCTGTGTGTGTGTGTGCGTGTGTGTGTGGTGAGCAACGTTTGCGCAGTGGGCCTGCTGCCTGCTGCTTAAGAGTGCAAAAGTATTTTTTGGCGGCGCTTTCAACTTGTTGTTGGCTGCGCTGTTAGTTAACAGCGGCGTTAACAGCGCTCTGTTCTCGCACTCTGTTAACTGGAGGCTAATTGCCCCCAGAGAAATCTGTTGCAATGACGCTGCACAACAAATTCGTTATTATAATTGAGCAGCTCAACCGGACCGGCCGGGCATGACACGACAGATTGCACACGTCTCTATATAAGATATATACATATATATATATATTATGTATATATTCTGCTGGGATATACCATAATCACGAAATGGCTGACCTTTTTTTTCCCGTTGTTGTTGAGATTTAAAAGCCTCTGCAATATTCATAAGCACGAGGGCAATTTCATTAGTTGTGGGCAACGTTTTTATTGTTGTTGTTGCTGTTGTTGTTGGCCTTCGCATTGTTGTCGCTGATTGTTGTGTTAGTTGGAGCTATGCGTGTGGCTGAGTGTGTAGATGTGTGCGTGTGTGTGCGTATCTCTCTATTTGTAGCTGTACCATATTCTCGGCTGTATTGCTCTATCAACTAACTGTAGCTCCAGCTGCCACTGCCGTCACCTAATTGTTGGGCCACTGTGAAAACTGAGCACTCCAGACAGGGCAGGGGAGGGTGAGGATGCGGGGGCGCGGCAGACAGTGGGCAAAGGCAAATAACAATTGCCTTCACTTCGAGACTTCCCGCAGCGTTTTGACCAGCACGAAACGCCTCGTGTAACTTGAAACTTGCCACGCGCGCCAGCAGGGTCAGAGTATAGAGGCAGCAGGCAGGAGGCTGGAGGCGGGGCAGGGGCTGCCGCCTCTTACAATGGGCCATAATTTGAGAGCCGCTGCGAATGCGAAAGCGAATGCGAATGCGAATGCGAGACTCGACGCTTAAGCACAATGCCCCACTAAATTACAGTTAATGTTTATTTCTTGGCCCCAATGACAGCCGGAGCTAGCGGAGCATCCTCCTAGAGTCGAGCTGAGAAGGGACGGCAGACAGGCGGACAGACAGACAGACAGACAGACAGACAGACAGAGCAGTCGCCCGACTGCCCAGTTGCACAGTTGCCCAGTTGCTCGCTTGGACAGTCAAGCCGAGGGCTTTGTTTATTCTTCTAATCTGTCTGCCTCTCTCCCATCTTCCCCTCCTCTTCCCAGGTTGTTACTGCATTTCGATTGTATCTTTGACTGCTGAAGTTCCCGTTGGTTTTAGTTTTGCTCGTTTGTCCTTTGTTTTACGCTCCACTCTCTGCTGCTGCTGCTGCTCCTCGACTCTGGACTGGGCTCTGGCTCGGGACAATGCCTTATTGAGTTATGGCTTGCATGCGGACATCCGCAAACGGAGCGAGACAGCCAGAAGGGAGGGCAGAGCGAGAGTGCGAGTTGGCGAGCTCGAGCGAGACAGTCGCATTTATATAACCAAATCTCGTTATTGTATTGGCGCCTGCATCGAGGTGCCCCCGGCCAAGATTACCTCATAAATTAGCAGCATTTTTACCATAGCTGCTGTGCAAAATTCCCATAGATATAATGCAAATCGAATACTTACCCGGCATTTTTCTATGAGTATTCAGTTGAAAAAAACAAGCGCGAAACTTACCTAAAAGCAAGCGAGAGAAAAAAGAATTGGATTAGATATGGGAATTAAAAATTACACTAAATCTACATAACTTATTGAAACTGAACTTAAGTGGTAAGAATGATGTTCAGTTCTATTTACCATTTAATTTTTTTCTTAATTAAATCTGTTATTTATAAACTAAAACTGCTTTTCATCTCGATTTAAAATGTTTAATCTGCTGTCGTAAAATCTTAATCAAAAATCGAAACTGAATTCTCTTCAATCTGTTGTCAACTAAAAAATAAAATCCTTCAGTTCCTGCAGGTACTTAAGAATTCCATTTGACTTTCTTGATTTGATTTGCCCAAATTAGAATTTTTCTTTTACTTTTCTTGTGCGAGAATTCTTTTGCTCTCTCTCTCTCTCTCTCTCTGTCTCTCTCGCTTTGTTCCTGTCGAGCCCAATTAAGAAATCTCATTCAGCAACGAGGCGCTGAAACTTAAAAACTTAATCTCAACCCGGGCGGGATACGGCGAGAGAGAGAGGAGAAGAAAAGAGAAGACACAACGCACAACATTTCAATTCAACTTAATTTCCAACTTTGGACTAATCTTTTCTTGTCATTGCCTTAATTGTTGACCAACAACAACAACAACAGCAACAACAACAAGAACAACTATATACAACAATTTGCAGTCAAGTTTTATGCCGCGCCGCCTTTCCACTGGCCCGAGCAATTTAGTTGATGGCTTTACGCCGCTTTTGGCCCCGCCATAAACACCTGAGCGCCACAAGGTGGGAGATGAGTCCTTCTCCGGAAAGGTACCTCAATTTGAACATTGCGAGGAAGAGCTAAAAATGTAGTTGTTACATTTAATTATATTCATATCTTTTGCCTGCCAAACGCGCCACGTAATCCGACAACTTACAAAGCGGATGGGGCGCTCCTTCTCTTTTTCTCTCTCTTTCTCTCTCTCTCTCTCTTTCGCTGTCTCTGTCTCACTTTGTGCTGGCGTTTCTTGCAAACTGTGCGAAATGTACAAAAATGCTGAACACATGCCAATTACCAGGCTCCGAAAGTGTCGAGGTGCCAAAATGAGGCCTCTGTAAGGTGCACACAGCGCGCACCAGAAGGTTGCCACGCCCACAGCCTGTGCCCGCCTGCCTCTGGCCGAGCAGGTCGCACGGTTGCCAGGCACAAGCTTAAAATGCGCGAATGCCAAACGACATTTACATTTACATACAAAATGCAAAAGGAACTCGACAACTGTACAGGCAGAGGAGAGGGGAGTGGAGCAGCAGGATGTGGGCGGGTCTATGGCAACTGGAAGGGGTACAGTGGGGAAGGGGCGCTGCCGGTTCATGGTCTTCATATTTGGGTGCGCTCATGTGAGCAACACGGATTCGGATTCAGATCCAGCATTGCCTTCTCCTTCTCGTTCGCCTCCACCTCCACCTCTGCCTCTTCCTCTGCCTGCGCACCTTCCTGACTTCTGCCTCGTTGTTATTGTTGTTGTAGTTGTGCGTTCGCACATTTTATTATTTTTTATGACTTTTGACAAAGGTGCGAAAAAGCATGTGTGACAAGCAGCTGACGACTGCCTGATGCCCTCTACTAAATAGCTGCTGGAATATGCGCGCAAGCCGAAAAGTAGGCAACAAAATCTTACACTGATGAGGATAGCAGCCGCAAAGTTGTAAATCAATATGGAAAAGCTATGCAGATATGGAAAAATGTTTGAACTTTTTTTATACACTTTTCTGTTTTACCCAATTAATAACCACAGGCGAAATATTTGACACACTGCTGCTGAAGTGATAAGCAAAGTAGGCCCAAAGCTATAAATCTTAATAAAGCAGCGATGTAGAGTGAAAACTCGCATAAAAGGACTTAAGAGGGGTTTTCTGAGTTTTTATTTCTCTAGCTAATGTATATGCAGATTTTTAACTTTCTTATTTTTCATTTTTAATTTTGAAACGCGTCGAAATTTATGAAGATAACAACAATTTCTTTAATTTTCTCTATATTCAGAAAACACACAAATTAAAAACTTGCTAATTTCTTACTAATAGTATATGCCCGTCCCACCCAATTAATAAGCCGAGCGGGCAGGGTATCGTGCAAACGCAGTGAGTTGGCAACTCAAACGGCGGCAAAGCCTTTGCGAATTTTACTCGGGGGGTACGCGACTTACACGCCGTTTCGCGGCATCTCTGGCGGAAGGAAGAAATCAAGGTGCGCCGCGGCGAGTCAAAAGGCAGAACGAAACAAGCCATTTGCCATTTGCCAGGGCCTCATTTCTTTCGCGTGGTAACTTGATTTGCAACTCGAATGTGCCACCGCCAGCGCCGCGGTTGACATGTGGAAAAAGCACACGTAAAAGCAGGCAACCCGAGGGGGAGTACGAAATGGAATGGAGGAAGGTGTTGGCCCCCAGCTCGCAGCTTGTTCAATTGTTAAAATGTTTGTCATTGATGTTTGGCTTTTGTGCGAGTAACATTTAAGTATTTTCTCAGTGTTTTTTTTTTTCTCGGTTTTCGTTTTTCGTTTTTTGCTGAGCTTCAGCTTCAGCTGGAGATTGAGATTGTCATCTCGAGCTGAGTTTTTCCATTTCGGATTTTCGCTCTTCATCGCAGTTTCAGTTTTGACTTAAGTGTTCTGCCAGCTTACTTTAACTGCCTGTGCCCCCGTCGAGCCTCTTTCCAATTGAAATAAGAGCCAGAGCCAGAGCCAGAGTCAGACTGTTGCCACATTCCATTACACTCGAAGCCATTTCTACCGCGCCTCCCCCTCCACCCGGCCACTCTCCTTGCTCCTCATTCCGTCAGCTCATTCCGGGGCTGCCGCCTGGCGCGCGTCTGTCATACGCCTGGTTTGGCATTTTTTGTATTCAGCCATTTCATTCATTTCGCACAAAGGGCTTTATTACAACTTGCCATATACTATATATATATATATATATATAGAGGGAGAGAGAGAGAGAGGGAATTCTGTATAATTTGTTTAAAGGCGCACCTCATTTAGAAGGCGACGCGTCGCCTCCCTCCCAGGGCAGGGCAGGGCAGGGCAGCCCGTCAAAACTCAATTGAATTGAAGTTCGTGACGATTTCTTTGTTTTTGGTTAAAGGCAGAAAAGTTTTGTTTGCACTTCAACTGAACTCAACTCTCGGGCTGCTGCTGCTGCTGCTGCCGCTGCTGCTGTGAGTGAAAAGTTGTGTAAGCATTTTAAATCTACCACAAGAGAGCTGCAAATGGGAATTGAGCTCAGGACGTAGTTGCGAAAGGGTGTGCGAGTGCCTGCAGTATGAACTAGCGTTCGTGCCATTTCAAAACTAATGCAAATGCTCTTGGCACAGACTTAAAGCCATGAGTAGAATCCCAACAGAATCACGTTTTACAACTCTTAATCCGAGCAGAGATTTCTAGACTTTAAATTGTCGTAGCTCTATCAAAAATAATTAGATTTTCTGGTGATTTTATGAATTTAAGAAAATTTACATTTTTATGCTTCAATATTTTTAAGAATTAAAATAAATAATAAATATATAATAATAATAAATTAAAATAAAAAAAATAAGGCTTCGTGATCACATAAATTAGTTGCAAAAGTATTTCCAAGTGAAAAAAAAAATATAAAAACGCCTACGCTCTGCCACAGCCGAAAACGATAGCAAAAGTTTGACATAGCTCGCCAGAGTCGTCAAGTAGCTATAAATCATATAGCATATATATTAACTCTTGAAATACCTGCAGCACGCGAGTCAACTTTCCGCAGGATTTCGCACCTTTTTGCAGGCCCGAAAGAGAAAAACTACTGCCGGCAGAGCGAAAACGCATTAAACCCAATTCCGTGCACATATGCAACTCGCAGGGCCATGCTGCACGCCAGGGCCGACAATATATTACCCAACTCGCAGTTTTTATCCAATATTGCAGCCTATATGGAACGAGAGGGGGACAGACGAGAGAGAGGGGAGGAAACCGTCATCTCCTCCCACTCTCATAGATCAGAGGACTTACAGTTGGCCGCAGAACTTTGGCTCTGGCCATAAACTGCATGCAACCAAAGCGAACCGAACCGAACGGAGAACTCTGGCCAGGCTGAAGGGGCGCCGCAATGAAATGCATTGCAATGCGCTTAAGTTTCATAAGCTGCGGCCAAAAATGCACCCAGCCCCGCTCCGCTCCGAGCTCGCCTCGCAGCGAACCCAAGGCAAATCTGTGCCACATACTCAGATTTGCGAGATGACCGCAGTGAGTGCCACGCCCAGTGCTCCCCATACGCCCACATACGACTGTCATTTTGGCAGCAGTCGAAAAAGGAATTATCGCAAAAGTGAATTCAAGGCAATGGCCAATGGCTTTGGCAACGTAACTGCAAATGCTGCCCCCACTGACCCACGGCACACTCGACCAACTCGTTCTCAACATTGACAAGAACTTTGCGAAAGAGACAGCGAGCGGAGAGAGAGAGCGGTAGAGAGAGGGGGAGAGACGGAAGACGGCAGCTGGATATTAGCAAAAGGGGCAAGAACTGCAAATACGTGTAATAGTTGCACGAAACTCTCGTTTGGTCAGCGCAGAACTAACTAGGAAAAAAAAAAGCAGAAACAGAACAGAAAACTGAAAAACTGCGAAAAGTGTGGAAACTGTGGAAACTGCGGAAAGCTGGCAAAAACAGAGAAGAGGAAAAACTGTTATTTTTGTGTCAAATAGTTGGACAACTGTCCACGTACACGTCGAACTTTCGCTGACAGCTGCCACCAGGCGGCGGGCGGCACGCCCACTCACGCCTTAATGCACTCGCTGCAAATTAATATTGCAGTTTTCCCTCCCCTGCTCCTACTTCCCCCACAATCTGTCTCGAAAGGAAAAGCGAATAAGGACGATAGTTGCCCAAGTTGAGATGAGAAACTGCTAAGAAACTTTCGCAGTCTCTTCTCGATGTTGTTGCAATGCCCTCAGTTCTTCTTGTTGTTGTTGTTGTTGTAGTTGCTCTTGTAGTTGTTGTAGTTGCACAAAAATTAGTTTCTTCACTTATTGAAATGTCAATGGGCATGTCAGGCGTGGCGCGACGCCATGCGATGCGCTGCGCTGCGATACGATGCGTCCCTGCTCTCCGCCTCTGCCCTCCGCTCTCTGACCTACAACCTCCTCCTCTGCTGCCTGCTTCTTCAGACAAATTGTAATTTCCACGTCTCTCGCAGTTTTTCAGCTTCTTTCAGTTTTTCAGCGCTGGCGTCAATTTGCTTGAAATGCTCGTGCCAAATGATTTAGCGTCGCTTTTTTCATTCCCTGCCCCCCGCTCCGCTCCTCATTCTATCTCACTACCGCACACACACACACACATACAGAGTTTCAGCTTTTGTTTTTCTGCTTGGCCTCGGGGACGAAAGCAGCCTCAGCTGTTTGGCTGCGCGCTCGTCAATTTAGCCTAATGATATCAGCGGGATTCCCTTCTTCTTCCCCGCGCCCTCCTTCACTCTCTTTTACACTCGCAAAAAGGTGCGAAACTGAAATTTAAACAAATTAATAAGGGAACCTGCTGCCAACTCGTCGAATCGAATCCACTGCTACGATGAACCAGTGAAAAAGCTACACTCAAGCAACCTCGACATTAGGATACCCTTTTATCCAGTTTTCTCGTTTCAAATTCAATCATATCTTCTGGATTAATTAGCCGATCGGCTTGAAATTTGCAGTGAATGTCAGCATTGTTATTGGCTATAAGTGTGTCAAATAAAAATATCCTAACTTAAATATTTTGCTTAATATTCAAGTTTAAAATCTAAAAATCCATTTCAGAATTTAGAACTAAAGTTTAAAATTCCTTCCGTTTCGGCTAGACCGTAGCAACTCCTCATTCTATGTGCTACATACATCTGCGCAAAACTAATACACCATATCGAAATATTTTCAATGGGTGCATGGTACAAAAAGCAGTGGGAGCAGGCAGACTGAGCTTAGAGGGAGTGAGGCGCGTCGCAATGAAAAAGGTTCGCGCTTGTCGCAGCTAATGAGCATGGCCAAAGTGACAAAGTTACAGCTGCTAACTGAACCACAAAGAAATAAAAAGGTCATTCCGCTAAGTGGCTAAAACCAGTCCCCCGTGCCCTCATTTCGCGGTGTGTGTGTGTAGGTGTCGTTAAAGTTCGGTTTCGGTTTCGGTTTCAGCTTCATCTTTATTTATATTTTATCTGCTCATCGCGAACTTTTGTTCGTGTCGGACCACAGAAATTAATGCCAGGCTGCTCTCCATATTTAAAACGCTTTTGCTTCTGTAATTAATCAAATTGATTGATCATTTCATGCCCAAAAGCTGACTGTCCCCTGTCCCTCTCTCTCTCCCTCCTTTCTGTCTATCTCTCATTTTGTTGAAAAATGACGCGCATTAAATGTATAAATATTTTAAATACTTGCAGTCAATGGAGATACATTATTATAGCGTAAATGGCTTATGAATTGACTACGCTCAATTAGCATAATGTGCTGCCATCTCTGAGCGTCTCGAGTTGCGGCTGTGAAGCTCTCGAAACTGACTGATGATAGCGCCAGACAAAAGCACGTCCTGACAGCCATCAATTTGGCCAACTATTTGCGTCTAGTTACACGAAACTGTTGCATGATATACGCAAATTGAATCGCAAATTCCACATTCTCTGACAAATAATGAAGGAGAAGGTAAATTTCACATTCTCTTGCAAATAACAAGAGAACGGAATGTAGGCGGGGGGAATAAAGACAGAGGGAGAGAGTGAGAGAGAGAGAGAGAGAGATTTACCGGATGGTCAGGGGAGCTTCCATTACAGCAGCCTGTAAGCAGGAGTCTTAACAGCGCACTGGCTGCCCTGGCCACATCCTGTGGACAAGCTAAAGCTTTTAAGTCCCCAGCAGTTTCGAGTGCCTACTCGCTCGTTCGCCCACCACACGCTGCTTAACAGAGGCGAACAGGGAAAGCTCTCGCAAAGCTTTTAACGCAATGTTAAGGCGCCAGACGATTTACATTATTTAAACAGCACTTGCTTGCAACTTTGTTTGCTCTCATTCGCACGCTCTCTCGCTCAAGTGGCCTTACAGTGGAGCCTGACTAAGCGAAAAGTACTCATAATGCAGTACGGGATAATTATAATCCTACAGCATAATAACGATAATATAACGTTGGCATCCTTTGCACCGCTAATAGCATTATAGTTTGCCCAATAATAATATTGTAGCTCATCAAATTTATCTAATCATCAAGTTCATATTAAAAAATATAAATTGCTGGCTGTAGCAATCTGATTTTAAAATAAACTGGAGCTGCGAATGCTATACAGGAATTTTCATTTCAAATTTGGTGCCTCTAGCTCTTAAAATAGCTAAGCTCTGCGTATTCAAAGACTGACATGGTCCAATCGACTCTATTTTGAGGCAGTTTCAATAACTAAATGGCATAACAAAAACAGAACAAAGCTGAATACAGAAATTCGGCTTGAAGCAACTATAAATAGATACAGCCTTAAGTGCGATTGTTAATCCACAATCCACAGCGAGTGTGATTAATTAGCTAAATGGCCACGACTAACGCGACTAAAACGCAGTTAATCTAATAGCAGCAGCGCCTATCGACAGCGACATCTATGGTACTGCCCGGAGGCAGCCATAGAAACGAAACACCGGCCCCGTTGCTAATGCATACAGCTTGGCTGCCTTATCAAAACACAACATCAATACGCACACAGAGATACTTTCACACACACACACACACTAACATACACCGACACTCACACTGGCAGCACGTGCCTCAAAGGGAAAACGTGATGCTAATCGCATTTGCCACTGACGTTTTCAGCTTCTCTTTCTGCCCCTTTTTCGTAACCCTTTTTCAGCATATTTTTCGCCCTATTTGTTGTTGTTGTTTCTTGCTGTTATTTGCAATTTGTTGTAGTCTAATTGAAAATGTTATGCGCTGTGATTTGTATGTGTGTGTGAGTGCGAGCGAAGATTGCGTATACGCGTTGTAATGCTAAGCACAAACGCACATTACGCATACGCAGCGTGTGACAATCTGGCAGCAAATTTGATTGTCATTTTGATTATTATTGTCGCACACACACACACACACACACAGCAGGAATAAAGACAATGAGACAGAGAGAGAGAGAGAGAGAGAGAGCGTGAGGGAGAGAGCGAGATCCTTGACGAGAATTTGCCATAGTTGCTTCTATTTTGGGAAAGTGCTTAAGAGGCTCTCGAGTCTTATGAGAGATTAACAAAGCATTTAATCTTGGCTTGGCACAAAATGACATACCAACGAACACATACACAGACAGAGAGCTCACCAATACACACTCACTCACTCACACACACGAACATAGCGCGGGGTTAGATTTAGCCTGCTTTTGCTCGTGTTTTTCTTTTATTTACTTTTTTCGGGTTTTTATTGACATTTACTTGCTTCTCGCTGCTGATGCTGATGCTGCTGCTGCTGCTTCTTGCTGCTTCTGCTGCTGTTGTTGTTGTTGTACTTGTTATTGTCGTAGGTTTACCGTTGTAAAGTTGTTTTGCTGCCGCTGCTGCTGCTGCTGCTGTTTTTCGTGGTATTTCAGCCCAACTGCAATAAAGCGAATTTTTCCACACGTTGCATACTTTCGAGCGCAACTCGCACACTCACAGCCTCGACTCGAGTATATAGCGTTACAAAAACACACACACGCACACACACACACAAATGCACATACACACACAGAGAGCAGAAAATTGCAGTTACTGCCGCGACGACTGCGACGGCTGCTCGTGAATTTTAAAACAATTTCTATACACAATTTTTCATTTTGCGAGCGCTTCTCCAGCTCCAGCCGAACATTTTCGCACACAGATTTTCCTGCGAATTACTAAGTGTTTTCATTTGTTTATGCTGCAGTCATTGTTAATTGCAGAGGCACAGGCAGAGGCACAGGCACAGCCACGCACACACTCGCACAGGGGCACAGCGAAATTTGTTGAGTTGATTATAAAACGACAGAGCAGAAGTTAGCGCAACACTAGCAAAATAGCAGCAGCAATGACAGCGCGGCTAGCGGAGCGAAGCGAAGCGATGCGATGCGAGCGCACGCGAGAAGCTTTCGCAGCTGGAAGCCTGCCAGCGCCAGCGCCAGCGCCAGTGCCAGCTTGGAAGTCAAGCGAAAGCTGAGCGAGAGATAGAGAGCACGAAAGCTAAGACAGAGAGAGAGAGCGAGAGAGACTCTCAGGGAGAGAGAGCGAAAGCACTGAGCAGCAGCGAGTGCAGCGCTCAGAGCGCATGCGCCGCTTTCAAGCTGCTGGAAAGGAGGCCTGTGCCAGAGAGAGAAATCAGCAGACAGAGAGAGAGACACTCGGAGAAAGAGAGCGGGCGACTGAGAGAGCGAGCAACGACTCCTGCGTGCTGTGGATTGTGTGTCAGTGTAACAATGGAAGTTTATTGCAATTAACAGAGCTATAGTTGCGCGAATGTGTGAGTGTGTGTGTCTCAGAGAGAGTATCTGTGTGTGTGTGCTAGCATGCTGGCTGCTGTCCAATGATGCGTTGACTGCACTGAAGTGGACGCGGCGACGGCGGCGACATCTTTCGGCCTGCGACTCATTAGTGTCAAGGCGAATTGGCATAAAGCGTGCCACAAGTACGCGCATTACATGCATAATGCATGCCACGCCCACACACACATACACACACACATGCATACACATGCAGCTGCAGCTGCAGCTCGCATTAGCCGGCTTGACAAGCCGGGTCCGTGTTCGGGTCGAGCCCCAGAGTCCAGAGTCCAAGGCGAGCATGCAGACAAAAGCTGCACAGCACGAGTTTAATGTACAGGCAAAAAGCGCCTGCATTTCCACACACAATTATCGTCATTATCAACAACATCATGATCATTATTACCAACATCCTCATTGGCAACATCATTATCAAGCTCGTCATAAGCGCTTGCAGAGGCAGCAGCAGGCAGGCAGGCAGGCAGGCAGGCAGGCTGACGTTGACAAGGCTGCAAGTCGAGGGAGTTGCAAAAGAGAAAGTTCCCTTTTTGGCAACTATGTTTGCTTAGCAGTGTTATGTGTGTGTGTGTGTGTGTGTGGGTATGTGTGCTGGGGTGTACGGGTGTGCCATGCCTGGCAGTTTGTTTTTAATCAAGACGAAACTGGGTCAGTTTGGGCTGCAACTAAAAATATCATTTATGTTGCCCAGTTGACTTTCCCTCCTTTTTTCGCGAATGCATTGTACACTCAAATATAAATACACCCACACAGACACACAAGCACACTCAGACATACACACATTTGCCACACGTCATCGTCCTCTCACAGGAGTTACAATTGCATGCCGTTTTAATTGCTACAGAAATTCATTTTGCTCGCTCGCTGTTATCTAACAGTTGCACTCGCTGCTAGCTAACAGCGCGCTGTTAGGCAACCCGTCAGCTAGAGTTCCTTAACAGTTGACCCAGTTGCTTCGGCCCCGGTGTGCCTATAAATAGAGCACAGCATACAGTTGCCGCTTCGTCGTGACCCGAAGAAGACAAAGCTGGTGCGAGTGAGACAGAGAGTGAGAGTAGAAGAGAGGGGAAGTGGGGAGTCGCCACTTTATAGCAAAGCCTCGTTTGGGGCTGGGCTTTATGATGGATTTCTTTGGGCAATTGCCAATGTGGCAGAAGTAGAAACGGAGGTAGGCAAAGGGTTTAGGCGAATTACAATTTTCTATTTATAAATAACTTAAGACTCTAGAAAACATTTGCCAACTTGATGGATAAGTTTTGAGCTCAAGCTGGGAAGGCAGGGGGGAAGAGAACAGGCACGTGTGCCAAATGGGGCGAGTAGAGCAATGCAAAGGGGTTCGGATTGCTATTGGGAAGGTGTGAAGAGTCTCTCTCTATTTAAGAGGCATAAACGGAGGAGAAAACACTCAGAATATCAAAGTTAAAAGTCTTTGTGGATATATAAGAAAATCAATAAGCACTTGACTTATCTTGCAAGTAATTATATTATTAAATAGTTTTAAAATGAAGAACCCTAACTATATCCTTAATTTAAATTTTCTGCCACAGAAAGCTGCTCTCTCTTAGATTGAATAATATTACGCCAAACATACTATTTTTTTACTTTCTTTAAAATATCTTTAACTCAATAGTATAAAGGAACTATTGGCCTCGATTTTATATTCCTTTATAATCGCAATTGCACTAAACTAGCACTCACCTCTGACGAAGTGAGATAGCACATGCGTGAGTCGGTGCTCTCGATGGAGGCCTGCTGTACAATTCCATAGCGTGATTCGCGATCGCTCAGATACTCCGATCGCAAGCTGTCCTGACGTATGAACTCAGCACTGTCAAAGGGAATTATACAATTAGTATTTGGAATAACTGGGAACTGCTATACAATCTCGTACCGCTGCTCGAGCGAGTCTGCACGCGCGCTCTTGTAGCCAGAGTCGTTGAGGCTGCTGTCCTGGCGCAGCGATGGCAGCGAGTCCCACGGCGAACGCTTGTGCCCCGAGCCGGGCACTTGTTGCGCCATCATGCCGTGCCCAGAGCCGGAGCCAATGGTCGAGCTGCCTGAGCGCCAGCCGTCCGAGTGACGGAACCACTGAGCGCGTGCCGATTCGCCAATGCAGCTGGCGCAGCGCGAGTTCGAGAAACTAAGCAGAGAAAGAAGAGGTTGATCAGCAAGATGTCGGACTTATGGAGATTTCAAATGTGAAACTCACCTGGCATTGTGATCTGATAGATAGCCGCGGTCTCTTTCGCGCTCACGCTCGCGTATCAACTCGTTGCGATCGCTGTAGTATCCATCCCGGTCTCGATCACGTTCCTTATCGCGTATGGTGGACAAGGGGCGATGTGGGGGCAGCGGCAAGGTCGATGACTTGGCATTGGCTGTGGGGAAAAGAGAGCAGACTTTGAGAAGATACGTGGATAATCAGTGAAAAGCTTGATAAGTTGATTGCTTAATTGAATAGAGGCAGGCATTCTAATCAGTCTAATTAGATACGATAGTTTATAGTTTAGTTAGTTTAGACACTGATTCTGATTAAGAGTCGTGCATTCAATGGGACTACTTACGCCTACGTAGAGGATATGGGCTGCGCTGTGTTGATCCTGGTAGGCTTTCAGCGAATTCTGATGATTGTTGTAGTTGTTGTTATTGTTGTTGTTAATGATGTTGTTGTTGTTATTATTTTGTTGATGTTCGTGGTGTGACAGTTGTTGTTTGGTTGGTTGGTGGATAAGTGTGCGAGAGAGCGAGATGAGCATATTGTGATTTGTATGGATAGCATTTAAGTTTCAATTATTTAAGTCAAGTTGTTAGTTTATAAGAAAAGGAGGAGTTAAGCGCACAAGAGTTAAGAATTTGTAGAAAGCATTTAAATTAGGTACGTATTAGGAATAATCCAGCATAACATTTAGAAACAAAGAAAGTCATTTGTAGCTAGTAAATACTATACTTTAGGGATTTGCTTGCTGCTTCTACTGCTTTGAATTTTGTTAATAAGCTTTATGTGTTTTTTTATACGGGTTCTAGAATGGGAAATATGGTACTGTATTTTTCGAGACTACAGCAAGGTTTCTAACAAGATTATGATATGGAAAAGCATATGATATGTAGGCTTTATTAACGATATATAGACTCTAAGGCTGATCAGAGAACTTTTCAGGGAGTGAACCCCAAGCAGACAAACCTTTCAGAGCTGCATGCTTTCTAATAAAATACCTATGTCTATTATTTAAACTAAAAGTTAAGCTCCACTGAATTAAGCTAACAAAGTTAATCCCATACATTTACCAAAAGTATTCGTATTCATTTTAAATAGAAGTATGTTAAAGTTTACACTACATTTAATTAAAAGTACTCTGCTCTCCCTACTGATTTCTGACTGCTCTTTCGGTATTCCCCTTTGTGCTTGCTTTGTGATTCCAATTGGAATTCCTTACGCCAGCTTAGCTGAATTTCACTGTGAAATACTCCGAGGAAAGGCATTCGCATTAATCAGATTATCACACTGCACTCCCCACGTGCTACCCTGCTGGTGCCTGGCCCTGTCTGCACCCAATTCTATCAATCGCAACTATTACACGACTTGATTGAGGCATTGTCGAGGGCACGAACCGAACCGACCCGGGGTAGAATTCAAGCTAATTAAAAATTCAATTAGAGAAGGCTGAATAAAACGACAGAGAGAAGAAGGCGGATAGATAGCTACGACACCAACGAGAACGAAAAGGGAATGAAAGACAACTAAATTACTACGAATGTGAACCGAAAGCGAAACCCAAACGAAAGCTAAACCAAAGCGCATAGGGAGCTGCCTGAACTTACCCAGATTCTCCATGCTCTGGGAGAGCAGTGCCTCGAAGGTGTGCAGGCTATACGACTCGGCGTCCATGCCCTTGGCCAGGGTATTGCGCAGATGCATCTCGTACTCCATGAGCAGCCGCGAGGTGGGACTGCCCGGTGTCGGGGTCACATTCGGTGCCTGCTGATGCTGATGATGCTGGTGCCGGGATCCGCGCTGCGGCGGATGCGGCTGATGCGATTGCTGCTGCTGTTGCTGCTGCTGCTGCTGCGATTGCTGCTGTGGCGGCTGCTGCTGGCCATAGGATTGATCCTGATCGGAGTTGCCATTGCTGGAGCTGGGCGTGGTGGCATAGCACTGATTATCGAACATCACGTTATCCGAGGGCGGTGAACCCTCGATGCAGCTGCGCTCGCGCTCGCGCTCCAATTCCAAGTAGAGATTGCGCGGCGGATAACCACGTCCGATTTCATGCGAGGATCTAAAACAACACATTTCAATTAAATCAAACCGACAACGACTCAACAGATAGGCAGAGAGCTCACCTCGAGCCAGAGAAGCGCGACGACTGACTGCCGCCGCTGCGGCCCAGCGTGTTGTTGTTCATGACGTGGTGGCCACCGCCAGCGCCACCTCCGACGCCGACACCCACGCCGACGCCCATGCCTCCCATGCCGTGCTGATGCATGTGCTGCGGCCCCAAAGTCTGCGCTGCATTCGCGTTGTAGTAGTTGTAGCGCCGTCGGCCCATCTCCGGCGACGTGACGGGGCTCTCGGTGCTGGGCATCGGCTTCAGCATGCGCTTCAGCGTGCTCGTATCGACATTCATGTCCTCGGTGCTCTTGGTCTTGCGTCGTGTGTTGTTGTTGATTACGTTGTGCTGGTGGTGCATGTCGTGCGAGTGCGCGTCGCGTGTCTGCAGCGAGAGAGAGAGCAAATGACAGAGAGTGAGATTGACTGACAATAATCTACAAAGTCTAAAAAAAAAAACCAGTGCAACGCACCATATCATCGCTGAAATCCTTGCTGCGAGTGCCTGTCGATTTGGTGGAGGTGCCCACACTCTGATGCAGCCCACCGCCCACCTGTGTGCCCTCGCTCTTGGACAGATCCATGTCCATCTGGCAGGCGCCGGCATCGTCGGAGCCCACCTGCGAGCCCACATGATTCTGTGTGCACATGTCGGAGCCGCTGCCAACGCCGGTGACAACTACGCCGGGCGTGTTGGTGTTTACCCCAGCATTGGCCACCATCTGGCCGCCGTCTTGCCCCTTCAGCTGCCGTTGCAGGGTATCTGTGGGGGGCAGAGCGAAAGCGAATTTGATTAGCATTGGAATGCAAGAAGCGAAGAAAACAGCAGAGTTTACGTCCATGGAGTGCCACCTGGCAATGCTCTGCTATACTTACCGCCTGCTTGGACTACGCCCGGGCCACCACTGGCCACATTGTCGTAGAGCGAGGTGCTGCTGACGGCACTCACAACCTTGCCCTGCTGCTGGCCATCGACATCGGTGATTCTGTGTGAGCCGACATTACGCGGCAAAGTGGATGAACCTGCAATGAGTATGGCGATGAGATTTGATGGGGGATGCGGCGGTGGACTTGAGGAGGACATTGACTTGACACTGACACTGACACTGAATCTGACTCTGAATCGGGCTTCGACGTGGCCTATTTGTAATGGAGTTGCTACTGGCTACAGGCTAAGCGTTCTCAATCAAAAACCAAAGGAAACCTCAGTTCAGTGCGAAGCGGGAGCAAGAAACTGAACGGGGGGAACAAACAAGAGGAAAACGAAAAGCAAACGTGTGCAACGAGGCCAAATCTCGTTCTTCTCTTCTCCGAACTAACCGACTTTCGACTCGGTTTCGGTTTGGGCTTCGGTTTTGGTTTCAGTTTGTTTGGTATTGGGTTTTTTTGGTTTTGATTTTCAAATTGCATTTGTTTTTTGGTTTGGTTTGGTTTGGTTTGGTTTTTGTTCTCTCACCTCTAACACGTGGATCGGTTCTCAGGCGCGCATACTGCTCGGCGGACATGCAGGTGCACTGTGGCTCTTGGCGCACGCGCGACGGCGACGCGGGAGTGCTGAGCGGCTTTCGCTTGGCCTTCACCTTGCCCTTGCCCGGCGGATCCAATTTCAGGGAGTAGCTCGACGAGGCCTTTCGTGAAAATTTGAAAGAAGGCGACTGTAAAACGTCGCACTATCATTAGGTTAGTTGATTGGGATTACAAGGTTCTGTGTGTGCGGTTTCTGCTTTCTCTGCTTTCATTCGAAATTCTTCTCTTTATCTCTCGCGTTCTCTGAGATCGTTGTCTATATATATATAAATATATGTGATTTTGTCTGGCACAGGCCTGGCAGGCCTGGCGAAGAAGCTTAGCTTGTGGCTTTCTTGCTTTGTGTGTGATTCATAGAGAAATTGGAGAACTACCAAGTAGAAGAGTGCAAAGAGTGGATAACTTGACGTGTGCTAAGAGCCTTACAATACATTTATAAGTTTAGATAGAGATAGTCGATAGTCGATAGTAGTAGCAGTAGTTGTAGTAGTAGTAGTAGAGTGTGAAGTAGACAAACATACACATACAAGCATAGTTAAGTTAGCTACGATTAGAGTAGAGTTTTGGTTGAGTTTAGTTGAGTTTGGCTTAGGTTCTATGAAGAAGAAGAAGACTTCAGGTGCATTCGTTAAGCAGCGTGATCTCTCCGAGAGCTACTCTCTCGCGGGTTTCTCTAGAAGCGTTTTCGAGTTGAACAGTTATTGGGATTATTTTAGCTTAGTCTAGCCGTAACTTGTAGTTCGATTAACGTTAACTTTAGCTTAATTTTGATTAACTTGCTGCAAGAACAATTATTGTGAGCATATGTGCGTTTGGCTTCGTTTGCGTTTTCGATTCGGTTTTAGAAACCTTTGAACAACATATATAAATATAGATTTGCTTTGGTTTAACCTCACGTTAACTCTCTGGTTAACTTGTTTAGCAGCCTTTCACACGGCGCTTCTCAAAAAATACTTTCTCTAGTTATTCCTATGTGCTCTGCTAACATTTGATTTTTCTCAAAATTTTGTTTCGTTTTTGAAAGTTGTTTCGATATTTCTTTTGCGTATTTTTAAACCGCCCACTTGATTCGGGATGAGGCTGGGTCGGGATGTACGGGGGATTTAGGGCTCGTCGGAAACGGTTTGCAGAGGATAGGTAACGGTATTGTAGTAGAGGATACGTGCGATTGTTTTAAAGCGTTTTGCGTTTTTCTTTTGCATTTTCATTGTACGTTCGGCAATATTTCAATTTACAATTGTCATTCAATCAATATGAATTTCGACATTACATTTTCATTCGTTCATTAGTTTAGCAAGGTTTTAATTTATTTTTTTTTTGTCGTTTTTTGTTTTTTTTTTTTTATTTTATTTTTGTGGCGCACGTGTCAAATGCAAACGAATCGAGTTGGAAATATATATTTATACATACATAAATATATAGTAGAGAGTAGTAAATAAAGTTAATGTTAGATAATAAAAGCATTTCGGGTGGGACAGATTGTTGTATTGTAAAAGATAGTTAGATAGATAGAATAGAGTTTTGTAGGTGTACACAGAGATGTAATTTCAAAATTGTTGTAATTGTTATTTGGTTGTAGTTGTGGTTGTTGGTGGTTGTGGTGGTGTTGTTGTGAGTTTGCAGTTGCGTGTAGAGTTTTGTTAGTCGAAGTATTTGTGTAAGTAGGTATTTTTTTTTCGTTACATTTCGAATTTAAGTACGAAATTTATTCATAAGTATATCAAATGAAATGCATCAAAAATGAAATCAGTTGAAAACGAATTTGTTATTTGGATTTTCGATATTCGATTTCGATTCGATTCGAGTTTGTTTTTCGATTGATTCATGTTTTTTGTTATTGTTTTTGGCGTGTTTCGAGAATGATTTCGAAAATGATTAGAAGAGAGAAAAAGAAATGAAAGAATATATAATATAAATACATTTAACAAATTTTAGTGGGTGTGCGTGTGTAGTGTCGTCAAAGTGTGTGAGTGTGCCTGTGTATGTGTGTGTGTGTGAGTTACAGGTGTTCAATATACATAGAGGTATTTGCTGTTGTTGTTGTTGTTGTTGTTGTAGTAGCTGTTGTTGTATTTGCAGTTGTAGTAGGTGGAACCATTGAAACTTTTATAATACACACACACACACACACAACAAATGGAGAAAAGTTTGCACATTTATGAGATACATTTACAAAATGAACGCAGTCCGCCTGATAAGCTGCCACTTCGCTGGCAAATACTTATGCTGTTAGACTGTTATACTGTTTACTGGCATACTGTTATACTGTTATATGCGTGGTATGCGTGTGCTTAGCGATTTGTGATACTTTTGTTGGCGCTGAGAACTTGTGACTTGTGACAAGAGGAAGAGACACACAAAGTGAATAGTTTACAACAGTTACGACACTTAGGGACACTGTTTGTGTGTTGGTGTGCGTGTGTGTGCGCTGTGTGTGTAAGTGTGAATCGTATGTGTATGCATGGATGGAAGATCTTACACATGCCCGACTAAGGGGAGCGCTACTTGAGACATAGAGATACATTAAGAGTGGTCTGTACTGTACTGTACTGTAAGCGATCTTATCTTATGTTATGTTTTCTTTCTCTGTGGTGACATTAAAAGAGTTGGTAAACACTTAGTAGTAGTAGTAATAGTAGTAGCAGTAGTAGGTAGATTCTTAGCAGTAGTAGTAGTAGAAAGTAGAAGTAGTTGAACTGTGTGTACGGTGACAAATAAATAATATGAAGCGATACTAACGTATTTTTTTACAATGTAAGATACCTGCAACAAATGAGGCGCAAAGTAGGAAAAGAAACGAAACAATTATTAGATACTAATCCAGACAGTTTATGTTTGACTAGATGAGTGTACACGGGTCGGTGTAGTAGTAGTAGTAGTAGTGACAGTATTTTGGGGCTGTTTGTGTGTGTACAGATTGTAGAGTCTTCAAAGTAGAATGGTGCAGAAATTGAAACAATAGTTCCAATTTTTTTAAAGTCAATTATCTTTGTCAATTTCCGACCAGTTCTCCACTTACTTTTTGTTGTTGTCTGTATGTTTATCAACGTGTTAATGCAGTTGTTCTAAAGCTTATAAATGATATCGCACTACACCAAATGTATTACTTTACTTTTGCCAAATTGTTCAATGGAATACAGGAAAAGAAGAGGCGGAAAACACAATCTCAATACAGAACTCAAAGATAATTTCAGATACAATGCCAAATTGATCGAGGTTTCAAATCGTATAGTCAACTAATGAACGAGAATATATATGAATATATATAAATATATATATATGTATACTTATTGTTGTATAAGTATGTTGGCAGTTAGCAGCAGTTTTGAGCTTGAGCAGTTTTAGAGAGCGTTGTTGTTGTTGTTGTTTCTTTCTGTCTGTCTGGCTGTCTGTGTTGTTGGGTGACAGTGACAGTGACTGCGACTGTGATTGCGACTGCGACTGTGACAGTGACTGTGACTTATGGCATGGCATGAATCGAAGCTATTCGCGTACTTAAATGACTTCACATACTCATCAACTCGCAAAAATTGCAAATTTCAAACGAGCTCAGACGATACTTCAGCGATACTATCGGCTGACTTGACAGCTCCAACCGATTGTTACATTAAAAAAGATACGAAAAAGACACGAGCACATCACAAACTTCAGGCCGCATCATCATTAAACATTCATCACGGTCGCTCATCATCACAGCATCATCAACTTGTGGTTTGCTTTCTGTGGTTCAGTGGTTGCGTGTGGGGTGTTTGGGTGTTCGGGTGGGCAGCCCCACACAGTCTCTAGAACTGCCCAATTGCTGTTGCTGTAGTTGTAGCTGTAGCTGTTATTGTTGTTGTTAGTAGTGTGTGTATGGGTTTGTGCGTGTGTGTGTGTGTTAGAGAGTTTGTAGTTAGTGTTGTGGGTGGCTGAGGTGGTTTCTCTTTTTTTTTTTTTTTTTTTTTTTGGTGGTTGAGGTATCAGTTGAGGTGGTTGCTTGTCGTCGTCGCGTATGCACAGAATGCAACACAAACTGTAAGAGAATACTTACACAGCATTCTCGGAACTGTTTGGCATCGATGGGCGACGTGAAATTGAGGCCCCAAGTGTCGTTAGTCATTGGATCCTTCCAGTAGACAAAGCATTCCGATGCCTGGCCAATGCGTGTGCCTGTGCCGGAGCCACACAAATTCCAATTAGTCAAAGCAAACATGGGGGAGAGGCAGGCAGTCTCTCTTTACTCTCTACTCACCTGGCTGCACGAGTCGCACGTCGAGTATCTTGTCCACCTGACTGTTGTAGGCGGTGATGTGAAAGATGCACTCGGGCGAGTCCTGAATGCATGTGATGTTGACAGGAACCAAATCTTCGGACACTTGTTGCCACTTGACGGTGCCGGCGCCACTGGCCGAAACGTGAAAGACCTCAGCCCACAACCTGAACGAACTAGCGTTGGTTAATAAAACAGTTGTCGACAATTGATTAAAGTTGTTTGTAGTCAGAGTTGGAGTTGGAGTTAGAGTTGTTGTTGTAGTTGTAGTTGTAGTTGTTATTATAGTTGAAGGTTGTTGAGGTTCATTTGGTGGGTTGTTTCGGGTTCGTTTCCAATTCGAAATTTTGTGCAAATTTGTGGAGGGATGCGTTCAATCGAAAGTAAAAGCAAACAAAGGAATCGCAGTTGTTGTAGTTGCAGCAGTTGCAGTTGTTCGGTTTTTTTCGGGTGGGAAAAGTTGTAGCAGGAGGCAGATGTAGTTGTTGTTGTGGTTGTTGTTGTATGGCCATGTGGATTGTGTGGTTGGTTGGATTATTGAAAGTGTAGGAGGCAAAGTTGAAAGTTTTCGTTTGGGTTTAGTTTTGTTTCGATTGTGTTTTGGTTTTGTTTTTGTTTTTGAAAGAAAGAAAAACCAGAAGAAGAACACAATTAGTTAATTACAAAAGTTATCGAAAGAGCGAATTCAATTGTTGTTCTTTTTTTTCCATATTTACAGCCAGTCAGAGAACAAAAGAGTCAACTACAGACAGAGTAGACAGTGGGAGTCGCCGCTGCTGCAGCTGCCAGTTGCCAATTGCAGCACTCCACTCACCTTAGTAGATGGCCATCCCGACGACGCGAGCTCTGCCAGGGTGAATCCTCGTAGCGATAGGCCTTGCGCATAAGCGGAGCACAGGAACAGCTCAGTTTGTTGCCCATGGCGCAGTTAGCACAGCCCGCCGCAGCTCCTAATCAAATGCAATGAATAAAACATTAGTCCAGCATCAATGTAGATATATGGCTAATCGCACTTACCTTTACCAGAGGCACCCCGATGTCACCACATGCCGCTCACGTCCGCCTGCGAGAGCGCCTGGCCGCGATTTAGCGACTGCGAGCGTTGATTATGCCGATGGCCGTGGTAGCGACTCCCGCGCTGCACCACAGAGAGGCGTGAAAAGAAGACAGAAAATAATTAGTAAGCAGCTTAAACACTTCAGCTCATCTCAGAAATCAGAAAAAGAGCTTTAAGAATGGTAAATGAAAAATTGTAAGGGCATAATATTTCAGACTTTGATAGATTTTCTATATGCATCTTACTTTTAAAGATCGATAAAAGATCTGCTAGCTCTACTATGGCGCAAACTACACGACATCTGATAGTATGGACAGATCGGAAAATATCTAATACTTTATAATGGACAAGAAAATATAATTTCCGATCTATTTTCCCATATACAATACTTTCACAGATTTTTGCTATGATTACTTAAGACTGGATAAAATAAAGTTGCGTTTTTATTAATATAATATCGCATATAAAGTTCAACACAAGATCTATTACAGCTTTATTTCTATTACTATTACAGCTTTCCTACTACCGTTTCTTAGTAAAAGCATGAGATTTATAACGACTTTTTAAATATGCTACGATTGAAAATAATTATATTTATGGAAGTAAAGCAACATTAAATTCCTACAGTTTTTAAAAGTTATACATATCTAACAAAATTTAAATAATGAATCAATAACATTTCGTCATAGTAGTAAAATTCAAGAAACACAACAAATCGCATCGGAAACAATGCAGCAAATGTCGCTTTCAATGAAATGCCAAGATCTGCCGCATAAATCATATGCTATGCGCGCGTTGTTTGAACTTGAACCGCGCATGGGTAATAGTTGTTGTGCCACACACACAAACACACGCACACATTAGGCGGACGCAAAGTCTGTGATTAACTGATGGAGCAACCCACGCCGGCTGCCTATTATCGCCGTCGAGAGGTGCGAACGAGGCGAGTTCAACGCTTTCGACTGGCCAAAATGCAGTCTAAACCTGACGCTTGCCGCGCCTCACTGCCTCGCCGCCTGCTCTCTGGCGTGTAGGTGTCAAATACGGAATACAAAAAACAACAACAAAGCACAGAGAATGCTGCAGCAACGACACCTTGGAGATTTTGTGTCGGAATAAAGCGCTTTGAAGTTTGCTTTGATTTGAGTATGATTCTGATTCGATGTGATCAGCGTGCGTTTTATGTTCTTTGACACGCACCAGCACGCACACCCATACACACACACACACAGTCACAGCAGGCTGCCACATGTTGCAGGCTGGCACTTTTATTTATATGAATTTAATTATAAATTCTTTCAGTACACCTTAAAATACTTTTATATATATATAAATGGATATGGCCGATCGCTAGAAATGCATATATTTTTGCTGTTTTGTTTATTTTTCTGGCCATTCTACAGTGCTCTTCGATTATCTGTTTATCTATTTGTGTTTTTGCAGTATTCACCGTAGTGCAGACACCTGTTTACGAGCGTCTTGCCTAATGTTTATATAAATATTTTTGAAAATAAGAAATGCACGCCACAAACTCAGACACACAACTGAAAACTAAAAACTCAAAACAGAAAATCGAGGAAAAACTTGAGCACATTTTCATTCATTCATTCACGCGCTCTCATTCACTCGCTCTCTCCCTCTCTAATTCTCTTTGTCTCTTCGCGATCGCAAGAGCTCGCTACGATGCTCGCCCACGATCTTTGCGCTCAAGAGCTCGAGATCTGGCGATAAGCATCCGACTGCGGGGGCCCGCATGCCTCGACGGCACCTCATCAAGTGCCTGTGGGCCTGCCACACGTGTTGTCTTAGATGAAACTTATTTTTAAAATCAATCAAAAGGCGCACAGTGTCTCTCTTTAGCTCTCTCTCTCTCTCTCTATCTTTCTGCCGGCCTCCCTCTCTCCGGGCTGCTCATCAAAATGCAATGCGGAATGAAGGTGGCGACAGTTCTGGCGATTTTTGGGTCACAGTCCCACAGCCGTAGACTGCGCCGACGATTGACAGATTGAGTTGCCGTTGCCAGCGACTTGATAGAGTGAAAGATGGCACTACGAACTAAGAAACAATCTCGGAAAGTGTCATACTATATATGCACAACAGTTCTAAGACAATTGGTGAATGTCTTGCATAGGAAAGAAATATGCGGAATAACAGATTATATCTAAAAAAGAAGAGGTTACTCTCTACTGAGACTTCTGAACTCAGAGAACTAATTTATACTATAATAAACTTCTAAACCATCTCAATTAGCCTTTTTTCACATCAAGAATATTTTTTAGACATTTTACATTAATAGCAGTCGCTTTCAAAATTATTACTTCCATTTAAATATCAAAAAATATTTTATAAATCTTTTCCAAATTAACTATTAGTACCAATATGCATTGGGATACCGGGACCGGAAAATACCTTTTAGGTACTCGAAAAAGAGTGGTATTATATTTAAGAAAGTTTAAGTTCTTTTTAAATTAAATATCAAATGCATACTTAAAGCATTTCCCCCGTATTTATTGTATAGTAATAAATTTTGGTAATTTAGCAGTGCTTCAATTTAAAATCCATAATAAATCACATCATTTGATAATCTGCCCCATTTTAATTCAGTTAATATTATAGTAAGTATCGTTAGTATATATTTTAGATTGTATTATGTCTGTCTTATACACACCTCCACGTGTCCCCAGCCATCGGCGTTCATTTTAACGGCTGCTTCGACACTTTCCTTGGCACCCATTTTGCGTGTTTTTTAACCGTTATTTGCTTAACTGTTATACGTGTTGTTTTATTGCTATTCAGTTGTCGTTGTAGTTGTTGACGTTGCTGTTGCTGGTGTTGCTGCTGTTGCTGTTGCCTTTGCTTGTGCTGTTAACGTTGTGGTTTCGGTTGATTGTGTAGGAGTTGCAATTACAGCTGTAGATTGTTTGTTTATCCTGTGAGTATATATTGCTTGTGTCGCTGCAAACGATGCACTCGAGACTCGACTGGAGACTCGAGTCGACTCGCCAGCTGTCAGATGTTATTTATTTTGGTGCTGCGACTGGAGCCCAGCTCTGGTTGGCAGTCTGAGAAGTAGTCGGAGGAGTTCGGTTCGCTGTGTGCGCTGTGTGCCTTGTGTGAGATTGGGTCTCGTGCAATATAAATATTGAGCGGATTGACGTTGACGTCGCACACAGACTCGCTCGCTCACTCGCTCTCTCTCTCCCTCTCTCTCACTGTCCCTCTCTCGCTCTCGCTCGGATGCTGCTGTTGAAAGCGGCTTTCAATCAGGCTTTCGTCAAGTTGAAAGAGCTCGCGTTGAAAGCAGTTAAATAATAGAAGAGCTCTGGCTCTGGCTCTGCTTCTGGCTCTGGCTCTGCCTGCTCCTTTATGTCGCTTATTCGTTATTCCTTATGCCTATATGCTAAATATGATTGTTGTGTGTATTATTAATGCAGGCTCGGGGCTCTGCTCTTCTGCCTGCTTTTCACTACAAAATTTCACTTTTTTTCGGGTGCATTTGCTTTTGCTTTTGTTTTGAGGTGTTTAACGGTGCGTATGATTAATATATGCTTGCAGTTTTCTTGTTAACTTTTGGAGTTGTGCTCGGGTTTTCGCTTTGTCGTTTTGTCGTTTTGCTTTTCTATCTGTATTTAATTCAATTTGTTGTTTATTCTAATGTGCGCTCAGCTCTCAGCTTTTGATTTGGCAACGCCTTTGCTTTCGCTTTGCCCGTGCAAAAAACACACACAAAAACTGATTACCGATTTCTGATTCTGATTCTGATTTTGGTTTTGGTTTTTCACTTCAATTCCTTGTGCTCGTATAACAGTTTGATTTGCGATTAATTTGCTTTAATTGTGCTCGATTTAGTCTGATTATATTTAATTTTATTTTTGCTTTTATTTCAGTTTTATTTATTTCGTGGATTTTTATTCACAGCAGCAGCAGATGACGAGGACATGTCTGTGTGTGTGTGCGTGTGTGTGGCCTGCCAAAATACCTACAAAACTGAACGAAACGAAATGTTTTCACTTGACGAAGCACGCACACGCACACCGACCGAGAGCATGGGGGAGAGAGTGAGAGAGGGAGAGAGAGAGCAGCAGTCACAGCAGCCAGCGGCGGCAGCGCAGCGGCAGCGCAGATGAGCTTCGAATTACAGCGACAGCCGAAAATTGCCTGCGCTGCTGCGTTCTTCTTCTTCTTCTTCTTCTTCGTTCTTCGTTCGTTCTTCTGCTTGTTGTTGTTGTACACAGCATATATTTTAATTTCGATTTCTTTCTTGCTTTTTCGTCGCTCTTTCCTCGTTATCCTTTATTTTGTATGCCTGCTCTCTGCTGCGTATGCCTGTGTGTGTGTGTGTGTGTCAGTCTATGTGTGTCTGTATGTGTGCTTAGCTTAGCACTATGTGCAGTCGTTGGCTTCTGCTCCGCTTTTGCTCCTGCCCCCGCCTCACTCTCTCCGCCTCCAGCAGCGCTCCTCTGCTCCTCTGTGTGTCTGTCGCCGTGCCCTGTGCTCGTGCGTGTGGCTAAAAAGTTGCATAAATCACCACACCTTAATTTACTTAAATGTCGATTTTAGCACACTTCGCACACAGTTCACGCTTCACAACTGTTATACGCTTTTATTATTTCGCGCTGCCCAAAAGCATGCTACACTTTTTTCTCTGCTTACTTTTCGCCTGTCGATTTTACGTTTACTTCGAATGTCTATGCCTGCGTGTGTGTGTGTGCGTCTGTGTGTATGTGGGTGTATTTATATGTGTGTGTGTCTGTGTATGTGTTGGTGTTCTATACTGCTGTAGTGTTTCAAGCGTTTTGTCAGTTGCTTCTGGAAGCAGCACCGGAGCAAGCAGCGCGTGCCACACAACCGTCGACTTCGAAAATCGCTTTGACTTTGGCGAGCAGCAGCGAGCACAGGCGAGCGAAGCAGCAGCAGCAGCAGCAGCGCGAGCAGAGCGTAGCAGCAGCTGAGCACACAGCAGCATCTCTGCTTAGCAGCGCAGTCGCCGTCGACGTCGGCATCGCTGCAACTGTTGGAATGTGTGCCATATTTTTTGGGGTGGATGCTGCTGCTGCGCTGCTGACGCTGCTTTGTTGTTTTTGTGTGGCTGCTGCGCGGCTGCCGCTGCTTCTGTCTCTGCTTCTGTTCGCACGCATTTTGTTACATTTGTTTTACATGTCGCATGTGGTTGTTGTTGTTGTTGTTGCTGTTGTTGTTGCTGCTGTTAGCACGTCAAATGAAAGTTTTCGCCATTCCGTTTCACTTTAATGTCTCCCCGATGCATGTGTGTGTGTGTGCGTGTGTGTGTGAGCATGCATGCGCTGGTGTGCGTTAATGTAATATTAATGTTATAATTTTCTAGGCGTACGCGACGCACTCAACCCGCTCTCACACTCACACTCCACTCCCCTGCCCTCCCCTGCCTCCCTCTGCGCGACCAGGTGTAGCTACATAACGTACATGTCTGTACGTGCCAAGTTTTTGCATTAGCAGAGGCTCATAAATAATGCAGAGGGTTGCCAAGTGCTTGTGGGCGGTTAATGGTTAATGTACCCCCCCCCCCCCCTCATGACCCCCACTGCAGTTGCTCACCGGCCAACGCTGGACAGGATTGAACAGGTCAAAGTTGCGCTGCAGCTACGCGCAGGCATAACAAAAACAAAAACAAAAACAACAGATGATTGCCAAGGGACCTTAAGGACTTGCCCAACACTGACGCACACACACACACATGCACACACACCCACACGCTGTTAGACTGCGACTGTGAGCACGTTTAACATACACAAAGTAAAAGTGAAAAGCAACATCAAAATTAATAAGTAGAAAGGATGCTGAGTGCTCTGCCAGCGTCGACGGCGACGCCGGCAGCGCAACAATACACAACAAAAACACAAAGTAACATGAGAGCAGAGTGCAAGTCAGACTGCGAGGCAGCGGATGGGAGAGAGAGAGAGAGAGAGAGAGAGAGAGCGCGCGCAGCAGCGACTTGTGCGTCGGCGTGCTTTCAATACTTGACGAAAGCTTCGACAAGTTCGATAAATTTGACCACTGTGCGGCGGCGGCGACTGCGACTGATGCTGCTGCAGCCACAATAAAAATAAAAAATATAAATAATAATAATAATTAAAATAATAATAACTATAATGATATAATAAGGCAAAAATAATAATAACTTTAATAATAATAAATAATATTAATAAGGCAAAAATAATAATAATAAATATAATAATAATAAATAATATTAGTAAGCCAAAAATATTAATAAAAATAATAAATAAAAAATCAAAGCGTTACACGCAGCAAATTAGCAGTACTGCAGCAGCACCTACACCACCCCCCAACCCCACACCACTGCTCAAGTGCTGCTGCAGCTGAGCAACAAAAAAAAAACGGGATGCGCCAGCTTAACTGACGTCAGACCTTCGCACGCATTTCGCAGCACACACACACACGCACACATGCTCGCACGCCTACAAAGCCCACGCACTACGCCAACGCCGCTGTCGCTGCTGCTGCTACTGATGCCGTTATCTCATTAAGAAACGTCATTAGAAATTGCAGCGAGCAGAGGCAGCGGGCAGCAGGCAGAGGCAGCGACTGCAAAAAGGCGCGTCGCCAGCAACAACATCAACGTCGCAGCTGTAAAATGTCAAAGCTCGCGGTTTGCTGCTGTTCTTAGTGTTGTTGTTCTTGCACTTGCTCTGCTGCTGCTGCTGCTTCTTCTGCTTCTTCTTGTCGTTTTTGTTGTTGCTTTTGTTGCAATAATTGGCCATGTGTGTCGCCTTTGTTGTTGCGTAAGGTTTTTTAGGGCAACTGGAGGGTGTGGTTCACCGGGGAGCCAATGTAATATACATTGTATGTGCACACACACACACACAGACACACACACACACACACGCACACTCGGGCACCCATACAGGCGCAAGCACACACACACATGACGAGATTGACACACTTTTCTGGGTGTTTTTTGGGCAGCTGCGCCGCTGCGCAAAGCTTGAGCCGACACGAACGTTCCTGTCCAGTCCTGTCGCTGTGTTTTTATGAATGAAGCGCACGAAGCGCAGCAACAACAACTACAACAGCAGGCGCAGAAGCTTTTGCGCCCTCTCACGACTATTGTTGTTGTTGTTGGCACGTTACAGCACGTGTCGCTTACCTGCAGCAGCATATCAAACACTTTTACGCTGCATTTTGTTATAAACTTTTGCATTAAGCTGCATTTACTAAGTTTTTGTCAACTCATTTTCCCCATTCCACAAGTCACGTTTCATACTTGGCGCGCGAGTCAGACTGAAAGGTGCTAAAAAATACCAAACGCTAGAGCCAGCGCACGAGTACGAAGCTATCGTGCAGTACTATCGATATGTTGTGGCGGCTTGTTTAAATGTTATGATTTGCAATTTATATTTGATCACTATATAATATAATGATACATTTTTACGTTTAGTTTAATTATTTATGTTTTTACGTTTTATTATGTATTTCGCGCGCCAGACAAGCCAAACGATTAGCGCCAGACTATCGCACAGCCTTATCGATACTTGCAGTGCTGCAAAGCGAGGCTAGTGGCTCGCGACCAACACTGTGCCAAGCGCAAACAACAACAACTTGTGGCATGCAGTGGAAGCGCACGACGCGCGTTTTTCGTTTTTCGAATCTGCAAATTAAATTTGTATGCGAATGAGCGAGGCGACGGCAACGGACGAGGACATGCGGGGCCTGACGGGCGTGCAGGTGGGCCCCGAGGCGAAAGGTGAGCGCGCAAACAAACCGAGCTGCAACTGCCTCTAATCGCGCTCCCCTCCAGAGTTCAACTTGCTGCGCGCGGACGAGGAGCTGCGCGCGGGCAGGCGGGAGCACTCGATCTACTACCAGGTGCGCGCGCTCTTCCAGTGCGCCGACATGCGGCTGCTGACCGAGGCGCAGCAGCTGGAGCAGCTGCAGCCGCAAACGCAGCACCTGCTGGCCGCGGCCAGCGACAAGGAGAAACAAGACTACAAAAGGTGAGAGCAGCTCCCAAAGCTCCCATAATCCCTCGCTCTCTAGATGCTCTCCCTCTCTCTCTATCCCTGCGGCAGCAACACATTCCTGAGCAACATACTGAAGCACCAAAGAAGTCTGGAGCAGCGCCAGGCACAACAGGAGCATCCCCCGCCCGATCCCTTGGACTTCCTGCACGACGTGCAGCAGCCTGAGTGCGGCTTCGAGCGCATCGCGCAGGTCTGTGAGCAGCTGCCGCCGCAGTGGTGTGTGCTGCAGCTGTGCAAGAGCTTCAATCCGGCTACCACGTACTCCACGTACTGCGACATTGCCGCCGCCAGGGGCGACATCTACGTGGCGCTGCTGCGCCACTGCCGCACGCCGGAGCTGCCGCCGACGTGCGTGCACATCAGCCACGAGGCACTGGGCGACATCTTCCGCGAGTACAGCACGCTGGTGGAGCGCTTCCGGGCCGTCGTCACCGTCGATCCGCTGACGGTGAAGACGCAGGAGGCCAAGGCCAAGTACTGGAAGGAGCTGAACGCCTTTGGTGAATCCCTCAAGGTGCGATCAACCTGACACACACACATACACTGCTGCTGCACTTACTCCGCTTCTCCCTATTGCAGAAACTCATAGCGGAGCTGACGACCGTGATGACGCCCTACTGCTTCCTCTTCCTGGGCAAGCGCTACACCACGCCCGAGTCGGAGCTGCTGACGCAGCGCGTCTTCCGCCGCGTGGACGAGCTCTGCACCGCGCACGACTGGAGCAGCCATCAGCGCACGCTGCTCTCGCAGGCGGCGCTACATGCGAATCGCCTGCCACGCGACGAGATGAAGCTGCTGAGCTATGAGCTCGGCCAGCAGTGCCGCGACGAGACCGAGGCGCTGCGCGTCTACGAGCTGCTCAAGAGCTGCGCCAGCGACTGGCAGCAGCTGGAGCACAGTGACTCCTTCGTGGTCAAGCGTTTCCCCACCATACTGATTGTGGATGAGGCAGGCTCAACTCAACCTTGACTCTTGGCTTTCCATACTTATGCTTGCCTGTTTGTGCCCTTGCAGCGCCTGGACCAGATGCACTGGGAGCAGCTGGCGCCCATGCAGGAGTGCACGCGCATCAAGTCGCTGCACAGCCTGTGGCGCCTCTACAAGCACCACCGGGAGCAGGTGCGGCACGGCTACTACACGGTGAACATCAAGCGCGGCATGACGCTCATCAATCCCGACGCGGATCTGGCCAACTCCGGCCGCCGGCTGCGCAGCTTCCTCGAGTATTGGCTGAGCCACTGGCACCACATGTTCGAGAAGCTGCCCACGGAGCAGACCATGACGGAGCAGGCCTTCAAGGCGGATTGCTTTGTGTGAGATGCTCTGACGATCCTCTCTCTCTCGCTCTTTAAATCTCTTTATTTATTTCCCACTCCTCCCCAGCTATGCCGGCCATGGCTCCACGCTGCAGTACGTCTCCAGTCGCGTCATCTATCGCAATCGCATCAGGGGCGTGGTCTTTCTCTTTGGCTGCGACTCGACGCGCGTGATGAGCAGCGGCCTGTACAGCGCGCTGTATGGCGCGCAGGACTACTACCACGGTGCACTCTGCCCCACTGTGGTGGGCACACTGATGCCCGCGCTGGACGGCAACATGGACAACGTCTCGGCGCATGTGCTGAGCCGCTGGAATGCGCCCGCCCACCAGCAGGTCATACCCTGGACGCACATCGATCGCTCCGCCTGGGTCTCCCAGGGCGTAGTCAAGGGTACGAGCAGCAGGCTAAGCCCAGTGGGAATCACTAGTAACTCTCTCTCTCTCTCTGCCCACAGCTGCGGACATTCCCGGTGGCAACATACCCACGCTGCAGCAACTGCCGGGCTATCAGATCGGCAGCCTCAGCTCGATCCTGGCCTGCGTGCAGCTGGGCAAGGTGGAGCCCAAGATCTACAACTACTGCATCTACGTCTGCCGCGGCCTGCCCGCCTGGAATCTCGCCGTGGAGAAGATGCCCTTCTAGTGCCCCAAACTGGAATATGTTACCCTGAACCCAAGCAAAGAAGAGAGACCAAAACCATGAAGTAAACTCTGTCACAGTGGTGGCACGCACGCATAGTCATAGAATTAAAACTGATTATAATTCAAGCGAGCAGTATCTGCTAGCTGGGATGCTGCTGTAACAGTGGTGGCCCAAAAATTGAAATAGATGCAAAATTGAAATTTATTTTGATATCAATGTTTTGTAGTAAGGCGCAAGTGTGCCTAACAGTGCGAAAGCCACTGTGTCAATCACTTTTAAGATGCTGCTGTTACAGTGGTGGCTCAAAAAACGAAGCGTAATTGTACTATACTATTTATTTATACTTTATAATTAAGCTCAGAAGAACTGTCTCTAATAGTTAGTATGCCACTGTTACAGTGCTGGCTTGAAAACTTGGTATAGTTTTAAATGCAGTCCTTGCTCGGATAATTTTTTTTTTTTGCAAGCTTTGCGTGCAAGAAACTTTGAAGTAATCTTTATTTTCTCGTAGTACGCTACTGTTACAGTGGTGGCTCGAATATTGAAAGAGATTCAAATGAGAGCTTTAGTCTAATAATTTTGGTATTTTTTATAATGAAGCGAAATAGAAAAATATTAAAAGTATGCCTAACTGCAGATTACAGTGGTGGCTCAAAAATAAGAACAGCCTCAAATGCAAGCTTGGCTCTAAAAATTATTGATATTTTGTTACCAATGCACAGTGAATATTCACTTCTCGTTGGGACGCCACTGTTACAGTGGTGGCTTGCAAATTGTATAGTCTCAAAATAGAACTGGGCTATGAAGATTGCCTTAAATTTTGCAACGAAGCAAAAGAGATACATTTACTATTGAGAACGAGACGCTACTGTTACAGTGGTGGCTCGCAAATTTGTATAACTAAGTAAAAAAAAACCTTGATCTCATAGAAATAATATATTTTGTAGCTAAACTATAGAAACCAATATTTATGTATAAAGAGCATGTTGCTGCTGCTACACTGGTGGCTCGCAAATTGGTACAACCTCATGGCAGAGCCTTTTCCCAGCGCATATTCAACAAAATTGTTTGTCTAGTAATTGTAAATCTAGAACATAAACTTCAAAAGGTGCCAGAAAGATTGCATAGACTCGAGAAAGATCAAAGACAACATTGAGAATGGCTTGAAAACAGACAAAAAAAAAAAAAAAAACAAAAAAAAAAGGAAAAACATATAATCACATTGAGATGGCGAAAATGGTGCGCTCTACTTACCTTTCAGTGCAAATTGCGAATTGAGTGCAGTTGAGTTGCAGTACTTGAGATTGAGATTGAGATTGAGATTGACTGTTCAGTTTTAGTTTTGGCTTTAGTTTAGTTACTGGTTAAGTTGCTCGTTTAACTTTGTACAGATTGTTGTTTAGTTTGTTGTTGCTGTTGTTGTTGTTGTTGGAACATTTAACCGTTTTCAGTTTAGATTTTGCATTGTTTTTAGTTTAGAAATTGCTGCACACTCGAGTTGAAACATGCCAGAGCTTGGAATGGAGGCAAAACACAGTGAGAAGAAATCTTAACGGAAAGGTGAGGGGTGCGTGGACAGTTAGACAATTAGAACTAGAAGACAATTAGAGTTTAAGTTTAAGTTTAAGTTTAAGTTTAAGTGAGCAAAAAGTGTGAAAAGAACTTGTGAAAATTCCTAAAAAGTATTGAAAAGTGTTCTCGATTCTCATCCCTGATTTTCTGCAAAAAGTTAGACAGTTCGAAGGCAAGTCTTAGATTTAAAAGTGGGCAAAATAATATTATCAAACCTCACAGAAAATCTTAAAGAATTTAAAAGTATTATTAGTACTCTTGGCTCACAGGTTTTCTAATTTTTTGCTGGGAAATACGCCTATTTGTTTAATTTCAGAAATTGTTATGTGCTTCGCAATGTAAAATTAAAGTTTTTTGAGTCGAAGTAAGAAATGTGAAAAGTACTCGCAGAAAATCATAAAAGCTTCATATATTTGATTTTCGGTAAAATAAATATTTAAGTTTTAAAAAATTTGAATAAAAACAATTAGATTTAAATATGGGGAAAAAAAATTATTAATAAAAAAATGATTTTTTAAAATCTTAACAACTTAAAAAAAAAACCATGGATAGCAATATTAAAGTGTAGAAAATTGGAAATGTAGAAATTCTTAAAAATTTATAAGGAATTTTTTAAAAAGTGGCAAATAAACTGCAAGAATTTTTATGAAAATTGTGAACTATTTTTCTGTATTTTTTGCTTTTTTCTGTGAAAGAGTAGTGTAGTTTCGCAGAAAATTGAAATCATTGAAATTCTAAAAAAATTTTCTAAAAAGTTTTCAAAAATATTTATTTTTTTATAAAATTGTGTTAATTAATTTAATTTAACTATAAACGTGATGCCAGAGCAACAGGCCTGCAGGCTAAGATATCAGAAATAATTTTTGTAAGTTTTGAAAAGAATTTAAAAAAAAGTTTTTAAAAAAAAATTCACAGTTCCCTCTGAAATCTGCTATTTTCCATGGTATTTTGCTTGCTTCCTTACAGACAATTGAATTTTTAACTGCTCTGAAAAACTCTTAACGTATTCGCGCTCAAGTGGCCTAATCGTTTTCTGTGCTGCGAAATGTGTGTGTAATTCCACGGAAAGCCGCTCAAGGACTGCCACTCGATTATTTATTATCCGATATGCAGGCGCAGCTAATCCGGAACGGAGACCACGACGGAGACCGCTACCGAGAGCTGAGAGCTGCGCCCTTTCGGGAGCCGCAGCCGCAGCCAACGTATTGCCACTTAGCACCGACTTGACTAGAAAACGCCCAACTATTTATTCACTCTACTCGTCTTCGTCTTCGCTCGTGCTGGGAGTGTACGTCGAGGCATGACGGGAGCGGGGTGTAGGGCAGGGCAGAAGGTGAAGGTGAGGGGAACTTCCGCTCGCCTGGCCAAGGAAAGAGTTTGGCCCTCGTCCACTTGACCTACTAACTGTCTGTCGCATTATGACACACATTTCCATTAATTAGGCGCAGCTAAAGAGCTCCCCCTCCCCGCCCTCCCTTCCTCGAGCCGATCGGCACATGCGGCGTATGCGTAATATCGTAAAATCGCAGGCGATTGCTCATCGAATTAGTGTCGGGGCATTTGCATGCGCTGTCAGTTGATGGCACAGGTGTGTGTATGCAGCTGTGTGTGTGCAGGTGTGTGTGTGTGTGATTTAAGGCTGGTCCGGCGCGTCCTTCGTGCTAATGTCTCAATGCCGTGCCCGTGGAGCGTTGCGAGCTGTGTGTAAATCATTTCAGCAGCAACTGCGCTGCATGCCACGCCCCCGACAACGACATGACCTCGTGCAAACACACAACCGCACACACACACACACACAGACATACACACACATACAGACAGAGAGAGAGACACCACCCCTTGCTCCTGCTGGACGTGTAACATGACAGGCGACAGCTTCAGAAACAGGATATTACATAACAGGCGCTGCCTTCGCGTGTAACTGTAAATGTAAACTGTGTCAGTGTGTGCGCCTGTGTGTGTGTGTGTCGACTGTACGTGTTTATATGCGTATGTGTGTGTGTGTGTGTGTGTGTCTGTGTGCTTGTTGTTATTGTTTTTGTGCAATGGAACTTCGAACATGCTTTTTATTTGACGCTCGCCTGCTTGTTGTTGTTTACACACAACCACACACACACACACAGAGACACACACGCACACTCACACACACGCCTCGCTTCACTTACTTCATTTGCAACTAATGCAAATTTTGCTCGTGTTTGTTGTTGTTGTAAAAAATAACTTAAAAAACATTTTCGGCAACCTTGAGCAGATTTTCGCTTGAATTTTTTAATTCTCGATTTTTTTTTAACGTTTATTGTTGTTGATTATTTGTTTGCATTTTGTTGTTGGCTTATTGTTGTAGTTGTTGTTTGTTATGCTTGATTTCAATATGCAAAAAACGTGCTACAAATGTTGATGGATTTTATTGTTATTTATTAAATATTTTTTAATTTTTATATTTATTATATTTTATTTTTTTATTTATTTTATTTTTTAGTAATTTTGTTGTTTTTTGTTGTTTTTTTGTTGTATTTTTTTCTTTGTTTTTGTTGCTGAAACGCGTTGTTAACTTTGGTTAAAATTCTTGTTGTTGTTGCAGTAGTTATTGTTTTTTAAGTGTGTGTGTGTGTGTAAGTTTTTATTGTAAATTATTTGATTCTTATTGTAAGTGTTGTTGTTGCTGCTGCTGCTGCTGCGTGTGTTTAATCCGCCGCGTTGCACACAACAATTCTCTGGCAGAGATAAACTGAGACTGAGGCCTGCGAGCTGCGAGCTGAGACTTGTGTCCTCGCGCCAAGGCAGTTGCATCCTGCCGGAGTCTGAGCCGAGCACACACACAGAGCCACAGCCTGGCGAGGCCACGCGCCAAAAAGAGAAGCGAACAATGTTGCAAAAAGTGCCAAAGGGCCGCCAACAGCAGCAACAACAGCCACGCAGAAGAAAGAGGCAACTCGGCAGCAGCAGCAGCAGCAACAACAACAGCAACAACAGCAACAACAACACGAGGCGAGCGCAGCGCAAAAATTCCAATCGCAACCGCGACAAACACAGCCGAAAGGGATATTCGCCCTCGTCCAGAGAGACAATACACACGCACGCTCACACACACACACACACACACACATGCACAGGCGCCTCGCGCGAGTGTGAGCGCAAGAGCGCAACTTTCACCTCTCGCGTGTCCTCGCTGTCGTTGTTGTTGTTGTTGTTGTTGCTGCTGCTGTTGTTGTTGCTGCCTCTGTTTCACTTTCAGCGCACAACGTGCTACAATGATGCTGCGCTTGCATGGCGGCAGGCGGCAGGAACCAGCAGGCAGTTGCTCCTACTGCTGTTGTTGTTGCTGCTGCTGCTGCTGCTGCCGGAAAAGCTTCGTTGTTGTCATTGTGTGTGCGGGCACGGAGCACGTGACTCGAGCAGAGCTTTCTTATCACTCGGCTTTCCCGGAGGGCGTGCGAGTGCCCAACTTACTATAAGCACGTGTGTATGTGTGTGTGTGACTGTGTGTGATTGTATTGTGTTTTGCGCGTGTCTAAGGCTGAGATTTAGCATACTGGCAAAAAGCTGTGCACAGTGGAACAAATATAGATTTGAATAGTTAAAAATATGTTGTGAAGTTTTGCACAGTGGTATGAATTTAGTTATTTTGTGCTGAAATTTTAAGTGAGGTTTTTTTTCTTATCACTCTGCACAGTGGAATACAATCTATTTTTTGCGTGCTAAAATTTTAAGTGTGGTTTTGTGAGGTTTTTATTGTCTTAACACTGTGCACAGTGGAGTAAATTAAGTTTTTTTTGTATGAAATAAAGAATGATATATAAATACCTTTTTATGTAGAATGATAATTATCTATATTCATGAGCTTCGATCAATGAGCTTACGCAAAGCTTTCAAGCGCACGCAAAGCTTTAAAGCTCAAGTTTAAGGTTTCTATATATTTCTCTCTCCCTTTTAAATCTCTCTCTCCAGCTTCATTAAATGGCCTTGCGTTTATTCTCTGCTCTTCTTGGAAACTTACAAGCTACGAACTTACAAACTACAGCTTGGGGACGGTTCGTCCGCTTGTCCGTTTGTCCGTACGTCCCTCCGCCAAGCCTTAGTCTAAACTAATCTCTAGTATCTAGTGTGACTGCACTTAAAGGTAGCTTGCTGGTTGTACGTTGATTTCGTCTCTTTGATTTCAATGCGTTGCTCTCGCTCTCTCTCTCACTCTCTCTCTCTCTTTCGCTCTCTCACACGCTTTTTGTACCGTTTTGAACAAGTTTTGAACTTCCGTTTCCGCTTTGCACGTTCTGCTAGGGAGCTTCGCTGGCCTCATCGCCGTGCAGGCTTTTGCTGCTTCGCCGGGTTTGTGTCTGCGGAAAGTGGGCAAAGCGAGAGCTTAGAGTGCTGGCCGCTCGCTCTCAGCCAAAGCTAAACTCACCACGGTGGCAGCATTGCGATGCGGGCAGTCGGCGTGCAGATGGTCCTCGCTGCGGCAGCGATGGCAGCGCTTCGGCTGCGGCCCCTGCGCGCACTCCGAGGCGATGTGATTGGCGAATTCGCCGCAGTTGTAGCAGCGCATGCGGCGAGCCTTGCGATTGCTAGAGCAGGCAAAGAAAGGGAGAGCATAAAGTAGACTATATCAGCTGATGGCTGCATTCCTGCTGCGACTTACATGCGTGGTCGATAGGTGCTGCCGCTGCAGCTCTCGCCCTGGCGCCCCGAGACGCGTGTCGCCTCCAGGCCGCGCCCCGTGCGCTGGCACTCGAACTCGACCTCCTCCTGCTCGCCCAGCGAGCGAAAGCCGGACATCTGTATGACGCTCTGCAGGAGGAAGAGAGAGAAAAAGTATTTCAATAAAAGTGAATATGAAAATGAATATGAATATGAGTGGTATTTATCTCTGTATTGTTTACCCACCTGATGCACAAAGACCTCCTGGCCGCCATCGTTGGGCGTGAGAAAGCCCCAGCCCTTGGCCACGTTGAACCACTTGCATTTGCCCAGGCGCACGCAGCCGCATTCCTCGTCGGGATTCACTGCAAAAGCGAAACAGATTAGAATCTCGAGCCTCGGGTTAATTTAGGGCAAGCTATGGTGAGCAGAGGGAAGCTAGAGTGGCAGAGGGACTGCAATTGCTTTGTTATTCAAATGAGCAGCAGCAGCAGCAGCAGCTGAAGAAGACGCTGGTGTGTCCTTGTCCCATTTGCCGCGAGGCAACAAAAAGGCCGCTAAGCAATACAATAAAATAAAACTCTCAAAGCAACAACAGCAACAACAACGAGTGCAAACAGGTTTCGTTGTTGTTTTTATTAGAAACTACTCGAGGAGAGAGTCGCAGCAGAAGACGCTGGAGCGGAATAAGGCGATTGGATTGAATTCAATTGGAGTTGCTGCTGCTGTTCCAAATTTTTCGTTTTTTTTCGTATTCATTTCTCTACACATACACACACACACGCAGTCTGTGTGTGAGTGTTTGCTTCATTCATTTGCCGCGTTCATTCATAACTCACAGTCTGCGTTCCATTTTCGGCTGCTTATCTTGCGTCTTCTGCTTGCTTAGTAGTATCTCACAGATACTCAGATACACACACACACATAGAGCTGTTGCACTATCAGCGCCTGGCATGCACTCTTATCTGACAGCCCAAATGGAATTCTTGTCGAGGGTGGAAACTTATCAACGCGCGTCTTATTGAAACATTTGTTGCGTCTCCGAGAAAATTCCAAAGAAAATTGACTGTGAGTGGCGGCGGGGCCGGGGGCGCATTTGTGACAAATTTATGCAGTTGTTTGTGGAATATTTTGGAATTTTATTTACAAATTTATTTGCCTAGGGGAAATTTGTCCATCACGAGTTGAGGTTAAAAATACATTGAGAACTATTTTGGGCTTTTCTCAATTGTTTTGACTTGCAGGCAAAGAACTCGCTACTTACAACTGGAGATCTACAGATAAGCTATATCATGTGGAAGTTGGATAAGAAATTTGAATGCATTGCTGGTAGAAATTCTCTGTTTATTCAGGCTACTTAAATTAAATTGTAAATTGCATAGTAAGTTTGAATAATTTTTAAACAATCTTAATTAATTCCTATGACTTTTCCAGCAAAATTCTATTATTATTATATTAAATTATATAAATTAAATATATTATATGAATTATTATATCATATCATTTACAACCTCTGCAGTTGTACATGCCATTTAAATGTATCTTTATCAAACTCAATGAGTTTGAACTTTTCCTCCCTTTTCCCATTGTGCGCTGCCCAAGCCCAATTACTTTAGTGATCTTTTAAGAGTCTTCGCTGCGTTGTAAGCCATTCCAATTAGTCGCTGAACATGCCGCAGATCTTCGAGCGAAACCACCACCAGCTGCAGGCAATGCTCGGCCTGGGAAACTGGCGTATTTAAGGCAATTATTGCTGCATTTTCTCAAACAAAATCGCTGAAGTATGAATGAAAAGACTTACAGAACGAGTTTTGTAATTTTTGGAAATTCAAAAGAAAAAAGAAAAAGCAGACCGACATGTAAATGAGAGCAGAAAAGTGGAATTAATCCCAAAAAAACGTGCAAAATTTCAGTTGGCCAGAAACTGCGTGAAAAGTGCAAACTTTCTGCGAGAGGGCGGTTTCTGCGGGGTGTGCAGTGCAGCGGGGAGGGCTGCAGCCTGCAGTCGACAGCGTCGACAGGGTCGACGAGGCGGGGTGTGATGTTGTTGCCGCGATTTGCAGTGCCTGCGAGGGTTGCTCAGTACATAGCAGCGGCGAAAAAAATTCGCTTTTTGCCATTTGCCAATAAAAAACGCCCGAACATGGGAAGCAAAACAGAAAAAAGAAAACAGCAAAAAAAAAAAATAACTGCGCAGTACATAAAATAGAAGCGAAAGCAAAACAAAACACGAGAAGAGCGAGACGATCGCAGCGCGGCCAATCAGAGGCGCGTTTGATAACGATTTTGTTGTTGTGCGTTCAGCAAAACAAAAAGTGAAACTAGTTTGCCACTAGATTTATTTTGAAAGCGTGGGGAGAGGGGGCAGAGGGGGCAGCAAGAAGGGGGCTACAGTTACTGCTGTTACCTGGCGCTGCTGCAGGCGAGGATCCAGTCGAACGTTGCTCAGGGGCATCCATTGTCGGGTTCTGGCGAGTTCTTTGCTTTTCTATTTTTACTTGAAACTCTTGTCAGACTGTCTTCTTAGTTTGAACTTGGCTGCATTTTCTTTATACAAACACTCACACACACGCGCACAATGCAGTTGTAGATACAGATACAGATACGAATACTGATACAGAGCTGCGGGTAGAAACGCTGCCGCTGCGCACGACGCACTTCGTCAAACTGAACTGTGAGTTGCGTTTTACTATTTCTAGGAAGGCCATAGGGCCTCACACAGACACACACACACACATACAAATACGTGCACACATGCACACACGCACACACTCACTCAGACTAGCCGAAAAATGTAGCTGTATCTCCAAAACAATATTCAAACACAGCCACGACGCACAAGATGAGTATCGCCTCTCTCTGTGTGTGTGTGAGTGCGATGGCAATAGCCTGCTATGTGCTATGTCTGTGTGTGTGTGTGTGTGTGTGTGAGTGGAAAACATTTAGAGTCGAGCGTGGTGAGCATGGAACGTAACACGCGCTAGCGTATCTGTCAGATACTTTACGTAGCGATCAGACAGCGAGCGAGCAAGCGAGCAGGGCAGAGGGAGAGTGAGAGCGGGAAAGGGAGAGCAAGCGAGCAGGGAGCGTGAGCACATGCGAGAGAGCGCGTCTCGATTGCCGAGCACTTTAATTTATCTGAGGTATTTCAGATAACATTTACGAGCTGCACGCACTGTACGCCAGAGGCCCGAAAATGTATCTACAGCACAGGACAGAGACCAGTCTGCTGTTATACCAGTGTTATAATGTGCTACTGTCACAACACTGACAGCATATAGCACAGAGCGCTGCTGCGCTCTGATAGGCTCGACTCGATCGCTGGGGGTTATAAAAAACGCAAGCAGTGGCAAATCTGATTGGTAAAAAAACTGCATAAAAAACTGCACAACAACCCGCACAACAAAGCCGACACAGGCACACACACACACAGACACACACGCTGCCAATAGCCACCCCAGATTATGCACACAAATTGCGAGTGTGTCGCGTGGCAAGCAGCATCCTCCCTCTTAGCGGGTAATCATTGTGCAACATTTGCGAATATTCCTGAAAGCAGGAAATTCGGCCAGGCCCAGGGATCTGCAGCCAAGCCCAACCGAACATGGATGCAATTTATCATGGCACGTGCCACATGCAGTGTGGCATGCCGAATCGCCAGCCAATGCCACAAATGCTTGCTCGCTGACAGCACGGTGCCGGCGGAGGGCGGGGCGGGGACGGGCGGTTGCCCTGCCCGTTGAAAGGCGACGCCGAGATTTACGCCGGCAAATCAAGAAAAATGGGAAACATGCGAATGCGGAGAATGTGACAGAAAAGTGCTCGAATTGAGTGGGGAGAAATGCAAGCGGGAGTTATTGCATGAAAGTTGGGTAAGGCAGAAGAGATGTTAAATATATATAATATTGCTATGAAAATTCGTATTAGGTAGTATGCAAATTGAAAAATGCTCAAAATATTTTTTAAAGGGCCTTAAATCTAAAGAAAGTTCTTTTTGTGTATTTAATTTATAAGTATTAAAGCTGCAGCTTCATACAAATATCCTTTTCATTTAATTGCACAACAATTAAAAAAAATTTAAAACTCCTTAAAAAAATCATAACATTAAATTTTTTTTTTTTAAATAATAAATCAACTACTTTATAATTTATAGGCAGCTTACAAATTACCATTTTATAGTTAGAAAAATCATCAAAAAAGATAACTTTATAATAGAATAAAAGTAGTGTAGCGAAGTTAATAAAGAACTGCAAAAAATTTAAATATAATAGCACGCAAATAAATATAATAATTTGAAGTAGTAGTAATTTGCAGAAATTAAAAAATACTAAGAAATTAAATGAAAACACCATAGTTGAAAGCCATCAACAGCTTGATTTTAAATACTTAATTCTTCACTTTTATACTGATAATAGTTTCTTGAATAAATTCCGCATATTATTTTCGATTGGAGAGTAACATTAGGTATAGGTATATAGCCCGATTTACTACGAGTATGCCAAAAATTAAACCAACACGAGTACATTGCAAAATAAAAATATTTACTACGTACAGCAGACTAGGCATACTGTCATAATCCTTATACTTTTACCCACTTCCACTGCATATGAGTTTCTTTTTATGAATACAGAGCAAACAACGAGCAGATGGAGGGGATGGTGTAGGAGTCTACACCAACTGGCAACTGTGGCGTAGGTCAGGCGCGGGTCATTTTGATTTTTATCCATAAAAAGTGCAGAGCAAACAAACAACAACAAGGCGAGGGAAGGGAGAGCAAAGGGAGAAAGAATAAACGTCCGTTCAAAAGAGGCCTGTAATCAATATTTTGCCGACAGCCCAGTCCTTTGGCTCCGTAAAGTAAGTGTGTGTGAGAGAGTGAGTGTATGTGTCTGTGTACTGGACACAATGGTCGAAATGGAAAGTGCCCATTAGGGATACGACGAGGCACTCACATGCGCATAATTGGAACAGGATTAACAAGCCAGCCGCCGCACATCGTGAATGCAATTGCGAGGACGGACTGGACTGACGGCCAGCGGTACTGAGGCGCGGGCCATTGTCCGGCGCTGAGCACATGCATTTCCGGACAGGCGGACAAAGAGCACGCGCTGCACAATAGCGCAAAGGGAAAATAATCCGCTTTAATAATATGGAAAAATGCTGCGCGAATCGCGCGCATTAAATGGGGAAAAATCTATGCAAAATCGCAATCACAATCACAAGATGTGAGGGTAGGCACACGGGAGAAGGACAGGCAGACAGGCAGCGAGGGAGAGAGGGAGGCTGCCCCGTTGCCACGCCGCATGCGTTTGACCCGCCCGGCACCTCGCTAACGCTTCCGCTCCAGTTCCCTCCCGCTGCCACTGCCCCTGCCGCTGCCTCGCTCTCTGTTGTGGCATAATCTCTGTCCTTTTTTTATGCCAGAGCGCACACAATTTGCATGTTCAGCAGGAGGCCTGATTATTGCACAACAACAACGACGACGAGTACAATCGCCACATTCAAGTATCCGACTTTCACTTTTCTGATTGACACGTGATTGATGTTTCCATTTGCACTGACAGCGCCATGAAGAGGAAATGCCAATGGCAAAGGCAAAGGCAGGCCAAACGGGGCCAACTGCAACTGGCATGTGGCAGCACAGGAAGTGCCAGGCGAAGGCACTGCGATTGCGGCTAAAGAAATTATAGTGCATAAATTAGTATGTGAGACTAAAGATATTGAGAATAAGTATGGATTGAATTCTATGTTAGAGCAGTTTAGAAAATAAAGAGACACGCAGCAGCTGCTTTCGGCCTGATCCTAAAAGTATACCTCAGTTTTTAAGCTCGATCACAACCCGATCTATCATTTAAATTCAGGTGATAATGAGTCGAGGTACTTATGAGTGTTGAACCGATCAAACTAAGCTAATAAATTTTTGAATAAAAAAATTTAAAACTCTTTTTTTTGCCTGATTTCCAAACTTACTTTCAACTTAATCTAAAGTCTCTATAAAGAATTTTAAACGAACTAAAATTCAACTCTTTCTAAAACTTACATTAAAAATTTTATAAAAAATTTATAAAAAATTCCTACTCAAAAATTCATAAAAAATTCCTACTGATTTCTAAGCCTAAATTAAGCAAAATTACATCTATCATAGCAGCTCATCTCCCCTCCTGTCCTTCGTCATAAGAAATTCCACTCACTGTTAGTATGAAATATTTTGTTGTTTTTATTCGTATTGTTTTGCTTTTGTTTCTTGTATTTGCATTAATTGTTGGTTTTCATTTAGAGATATTTTAGAGATATTTTATATAATTAATAGGAATTTAAGTTGCGTTCAAATGATTTCATAATTTCCGATTTACGCATTACAAACTGCATATATAGCTATGCGTATATCTGTAGCTGTAGTCAATTGTGGATGCTTTATTATGGTTTTTCGCTTTCGTTTGCTTATAATTTTCTTTGCTTTATTACTTTTCTTCTTGTTCTTCATATGGTGGCATAAAAGGTGAATGACAGAGACATATATATTAGTATGTACGTACGCATATATATGAATATATATATATATAAATATATATAATAGCTAACACTTGAAACGGATTCAACGGATTCGAATACGATCGGGTAATTGGCTTTAATTGCAAAGTTTCCTCTTTGTTGCAAATGAAATTCGCTGCGTTTTTTCTTCTTTTTTAATTGTGTGTGAGAACCAATTTTGTACATTGTGGATACATAAACAATATATGTGTATATATATATATGCGATATATATATACGTTGTGTGTATGCTATATGAATAACAAAGGCTCTACTGCACTATGTGTGTGTGTGTGTGTGTGAGTGTGAGTCGAAGTGAAATATACAAATACAGAGCAAGTTACCGATACAGATACATATACAAATACAGATGTGGATGCAGATGCAGATACAGATACATTCGGAATTATCGATTGCAATTGAAGAGTTCACATACATATAAGTATAAGTGTAAGTATAAGTGTAAGTATAAGTACTTATCGAATATATACCATAATGCAATATATTTGGATTTGATTCGTACCGATCGACCAGTCGACTAACCGTCGACCTAAATCAGAGTCACTTATAACACTAAGAAGCAGTCATTTATTCTCCATTTAAAGTTACGTGTGTCGTCACTTTTGAATCCTGAAACAGATTTCAATTACTGTACAAGTTGCGTCTCGCCACGCGCTCTCTCTCTCACTATCTCTCTCGCTCTCTCTCTCTCTCCCTGTCTACTATTAGCATTATCTTTATTATTATCGTCCCTACAAACATGTGCTATTACAAATATATATAGCTATATACCTATGCATAATATACTATATCGTATGTATGTCTGTGTATATCGTAAGTATGTTACATCGAAACGAAAGCAAAAACCGTTCCTCTGCTCTCTCTGTTCTCAGCTCCTGCCCGAAAATATCCCTAGCAAAATTCTCTTGTAAATTATCGAAAGAGGGCGTGGCAAATCAATACTAAGCCGATTTGCTCTATTTGTTTGTCGTAGTGTCTATAAAGAGTATTGTATATAGTAATGCATTCAGTCTCAGTCTCACAAATAGGAAAGTATCGTAAAGTACGCTATGTTTTTATCGTAAATCGTACATCGTAACTCGTAATATCGTAATATTTATATTGTTGATTTATGCTTGAAAGAAAGTAGTTGCAACTGGGGATCAAATCAAACCGAGAAGCGTACAAAATGAAGTCACAACCAACAACACATGCGAAAGGGCAAATCCGAACTCAAACTCAATTCCAAAAAAATAACGAAAGAGAAATAAAAAATTCAAAATTCAATTTGTTTGCTTTTGTAATTTTGATTATCTTCTTTTTATATTTTCCATGTATGTAGGTCTCCACGCAGTAGGCCGTCGTTATAGTTAGATTATGCGCATATATATAAATATTGCATAGGCTTACAGAGTACGAACTACGTAACTAGAGCTACAACTAGATATCTATATCGTATATATCTACCTCTCTCTCTCCTCTCTCTCTCCTCTCTCTCTCGCTTTTCGTCTATCTCCTGCGTCTTTGTATCGCATACAAAAATACAAAACGAATTTCGCATAGTCTTAGTCTCAATTAGCGGGCAGACACGCGCTCGCCCCTCGAACCCTTTACAAGACGAGCGCACGCGTGGCCTCGCCCCGCCCCCCATCAGAGGGGGCAGGGAGGGGAACTGTTGCGCATGCGCCCCCAGCGCGTGCACACAGAATACTTAAAGTTACGAATTGGTGTTGTTTCTTACAGTTAGTTAGCCGGATTAGCTACAGTATGTATAAAGGTAAATATATATATATATATATATATATGTATATATCATATATTTGTTTGTATATAGTACAGACTTAGTGCTAGTTTAGAGTACGCTTAACGCTAGTCAGCCTCATTAATATTATAAGCTTAACGTTTAATTGTTTTATAGATAATCAGACGAGTACATATATCATATATATAGTAATTAACTAACTTAGACGTAGAGCAAAACGAAGACTAATTGAGAGCGTTTTCTGCATTCTTCTCGATAATTTTGGTAAAGTACGAATATTGGTTGAAATTCTTGCTAATTCTCCTCCTGCTGTATTACTCCTCCTCTTCCTCCTCCACTCTTCATTTTTCTAAGGCGCAAAGTAAGTGTTGAAGACTTGAAAGTTTACGATATTGAATGTATGTATGTATGTGTCTAGATGTATATATATAGCTCTATAATGTACGTTAGGTTTATGTAGGGCTCTAAGAATTACGAATATATATATATATATATTTTTTATGGTAACTATTATAATTATTCTTGTGTTTCGAAATACAAATACAATCGTCAATCGCTCAATCGTTCAATCGTAATGTAATTGTGGACAAATGGAAACAGTCAAAAGCACCGATTTTCAGCTAAGTTTTCTTCTTGTTTGTTTGTTTGTTTTTTGTTTTTGTTTGTTTTGTTTTCGTATCGTATATGGTAATCATAATAATGATAATAATGATGATAATAATCACTAAGTGGCTAAGTGAATAAGAGCTAGGGCCTAGAGTGAATGAAGCGAATCTACTCGTAGTTCTAGCAGGCATTCGAAATGAATAATTACAACACGCGTCTCTCCGAGCTATGTACACGGGGGGTGGTAAAGTACATACAAATATATATATATATATATTCCATATGCACATATATATTCATATATAAAATACGATCGATTACGCTCTGCTCAAATTTGGAATTGTAAGCAAATTTTCGGTTTTCTTTTTTCTTTTTCAACGAAATTCAAATAAGGCAACTTGAATCTAATTCTTTAAGTGTATATATGTGTGTATGTGTGTGTGTGTGTGTGATGGGGGTGTTTACTTCTATGCATAACTGTATAACTAGGCGCGCCTCATCGCAACTCAAATCAAATGTAAATGCATTTTATTTCTCATCGAATTTATTTGGAGTTTGAATTTTATCCTCTTTTCTGCTTTACGCTCTGCTTCGCCTGCTTCTCCGCTGTTCCTTGTTTTGTTTCTCTTTAATATAAAATATTTATCAAAAATAATATGCAGTTGTTTTTCGTGCTGGGGACTGCCAATTGTTGAGATCTTTTGCTTTTCATAGCGCGAAATGAGTTCGTTTTGCTTTCAATTTTGAGTGGCTTGAGGGGGGGAGAGGGGACTCTTTACTATAGGGGCGGGGGAAGGGGTAGTTACTGCCTGCCTATATGTACAATCTAATAATAATACCGTTATGTATGCTTGTGCTGCAGTCGCGTGCGTCTGTCCGTTGTCTGTCCGTACGGGCTTAGCTTAGGTTCTACAACAAATTCTGTTCAGTTATTGCACTTCAATTTCCGATTTCCGGTTTCCCATTTCCCATTTCCGGTTCCCCATTTCCCATTTCCATTTCCGTTCTGCAGTTCTCTACGTGCACTCGATGATCATGGGCTGATTGGAGGACTCAATGACCGAGGGCCGATTCTCCTGCGGCGCATGCAGGTAGCCGCCGCCTGCGCTCTCCTTGAGCGACTTGGGCGCCAGATGATGCGGCGGCCCCAAATGCTGATGCGTTGGCGGCGGCGGCGGCGCCTGTCGACCCGTCGGCGACGACTGCGGGGGCTGCTGCTGCTGCTGCAGGTGATGCGGCGTGCCGGCAGAGGGCAAGGCGGTGGTCAGCAGCATGGGCGGACCAGCGTGCGGCGACTGCATGAGATGCCCCGACGACGACGACGACGACGGTGGCGGCACGCCCGACAGATGCGACTGCCCATTGCTGCCCAGCGGAATGAGACGTGGCGGCGACTGACCGCCCGCCAGATGACGCAGTCCCGCGTGCACCGGATGCATGTGCTGCTGCAGCTGCTCGTACGCCTCGCGTGAGTCCGGCTCGGGCAGGTCCTTGTCTGTTTGGAGAGTGGGAGAGTGGAAGTGTGCCAGTTAGCATGGGGTTTCAGCCGGAGCAAGTGCGTCGCGCTCACTCACCTAGACACTCGGAGGTGGCGGCCGCCGCCATGGCCAGCTCCTCCTCCAGATTGTTGGGCTTGCAGCTCGTCGTCTTCCAGTGCGTGCGCAGCCCCGACGCGCTGATGTACTTCTTGTCGCAGCCCTGGCACACGTACGGCCTGTCGTTGGTGTGCAGGCGCTTGTGCAGCTTGAGGTGCACGAACTGCGTGAACTTCTGCGGGCAGAGGTCGCAGGCGTAGGGCTTCTGGCCGCTGTGCAGGCGCAGGTGCGTCTTCAGGTTGGACGTGCTCGAGAAGCGCTTCTTGCAGATGTCGCACTGGTGCGGCTTCTCGCCCGTGTGCACCAGGTGATGCTTCTGCAGGTGCGCCAGCTGCGTGAAGCTCTTCGTGCAGACGTTGCACTTGAACGGACGCTCGCCCGAGTGCGTGCGCAGGTGCACCTTGAGGTTGCTCAGCTGGCCGAAGGTCTTGCAGCACACGTTGCACTCGTAGTGCATCTTGCCGTCCTTCTTCTTCAGCGGATACGGCAGCGAGCGGTAGCCGCGCGACGCCAGCGAGTTGGGGCTGAGCGGACTGCCGCTGCGCGGGCACGAGTTGCCGTCGGGACTGAGGCTGCTCGGCGGCGAGATGCGCAGCGGCGAGAGTCGCTGCAGCGGCGTCAGCGGCTGCATCAGCGGATGGCTGAGCATCTGCGTGCTGCTCTGCAGCAGATGCAGATTCGAGGCGGATCCCGCGCCGCTGCCGCTGCCGCTGCCGCTCACGCTCGACGCGCACGGCGAGTGCGAGCTGTGGGGTGGCGAGTGGAACGTCGAGGTCGCCGCGTGCAGCGACTGCGCGCCGCCGTAGCTGGCGTAGCCTGCATACCCCCCGCCCGGAGGGGAGTGGCTGCCGGGCTCCGCTCCGCCGTAGTGCGTGCGCGACGACGGCGAGTAGATCACATTGTGATGATGACTATGATGACTGTGATGCGCATGGTGGTGCTGCTGCTGCTGGTGCAGATGCTGCTGCTGCTGGTGGTGTTGCTGCTGGAGGTGCTGCTGCTGCTGCTGCTGATGATGATGCACGGGCGGGGGCGAGCACTCGCCCTTGATCAACGCGCCGCGACTGAGGCTCAGCGCTTCCTGCTCCTGCGCCGCTGCCGCCGCTGCTGCCAGCTCCGGCGCTTGGCCCAGATTCGAGCTGGAGTCCGGACTGACCGCGTTGCCATAGCGCTGCGACTTCTTGTAGCTGTACGCCATCTCAGTGGGCGATGTGGGCGGGGGCGTGGCTGCGTTCGCTTGCCGGCAGGCATTCGCCGCGGCGGCAGCAGCCTCCAGGCGATGATGCTGACTCGTCAGGATCGTTTCCAGTATGCTGGAGCTTGGCTGCGTGAAGCGCACGTAGCGCTCGCCGGCGCCCAACGTGGGGGGATCCGCCTCGTAGTAGGGCTTGCTCAGCGGCACAATGGTGCGGTTGTGCTCCAGCACGATGACCGTCGAGGAGGCGGGCTGCGCATTGGGCGGCTCCAGATGCAGATGCTGCTGCTGCTGCTGGTGCTGCTGGTGATGCTGTGGATGCTGTGGATGTTCCTCGCCCAGCGTAGTGGTCGTGCTGGGCGGGCAGAGCGCATCCTCCGCTGCCTGCTGCAGCTCGTGCAGCTCCTCATCCTCGGCGGGCAGGCGATGCTGCTCCAGCTGCTCCACGTCCTTGAGCAGCAGCGGCTCCTGCTTGACGCAGCTCTTGTTCTTGAACTCGTACTTCAGCGGCATCTTCACCTTGAACTTGCGATACTCGTTCTTGTCCGCCTCACAGCTGGGGGGCGTGGCGGCAATGATGGGCGCCGGCACCACAGTCGTCGCCGGGGGCGTAACGCTGCTCGGTTTCTGCGCTGCCTGCGAGGCAATCACCGTCTCCTTGGGCGCAATGGCCTTCTTGGAGCAGTCCAGCACGTAGTTGTGCTCGCTCTCGCTGTCGCTGGAGTCCTCCGGCGGCGTCAGGCCATCCTCCTGGCACTCGTTGCTGTGGTAGCCCTCGTCGGAGCGCACCGAGCGCACGCTGCCGTCCTGCGGCGTCAGCTGGTGGTGCTCGCAGAGCGGCGAGCCCGCCCCGGCGCCGTCCTTGTCGCAGCTGCTGCTGTTCAGCGGCGAGCGATCCTGCCCGATGATGACCGAGGCGTGCCGGCCGTGCTGTATGTGCGGATGATGCGGATGATGGAGGGAACCGGAGCTGGCGCTGGTCGTGCTGACATGGGCGAGCGGACTGGCGCGACGGGAGGGCAGCGCTGCTGCTGATGCTGCTGCTCCTACACTCGCAGGCGGAGGCGCTGCTGCTGCGGCGGCGGCTGCTGCGACGGGCCGATGCAGTCCCATCACGTAGGTGATGTGACTGACGGCCACCTCGGCGGGAATCTCTGGTGCGGGCATCGCATAGTGGGGCTTCTTGTGCGGCAATTGCTCGTCATCGTCCTCGTCCTCTTCCTCCTCCTCCTCGACGTCCACGTCCTGCTTGCATGCACCGAATATGGTGCGCTCGGGATCGACATCGTAGCCGAGGCGACTGGCGAAGTCCTTGCAGTACCACACCATCAGCTCCTCGTTGGGCAGTATGTCGCGGGTGGTGTAGAAGTAGATGTTCTCCTGGTGCTGGCACGCCACCAGGTTCATCACGGACAGACTGTACGCCGACGCCACGTACCGCATCCAGTTCGACTGCGAGCGATCCGATCCGTCCAGATAGTAATAGTCATCGTCCTTGAAGATCTGTGGCGGAGACAGAGAGCAAGAGAGAGGGAGGCTTATGATATGCGGTTCTCTGGTGGAGCGCGCGAGACGAACAGTACAACAGAGAGAAGAGTACAACAACACAGGAAGCGAGCCATGAAGCAGTGAGAGAGAGGGAGAGACTAGGAGAGAGAGAGTACAGTTCCGCTTGGGCTCAGAGCAGCATATTAAGTGACTGTTCTCATGTATTTATTTATTTTAATGAAACTAGAAGATATTTTCCAATTCGACTTTTTTCTAAAATTTAATTGATCTTTCAGCTACATATAGTAATTTATTTTTGTGCATAAAATTGGGTTGTTTGATCACTGTGCAGCCTTACAAAAAAGTTGACTGCTTCGAGACACGCAACATCAATTTTTTAGTAATTAATAATGTTGTCATTAAAAAAAATTTTTTAATTAGAAAATTTTATGAAAAAAAGTTCAAACTTTTTCTACACTTTTTTTCCTTGAAAAACTTTTTCAAAATATATAAAAAAAAAACTTACTGAAGACAATGCAATGCTCTACAATAGTTACAACATTTCCAAAGCTTTAAAAAAAAACTGTAATTTGAATCCCAAAAACTTGGCTTATTTTTAAAAATCGGCTATATCCTATTGCTGGGCTATTTTTAAAGATTTTCACAAAATATTTGAATTTTTTAATTAAAAAATGGTAACATGAGAACAGCTCTTAATTGCAGTGCGTTCCGTGGAGTAGACTATAGTTAGTCATGCTCTAGTCCTAGCTGGATCAGATGAGAGTGAGTTAGAAAGCAGGTGAGTGTATGGCATAAAAAGAGAGAGAGAGAGAGAGAGAGAGCAGGAGAGAGTGCAGTTCAGTGCTGCTTAGACCAGAGCATGAAGTGTCAATAAAGTTCTATAAAGTAATTTCGTTAATCATGCTTCCGGCTAAGCAGCACAGAAAGAGAGCGAAAGATAGAGAGAGCGTGTAAGTTAGAGCGAGAGAGAGAGAGAGAGATAGCGAGTGCGTCACAAATGAAATCAAAGCAAAATCAGTGGTACCTTAATATTCCCGTAGGTTATGTGGCGTGTTCCCTGCACCTGATATTCAAGTTCAATCAAAATGCAAAATTTCAATTTGGAATTTGAATGTGGTTATCGGTATCGGTAACGGTATCGGTATCGGTATCGGTTGGGTTATAATCATACAGCATATATTTATATATATATATATATCGAGTATATGTTATGTATGTATTGTAATTGGGGTTGGATATAGTATGCACATGAAATTAAAAAAATGCAAAGAGAAACGAAAGTTGAGGTTAGTTGCGAGTCCTTGGCAGCAAAAAAGGTAGAAAGTAACGGAATCAAAAACCAAAAGAAAAAACGTAAACAAAATTCCGAAAAACCCGGATAATACCAAGAGACAGAGAGAGAGAGAGAGAAAGAGAGGGGGGAAGAGTTGGCAAATGAGCTCGCTTACCCGCCAGAAATATCGCGCCTTGTTCTTGTCGTTCGGGTAGTTTGAGGTTGGAATGCCTTCGAATGGGCCAAAGCGGGTGCCACGCGGAATGACGCCGCTGCTCCAAACTCCTTCAGTCTGCAGGGGGAGAACGAGAGTAGCGTATATTATAGCTGAGTTGAGCTGCAGCTGTGCTAGTCTGCCTGTGGCTTACCTTAACATTTGGCGTTGAGTAGACCATGGATGACTTGAGTGTCAGGCTGCGCGGCAGCGTCTTGTCCGCGCGATTGGGCAGCCCGCGCTCCGCCTGCACGTCGGGCACCAGGTAGACGGCCAGACGCTCGAAGTCCTCCTCGCGCATGCGCGTCACATCGTAGTCCTGCGTGCCGTCCGGCGTCGGGCTGCGGCTTCGACTGCGACTGCGCGAGCGGCGCAGCAGCTTCGCGTGATGCGCTGCATGGTGCGACGGCGTCGTCGTGTGTGGATGATGTGGATGCTGTTGCTGTTGTGCATGTTGTTGCTGTGCATGTTGCTGCTGCTGCTGCTGCTGCTGTTGCTGCTGCGCTATGGCGATGTGTGTTTGCTGCGCGCTGCTCGACGACGTCTTCATGGCGGACTGCACTTGTTGCTGCTGCTGCTGCTGCTGCTGTGTATGATGTCCATGCATGTTGTTGTTGTTGTTGCTGTTGTTGTTGTTGTTGTTACGCTAGGCTTAAGTGTGCTCTGCTGTTCCTGTTGTTGCTGTTGCTGCTCCTGCTGCTGCTGTTGTTCTTGTTGTATTTAAATTTTCACTTGATCTGCAAAGAGAGAGAAAATTGGGATGAGTTCGAGCTGCTGCTGGATGCTTGGCAATGTTTTTCGCCTTTTCACTTTTTTCTGCCTGTGCTATTAATAAATACGTCACACACAAACACATACACGCAGACACGCAGACTCACACATACGCAGACAGTTAAAGCTTCGCCCACTCACTCAGAACTACACTCGAAATTATTTCCGTGTGAGTGTTGCTCTGTATGGGTGACACGCTAAGAGTGTGTGTTGTTCCGTGTGTGTGTGTGTGAGTTAGATTATTTTGCTCTGTCCGTGTTAGTGTATTTCTTTGTGTATGTGTCGCTGTAGTACTGTGTATGTGTTTTTCTCTGTGTGTGTGTGTGCCTGCAGTGTTGCATTCGTGTTTCAATGGCGTCGTCATCGCCATCGTCGTCGTCGTCTTATCGGCGTTAACGACCGACGCGCGTCGAGTGGCTGCACTGCGCTTCGGTTCGCCTCGTCGTCGTCGACCTCGTGGTGTTTGCCTAGTTCAAGATTGCGGCCTTAATGGAGGTTACGCGTTCACGTTCAGGGGCAAATCTCGCCCCCGTTTGGCACCCCCTGCCCGGCTACTGCCGCTGGCTGCCCAAAAATCATGTGTCTATATAGCCAAGCGAGTCCAAGCACTATATACTATATAGCATGATTTTTTTCGGAAACTGGAAATACTCACGTGAGCGCCCGAGTTCGGGTTCGAGTTCTCGCTGCAGTTTGTACTTTCGTTTTCAACGCAAAACACAAATACTAAATGTAATTAATGAAGGCTCGCTAATTGAGCTTCAAATTCGAATTTGAATTCCAAAATTCCGAAAATTAATTATTGCTTCGCATTGCTGACTTATTTGTGCCGGTTTCTGGTACTTTATTTTAGTATACTCTTTTTGGTAGTATTTTAATATTGAATTTTTAATTCTTATTTTAATTTGTATTTTTATTTTTATTTTGCTGCCGCTTCGCGCTGCTGCTGGCAAATTACGCATCACTTTCCGTTTCGTTCTGCTGCCTTCGTGCTCGACAAATTACGCATACGCCGCGTTGGCCGTGCCAAAACGAGCGCATCGAGGAATATTTCCAGGCCCAAAACAAAAAGTATATAATTTTTAATAATGCTGCGATTATACTAAAATTCTATATTTGTGTGTGTATGTGTGTGTGTGTATATAGTTTTTTTTTATATTGTAGTTTCTCTACTTGGGGCACCGGCGGCAAGGACGACACCGCGCTAGCGACAAGAGGCGACCGCACCGCATTCTCGACTGCACTGAACCACCTCACAGAACTTTGTTCGCTTTTGCGTTTCCCGTTGGACTCTCGCTCTCTGTCGCTCGCACACAGCTGCAGCTATGCGGAAATGTACACAACACGGGCTGAGAAGGGGAAGAGGTGCGAGGTAGAGGGCTGCGCGGGGGGGAACGCGAGCGAAAAAAAAGCAAGCAGCAAAATTATTAAACTAATGTCGTGCAAAAGTTGCCGTCGAATGAACGCTGCGAGTGTTCCTACTACTGACCCACATACACACACACAGACACAACTGCATGCACTCACACACATGCATACTGCACACATACAACGCTATACTGCAATACACATGCAGCCGGCACAGGCGCCATGCTCAAAGCTCACTCGCGCCGCACTCGCTGCACTCAGCGCAGCGCGCCCGGCGAGAGCGCGTCGCAGTTGCCTTCTCCCGCGCTGTAGCTGCAGCAGCAGCAGCAGCGCCGGCAGCGGCGCCAAAATAAAAGTTTATCGCGTCAAGTTTCGTTTCAAGGGTTGGCGCGCGAAAGCTTTGCCAACGCGTTGCGACTGCAGTTCGCCGGGCGGCGCTGCAGCCCGGTGGTTGCAATCTAACGTTACTAGCTGTGTGTGTGTGTGCCTGTGTGTGTGTGTTGGTGTGTGTATTTGTTGTGCTGTTATGCCGCGACGCAATCATGAATTTATTGTGCAAGGCTGCGCAAGAGAAAGACCAAAAGAGAGAGAGAGAAAGGCTCTCGGGCAGGCAGCGAGAGAGATGCCTGTCATCGACGGGCGAGGGATGCCACAAGTGTGATTGATGCCTGTCAGCGCAGCGCAGCGCAGGATGCGACAGTTCCAATTATGCAAAAAGCTTTGCCATTTGGGAATTTAAAAGGGTGGCAACTGTACAGAGCTGAGATCGCTAGAGAGAAAGGCGGAGGCAGAGCTTTAAAGCTGCTTAATTAAATGCAGCTTAAAAGAGCTTTGACTTTAAAGCGAATCAATTAAATTAAAAATGAGCATCAATCGCTGCAGCTAAAATTTATTTTCTGAGATTAATTGAAAGAAAACTATACAGCTTTAATTTATTTTTTTTTTTATAAAAATCAGCTTTAAATTTGATTAATAATTGTTAATCTGTTGAATATAAATTTAAAGCTTAGTTTTTTTTATCAAAATAATTAAATAATTTTTTGAAGAGGCTGCAGAGTTATTTAAAGAAGCTTTAAATGGAAAGCAACAGGAGTTTCCTTGACTTGAAAAAGTAAAAAAAAAATATAATATAAATTCAAAAATCCAAATCCTTCCAATTCTGTAAGCTTTCACTTAAGCCAAAGCTAAAGGCGCTTCCTGGAGTGATCAAGGAAGCGCAGCTAACCTTGTAATTGCACTGTACTTGCATACGCAATGCGGAACTTGACTCAGTTATATATTTAGACTGTTATCGGAACGATTCGATGGTCTATAAGCCGTTGGCAAACAGCGCTCGTCAGATATTTGCCAACCACTTTGGCCACTGCAATCAATAAATCTTTAATAACCGCCAGCAACTCACCCCGAAAGTTGTAAGGCATTGCGCGCAGATATCTGTATATATTTTCCGATTTCGATATACGTATATATATATATATATATAAATGTGTTCCTTGCTTTTCGACCGGCCGTAACAAAATCTGCGAGCTGCACGCACGTAGAATGCGAACTGCGGCAACGTGCAGCATAAATGAGAACTTTTCGCCCAGACTTTGGCAATGGCGGCAACAACACGGATGCAACAGCTACAGCTACAGATACTGTATCTGTATCTGTATCCGTAGCTGTAGCTGTATCTTTGCCTGTAGCTGTAGCTGTAGCTGTATCTGTTGGCTGCACTTGCACTTCGTTGCTATTTTGATGAGTGCGGAAATGTGCGAATATTTTGGCTCTGTGTGTGTGTGTAGGTATGCGTGTGTGTGTGTGTGTGTGTGTGTGGGTGTGTGGGTGTCTGTCTGTTGTTCTTAGCAATTGGCGCCAAGTGAATTGCAGACGGTTTTGCTTGTGGCTTTTCTTTCTCTATTTATTTTTGGTACTTTCGATTTTCCGCTTGGCAAAGGGTTCTCTCCTTCCGCTTCCCCTGCTACCTCTAACTCTTCCCTGCTTCTTCTGCTGCAGCTGCTGCTGCTGCCCGCTACTTTCGCTGCGAGCTAACCAAAATTGGATAATGCTCGACAGCGAACAGATGCGTTGCGCCTCGAGGAAGTCGTCATGCATGCAAAATCGACGTAAAAATAAACAAAAGAGACGAGAGTGTGTGCTGGTGTGTGTGCTGGTGTGTGTGTGTGTGTCGATAGTGCGCCCAAAAGCTTTTCGCTATCGCTGTGAAAATGAAAATAAACAGCTGCACACACACACACACACACAAACACGCACACTCTCTCAGGCGATATTTATAAAGAGTTGCCCACATTAGAAACAAAAAGTAAAAAGCTCGCGCGCTGCGCGTTTCTAATCATCGCACAATTGCATTTGAAGGACACAAGCGTAGGGCAGGCGGAGGGGGCGTGCCGGCTGCGAGGGCGGGTGGGAAAGTCGCTTAAGTGGCGCAGCAAATTAAAAATAAATAAGAGACGGCGACACACACACACGACATAATCGAAAAGCGTAGGTTGAGCTGAGCTGACAGACTGGCAGTTACCCTGTAATTGGAAAAACTATGTCTAATACTTTGGATAATGCACTGAGCTCAAAAGCTAGACAAGTTGTGTCAACTGATGTACCTATACATACCCTGTAATTGAGCTTTATACTTAACTAGTTGTAAATACTTAACAAATGCACTCGCAAAATTAAATAAACGCTTCAAAACATGCACTTAACTACTGGAAGATACCCTGTAATGGGATAAGGTATAGGAGAATGTACTGAGCTCAAAAGTAGTCTACTGATAGACCAGTATATATGCTATAATTTAGCTTTTAAATAGTTAGATAGCTGTAGCTACTCGACAAACGCACTCCCAAGTTAAACTACCCCTTGGTAGTATTTACAACCATTACTACTACTACTACAAACTATCAGGCAAACGATTTGTCGACTCGCAATGAGCTTAACATTCAACTTGAACGCAGGCGACCCGCTGCCGTCGCTGCTGACGTCGCCGTCGCCGTCGCCGTCGAGTGCATTTGAATTCTGATAAGCTTTGCACATTGCGCATACGCCGTGTGTGTGTGTGTGTGTGTGTGCAGCTCGTCTTTGTATATACTAGTTTATACTATCTAGCTGTGAATAGATTCATAAGTATTCATGCAATGCTCGTAATAATTTTGTTATTCTAGACAAATGCAAAAGGCAAAGCTTCCGCAACATCATCGAGAACGACGACGTCGCATCGATCTTTATCAAATTGCAATGGGGAAGCGTTGCGAAACGAAACGAAACAGCAACAGCAACAACAACAACAGCAACAGCAACAACAAAGACAAACTAATGGCGATATTTCGAGTCAAGGACAAGTGAGCGATAGGCAACGGGAACTGTACTGACCACATAGACTACCTATATGCAGGCATATGTAACCCATATATATATATATATACGTATTTGAAAAATATGATATATATGGAGGCCACATATAATATATGTAGTACTGATAACCGCTGCAATAAAGCTGCTCGCAGCGTCGTCCCGCTCGCACCCATAGGGCTCCTCCCTGGATGGCCTTGTGTGTGCTATCTAGGAAATCTACGCGTATCTGTTAAGTAGTCTCAATGAATAAACAAAATTATACGATGTATTTATAAGTGCACTGCAAATATTTGTTTACACAAGCAGGGGGAGATTGCTCGCTCTCTAGCAACTGCATTTCCCACAGGCATTAGCGATAGTTATAGTTGAAATGTTTTCGGTATTTCCAGGCTGATTCAATGTTTGAAAAAAACCTAAGTGCGAACAGAGAATGAGACATTCGACTCGAGCACTTTGAGGCAGTTCAAGGGCTGTTCAAACTTGTCAAAGGCAGTAGGAGAGAGATATAGAGAAAGGGTATGCCAATCACTTAGAGAAAAATTTAATGGAACACTCGACTTCAGAATCTCATAACTTTGTCAAAACTTATGCAATTTCCCTGCGGAATGACATTTTGTTTATGGATTCGAACCCTTAACAATGCTGCATCCCAATTTTATGTATTTTACAAAATCATATTTTTTTCAATTTTTTGCATACCTACCCCTATCAAAAATTTCAAAAATTTTGAAAAAATTAAAAACTCAATTTTTTGGCTTAGATCGATAAAGTTATTCGAACTTAGCATAAAATTCGATTCCAAAACCTTTTCTGGCTCGAATTGCCGAAATTAACGCTAAAAGACTGTCAGTCCCCCTGTCCATATTGACCTGTAGGCATACTTCCAATAGGCATAACTTTCTTAAAAATCATGATATTTTGAAGCGGAATGACATTTTATTTTTGGTCTCGATTTCTTAACGATACTGCATCCAAATTTTATGGATTTAAAAAATATCACTTTTTTTTCAATATTTTGCATACCTACCCTACCCTACCCTATCAAAAATTTCAAAATTTTTGAAAAAAATAAAAACTTGATTTTTTTTGTCTAAATCGATAAAGCAGCTCAAAATTGGTATACAAATGAATTTTATAAGTGTTTCCCAGTCGAATTCTCGAAAATAACGAAAATACACGCCCTGCAAAGCTGCTGCCTGTGCCCTTTGCAACCCTTTGCAATCATAATAATAATACTGCAAATGGCTACAAATTATTATACCATTTTCTCAGTATTATTCGCAGTCTGGCGCGCTGCACATTGATCTATGACATATTTGAAAAAAATCTATTGACAAATTGCTGCACTTGTAAATTACCGCATAAATTATGATGTTTATGCACTCGAAAACGAGCAACAACAACAGAAACAACAAGTAGAAGACGAACGGCGCACAAATTACAATATTTTTACGGGCGTGCTTCAACCCGGAAATGCAAATGCAAAGTGAGCGCTGCGCGTCGAGTAAAATAGAAAAATTGCAAAGCCACACAGAGAGAAAGAGAGGAGGATGAAGGGAGGGAGGGCGAGAAGAACAAACAAACGACGAAAAATAGTATATGGAATAGAAAACGAAACGCGACAAATATCTGACAGAATTGCGAGTACTCGCATTTAGTTTATGTGCATGCAAAAGCGAAACGAAAACGAGATAAACGCAGGGAGCGAGGCAGGCAGAGAGGTGCAAGCAAATGGGGCTGGGGCTGGGAGTGCATTCAGCTGATAAAATAAAATTCTGTGTGTGTGCTTGTAATAATTGCCAGAGCTTTTTGCAGTGTTTGGCTAGCGGAGGAGAGGGCAGGGTAGCCGGCAGTCAGCATCATCATCATCCTAACCTTGAGTCACAAGTTGAGAATGTGCATGCATGCAAGCGCAGTGCATAAATGCAAGCAACAACAACACGTGAGCTGCAACTGCACTCATTATCTAACAGCAACAGCAACAACAACAACAACAACACGAGCAGTTTGTAATGAATCCGACGGATTCAAGGACATGAAAAGTGTGTGCCTTATTCAATGTATGCTAATTAAAAAAAGAAAAAACCCAATAACGCAACGAATTGCCAGCAAATTGTACACAAAAATCTGTATACTAGGGAGGTAGCACACCAGCCTACCCCTCCCTCCCACCTGATACCCCCTGTTGTTGTTGTTGTTGTGGCGGTTTCGTTGCACTTTAACCTTGAAAATTTGCTGCTCAGTTTTTTAGCGCATGTGCAATGCAACTGCAGGCGGCTCTCACAAGCGTTAGCGCGCTCTCACTCTAACAGTGTCTCTCTCCCTGTCTCCCAGTCTCCCTCTCTCTCTCTCTTCCCCGCTTTATCTGCCTCTCTGCCTCCCTTATCAATTGACTGTTGCCCGCATATTAATTAGTTTCAGCTCGCCTCACTGTAGCCCAGTCACCCACCCACTCCTCGCCCGGCCCCGCCCCGCTGCGCTGTCAGACAAGTTTGTTAAAAACAAAATTTCATTTTTATTTGAAATGCCAACAACAATTAAAAGCGAAAGTATGTGTAAATAAATAAACAAAACGAAACGAAAAAAAAACTGCAATTTATCCGCCTCATTTGCCTCTGCGTTTGCTTATAAATCAGACTTTATACTAGAAATATATATACACATGTATATGGTGTATATAATCGTGTGTGTATATATAGCTATAGCTATAGCTATAGTATCGGTGTATATATAAGGCTTATTGATTGCAGTTTTATTAGCCTTTCGGCTTTGACGTAGGTCGTTGCGTTCGCACTATGCCTTGAGTTCAATATAAAGTTGAATTCTATTCCGAGTACTATATAGTACTATATTTATAGGGATTACTATAGTGAAGGAAACTTCAGTGCGCTTATCACGCTGCTGATTGCACTTAACGCTGCTTATCAGCGCAATTTTCGCAGTTTTTCTGCCTTATTGCGCAGTGAAAGTTGTGCAGTTTTTTGCGCTCGTACCGCTGCGTGTTTCGTTAGTGCTAATTGAGCTATAGAACTTTGTTTTTCAGATTGCGTTACGTGCCATAGAAGCGCACAGCGAGCGCGCTCTGATCACGCGAGCGGGGCGTATGCGTGCCAAGAGACAGCCTGACGTTCTAATCGAAAGACAATGCCAAGTATTCGAGCCTTGAAGTATGCTTCAAATATATCTGTTTTATTATATTTATTCATGAACTATATAATCTAAAACTTTGAATTTATGAATAAACAAATCTAACAGTTTTCCAAATAAACTATAAGCTCTACATGTAGAAAATTTGTCAAACTAAATTATTATTGTCTTAATTTTATTTTATATTTATTCTTGAACTACAAAATCTATAATGAAAACTTTAGTATTAATTCCATGATTATACCTATAGGAAATCTTTATTCTTTTTCAAGCCAAACCACAAAATGTTTACCTTTGCTATAATGCATTATCATAATTTTTTAAATATATATTCCTGAACTATAAAGCATACATACAGATTTCTGAATTAAATTACTTTTCTTCATTTTTAAACAAGCCCATACCCACTTCAAGCTGATTTCTAACATAATAAATAATCTCCAAAGTTACATAAATCTATATACTATTATTTCTTGAACCATATAGTCAGATTTTCTATTTCCTTGCTTCATCTCTAAACAGAGGCTGCCCTACCCCAAGCAGACCTTCAAAAGCCTTCAGCCTTCGGCAACATTGCATCATCTGCAGCTGTTGGCGCGCCGGGTCAGTGAACCCAAAGGTCAAACTGCTGTTGTTGGCAGACACAGACAGTTCACAGTGGCATGCAACATGGGGCATGCTGTTTATGATGTCATGGCTACGCTGGCCAGGCCCAAAAAAATGGACAATTCCAACGAAAAAAATAAGCCCAAAAAGCGATTAGGCATTGGGGGAGGGGGGAAGGAAATGAAGTGCAGACTGGAAGACAGGATAAAGCATCGCTGGCAGCCAAGCGGATTAAACGCCTAATCCTGTGGGCGACATTACCTTGACGACAAACAAGAACAACAGCAACAACAACAAACGCGACCTACGACAAAGCGATTGAAAATGCGCATAAATTCGAGAAGGGAAGCAACAAGGAAAGGGAGCAGCCCGTCCAGACGGGAGCAGACAAACAGCTCTCTGTCTGCCTCTGTGTGTGTGTGCGGGTGTGTGTGTGTGTGTGTGTGGATGGGTGGCTTTTGGCCGGAAAAAAGTCAAAGTAAAATTTGCCAGACAAGAGAAAAGGCGAACGACCCTTTTCAGCGCCAGACGAGACGTCGGCGGCGGCGGCGGCGTCGCCGTCCGTTGATGTTGCCACATTATGTTGGGGCAGGGCCCAACTCGCAGCGTAGCGCAGCTTTGCAGCGCAGTCGCAGTCGCCGTTGGCGTCGCTGCCGCTGCTGCTGCTGCTGCTGCTGCTCATTATCCTTTTCGCTTTTCATACATAAATCGCTGGCGTCGCGTTCAATGAACCCGCCACAACACGTACGTTGCACGGTCGTCGGCTTCTGTGGCATACACACACACACACACACACACACACACACACGCACAGGCGCTACGGAAAGCGAAACACACGACGCAGCACACAGGGCAACGACAGCAAAAGCTCGAGCGAAGGTCCTGCCCGAGCGCGCTGCCTGGGCACAGCTTTGGGTTGTGGTCTTGACAGTGTGCAGTTTTCCACAGTGCACAGCGTGCAGTCGACGCTGGCAGCGACGCCGGCGGCGCTGCGACTGCGGCCAAGGACCCTAAGTGCAGCGCCAGCGAGGCAAACGCGCTGTTGAGGAGGCGCAGGCGCCGGCCAGAAATTTCACTTTTAATTTTTTGCAACTGAAGCGTGCGAGCGAGACAACAATAGCAGCGCGTCGTGCCACTGCTGCTGCTGCTACACTTGTTGTTGTTGTTGTTGTTGTTGTTTGTGTCTGGCGAGGACTCTCCAGCCATTACTGGCTGCGTATTTCGGGAAGGTTATTGAACTGAGCCCCGGCTGAGCAGCTCGACGAAACTTTCACAGGCAGGACATGGTCAAGAGTGGCGTGCATCAAGCCAAGGGGGGAGGAGGGTGAAAAGCAAAAGTATAAATAAATATAAAAGAAAATGCATGACTATGAAAATGCATGAGTTATGTAATAATATAATAAATATAATAATATTTATATATAATAATATAATAAATATAATAATATATATATACATATATATATATTAATTATATTATTATATTATATTATATAACTAAAAATAAATAAATATAAAAACAAATGCATATAGAAATAATTTTATATAAAATTATTATACATTTTTATTTTTATTTATATATTTTAACTCGCTTAGTTACCTTCCTCTCTTGCTCTTGCTGTCGCTCTATTTCCCTAGCCTTGGCCCCCTCTGCCGCTCAGGTGTTGGCCAGCACGCGTTTTAAGCGCGACTTGAAGAAACTGATGATCGCAAAGAGATCGCGAAAGTAGACGCGATGACAGTGGAGTGCGGTGCGACGGTGCTGCGAACACATTGCAAACGCCAGCATCGGTCCAACACTATACTATATATATATGTATGTATATATATAGTCGTTTATAGTTGTATATAGTTGTATATATATGTACAGGCACTAGACTATAGAATCTTACACTTAGGCGGCACTAAATCGATTTCTTTTCGCTTGAACACAATTGTGGTATGACGTTTCTTCGAGCAATGCGTTAATTTACATGATTTCGTTTGATTTTTGCATTATTTTTTGTGTGAGTGTGTGTGAGTGTGTCGTGTAGTTGTGTGTATGTGTGTGTGCTTGCTGTTTTCAGTTTGATGTTGGGTCCACGCGACGCGGCTGCTACGCCTGCCAGACATGACCTGCCCAACGCGCTAACATCCCGAGTCAGGACTGAAGCGACTGCCAATTCAGCACTCGCCACTTGCCACTTGCCACTTGGGCCTGCCGCCAGCGCCGGCGTCAGCGCAGTCGTTGCAGTCGCAGCCGCTGCCAACTGCAGCGCCGACAGTAAACAAGGGAAGGGGCCCGAAGTGGGGTTGCCACTTGCACTTGGCATGAGCTGAACTCGACGCACAACAACACAACAGAGCAGAACAACAGCAACAACTACAACACGCAGGCAGAACGGGAGCAGCAGCAGGCATGAAAGCAGCGCGACAAGGGCGGCGTCCGTCGCTGCAGCGCAGTCGAAACCCAAGTCGAAGTCGAGTCGCGTCGGCTGTGGCGACGGCGACGTCGGCGTCGTCTGCATGCGCCAGGCTGCTGCACTGCGAACCCGAACGCTCGGCTCTGGGGGTTGCTTTGCAGAGATTTGCAGCGCGCGCTTATTGGGCTAGGTCTGCGTGGAGAATATTGTCTGCGCCTGGCGTTGGCCTCGCTTTCAAAATAGAAGGCCAAAAAACAAAAAAAATAAAATAAAATCTAATTCAAAAATTAAAAAAAAAGAGAGTTCTAAATTCTGTGTAGAAAACTGCCTGACGCTGAGAAAAACCAAAAATTAACTGCAAACAAGGCTAAAATCTTAATTCATTCAAAAAAAATCAAAACTTCAAACATAATGTAAAATAGCAAAATTATTTTTCTGAGTAAAGAACTTCCTGTCGAAGTCAAGAACGGAAAACAATATTGTAGAAAATAAAAAAAACTAGAAAATAAATTGGAAATTAAAACCAAAAAAACAAAAACATTTTTGAAGATTACAATTTAAAACATAAGTATATTTTAAATTAAATACTTTAAAAAGTTACTTATTATTGACTTATACGAAACTATTAAAATTAATAATATGCAAAAATTGCGAATTAAATTTAAAAAAAAATGCAAAATACAGTTTAAATTTAATAATTTAAATTTAAAAAAAATTAAGAACTAGAAATACTCAAAAATCCACAGCAGCAAACGAACGCTTCACACCATTCCCGCTTACCGCTGCGGAAATCTCTATATAACACTCCGATAAGCACTCAAGCGTCAGGCTATATAAACAGCATTATCTTTTATCTTATCGGAAATGCCAGCGCTAACTCGTTAGCTTAGTTCGTCAAGGTCATGCTGATGTAAGCCGCGGGATGTGCCACTTCTAACTACGTGATTTCTCGCAGTGCATGCGAAAATTGCAGCGCAACTTAAAGCTCTCTCGGCTGTTCGCTCGCTGCAAAAAGGGGTAGTTGCAGTCTGCAGTGTCTCTCTATTACTGCCTGCTTTGCTCTCTCTCTCTTTCTTTCTCTCTGTCTCTCTTTTGCTGTCTCCCTTCTGCAGTTGACACTGAACTACGCGACAAACCGGAAGTGCTCGCCCGAACATTACGCAAACTGCAACAGCAGCGGCAATGGCAGCGGCACTCAAAGCTCTGCCCCCAAAAAGCTTGACCCCTTGAGCAACGGCGTCGCCATAAACATGTCGAGCACGTTTCAAAGCATACCGTTACAGCTATAAAAAGCCATTTTGTCATAGTCAAATTACAATCGTGGCTGGCATAACGTAACGCTGTAGCCGGAGCCGCGGCTATCGCGCTGCAATTACGTATGCGCGGCGCGTAGTTGAGCATAATTTGGCCCCAAAATTGCTGAAGCCATTGATCGGCGAGCAAGCGAGTCCGAGTCCCCAAGCCAACTCCAGGCCCAACTGCCAGCTCCAAGCTCCAAGCTCCGCGCTCCGAGTCAATGTCACAGTCAATGCACAAAGGCGGCGGCGGCAACAATGCCTGCATTTACAGCTAGCAGCAAACGCCACACGCGATGGTGTCGAAGGCAGCAACAACAAAAGGCACAACAGCAACAACAACAATAGCAGCAACAACAGCAGCAACAACAAGCACATGACACAGAACCTGTCGCTGCAGAGTTCAACAGAAGCAGCGACGCGACGCGCATGCGCTTGCGCTCTCGAAACGAGCACACGGCAAGCCGCTCTCGCCGCTTGCGCTCAGTGTGCATATGTGTATGTGTGTGTGTGTGTGTGTGTGCTGCTGTTGTTGTTGTTGTTGCTTTGGTTATAACGCGCTTGAGTAGGTCGGTCATTGAACTGGCGAACTTGTTTTCTTTCCATGCCGAGCCGCGCTCTGTGTGCATGTGTGTGTGTGTGTGTGAGTGTGTACTTGTGTGTGTGTCTTTCTTTCGATATTCTTTGGCATGGCCACTGCACACACTTTCTTCCTGCTGCTGCTCGACGCGCTCTTAAGCCACCTGTGCGCGCGCTCTCTTGCTCGCTCTCTCTCTCTCTTCTGCTGCTGCTGCTGCTGCTCTCTTTGCGTCTGACTCTCTTGGACTGCAGCTGAAGCTGTGACTGGCATGACTTGCATGTCTGGGGCAAGAGTGCGTGGCAAGTGCATGTCGCAGCCGGGCCCAAAGCGAGCCGGGCCAATCAGGCGCGCAACAATTCTAATTGCTGCAACAACAACAACAACAACAACAAAGCAAAAGCCGCAGCCTGCGGCAGCGTCGAGTCAACAACCCCGAAAGAGTAAGAGTGATTCTGAGTTAGAAAAAAAAAGTCAAATAAGTGCAGAACGTCTCCAGCTGCAGCTCCAACTGCAGCTTCGACTGCAACTGCAGCAAGAACTTGTTGGCAGTGCAAGCACCTCGGCCAAGTCGGAACCAGCGCACGCCATGTGCGCCGCTGCCTCTGCCTCTGCCTCTGCCCATGAGCATTTGCCAGTTGAACGCCCTTTTCACGGCAAATGATTCCCTGTCGATGCTGCCTGCCTGCCTGCCTGCTGCCTGTACCTGCCCCAACGCAGGCCCACTGTCTGCCCCCCTGCCCCTGCCCCTTGCCAGGATGCTCGCTGAAATTGCAGGCAAGATTGAACTGGTTTGCCGCCGCACTCCAGCGGCAGATTCACTTTTTTTTTGCGCGCGCACTGCGGTCGCGCCCTTGCGCCAACATCCATTCTAATGCTCTCGCTCTCTCTCTCTCTCTCTTGCTCTCTGGAAATGAAAATGAAAACCGTTGCCAGGCTAGATTGAGTTCGTTGCCTAAGTCTTTTGTTTGCCGAGTCAATGAACTTGCTGCAGCCTGCGTCTGTGTGCACGTGCATGCACATGTGCGTGTGTGTGTGTGTCTGTGTGTCTGTGTGTGTGCTGACATAACGCCCGAAAAAAGCAACACTTTCAATGCGTGCCAAATGCCAGCAGCAGCGGCAGCAGCAGCTTTAGGGGCAGAGCGGGAGCAGTGCGCTGTTGCCTCATTTAAATTGCAAAGCAAACTTTTTTGCTCGCCTGCCTGCCTGCCTGCTGTTTCTATAATACTGCTGCCCTCGCTGCCGCCCCGCCCTCCCCCACGTGCTGCGCTGCCATTAAAAATCAATTGCCATTTCTGCCGCTGCTGCTGCTGCTGCTGCTGCCGCTTGGAGCGACCCCTTAACAGGTGGCTACTGCGTCTTTGGCCAGCTGCAGCTAATGACCTTGATATTGAAATTGAGCTATAGTATGTGCAGTAGTTGCTGTTGTTGTTGTTGTTGTTTTTGGCTTTGCTTTTTGCGTTTGCTTTTGCCTTTGCTTTGTTCATTCATCTCGGAAATGAGCGTCAGCGCCAGCGCCAGCGCCACGTTTCGATTTCGTTTCAAATTTGTTTTTGTTTAGACAATATATCACAATTTATATTGTTGTTATTGTTGCTGTTGTTGCTGCTGTTGCTGCTGTTACTGCTGTCTGTGTAGTCGTTGTTGTTGCTGTGGTTACGTCTCGCGAGTCATTTAAAGTCAAAGTCAAGGTTTTTCTGCCTTACGTCGCCAATTATTTTCGCGTCTCTCTTTCATACACTAAGATGCCACCTCTCCATATAGACGCGATACGCTACGCTACGCTATATATACATACATACATACATACACACAAATATATGCTATATATATTCTATACTCTATACTCTACGCGAATTTGTTGTTGCTTTTGGCCTGAGGCCTGAAACTGGTTTTGTCTAATTATTTAGCTGCTGCTCACTTTGCTAGTGATTATCTACACACAACTACGATATATGCCATGTACGACGATAAGTCTAGTCGGGCTGCCCATATCATTTTTCTAACGAAATGCCTCTGCAGCTGACTCAACCGAAAGTGGCCCAAAGAAGATGTTCTCTTGCTGTTGTTGTTTTTATAAATTTCTCATAAAGTAAGTTTTTATACCATTTTACCGGGCTGACAGTAATTAATCACCTTTTGGGCTTTGCTTGTGTGTGTGCGTTGGGAACTTGTTTTTGCTCAAAAAGATCATGATGATGGGGTTGGGTTTGGGGATGGAGCCGTAGCTGGCGATTATATAACAACATTATAAGAACATTGTGCATTAGCATAACTCACAGCGCCGCGTAGAAAGTCTTCAGTTGGAAATGAAGACATCGTTTCTGGCTACATCATGGTTAAAATTAAACGCACTTACGTCCCACACAATTGACGGTCATAATTTCTGCCCTCGCGTGTGAAATGTTGAAATTCAGGAATAGAAATCGACAGATTGCAAATAATTAACAAGCTTGAGCGCGAGAGGGGGACACCGAGGGGCACCTGCAACCGCAGACAATGAGAGACAATAATAATTCAATTGCTTATGCAATTTGTTTGTTTCGGTAAGCCCAACTGTCTGCTATAAATGTATATCCATATATATATTTATATATATTTATTTAAATATATTTCTATACTTAGCACGATTCTGCTGTGTTTTGGGCGATTATGTAACGTCTAAGAGCCCGCGACCAGGAAGTCTTAGGCGGCAATTAAGCTGCGCTCTTGTGTAAGCTGAAATCATCATTAATCACAGAATTCAAGTCATGGCGTGCGAGATCAGTTCAGCTCCCAATCGAATCGCCATTTGCTATAAGCTCAATTGATCGCTTTAAGGTTACTTGGGGGTTTTTAGTACTATGCAAAATGCTCCAAAGTGAGGAGTAGTTTAATAATAATAAGAGGGTTATGTAAAGAGGAATACTGGGAAATTAATAATTAGACTGTTATTGGACTTTTCAATATTTCCGTTTAGGTAAAGTCCCCCTAAATACTTTAGTTAAACTGGAAAATTCTTTTCAGTGATTTTCAAGCTCTTCAGTTAGTTTTCTCTAAAGAATTTTTTTTTTGAGAAATGTGGGTACTTCAGTTTGAGTAGAAAACAATTTGTAAAATATATATTTTAATTTTTTATATTTTTTTTTTTTTTGTTTGTTTATTTTCATTTTAAATTTCCTAATGCTGTAGAATTTTCTTCAGTATATACAATAGTTATGCAGTACTCTGAATACTTCTTTTATTTTTTTTAGAACTTTAAAAATTCCAAATAAAATGTAAAATTCCTCTAGAGCACTGGGCATACATAAATTCCAGATTATTGAACTCTTTGATCACTTTGGCTAGTGTGAAGAGTTCTTTTTCTAGCAAAGTCGCCAAGCTGCCGCAACAAGCTCAAGCCGCTGAGCTTGTGGCAAGCTTTCCACAACGAGAACTTTCGGGAAGCCGGGAAAGCTTCTCAGGCCGCAATGAACTTGAATGTAAGCCCCAAGAGCGTTGCGATAAAGCGAAAAACCCTTATTATAAACCCTTATTATAAAAAAGTCGATTAAATGCTTGAGCGAGACTCACCATTTTCATTGTTTAAATGCATATCCGTATTGCGGCTGTTCTGGTGGTTGTTGTTGCTGTTGTTGATAAATTTAAATCCATTACGTAATAAATCCAAATGTTGTTGTTGTTGTGGTTGTTGTCGTTGTTGCTTTAGTTACAATTGACACTTGTTAGTTTGCACATTTTTGCACTGAGAGAGTGGGGGCGGGTAAAGGGCTGGGGTTGTTCGAGCTAATTGCCCGATTTTTTTTTTTTTTTTTTTATGTGATTAACTTAGATATAGCTTAAGAGGCAGTCTTATCAATGCTCTCCACTTTGTTGTTGCACCGTGTTTTGTTTCTTGTTGTTGTTGTGGTTGTTGTTGTTGCACTGAACTTTAGTTTCAGAACGTTTGATCGTTTTCGGGTGGGTTTTCTTTAGATTGGTTTGGGTAGGTTTTGATTGGGTTGGATTCGCCGTAACGTGCAGACTGCTTCGTCGTTCTCGTTGTCGTCTTGCACAGGTTCGGCGGCTTCTGCTTGTGCTGCTGCTGGTGCTACTGCTACTGCTGCTGCTGCTGCTGCTGCTGCGTCTTCTAAAAGCAATAAAAACGTAACGCGTGCTGCTTACGAAACCATGTCTCGATCGTTTTGTTGCTTACGGGAAACTGAACTACGGATGAGTCGCGTTGCGACTTCAATGTCGAACGACAGCCGCAGCAGCAGCGGCGGCAGAAGCAGCAGCAGCAGCGGCAGCGGCAGCGACGTCGTTAGAGGCTTCTGAAAGCAACAGCAGCACCTGAGCAGAGCCTCGACAGCGCTGCCACCGACAGATAGACTTTTTCAGCATTTCATTACACGAAACGCACACACACACAGACACACTCGCGCACACCGACGCACGCATACACATGCACGCGCTTTCTACAGCGACTCTTCTTTCTCTTTGCACACACACAGACACAGACGCAGACAGACGCAACAGCCGCAGCTCAGGTGTCTCAGGTTCTTGATCACGCACACACACACACACACAGACAGTTGCGCGCTCGCTGAGTCGCTGCCAGCGTCGCAGTCGCTCTGCTGTCGCTGCCTCCTTTACATTGAGCGCAGCGCGTCGCGGTATCTCTTCGCCTGTGATTGTCTCTCTAAGTGTGCGTGTGTGTGTGTGCTGAGCGCAACAGGCCAGAACTTTCATTCAAGGTGATTGCGCTCTCTTTGGCATTGACAACAGTTGCTCTTGCGCTCACGCTCTGCCACACTGCCGCTCTCTCGCTCCCTCTTGCGCTCTCGCTCTCTTCGCGTGCTTTTTCGCAATAGTTCTAAACGCCTCTAACACACGGGCGCACACGCACGCCAGAGCGAGCGCAAATTGAGCGTGAGAGCGTAAAATTACAACACATTTCAAGGCTTGCGACGCCAGCAGCGACGTCAGCGTCGACGTCGTCGTCGACGTCGGCGCCAGCAGCAGTAAAAGCAGCATTGATCTTGGCGCTCATTTGTTGCTGTTGAACTCTTCTAACAAGTTTAGAATCTGCGCAAACCAAGCGCGACCAACGGCCACTTGTTCTCATTCTCTTAACCCGTTTCAAACACTCACTTGCACACACACAGCCACACTCGTACTCACACTCACTCACACACACAGCCGCTGGTTACACACGGCGCGCTCTCGCCCACTCTCTGCCCAGGCGAGTACTGAGTGAATGCTGTGAATACTTGTGCTGGGCACTCACAATTGCATGTAATTGGACGTAGTTGTTGTTGCTGCTGCTGTTGTTGTTGTTGCTGTTGTTGTGTGTTTGTTTGTTTTGGCGTATTAAATTTCATGATGCTATAATTGCATATTGTAATGGGCGATCGTCTCAGCAGAGTTGTAGTTGCTGCTGCTGCTGTAGTTGTTGTTATTGTTGTTGTTCTAACTGGTTGCCTGCCCGAAAATGGAACTGGCGACTTGTCATTATGCAAAGCTGAACAAACAGAGGAAATAAATCTTTCAATTACAATTATGAGCAGAGTCGAGAGTCGCGACACAAGAGACTTTGGTATGGAAATGTACAACAAAAGCGATTGGATAATCCGAAAGAAAGGCTAGAAGCAACAGGGAAGCTGCTCTTGACTGCTTTTATATGAATCTGTCTTTTATTTATTGTTATGAAATATATTATATATAAATATAAAAGTATATAAAAAAATATTAAATATAAAATAATATAAAATATAATAAAATATAAGCATATAATTTTAAAAATTAATTTAACTTGCTGAGAAGCTCAAGCTCTAAGCCAAAGCTAAGACTTCATTCAAAGCTGATTTATTAGCAACGGGAAAAAGGAGCCTTAAATTCTATTAATAGTATATTACAATTTTTTAATTATTTAAAATAATTATAGTATTAATTCCTCAAAATTGTATTATAATTAATAAAAATAAATGAATTAAAATAATACTTAAATAATGATTCTTAAGAAAACGGCACACAGTACCTCTTAAAATCTATTTAAAACCTCTGACATCCTCTGCCATCAGTTAACATTTTTGAAATATTCAATAATCTTACTTAATACCATACTTAGCTTCTAAGCTAACCCCAAAGCAAAGCATATGCCTCATCCAATCAATCCTGGGATTGCTAAGAAAAAGCCAGGAAAAAGCAGGAACAGCCCTTCCTGTATACTATTTTATAACCTCAACCATTCTTCGGCAACATTTAAGATTTCGAAAACTACGAAATAACTTACAGCTCGCAAAAAAAAAAAAGCTGGAGCCAGGCAGAACCCTTGCCCAAAGCCGATTCCTAAGCACAATCGATCCAATCAAATTTAATGCCTGCAGACACGCTTCAAAGCGTCGTAAAAGCGCTTTACTTACAGTGCGACTTAAAATGGCAGCGCCAAGAAAGATTGCGTAATGCGAGAGAGATAGATTGAGAGACGGGGAGATAGAGCGACAGCTGATAGATAGATAGATAGATACATAGATAGAGAGACTTCCGCTGGGAGAAGTTAATGCCAATTCATTATTGACAACAAAGCAGTAAAAGGCTAAAGAGACTAATTGAAAGAGGCGCATTTACATAACTAAATTGTAATTAGCGAAGGGAGCTGCGAACTGCGAGCTGCGAGCTGCGGGCTGCCGCCAACATCGCGCCAAGATAATCAATATTTTTAGCATTAACTGAGGCGAGCTTAACCTTGAACCCGAGTCCAGCAGCGCATAGAAAAGAAGGCGCACAAAGAGCGGGGATTATGAGGCGAATCAAAAGGCACGCACAATAAATCAGTTGGTGGGATCAGGCGGCAGATCGTCGGGCCTATGGCAGCAGCCAAAAGTCATTAGCTTTGCAGCACTTACTATCATTTTCTATAAATAACAATTGAGGCACACAAAGCTGATTCGCTCAGAACTTCACGGGCGAAGGCAGGCGCGACCGCGTCCGCTTCTAATGGACTCCATTCGGAGCCAAGAAACAAAACCAAACGAAACGAAACGAAACGAAACTTGGGAATCGTGGTCATTAGAACCTTAGAAAGCAAAAACACTCCGACACGGGGTCAATAAATTCTTGAACAAATACTGAACAGGCATGACGAGAGAGGAAAAAAAACCGCCCAACATGGCCAGCCCGAGCACAATTATAATATTAAGTGAATAAATCATCATTAGACAAGACTTTTCGGACGCCTGACGATGATGAGCACGATAAAAGACAGTTCGAAAGATGGAAGGGAACCTTTCGCATTTCGGGACCACATGAAATAAAAGTGTTTACAGTCTCCGCATTTGCATAGCACTATTGCGTCGCAGGCCACAGCGAGCCGAAACCGGGAAAGGAAATATTCCCCGATTTGCAAACGAGTTCCCGTCCATAATTGAAAGTAAAAGATAAATATGAAATGCGTATCGGAAAGCGAAATAGAATAAAATAAGACTATGTTGTCAGTGGACGACGCACAACAAGTGCGTTTTAGGCCTGCTCACATTTCGTGTGTATTATTTAACACCTATACACACACACACACATAGACACACACGCATAACCAGAGAGTGAGAGGAGCGCTCTTTCATTTGTTGATGGCTCTTTCGCTTCGCGTTCTCGGCCTTCTTCCTCTTCTTCGTTAATTTCGGGTGCCCCAACAATCATTTCTTTTCTTTTCATTTCATTTCGAGCCAAAACCAAGTTTGCCTCAAGCTCACGCACCCCGAAAGAGAGAGAGATAGAGAGGAGAGAGAGAGAAGACACTAAGAGCATATTTCGGGTTCTGTTTCGGCTTTTTCGTTTCGTTTTTTGTTTTTTTTTTTTTTGGTAACAAGTTCAATGACTTCTTGAAACCAAATTTTTGTGTTGTGTCTTTTCGGTTTCTGTTTTCGGCCGGGGCGCTTCTCATTTCTTTTGGCTCTTCTTCGCTTCGTTTTGTTCTTGTTGTTGTTTTCGTTTTTTTTTATACGTTCGTTTTCATTGCCCGAGTTCATTGCCCAGCAGCAGCCACACTTCAATAAATAAATGATGATGGTAGCCCAGCACCAGCAAGAACTACAGCAGAAACAACAACAACAACAACAACAGCAACAACAATAAAAGGGGGCGGGGAGGGGCAAACAACAACACTTGAAATACTCATAAATATGCTTTTTATTTATTACAATTAAAGAATATTTTTTGTACAATATTTAAGTCTTTTTTCTCTACCTGTAAGTTCGTCGCTTGAGTCTTTTGTTTGCGACGTGTCGCGTTTGTGATTGATTACATGGATTAAGCAATCATTTTCGTAAATTATTTTGCATGACAAGGCCAGCTGGCGAGTTATTTTTAATTTCAAGCTGCGTACAAACGAAATTTCGGCAGCGGAAAGTGAAGCAGGAAAAGGATTTCGAGTTTGTTGCCTAAGTCTTTTGTTGTACAGGTGCAGGCAGAGAAACCAACGAATGTGAGGGAAAATAAGAGGGAATTTTGTTTCAGAGATTAAATGATATTATATAAAATGAAGTATTTTAGATTTAATGTAATAATTTAATACATTTTAATTAATTTTATTTAAATATAATATTTTTTAAACATTTTTTTTTTTTATAATATATGAAAAAATTAACAAGTTTGTCGCCTAAGTCTTTTGAAATGTAAGTGCTTCATTGCTATAATCACTGGGAATCAGTTAGTATCTTTAAGTACTCATTCCTGCGAATTAGCAAAAAGAAAGGACCCGCCAAGTGCTCAGATCTTAACCCCAATCTACAGAGATTGCTGCTGTTGTACTTGACTTCTGCTGATGTTGCTGTTGCATTGCCAAATCTGGCCGCAAATGTTTGTTCTTGCGCTCATTGTGGATAATGGTCACTCATCAAATTACCGCGCCAGCAAGCAGCAACCTGCAACGAGCTGCCTGCCAGCAGCAACAGTTGCTGCCGTCAATTACTTTGCAGCGCTGCCAACTGCAGTTTGGGCTGCAATTTTTTTTCGACTCTACTGAAGTGGAGCAGGAGGGTGGGTAGCAGAAGGAGAACGTAATGCAGCATAGTTGCAGCTGTAGTTAGGATCGTTGCTGCTGCCGCTGCTGCTGCTGCTGCTGCCAACTAGCTGTCAGTCGGGGGCGCGAAAGGTGCTAAACACACGCACCAATTTTGCGGTAAAAGCTCTCACCTCACACACACACATACACCAACACGCACACGGCGCGAGAATGAGAGACACGCACATACAGCTAGATTGATAGCCGCGGCTGTGATGATTCTAAGCGCAGCTCGAGCTCGGGAAGTCGCGTCGCCAGCGTCGCCGTCGCCAGTTGTTGCTGTTGTTGCTGTTGTTGTTGTTGTTGTTATCTATGTGCCAAACCTGATTTACTTCATGATTATGTTTGAGAAATTAGGTTAGGAGCAATGAACTTGCCATTCGTCAGAAGCTGCAGACAAAGTGAATGTTTTGTTGCCATTTGTGCGCTCTATCTCTCGCTCTGTGTGTGCGTGTGTGTGTGTGCATGTGTGTGTGTGTGTGTTTGTTTGACTTGGTAATTGACACCTGTTCGGAGTTCAATCCTAGAATGCTGCTCGTGCTGCTGCCCGATTCTGAAAGTTATCGCAATCAATCGCAATCAGCGGCGGCAACTGCAACTGCAACTGCAACATGCAGCAAGCGGCACATTTGACTCGCAGATGTGGCAACTGTGGAATTCACTCTTTTCCGCAACGAAATGAAAAATGTGTGCTAAGCCAATGACCGACAGAAGCAGCACCAGCAGTAGCAGCAGCAACAGCAGAGACGGCGGCGGCGGCGGCGACGGCAGCAGCAGCAACAACAAAGCAAACAACGGCGCGGCCAACGCACACAAAAGCAAAGTTAACTGTTTTTCTGCCAACACACACACACACTCATACACACAGAGACACTGAGTATTTGCAACTTGGCGAGAGAGTTGAAAAGAAAGAGACGAGCGGAGAGAGCCAAGTGTCTTGTCGGTTGTCTTCGGCTGTCTTTGGCTTTCTGCCGTTCCCGTTCTGCATGTCTTCGAGTGGTTTGTCAATCCGCCAGGCAAAGCCAAAACAAAGCCAACAACAAGCACAGGCAACGTCCCCAAAGAGCCCTAAAAGCGGCCCAAACAGCCAACGACCTACGCCAGTCGACTGTGCCCCCTCTGCCTCCCACTCCCCCACTTCTGCTCTGCTCCCGCTCTCTTTGTTGTGATTACTGCACTGTTAGAACAAACAGATTCTTGAAATGCTCCACATTTGCTTAAAGCGCAATTAAAATGCAAGAATCAAGCAGCTAACGGTGCACGCTGCACTCGTCCGTCCGTCCGTTCGTCCATCCGTCCGCCCGTCATATGCAATGCCAAAGATGTAATGCCTATCATCGCGACAGGCGGCGTGTCTGTGCATGATAATAACAGCAGTCGTTGTTGCTGTCGTTGGCAATCTCTTGGCCATTTTGTGGGGCAACAGGCTGAAGTGCAGCAGTTAAGTGCGGGTCACATAACGGCCTGAGCCAAAGGTGACAGCGACAAATCCTGGTAATAAGCCCAGGCAGAGTAAAGGTCTTAAGCCATGTGAGAGAACTCAGGCAGGAATTAACTGCTGATTATGTAATTGTATAAATAAAACAGACTTTGAGTCTATCAAAAATGTTTTTCTTAAAATTCTTGAAAATATATAATCATGGGTATAATTTAATGAGTATAGTACATGGAATTATGTCATAGTTTTTATTTTTAAAGATGCTTTGAAAAATAAATATTTTGAGAAGAAATATTTTAAGTGGGAAAATCAAACGCAAATTAATTATTATGTAGCTATATTATTATTTAGAATAATTTCTACAAATTTATATTCTATCGCCGAGATTGCTTTCCAATTTTTAAGCTTTGAAAAGAAATAATCATGGGCGAAATAATTTTAAGGAGTATAGTATTAAATTGATGATAAGCTGTATGATATTTTTTAAAGTACTTTAAAGAAGAACTTTGTTTAAAAGAAATCAAGAGCTCAAAGCAAATTAATTTGTATGCCAAAAAAAGTATTATTTTTATGCCTTTTTAGAATTTGTATCTTAAATATTGCTTCAATAATATTTAAAAATTATAAGTGAATTTTACTAAATACCTCTCCAAACTCACTCGCTCAGCGTCAGCTCAGGCTATTAAGGTTCATAGAAATCCATACATACACTTAAAGAAAATTAAGAATTTGCAGTTTTATTAAATACCAAAGCTGTATTTTTAGACTCTACAAATAGGTAGCTCTCCAAGCCCGTCTATTTGCAAAGTATTTGCCAGCTGCTTCGCAGTCTCAGCCTAATTTCATATATATGAATTATGCCTCTTGACTCTTGCAGTAGGTTATCCGCTTGTTGTTGTTGGCTTGTCTGTCCGTCTGTCTGGTGGCCTGTCTGGCCATAGCGTCGGCCGCTGGCAACACTCGATAATTGTAACAATGAACTCTTAAGCTGTTGACGCTCTTGTTTTTTTCAGCTATTTGCTCGCATCGCGCCGACAACTAGACTAATGCTGATTGATTGATGTGTCGGGAATAACTGCGAATAGTTCTCAGCGTTGTTTTCGTTGTTCTCGAAATCGGATATGTTGAGTGTATATGTGTGTGTGTGACATATGTCTGACATATGCGTGGGGCAATCGCAGTTCGCGCTCGCGTTCGCGTTCGAGTTGTAGTTGGAGTGACAAAGCACTTGCATAATTATGAACCGTTAGCTCCAGCATCCTGTAAGCGAACGCTCCCACATTGTGCGTCTGGGGCAATTACGTGCAGCGTGTCGCGCTAACTGTATAACGCGCAACAAAAGGATTTCGATTTCCCATCCCTTGCAGCAGCAGCTCGCAGGTCCCCTCCAGGCACACCTGACGAAATCAAAAGCGTTCACAGTTAGAAAATGCCGTGCAACATGAGGTCCCCCTTTTTCTTTCTCGCTGCGAGTTTGATAATAATCGCTGAATCAATCGGCGCATCTGTCGGCGCTGCCTTTTTCCCTGGGTTTTCTCTTACTCTCGCTGCATCTTGGGGTTGATTTCCACTCGTAAATTTCCCATTGCGCGCGAAAATTCTCAAGTTTTTTATGGGTTTTTTATTGTGCGAAGGATCGAAGGAACCATTTACCGTCGAGTCTTCTTCAACTGATAATTATGTAATTTTAGCCCCTAAAAAAAGGAAGTGTCAGCCTTGTGGTTGGCAATCGAAATGAGCATTGCCCATTGAAATGATGACCGAGTTTTCCTTGTGTGAAGTGAAACGGAAATGACCTGGAAAAACGACGTGTACCATTTACAAGCGAAAGGATGTGCTTGAAAGGATAACCTACTTGGCCAGCGGATCTAGTGACCCAATTACCCTTTATAAAGCTGCCCGTCCTTACCAAATATAACTCCAAACTCCTGCTCTTAATTTAAAAAATATATATGCCGAAAATTGTAATGGAAACTAGCTTCGAGCAATTTTTGCTAGTTAATTTAACATAGATAGAATTGTCAAAAAGTATATTTTGTTCAATATTTTTAAAATCTTTATATTTATTCTCTCTTGAAATCTTTCTATTTACGACCTCACACGCCCAGCGTAACGTAAACAAATTTCCAACAAGGCACAACACAGGCTGTCACATTTTTTACGCTCGCATGTCCTTTTTTCTGTCCGTCTGTCCGCTTGATTTACGATTTCTCGGGATCACAGTTTGCTGCAATGACGCAACTTTTCGTCACGATCCCGAGCCTGACCCGAACCTTGTACCGTTGCATTGTTTTGCATGTGCGACACGCGCATTTTGCGGCCTCTGCCGGGCGCAACAAAAACAGTTCAAGGACTCGCAAAACGCACAACTTTCTCCGTTTCGTTCGGCTTACTTTTTTTTAGGAAGATTGCGGTCGTATTTTTTTCAAGAACTCAGGTAGACCGAGCTGGCGTGAGTTCCTTTTTTTGCGAGAAGAGCGAGCAAATTGCTAAGGTTACAGATAAGTAGTCAGAAGTGATAATAGAGCTGTCAAGGATGAAGAAATTACGAAAGCAAATAACTATGAGCATGGGTCATTTTTTAATTTGTTATAATACTAAAGGAAAATTACAGAATTTTGGTATTTAATGCGTTATTTATTTTTAATGTGTTTAGAAAAGGAATTTTGTTAAATTAAATTAATAAATAAACTAGGAAAGTGCTTGGAATTTTGTTTATATTTACTAACAATATAAAGAAATATTTTTGAATAAATAAAATATAAGAAATATATATATATATATATATATACATATATAATGAATAAATAGCAGCATTTGCGCTGATGAAGCTTTGCTTGCGCATGAGCTGCTTTTGTTCTTCGCGAATTTCCTGCTGATTGATTAGTCACAGTGGCTGTTTCCAGCTAAAGCCCCAATAATATGTGATTGATTTCCGCATCGCGATCTCGGCGACAACTCAAACCCCCAACAAATGCGTCGTACACGAAGAAAAGAAAGCAAATCCGGCAGCAGCGGCCCTGCCCTCCGCCTCACGCCCCCTTGTAAATACCCTCGCAGTATAAATATGAATGCGCCAAGACTGGCGAGGACACACCTACAAACAATGAGCAACAACTGCGGCAGCAACAACAATAACAACAACAACATTAGCACCCGCAGCAACGGAAATCTCCAGTTCGGCTCCCGAGTTTATTGTTTCGACTGTTTGCCCAACTCATTCGACATAATTCAGCAAAATGCCAAAAAAATGCCGAAAAATATCAGTAATTTGTAGCCTCATTGCCCATCGTCGTCCGTCCGTCGGACGGTCCGTCCGCCTGTCCGTCCGTCAGTACGCAGCTGCGGCTACTGTGCGTGAATCAAAGTGATTCACTTCACTTTTCAAAAAGCAAGTCAAGAGCGACGCCACGAGAGAGTCGCGCGGCGAGAGTGTTTCTCGCTCGAGACTCCGACTGTGTGTGTGTGTGTGAGTGTGTAGGGCACAGGTGTTAGTGGAGCCGGGGGATTGGGCGAGCTTGCGGGGCGATAAAATGTGTGTAGAACGCTGCGCGCTCTTTTCCATTTCATTTTCGTCTCTTGGCCAAAAAAAAAAACGAAAAACAAACAAAAATCCGAGCTGAGCCGGGCCAAGTCGCAGCAGGTCAACAAACTCATCTCCAGCCACGTTGTCGTTGTGCTTTTTTCGGCCAGGGCCAGTGCGTGTAGCAGCTGGAGGGGAGCTGGGGGGAGGCAGAGGCAGCAGCGGCAAACGAGGGGAGCTGTAAGCGAGCGGGGCTGCTGCTGCTGCTGTGAGTTGGCGCTTGTTTGTAACAGAGCATGCCTCGTTGTTGTTGTTGTCGTTGTTGTTGTTGTCTCTTCTGTTGACTGTTTCATTATATTTGAATTTTGGGCGTTCGTTGAACTCGAGCTTCAGCGACGGCGAGCGCCGACTGCGGCAGAAGCTCGAGCGTTGAGCAACAGTTTCGGCTGTCTGTTCGCCAGTGCTGCTTGTAAAAACGAAAGACTTAGGCAACGAACTTGGGCAAGCCCTTCGCCTTCGCCTTGCCTTTGCCTTGGTCTTCGCTGTGCGTGCGAATTCGATGGAAAGAACGGCATTTGCCTACCGTGCACGCACTTTCCCGGGAAACGCTGGAAGGCTGAACTAATTACCCCGGGACTGACCCGAACTGATCACGAGCTGCAGGCCCAGTTTCGGGCTCAACCCTTTGGCGGCTTTATGGCTTTATGACCGTGCTGTGTCCTTGCTTTAATTAAACCATTGTTCGGGGCGGGCTGCTGCTGCTGCTGCTGCTGCTCCTGCTGTTCCTGGTGCTGCTACTGCTGCTGTCATTTCCGCTGGGCAAATCCTTTCGCAGCGCTTCCTGCGGCAACATATGCGCGCGTGTAAATATTACGATCCAAGGAAAATATCAATTTTTTTCTTGGCATTTCACGCAATTCCACATGCCATCAGAATCTCACGCGGATCCTCAATCAAGCGCTGGAATGGGAAACGGGTAAATTATTATCCAGCAGCGGCAACAGCAGCCGCACCTGACGCCGTTGCGCCTTGCCTTGCGGTACCTGCCATCCCTTCGCTTTCCTCTACCCCTACCCCTACCCCTATGCTGCTTCCTCGGCCCCTGCCTCTGGTATTCAAATAAAGCAACTCATGCGCGCGGCAGGTAGCACGGCCAAGGGCGTCCCCTTAATCCTTGCTCAATCAGTCAGCTTCAGGATCGGCTTCAATCTCATTTTCGTCAGAATGAAAATATACTTCTCAAGCGGATCAAAGCGAAAGGATTACGGTAAAAATCCTGCTGCTGTTGTTGTTCCCCTGCGTGCGTGTTTATTGTTGCTCTATTGTTCGCCTGTCTGTCGGTGGTTGTAGATCTTGTCGGTGATTCTCTGCCCATTGTTGTTGTTGTCGGTAGTTGTTGTTGTTGTTGTTGTTCTGGCTGCTTGTTGAGCATTTGTAGGCGTTGGCGGCGACGCGGGCGGAACTGCACGCCGACTAGGCGATTGCTTCATTTGAGAATTGCGAGAAATGGAAAGGAGCAGCAGCAAGAAGAAACAACAACAACACTAACAACAACAACAACTGCAGACACAGCCTCAGCCTGCGCAGCAACATAGCGGTTTTTCTTACTTTTTTTTCATTATTTTCTTATTTAAATTTTATTTCTCGACTGGCGACAGGAAACTCGTTTCTGCCAGCGCGTCGTTTCGCAGCTTGTCGCTGTCTCCGTCTCCGTCTCCGCCTCCGCCTCCGACTCCATTTCCCTCGCTGTCTCCGTCTCGGTGTTATGTCAAAGGATGTGCATGCATTGTGTATTGTGTTGCATAACTGTAAATGCAAAACAGTGTGAGAGAGCACAAGCGGCAGGCCTCCCTGCCTCCCGCACTCGCTCGCGTAACAGTTGTCTAATGTGGAAGTGGAATACTTGTGCCATCTGAAGTCGGAGCGGAAATCAATTATGAATGGGTTATGGCGGGGCAGCTGACGCCTGAAATGTTGATATGGTGTTAAAGGATTGCTGCAGCACCGTTAGGTCAGGCTACTGGAAGCTGAGCAGCATCCTCCTGCTGCTCGAGAGCTGAAGCAGCTGCTTGACATGCGAGAAGAAAGCGCCGCATTTACATATTGTACTCGAGAAAGGGTCTCCAGCAATTATGCAGAGTTACGTCCAAAAAAATATATATCATAAATTTATTATTTATATTGCTTCAAGCATAATAAGTCAGCAAAAATAAATAATAATAAGTCTAAAGATCTTCCTCTAGTGACATCTAATAATAATAAAAATAAAAATAAATAATAAAAATATATTTGAAATATTTTAAATTCGCACTTGATACTTGATATATCATATTTCAACTAGGCCCAATCCGAAACCCCTTCCTCCAGTATCTCCTGCCTCCCGCTTAACCCACATATTATTCGCAATAAAATGGATTTAATGATCGCCAAACTTTTACCTTTAATATCTATTTGGAGGCGTTTTAATTATAGATCTCACAGATAATTCTCGTCATTCTCTCGGATCGCTTACAACTATTTACATATTCCACACGCGCTCGTATAGTTCTCGGGATTTTCAAATGAAAGAACAGCAGAGAAGAGCGCAGAGCAGCATTGATATGCTAATAGAATTCAGCGCAGCGGTACGAGTGCGAGAACTTTTGATTAATGATATTGCCAATTCGAGATGCTTTATTATGATGTGTCTTTATGTATCGCATTTCCATAAATCTAGACGCCGCGCCACCCCACGCCCCCCTCTCTTTCAGCTAGCATACACACTCCACGCGAGTGTTCACAATTTATGCATGAATTCTCACAAAAGCGCCGAATGAGTTCTTTGAACTCTCGGAGCTGCGACTATATCTATTATGTCTTCATAGCTTAGCTTAGCTCCCCGAAAACCCGAAAAAACTAAAAAAAAAAAAAGCTCTGCTGCTGCCCAAAAGAAAACGAAATAACAACATGACATAAAAGCGAAGAAAAAACCAAACAGAAAAAAATTATTTAAAAAAAAAAAGTAGAAAAGTTCATTCGCCTCATGGCAGACAAATTAGAAAAATTAATACACCGCCGGCCCCCCTGCAGTCCCCCCTCCCCCAACTCACGTTCTCCAACTGCGACACGCAGCGAAGTGCGTCAAGTTCTTTTAGTCTTTTCGTTCGTATTTTATGTAAGACGCGAGAATGTAACAGACGAATGTCGAGGTCTGAACTTTTGGGTTTCTTTTTCGGGCAGTTCATTGACCACAAACAAAAGACAAAGCAGAGGCAGAGGCAGAGGTGGAAGCGGAAGGGGCAGGGGAGACAGCAGCAGCAGCAGCAGCAGATTCGCTGCAGCCAGAGTTCTATGTGAACTTTAACTCGAAGTTTTGGCTAGAATTCGAAAGAAGCGTTGGCAAACAGATAGAGCTGCAGAATTACTCAATGCCTGCCATCGGGCAAGGGACAGCGACAGCGACAGCGACGGGAAACAGGAACGGGCACGGGAACGGGCACGGGCACGGGAACGGGTCTGAGACCGGGACCGAGTCCGGGCACTCGGTCATACTTTCAAATTGCAGTTGGCTGCAGAATTGCAAGCTGTGCATGCAGAAAGAAAGCCTTTCTTTTCGCGCGAGGCCAAGAAAAACTGGTTAGCCGCTCGCTGCCTGCTTTGCCCGGAGAGAAAGATTCGCGCCAGAGCCAATGAAAGTATCTCGCGCGCGCGCGTTGGCAACACTCTCTTGGCAGCGCGAGCGAGTCGCTCGCTCGAAGAATGTTTCTGCTTAGATTTTTCACTGACTCTCCGGCGCCGTTGCGGAAATGTTTATCTACATCTTTGCCACAGTCTCGAGGCTCCAGCTCCAGCTCCAGCTCCGTCTGCGTCTGCGTCTTCATCTCCATCTACGTCTGCAGCCACCACCCCCCACCTGCTGCTGCCGCTCTCAGTGTTTTCTGCAGTTCAAGCGAGTGCGTTGAACTTGCCGTGGAAAGGCATACATATACATGAACAAAGTGGAGTAGCAATAACAACAACAACAACAGCAGCAGCAAGAACACCATCACGAGCAGAGCCGAAGCCATCGAAAGAAATGAAAATAATTACGAGCCGGGCCGAGTTCCCTCAGCTCGACAAAGTCGTCTCCGTCTTCGTCTCCATCGCCATCTCCAACGCGATCGCATTGAGACTCCACACACGCATATGTGTGTATGTGTGTTTGTCCGTGCAGCAGGTTTGGCTCCGGCCTGGCTTGGCTTGGCTTGGCTTGGATCGGAGTAAGTGTTCTGGCCATTACATTTGTTACAGATTTCGGCTGAGCGATAAAATGATCATCAAAATGCTATAACGATTGCATCTCTGCCTTCTCCGCCGAGGATCTCCTCTCGGGCATCCCACATGTGCCCATGAGTGTAGGAGCACTCTGGCACATTGCCTTGGCCACATCACGCTGGGAATTCTAATGGCCTCGCACCTCGATGTAGGTCTCTGTAGGCATGCCAGAAGAATTTACTGCGGTTTGTCCATCCCCCCCACATAAAGTTAAGTGCCAGCGGGCGGAGACATTAGATAATTAAATGCAGCACAAGAAATATGATAATTGTGTGCTAATAAATTGAATAAATCTAAGAGGGAAGTATGTGGCAATTGCATATGAAATGATAGAAGGTATACTGTATACTACATACTCTATAGTTCATAATCTTGGACTAAATTGCATAAAATTATGTAGAATATATTTATTACTATATTTCAATATTGCGACAACTTAAAATGTTTTTATTTATCAATATGTAAATTTTATAAATCTATAGATCTTTATATGTAGCACATATATACATACTTTAAATTGCTTTATAAATAGTTTGTAAATAATAATAATATTATAATAAATTATGAATATTTATCAGAGAAGCTTGTAGAAATTGGATACATTCTCTAAATGTAAATAAATTGGTAATTAAATTTGTAAATAATAATAATATTATAATAAATTATGAATATTTATCAGAGAAGCTTGTAAAAATTGGATACATTCTCTAAATGTAATTAAATTTGAAAAACCTAAAGAAAATATGTAAACGTTAAATATCTATATCTATTTTAGAATTTAATTGTTTATTGTTCTAGCATTAAATTATTCCTTACAATCCAAAAATAAAATAAAATAAAATAAGCATACAATGATAAGAAATAAATATGTGACAAATAAATAAAGTAGCTATAAAGACATATTAAAATAAAATATCAATTTAATAAATAAATACACACAAATAAACACATAATAATTAAAAAATTATTACTCGATCTGCTGGCAAACTGCCTGAGCGCGAACTGCAGCCCATTGTTGAGCTCGACTTGTTGGCCCATTTCGGGCGGGAAATACCGCCGGCTAACTGCGAATTTGTTTACACTTTGCGCGTATGGTTCAGTCACATTTGGCCCTAATCAAAGCAGAACAGATTGCAGGTCGCTGACTCAGAGAGCGACGAGAAGACAACAAGATCTGCAAAACAAGCCTTGCTTTGTGCGTCGTCGTGTCATGGTCAAAATTTCCATAACTTCAAAACAACTTGCGGAGTATACAACTCGGTGTGTGTGTGTGTGTGTGTGTGTGTGTGTGTGTGCTTTTGCGATTACACTTTCGTCACTGCAGCCGGAGCTGTTAGCCTAATTATACAATTCCCGATACCGATTCCAATGAAAAGAAACTCTGCCGAAAAAAGAGTTGGCATCTTTTTTCCTCGCTTTTGCGTAAACAAGATGACTCAGCGGCGACTTGGATTGGTTTGGAGCAGTAGAGTGCGCGCAGGGGGAGGCAGGGCGAAGGAGAGTACTGGCTGGCACAGAAGTCGTTGACTCCGGCGCGTTTACACGCCAAATTATTACAGATGAAAAACGAAATGCTTGCGGGAGGAAGGCAGCACAGCAGCGGCACGGGCAGCGGCAGGGGCAGCGGCAGGGGCAGCGGCAGTGGTAGCGGCAGCAGCAGCAGCAGAGGGACAGGTTCAACGACCGTTTTTGTAACATGGCCAAAGAAGCGGGAACAGAACCTTTCAGCGAACAAGAACGCGCGATATAAAGCGGGCGACGAATGAAATGGCCAAGAAGAGCGCGCGGCCGAACAACTTTCACCAATTTGTTTTGCTTTCGCGGTTCTGGCGCGGCCAAAACGTTGGAGCCGTTGGAGGCGACGACGGCGACAACAATTGACTCGCTGTCAATGCGCCAAAAGCGTCAATCCGATCAGCCAGCCAAGCGCTGTCAATGTGTGTGTGTGTGTGTACCTGTATGTGTGTGTGTGTTTGTCTTAAAACTCATTTGCTTTTCGGCCGCCCAAATGTGTCGCATTAATAACTTTCCCATTAGAAGCTAATAAAGCCGCTTGCAACTTCCGCTCAGACGCAACGCCGGAAAAGTCGCGCATTTGATTAGCAGCAGCACACACACACACATACAAAGAGTGGTCTCTGCTCTGTGTGAGTGCATTTGTGTGTGTTTGTGTGCGTGCTATGTGGCACAACAGAACGTCACGTTCTGGCCATGCCACACGGCCGCACAGCGTCAATTCCTCCCGGCTCCACTCCCTGCCTCTTTTTGGGCCAACGCTCGCTAATCAAATGTGCCCGCCCTGCCCCGCCCCCCCTGTTCGGTTCAGTCAATGTTCTGGCCGCGTCTTCCAGAAGCCTCCGCTGCGTAGCGGTTAGCTTACGGTACTTTTCGTTTTCATTGCACGTCAGCGCGAGAATGTTTAGCCTAGATTCGAGCGCAGGTTCGTTGAACCGACTGCGACGGCGACGACTGCGCGACTTCGGCTCCGGCTTCGGCTCCGGCTTCGGCAACGACTTCAGCTTCGACTGCGTTTCGTGCTGTGCGTGCTTCGAGCTAAGCTTCGTGCTGCCGCTGTCTTTCTGAAGTCGCGGCTGCAGCGCAAGTTCTGGCAAGTTCGTTGCCTAAGTCTTTTGTTTTGGGCGTTGGCAATTCGTTGCGATCGGATCGGATTAGATGCCAACAATCCCAATAATATTGGCCAGCTTACGATTAGGCAATGCCCAAATGGCAACTACAGCTCGAGTTGTTCTCCAGCAAATCCCACATAGAACCAAGCGCAGAATCGGTACAATGGCCGCAAGTCACCTCCAGCAGCAGCAGCAGCAGAGGCAGAGGCAGCGACGGCTTCAAGTTTGCCAAGCAAAAAAGAAGCAGAAAAAAAGCAGTTGCAGCTGAAGCGACTGCAAGCGAGAAGCAGTTAAAGCCAATGACCGCAAGTAACTTACATTTGAAAAATGTGTGCAAAAGCACAGCGAAAGGAGCTGCAGCAGAGAGAAGAAGAAACAAAAGACAGAGCGGGAGACAGAGACAAAGAGAGAGAAAGAAAGAAAGAAAGAGAAAGAGGCGAGTGAGACGCACTCACTCTCACAGCCGCAGATGCATTCGAGTGGAGACGTGCCGATGCATTTTGCAGAATATAACAGTACCTCGACGGTAGCGTCTGCGTCGCGGTTCTTTAGCCAGCAAAAGCAACAACAACAACTGCAACAACAGCAACAACTGCTGCAACAATTCTGCAATGCTGCCAAAGATGAAACCGGTCTAAGAAATATTTCCAAGAAAATTATTGAGGGAAAGGCGCACTGGGAAGCTCTGGCGAAAAATCTGTTTGTTTGTATTTGTTCTGCAATTGTTATTGCAATTGTTGTTGCTGCTGCTGCTGCTGTTGCTGGGGCTAAAGTTCCCGACAACATTCTCCTGTTTTCCTTCTAAATCATTACGACAGGCATTTGTAGTTGCAGCCACTTTTACATAATTAGAAAAGGCGTTCCAATCCAATGAGAGAAGAGTTGCAGAATTTATCTCCTTCAATTAGACAGGGAATACCGCTAATTAGATGGACACAGCAGAGTCTTTAGCTGCTAAGAGTTCTATTAGCTTATTGCTTAGAGACTGATTAAGATTCTTGTGCATTATTTTTGAAAATAATTCAACTATACGAAACTTTTGTTGAAACTGGCTTCTATCATGTAAGAAAAATGTCAATTATTTTCATAGCCATAGTCAGAATATTTTTAATAAAAGTAAAAAATTATTCAAACTATTATAAAATTGATAAAAAAAAATAAATGCAATAATAGTAAGCTAAATAGATGTTTTTTTTCCGTTCTCCAAAATGCGAGTTACTGCAGCGAAAGTCAGAACATTCTCAATCAAAGTTCCCTAATCTATCTCTAGAGATTGATTAAAACTGCTTCAAAATTGTAATAAAATTATTATAAGCTCAGCAAACTTATCCCCACGCTTTCCATCCTCCAATTACTCGCCATATATATATCAACCTGTTTCGAGCTCAAGAACACACAGAGACACTCGCATGTCTTTAATCCTTATCAGCAGCTCTCGAATCGCCGACTCTCTGCTCGCTCTGTTCTCTCGATCTTTTTGCCCCGCTTCGGCTTATCTGCTCGACAAGATCGCGACTTCTCTGCCAATTTCCCACTTGGAGCCACACACACACACACACACAGGCACACATTCCACGCGAATTGACCACACACAAAATTTGCCATATTAAATTCGATGCTTGTGAACTTGCAACTTCTGCGGCAATTTTTCATGTTCTTTCTTTTCTTTCTCTTACTTTTTTTTTTGGGCTTTCGGGGCGAATTGCAGAATCGAACGCGCTGCAACAAATTGAAAATTAACGTCAAATATTTTTATCGTAGTCGCCTGGGATTATGGGCAACAACAACAGCAACTGCATCGAGAAAATTCTAACCGCAAACAACAGTCGAGAGGCAGCAGCACAAAACGTTGCACAAAATGGGCAAAAGAACAAAAAGCAACAACAACGAAAAAAAGAATTCCCAGTGACCTAATTCTGCACTCGGTTGCAGCAATCGCAGTTATTGTTGTTGCTGCCGGTGCTGTTGTTGTTGCTGTTGCTGCTGTCATCGCCAGCATAGCTGTTGTTAGAGTTAGTTGGCCTTTTTATACACTCAGATGGGGTCGAGTCTCTAAGCTTAGCTCAGTCGATTTGTCGATTAGCTAGGCTGTGATATAATCTAGAAACATGCTATATATATTTATTAAAATAAGTAAATACATTTTTATACAAAACTCTGAAATACAAATAAATATTCTGCAATATTTTATTTTGCAATATTTTTTTTATTTAATAATCAACTCCAATCAAGATTAAAAACAGCTGCAAAAAATATTCTCAAATTCTGAAAAGAGCATTACTTTTATTTTAAATATTATCTAAAAATTATATCTTATTATATCCACACAATATCTTCCCCCTATAGAGCATACAATGCTTGCCTAGGCTTCAGCTCTTTTATTCTTGTTTTTCAGTTTGTTGTCCCGGAAGTTCTATGCGCATGCGCATAGAGCGAGTCGCAGTCAACGCCGTAGTTAGCTGCGCAGCTGGCAAATAACTGAAATTATGTTTCTGCTGCTGGCAGCAGCAAGAAGCGAGAAGCAGCCGAAGAAAAGGCCATGGCTGCGAAAGAAATTGCAGAGTGCAGCGATCGCTGGGTTCGATCAGCCAGCAAAGAGTGCAAAGTGTGGAGTGGAGGAGAGATGCGGCAAGGGGAGGCAGGGCAGACAATTGGAACGTTCGCCCAGCGGTCATTGGGCGATTGACCGACTCGCCGGGCTCACTCGGTACTCAGCACTCGGCACTTTTCTCTTGGCCAAACAGAAAAGCCAATTTCCTTTGGGGCCAGATATGAAAATTACATATGAGCGTACGCGAATCTGTTGCAGTTGCAGTGCCAACAGAACACACTCCAAGTACCCCCCTAACCCCAGTTGCTCCCCTAACGTTCTGCTGCGATACCCATTGTCTATTGAGCCAGAGTTGTCACCCCACCCACAGTTGGCCGGGCGGCTGGTTGGCCGCTTTTGTATGCTGTAACAGGAGCGTAATAAACACTCGCCTAACGGTACATTTTGCATGGCCAGAGAGTGTGCAACAACAACAGCAACAACAACAAACACCTCTAGCAACTGCAACAGCCACATGCAACGCGGCAGCTAGAGAAGTCGGAGAACGAGCGAACGAACTGTGCACTAAGTGAAATGCTGAAGTGCATTATAACCGTACATTTTGCTGCAAAACACACACACACAGACCGACAGACACACCAACACTCACAGCCAGACCGAAGCTGATTTTCGCATTGCGATTTTCTACTTTTTTTTTTGCTGCTTTTAACGTGGCTCGCATTCTGTTTGCCTTGATAGACAGCTGAATTTACAGCCTACGCCAGGTGGCAAAAAATTGGCTATTGATTTGAGCTGATTTAGCAGCGAGTTTTGTCGGTTTTCCTGGTTTTGTTTGCCGTTCACACCGGGAGTGGAGCGTAGACTGAAATGGAAATCAATGGGCGGCAGCAACGGAACTGCAATAAGGCTCAAAACTCAGTTTTGGAGGAAATTGAATACTAAAAGTTCTTAACTAAATTCGAAAAAGGAGTTTTTCTTATTTATATCGAAATTAAATATCTTCCCAGCTTCTAGTTATTTCATGTCTCTACCAAAATATAGCTGACATTTTTAATTGAACATTTTAGCTACTGCAATTAAATCTAGCAATTTTAAAACTGAAGTAATGCGAGTTTCAATATTCGTATAAAAATTATTTAAAAGTTTTGTTTAGTTTATATTATTATATTATTTTTTTTAGCTTTTTTTCTTCATTTTTAATTAATTAAATTTATTCTTAATTTCACTTGTTATCGCTAAAACTGTATAGTAATCTCCACAACATTTAGTATATAATTTAAATTTTGCTCATTTCCACTGAATTTTACCTTAAATAATTTTCATGTATTGTTTTTCATTTTTGTATATTTACTGTTATTTATTTTAGTACAAGATTATTATAAGCTCTTAAATGAAATTACAAATAATTTTCAAGTATTTCTTAACATACATTTATCTTTTTTCAAATCTTACTGCACTTCAATTTACTGTCATATTTTCGTGTCATATTTCATTATAGTTTTTATGACAGTTTTTATTACCACACTTCGTTATCGTATATTTACTCGTTATTGGATCTTAAGTCTGTCAATTGCTTTTTCCATCCTCACGTCTCCATGCCGCAGAAAATACATAAATTAACAATTAATTTTCATCGCACATGCATAGAATTGTTATTAATTTTCATCACACATTTCCCGGCTGGCGACTCGCCTCGCCCCGTCGCCAATCGCAGCACATTATTTATTTTGGACAAGTTCTTGGACAAGTTCTGGGACAACTTTTGCGATGGTCTCTTCATTAGATGCTGCCACAACATTGCGAATAGACTCGTCGAATTTATTTTGGACTCAAGAGAAAGCAGTTTTTTTTTCTTCAGCAGTGCAGCACTGCAACAACTGCAACAGGCACATACACAGGCACACACAGGCATACACACACACGCACACACTCGGCCATAGAAAGAGAGACAAACTCGCGCTGCGCATGCGCAACTCGGCTTTTTGCAGCGTCTAGAATGCAATTTCTGTTTCTCTAGCGAAACGTTCGCCGTGCTAGCTGTCTCTCTGTGTATGTGTCTATGTGTATGTGTATGTGTGTGTGTGTATGAACTTTGAAAAGTGGGTGAATGTACAGTAATGTTTGCTGCATGCTGAATGCAACGTTGAAGCTGGCGCTGCAGTTGGCAAACGGCAAAAACGTGGCAAATTCGTGATGCACAAAGCGCTGGCGGCCCGCAGAATTGGGCAGAGGCACTCGAGAATGCAATGGTTAAGGTCCGCTCTCGCCGACTAACTGTAGTTGCAGTCGAGACGCAGGCCACATAAATACATATGAAAATTCAGAAAGATATATAGATATACACAAATAAGTGATTCCTAGAAATAGTTACTGCAATAAATTAAAAGATAAAGCAGCTTTTCTTTTCGTTTCTAAGAAAAATCCCTGCTAAACATACAGAAAACAGGAAGCCCGAAATGAATTCAAAAAAATGCCAGAATCTGTTTAATTTTGGTATTTCCTAAGCCAAAATTGGTAATACTTGACTTTCTCAATATTGATTTAAGTCTCAAAAAAACTTAATTTCAATCCAGACTAAGCTTAAAGTTAGTCTTAAATTTATACTCAAGCAGATTTAAAAAAACGAATGCTATATATTATTAAATTAAATTTTGTTACTTGAATTATTTTTTATTATTACTATTATATTAATATTATATGCTTAAAATTAGTCTTAAATTATTACTCAAACAGATTTAAGAAGAAATATAATTCTATATATTATTAAATTACATTTTTGCACTTGAAATTATACATATACATTTCTAAACAATTTTTTAATATATTATTATTTTTACTATTAATATTACTATAAATACAACACTACATTCAAGCGAATAATAAGCTTTTTTCTAATTTGCTGCGGCTCCGGCTCCGCCTCAGTCTCATTAGCTCTTATCGCCTCTTATCAGCTCGTTTCGGCTTTGTTGCACTGAAGGCCACGGCGTTTCATAAATTGGCACACTTATGCAAAGTCAACGACTCACGCACACACTCACACACACTTACTCACACTCACTCACACATAGACAGCGACTAGTGCGAGGCCGAAGAAAAACAGTTAACTTGTTTCGCGCGCTGAGCCGAAAGCCCAAGCTGCGCTCACCATGGCGCTCAGCTCTATGAGAGCGCGCATGTGTGTGTGTGAGTGTGTACGTGTGTGTGTGTGTTGCGTTGCATAACTTTCATGCCAACGCAGCCAGCGTCGACTTGCCTCAAAGTTCATTCGCCTCGTGCACTCCATTCGCCTGCGCCTACCTCTCGCTCTCTTTCTCGCTGTTGGTCTTGCTCTTCTCTGCGCTCTTCACTGCTCGCTCTGCTCTCTCTCTCTCTCTCTTCCTCTCTCTCTCTCACTGGTTTTCTTGTGCTTTTTCTTTTGACTGCTTTTCTCTTTCTTCGCGCCAGAGCTCGGCTTTCGTTTCAAGACTTTGTCATCTCCTCTTCAGAAGACTCTTGAAAAGGAATGTTTGCCCCTCTGCCTCTGTCTCTGCCGCTGCTTGTTGCTGGCGACGTTTTTGGGTGAATGTGTTGAGTTGTTGCTGTTGTTGTTGCTGTTGCTGCTGCTGCTGTTAGCTGTGGGATACGCGTCGCATCTGTGCGATCCGATCTGTGCGTCGATCTGTGCAGCATTGTTTAAGGTCAGTTCTCTTACCTAACTTTGATTGCATTTTTTCCAGTTTTTCGACTTTGGTTTGTTGGTCAAGCGTTTCGGCTGTTCGGCTGTTTTTTCTGTTTTTGGTAAATAGTCGGCACTTTTAATTAGCTGTTTTTTTGGGGGGGTTCGCTGACCTACAGCACAAGTACTTATGATGCTGCTTACATAAGACATAAAAGCCAAGACGGGCGCATTGCGAGGTGCGAAGATCAAACAGAGTTCAAGTGGTCAAACAACCGAAAGAACGGAGTTTCCTACAAAACTGTCGAGATGAGTCTTGCGCAAAGAATGTGTAATGCATTAGGAGAAGTCGGGAATGATAAAATGATAAATAGACAAGCCGGAAATATGCGGGCATTGGCCGTAGCTTTGACTACAGCAAACAGATTCCCGATCTACTAAAATGCTATCGTTGTAAGCAAATTTGAAAGTATTACAGAATAAGTGGAGTAATTCAAGAATTTTATATTTTCAAAATAAAAATAATATCAAGCTCAACTTTACTTCTTGCCAAAGCAGCATATATCGTTATCAAATCTTACCATTTTTAACTGCAGCAAAATTTTAATACTCCCAAAAATACTCTTATTTTTAATAATTATATAAATAATATAAATAATTACACAATTCAAAGAAAAACGACTTACTCGAAATTTAGAATAGTCTGCAATAATATAAAATTCATTTAAAAATGTTATAGAAATAATTCTCAATGTTTTTATGCTAAATAATAAAAAGCGTAAGTAAATAATTTAACAGTTTTTCAATTAAAAATAATTTGAATCATCCTAAAGTGAAAATTTCCCATCGGTTATTAATTTATATTGAAAACTATTTAGTGTATTATTAAAATAATAATCTCATAAATAAATAAATAAAAAATTGAAAATAAATATAAATAAATAAATAGAAATGTTAATAAATAAATAGAAATATAAAAAAATAAATAGAAATATAAAAAAATAAATAAAAATACTAATAAATAAATAAAAAAATAAATAAGTAAGTTAATAAATAATTTAAAATTCATCTTCATTTTTCCAAGCCAAAAAATGCAATAATTATAATAAATAAATACAAGAAAAACCTCATTAACCACATATGTAGATCACACTGGCACTAATCCCTTACCCTTTTCTATAGCCAATAATGCGCACATATTACCCAACTGCACCATACTCTATATATACTATACTACCGCCTGGACTCCCAACCCATGCCAACTGATTGTTTTGCGCTTCAATTATAAATTACAAAACAATGGAATTGTAAAACGAATATTGAAATCGCGCAAAACATGTGAACATAAAATGCTTTTGTCCGACGTTCTCATTAGGCGAACGCGAAATTCAATCAATTTTCAATGCCCACGCAAAGTTTTCCGCACGCGAATTGCACGGCAAAAAAAAGCTCAGAACAAAAATGCATGCGAGCGCCACAACAACAAAAAAACAACAACAACAAGTAAAACAAAACTAACAACAGCAAGCAAATTGTGACGCCCCATTGTAGCAGCGAGCGCGAGTGAGAGAGGCAGAGGCAGTGGCAGCGGCAGCAACAGTGTGCGAGAGAGCGTCGCGATGAGCAGAGCAGCACGATGGCCGCGACGACGACATTCAACTTGAACTTTTTGCGCACTCGCGCTCTCGCTCTCTCGCATAGAAAATAATCAAGATCAAGTTTCTTCCGGCATTTTGCACAAAAACAAAAACTAGAGCTTTTTGTTGCTGTAAAGAGAGCGCAGCAGAGAGCAGTGCGCGCACACTAAGAGAGTGAGAGAGCGAACGCGAGAGAGCGCAGTAGTGCAGCAGCTTTTGTATGCGAGAGTGACTATGTGTATGTATGAGTGCAGGCAGTGAGTGTTTGTTAGTGTGCGTGAGTGCAGTGTGGCAGTCACTGTGTGAGTGTGTATATGTGTGAGTATGTTTTATGGCAAGTGCAGTAGTGTGTCTGTCAGTCAAACTGTTATGATGTCACTGCCAATGCGCCGCCCTCGCGACCTGCCCACCCCCACCCACGCTGCAGCTGCCTGCCACCCCATAGCAAATACACGCCTGCATTTGTCGCGCTGATGTTTTATCTGCTGATTTTCCATTTGCCCAAAAAAAAAACGCAACTAATTTTCACTCGGCGTGGAAAGCGCACAGCTTTATGCTGTATGTATTTATGTGCAACGCGCGCGATTCTTGGAAGTTGCAGCGGCAGCGACAGCGGCGTCATCGTTGCAAGCATTGAACTCGATTTTGTTTTCATTGCCGCTGAATTTCTAAAACGCAGCTAATTAGTCGAGAGTGTTTGCTCTCGCTGTGTGTGTGTGTGTGTGTGTGTGTGTGAGTTGTTGTTGCTCGTGCTGCACTGTTGCAGTGTTGCAGCTGCAGCCGCCCCTGTGCCGTCCCTGCCTCTGCTCTGCTCTTCTCTTCTCTACGCAGTCGTCGCTTCTTTAGCTGTGTTCCACTTTTCTGGCAGTTTTCCACTTTTCCTCAGTCACCGCAGCGGCAGCAGCAGCAGCAGCAGATTTCACACGCGGCCATGCAATTCATCATAAAAATTATTGTAAACTGCAGTCAATTGGCCGGGCGGCGGGCGGGCGCGCAGCGGGCAGGGGCAAGATGTTTGCCTAAAAAAAAAAGCCAAATGAAAATAAGTTTTTCCAAGTCGCGCGAGCCGCGCCTTCTGTGTGTTTGTTTAAATAAAATGAAAGTTTTTGCGCGCCAATCTTTGACACACATAGAAGGCAGTCTGCCAGTCTGCCAGACGTCTGTCTCTCTGTCTGTCTGTCTGTCTGTCAGTCGCACTGGCTGTCTGTCAATCGGGCAGCAGACTTTGCTTAGAGCAGCTCGAGCGACTTTGCAACGGTCGTTGGCCGTTTCGATTTTCGTTTTGATTTCATTTTCTCGATATTGTTTTCTACTTGCGCCCGGAAAAGCAAGAAAAGCGAGCGCAACGAAATCAAATATCACGCATACGCCGCGTATGACGCGAGGCTTTGGTTAAAAGTGAAATAGCACAAGACGAGCGCGGCGTGTGTGTGTGAGTGTGTGCCTGTGTGCGTGTGGTAAAAAGTAAAAGAGAGAAAGAGAGTGTGTAAAAGGGAGCGCGCTAGCACGCTTCACTTTTCGTTCGGGTTTTCGGCGGTTCAACAAACTTTTTGGGCAGGCGCTTAGAAAGAAGCTTGGGTCAATAAACTATGCAAGCGCTGATCTACTGCTGCCGCTGCTGCTGCTGATGATGATGATGGCGCTTTTGTTTGGAGTACACGCATACATAAAGAGCAGCTGGGAAGAGGTCAATGGCAGACGCACTCGAGCTGCCTGTGCATGTTAAAAAGGGCAATGTAATCAAATTGCTTGCCTAACCAAAAACAGAGAGAAGAAAAAAAAAGAAGCTGCCAATACATTAACATATATTTTTTAGCTCTTCGTTGTAAGCGCCAATGAAATAGCATTAGTTTAGCATATCGTATGCCTAGCAACGCATTTGAATTTCAACGGTCGCTACGCGTGCACAGCAGCGCCATCTGTGGTGCGGTCAAGCAGGCAAGCGACGCAGCGACGCTGCGTTATCGACCTGCCGCCACAGCCAGCACACACTTATCGACTGGCGTGCGATATACAAACAGCTTGTTTGGCCCGAGCGCATAAACAAAACAAATAAAAAAATAACAAATTAATTTGCAAATAAAACGGCGCAAACATGAGTTCCCCACCGAGCAAAAACTCCAGCGAGCTGAACAACACCAACAACAACAACAACAACAAGCCAAAGAAGTCGACGAAGACTACCTCGAACGCCAAGGGCGGCACAATGGACACGCGCAGCGAGCTGGCGGACCTCATCAAGAAGAAGGCCGAGACTTCGGTGGGCAAGCAGCAGGCAGCAGGTAAACAAGCCTTGCAAACTAGGCTAATACTATATTCTCTTGCAGGAGCAACTGGCGAATCTGGAGCGACAGATCTACGCCTTCGAGGGCTCCTACCTGGAGGACACACAGCTCTGCGGCAACATCATACGCGGCTGGGAGCGCTACCTTACCTCGAACAAGGCGACCAACTCCAAGGCGGACAAGCGCAATCGCAAGTTCAAGGACGCCGAGCGGCTCTTCTCCAAGTCCAGCATCACCTCCATGGCCATCTGCAATCGTGAGTGTCGAAACAGTTGCCAAGTTGCCTGCCTTCTCTTCAAGCTGCTCCTTACTTTTCTTCCGCCTGCAGCTGAGCGCGCCAGCGAGTCGGACTCCATCACCAACGAGGACTCCAGCGACAATCAGCTCTCCATGAACCAGAACACAACGACGGCGCACGACGGTGCCACCACCATTAAGTCGCAGGATGAAAAGGGTAAGGAGTGCGAGTGCCTGTGCGCCTGGCAGCAGCAAGAGCAAGACGCGTGGCTGCCATAGCTTAAGCGAAAATGTCCCAATCCCAATCCCCAAGCAAGCACCTGACAGCGGGCAGGTTTAGCATGTAGTGCCTGAGAGTCTGGAGTAATCTTAAATGTTGAACTTTTCTCTCGTCTGCCCACAGATTCACCAGTGCATCGCAACGAGGGCGGCAGCAGCATCTCCAGCGGAGGCGGCGGCGGCGGCGGCAACAAGGAGCTGCTGGGCACGCCCACCTCCAACACGAAGAGCAAACTGACGTCCAGCTCGAGTGCGACGGCCAAGAAGAGCGGCCACATCAACAAGAAGATACGGCATCGATAGTAGATTTTATTTTATTACAAAAAAAGATATGCATAAAATTAGTTGTTACGTTTAGACTAAATGCTAAGTTGTGTATTACGCGCTGAGAGAGATATACATACATACATACACACATACACACACATGCTGTATATGTGCTAGATATATAAATAGTTATGGCCACTGGAATTTCGAATGTCATGTCACTTCTTCGCCTTGGCGATCCTGTCGAAGATGCCCAGCAGCTTGCCGCGCGTCATCTCCTTAGACTCGCGCACGCCCAGCTGGTAGATCTCGTCGTGCATGGACTTGATCTTCTCGATCAGCTGCTCCGGCGTCAGGCTGGCCAGCTCTGAAAGTGGTAGGGGCGTGAGACGAGTGAGTGCCTCGAGGAGCAACTGCAGCTGCTCGATATGCTTACGATTGATCTTGGCCATGTCCGCGCTGGTCAGATTCTGGGCGCAGTCCTTGCTGGGCGTGTGTATGGGCGTGTCGCTCATCGTGAGGAACTCATCGATGCCCGGAAAGCGTTCGGGCCACTGCACCGGCGACTCCCGCAGCGTCTCCAGCGATATCAGCTCATCCTCTTTGGCGCTCCGGTCTTTCTTGAGGCTCACACTGCTCGTGGCTGCCACGTCCGCCGCATCCTCGTCCGTCTTGAGTATCAACTCGGGCGCGAACAGCTCGATGCCCGGCTCCATGTTGCTCATTGTTGCGCGTGCACGCAATTAAAATTCAATTTGGCTCAGTCGCACAAAAAAGGCGTTTGTATTTGTATTTACTCCGTGATTAAGTGCGACCACATTCTTCGTCAAGTACAGCAGTTTTCGGTTAAATTGTTAGTCCGATAGGCAGCGTTCACAATAGCGCGGCGCTCCGATAACGATAGCTGTAACACTGTGATTTTCCGCCAGACAACAACAGCTGTTATTGCTATGTTATTGGCATGTTAAGAATTCGCACATGCAATGACAACATTATGTGGTATAATTACGCTGCGCACTCTGGTATTTTTGTCGCAGTCGGGATACGGTCACACTGCTCTCGCCAGAATTCTAAACACTTATATTTCTTACGTTTTACTCAACAACAAAATATAAATATATACCTTGGAAAGAAACGCCAACTGGGCAGCAGCAGGCTCAGCGATACAACCAGACCAGCAGAAGAGCACAAATACAAACAGTTCGCCGCCATGGCCACCTCACGGCTCCTTCTAACTTGTTTATGCCTGCTCTCCTCTAGCTGCTACGTGTCGGTGTCGGCAGACGAGCACAATCATAAGGTGCGTTTACATGTATTTGTCAGCTGCCAGTGCCAGTGCCAATGCGAGAGCGACTGTGCAATTGTATGAGTGCGTGGCTGTGTGTGTGTGTGTGCGCGCTTTGGTGGTGGTAGGTGGCAACACGACACAGTTTCTGAGCTGGAACTCTGCTTCCCCCATCCCCCTACCCCCCTCTCACTCTCTCTCTCTCTCTCTCTCTCTCTCTGCAGTATAACGACCGCGAGGAGGTGGTGCTATGGATGAACACAGTGGGGCCATACCACAACCGGCAGGAGACGTACGCATACTTCTCGCTGCCCTTCTGCAGCGGCGGCAAGTCGGGCATCTCGCACTACCACGAGACGCTCAGCGAGGCGCTGCAGGGCGTCGAGCTGGAGTTCAGCGGCTACGAGATGGAGTTCAAGGCCGACGTGGCCAGGACGGTCATCTGCATGGTGGAGCTAACCGAGGAGAACGTCAAGGCGTTCACGTACGCCGTGATGAACGAGTACTGGTACCAGATGTACATCGATGGCCTGCCCATTTGGGGCAAGGTCGGGGAGCGGGACGAGAGCGATGGCAAGTACTACATACACACGCACAAGAAGTTCGACATCGGCTACAATGGGCAGCAGATCGTGGACATTACGCTGACCACGGAGATGCGGGAGGAGCTGAAGGCGGACGCTAAGATCAAGTTCTCGTACGAGGTCAACTGGAAGCCCAGCAAGATTGAGTTCAAGAATCGCTTCGACAAGTACCTGGACCCGAACTTCTTTCAGCACCGAGTAAGTGCATCCCTCCTTGGTGCCAGCAGCTGCTCCTACACTTGCCGCTTCCCTTGCAGATCCACTGGTTCAGCATCTTCAACAGCTTCATGATGGTCATCTTTCTGGTCGGTCTGGTCTCCATGATACTGATGCGCACGCTGCGCAAGGATTACGCACGCTACAGCAAGGACGAGGAGGTGGACGACATGGAGCGTGATCTGGGCGATGAGTACGGCTGGAAGCAGGTGCACGGCGACGTCTTCCGCTCGCCCCCAAATGCGCTGCTCTTCTCCGCGCTCGTTGGCGCCGGCTATCAGCTAATCTCTGTGGTCTTCTGCGTCATCATGTTCGCCATCGTGGGCGAACTCTACACCGAGTGAGTGCAGCAAGTCCAAATGATTGAGGTTTCCCTTTAATTCTCTCTCATTCTGTCTCTGCAGACGTGGCTCTATGCTCTCCACAGCGATCTTTGTGTATGCGGCCACATCACCCATCAATGGTTACTTTGGTGGCTCGCTGTATGCCCGGCTGGGCGGTCGCCTCTGGATACGCCAGATGCTTGCCTCCGCCTTCACGGTGCCCGTCGCCGTCTGCGGCACTGCGTTCATGATCAACTTCATTGCCATTGGATACCACGCCTCGCGCGCCATACCCTTCGGCACCATGGTGGCCGTCACCTGCATCTGCCTGTTTGTCATCCTGCCCCTGACGCTGGTGGGCACTGTGGTGGGCCGCAATCTCGACGGCCAGCCGGACTTTCCGTGCCGCGTGAACGCCGTGCCGCGGCCCATACCCGAGAAGAAGTGGTACATGGAGCCACTGATCATTGTGCTGCTGGGCGGCGTGCTGCCCTTTGGCTCCATCTTTATTGAGATGTAGGCTGCAGTTCTTCAACTATAGAATCAGCACTAATACAATCTTCTGTTGCTTTGCAGGTACTTCATCTTCACCTCGTTCTGGGCGTACAAGATCTACTATGTCTATGGCTTCATGCTGCTCGTCTTCACCATACTGACTGTGGTCACCGTCTGCGTCACGATTGTCTGCACGTATTTCCTGCTCAACGCCGAGGACTATCGGTGGCAGTGGACGAGCTTCATGGCCGCCGGCTCCACGTCCATTTACGTCTATGCCTATTCCTTCTACTACTTCTTCTTTAAGACCAAGTGAGTATGGAGTGGAGTGGAGTGGAGCAGCTAAGCACATTGCTAATGCCTTCTCTTGCCTTGCAGAATGTTTGGCCTGTTCCAGACGGCTTTCTACTTTGGCTACATGGCACTCTTCAGCGGCGCCCTGGGCATCATCTGCGGCACTGTGGGCTATGTGGGCACGAATCTCTTCGTGCGTAAAATTTATTCCAATGTGAAAATAGATTAAGTTAACGTTGTCCTCGTCGTCGTCGTCGTAGTACCCAATGCTAAACGCCTACACTTGTATTTATTGCGTAGTCTCATAGTTTAACCATCTTGTGTTTATATGTTCTCTCTCTCGGTTCCTCTCCGTATGCTCCCCACTATTCCCCCCCCTCCCGAAAAAAAAGAAAAGAAAAACTTTAACTGAAATGAAACTGAAACTCATATCGATACCAAACAGCCAGCAAAATGTTGCCCCAGATGATCTGATCTTGTGTGTGTATATATATATGTATGTACATACATATACATGTATGGCACATATATCTATTCGAGTGCTCTGTGTATGTGTGTTCAGAAGGTATGCATATGTGTGTATGTATTGTGTTGTATGTGTAGAAACTGAAACTATATCAACTGTCAGCAGATGCAACTGTGTGTGTGTGTATCTGACAGATTCAGATTGTTTGCGCCAATTAAGTTAAATACAAGAAAACAATGCAGAACCTGCTGATTAGCAATAGTCTATAATTGATAATTGAATAAAGTCAAAGGTATGAAACCAAAGTCGCCGACAGCGAGACAGACTAAGAGAGAGTGAGAGCGAGGGAAGCGGGCGCGATCTTATCGCGATCCACTCGAGATTTGCCATCGAAACGTGAGTATCACATTTCGCTGGTGCACATGCTGCGGGCTAATCGGGCGACGGTGTCGTAAAACCCATAATTAAAACGTGTTGCGCCTTATCATAGGAAATTCAAGAAATACGCAGACGTTGTACACATAATCATGCGGAACGTGTGGGCGTTGAGCTGCAGCTGAGGGGAGTGCCAAAAAGTGCTCGACTTTGTTCTCGAAAAAGGTTTCACCTGCACCTACCATATCTCTGAAGCACTCAGAGCACTGTCGAGCCCCAAGCGTTAGATAGTAATACATCTGAAGATGTTCTTGAATGTGTTTTGCACGCTTGCTCTAGCTAAGAGTCTCAGCGCTCCATCGTTACCAGAGACATACGGGAATGAAGACTAAATCAATTTTGCATTATGAGACCCTCAGAGCTTCGTCGCTCGTAGGAGTTCATAGAAAGTTAGGAATTGTTAAAACATAATGAATATATTCTACTACAAATTTCACAGTTTTCTATATATATGAGACCCTCATATATATAAAACCCTCAATTCTTTTGTTTCCATTTCCAACTGCAGTTCTTCTCGGAACAGCCACAAATTTTGCCTCTATCTGAAGGTCTCAGCGTTCCATCGTTATCTGCAAGTTTATGGAATGTTAGAAAATCTTCTAAGCATTTACCCACAAATAATAAAATCGAAAATGTTCTAGAACCCGTTCCACAGCTCTTGATCTATCTGAGAGTTCTCTAAAAGCTATAAAAATGGTAGAAAGGCACAGATAACATATATTGAGTTCTAGAAATGTTCTTTAATCAGTTTTAAATTCTATTTGAGACCTTCAAAATTCCGTCATGGCCAGATATTAATATAGCTGCAGATATTTTCTAATCAGCATCAAAATATTTCCCTATCTGAAACTCAGAACTGCTGGAATATTCGGCAGTGCCGAAACATAATGGAATTGCATATACTTTCTACAGTGTCTACAGTTTTTCGCTATCTAAGACTCTCTAAAATTCAATTGTTCCCTTGAAATACTCGACTTGAAACTATTATCGCAACATTTTCACATTCTTCCTCTAACTCAAACCTGTTATACCATCGTTTCCTACGATGTTTCAGGTACTTCCTCAGTCGTTCCCCAAGTATTATTAGAATGGAGAAGAGTGCCAAAACGTAAGCGAACTGAAGATGTGCTGAAATGAGTTTCACACTATTGCTTTATCTGAGACACTCAGAATGGTAAAGGCCGTCAGACAGTGCCGTATTCAACTTGAAGAATTTCCTCGCTTAATTTCGCAGTCTTCCTCAATCTGAGAGCCTCAAACAAACGTCGTAAGCACTTCGCATGCTCTCGAGCTCGAGTGCTCCGCTCTCCGTCACTTTTTCTTTCATACTTCCCCTGCTGCCCCTCACACTCTGCAGAACCACTCAAGATAAGGCAGAGCTAATGACGCGTGTTTGGGGGATTAGCTATGCGGCATGTGGCAAGAGTGGAGCACTTGATAAGCCGCACCAGCAGAACGAACTTTTCTCTCGTTAAATGCCGAGCACAACGAATTCGAGTTCGGGCGTGTTTTCTATAGAATTTGTTCTTAATTTATGCTAATGAAAAGATCGAGAATTCTTTATTGTTTCTTCTCTCTGTCGCTGTCTCTCTCTCTTTTTCTTTTTCTCTCTCTTTTTGCTCTGCACGTTCGTAACGGCGCTCCTGTCGTTTGATTACCCAACAACATCGTGTGTAAAAGTATCTGTCCCTCCATTCATAATCAATGAGCAGTGGGACATAAAGCCCACCAGCCCGAGGTTCTTAAATCCGATCGCAGTGAGAGCCTAATTTTATGTGCTGATTGACACGAATGAGTGACATGTTATGGGAATACCTCAAGGCCCAGCATGAAATTAACTGTAATAGAATATGTCGAGCGAGCGGGAACCCTGCCAGGTCACCACTGCTGCTGCGGCTGCTGCTGCTGCTGGCACAACCCACAGCATCGCAGTTCTTGCCGCTGGCGTCTTTTATCTGATCGAAGAAGCACAGTTATATTGGGGTCCAGCTGGAAAAGCCGCTTTCCCGATGCCCGCCTCATTTCGTATGCAGGTGAAAATGTTCTTCTTCTGTCTCGCATAACATTAGCGTGCCGTAGAATTCTTCAGCTTATATAAAGCCCTGGCGAGGGCCTCGGCTCAACTTAGTCTTGATCTGACTTGACTTGAACTACGACATCAGCATGGAATCCCGTGGCCTTTTGGCTGCGCTGCTGCTCGGTAAGCCCAAAGGAATATTCCCCATTTGTTGAGCTTTGTCCTCATCCTGTAAATTCTGCTCGCAGGCATCTGCTCCACGGCCAGCGCATCTCTATTGAACTGCAACTGTGAGCCTGGTCCGCCGGGACCGCCAGGACCGCGTGGCCCTCCAGGCTATGGCTTTGGTGGCCCTGGCGGCGGCGGTGGCGGCGGAGCAGGAGGTGGTGGCATAGGAAATGGCGGCATAGGACCAGGTGGAGGTACTTTCGGCTGGGGTTACCCTATGCCGCCCTTCAATCCTCACTTGGGCCCCTTGATTGGACCCAGAGGCTTGCCTGGACCGCCTGGCCAGCCCGGCCCGCCGGGCTACTGTTTCCCCTGTCCCTATGGCGGCGGCGTTGGCCCTGGCGGCGGCATTGGACCCGGCGGACTCTTTGGACTGGATGGCCTCAACAACGGCTTGGGTTCACAGGGCATTGCCTCGGCCATTGGCAACATAATCATCATTCCCTCGGGCGTCAATGGACGCGCACAGCTCTTCCGCATAACGCCCGATGGCCAGTTGTTGCGCATCGAGAACCCGCGCGAGAGCATCAATGACATTGTGCCGAATAATCTGCAGGATTTGCTAGCGCAACAACAGCAGCAGCAGCAGCAACAACAGCTGCAACAGCAGCAGCAACAACAGCAGCTGGCAGCAGTGCCAACTGCCGCTTCGTTGCCAGGCATAACGCCTCCCGCTCCCCGTCCAGTTCCCACGCAGTCAGCCCAATCCGAAGATCAGCCCGATGGCCTGGACGAGACCCTGTTCGCTGTGCCAGCAGCAGGAGCGGAGCGTAAGGAGGTGCTGCGTGCCACCTCCGATGCCAACGACTGGCGTCGCGTGCTGCTGTTGGGCGAACCTTCCGCGGCGAGCTCTGACTCTGCCTCGGATCAGGGCGGCACTAGTCCGCTGGAGAACAGCATGGACAGCTTTCAGCGTGCGCTCGTCGACCTGCGGGACAAGTACGCGTCGCTCATGCAGCCACGCAGCAGCGATCAGCGATATGCCGTCATCCTCTAGAACTTAGCCGACTAATCGTACCTGACTACAGTCATTATAATAAACACTTACTGATAACTTCTAACTATCTTGACAAGTGCTCGAGCAGGGCTCCAAAACGGACATGATGGGAATGTTGGCATTTGCCGATATTACTGGGAATAACCCCCTATAGATATTCGAATAGTTTAATTAAAGCATAATCTTTTCCGCGATCATTCGATCTATTTACAGCTCGAAGTGTACATATGTATAGATACTATATATATACCACTTAATCTCCGGCCAATCGAACGTGCTATGTGACAAACGATAAGATTTAGAAAGTTGTTTGTTCAGCGAAAAGATTATGTCTAGGAATATTCCAAACAATTTACGATCAGGGTTCAGCCATAATCCGAGCGCAGAGCGTGTATATCACACAGAGCTGCAGCAGTCGTAAACAAGCTTTATTACCCTGTTTTTGCTCTTAAGTGACCTTCAAGGATGCACAATCTTAAGAAAGAGAGAGAGAGTTCCCCCGAGTTGGAGTAATAAACCATTTTGGGAGTGTGTTTATAGCACATATATTATATTATATTATCGAAGCTGAACTGTGCTGACTAATATAGTTCAATTATAGTTCAATTTATGGTATTCCTTCGAGAGAGAGAGATTCTTTATTGTATATATTCTATACATCAAATTTGATATATTCTTTATTTTTTTTTCTTTAATATTTTCCGCCGGAATCGCTCAATGCCATTTGAACATAACCGTACGTATGTAGATGAGGGTATATATACATATATACTAGATACTATACTATTTAAACTGATATATTCTAAACTGAAATTATAACTGAAGTACTATATGCTTGAAGTCAATACATTATCTAAAAAATTTTATTATTAAAACTCGAGGAGATCCCAGAAAATTCTTTATAAAGTAATAATAAAGAATTTTCTGGGATCTCCTCGAGTTTTAATAATAAAATACTTTGAGATAATGTATTGCGTATTTTGTATAGTATATTGTAATATCTAATTGAAGTTTTTTTCATGAATTTTAGCTTGAAAGTTTTTTTGGATTCCCTCTTTATTCTATAAAAATATATTATATCAACTCAGCTGAAGATGTGGCTAAGATATACCTTGAGTACCCTCAATTATAGCATAAGAATATAGGTACAAGCACATCATAGGGACAACAGTTGGAGTTCCCTTCCTTAGAGACTATACAGAATTTAAACAATTTCCTGCAAGTCATAATACAAAACAATCGCCGGTTTATATAGTAGTATAGTATTTATTCTAAAGGTATACATATATAATATCATCTAAGCTGCAAGTACGACTGCAGTGCAAAAGTCCCCGCCCATCCCTGGCAATCTCTGAGTATGAACCTAATGATAACGCGTGCATGAGAATCGTGTGCTGTCGACGTCGTTGGAGAGCGCGATCGACCTTTAATCAATCAATGAATCAATCGCAGGCCTTGCGGCCGTCACCCACGCAGGCGGCAAATGCCATCATGTGCGGAATGGTGTTCTGCTCGTAGACGCCGGTAAAGAGATGTGCCCAGGGTCCGGAGGCGAAGACGCCGACATCCTCGCCGCCATGCGTCTCCGACTCGAGTGGTGCTGTGGCCGGGAACAGCTGATCCGCCTGCTCACTGAGCAGTGTCAGCGGATCCACGCGTTCGTGTGCCTCCGTGTCGTAGTAGCTGTCGTAGCTCTTGCCATTGGCATAGCTTAGCGGCAGGTAGGGCTTGCCGTCGGATCCCTTGGTCTCTGCCTCGCTAAAGATGTCACTGCCACGCGGCTGATAGCCGCCCAGGCTGAAGGTGTGCGAATGATCCGAGGTGACCACAATCAGTGTGTCCTCCTCGCTGGTCATCTCGCGTGCCCGCCTCACTGCCTTGGACAACTCGGCGGTCTCGTCCAGTGCGATGCGTGCCATGGTATCGTGATGGCTGATGTCGATCTTGCCGCCCTCGACGAACAGGAAGTAGCCCTGCTCCTCCGTCTGCAGCACTTCGATGGCCTTCTGTGTCATCTCCTCTAGCGTCGGTTCATTGTTCTCCGCATCCGCCAGCTGCTCCAGATGGTAGTGCATGTGACTCTTGCTGAACAGGCCGAGCAGGCGATTCGTCTCGCTGGCGTTTACATTCAGCAGCTTCTTCTGCGTCTTCACGAACGTGTTGCCCTCGGCCAGAGCCTCGAACTCCTCGACCAGATTGCGTCCGTCCGTGCGGCGTCCCTTGTCGTAGTGCTGCGGATCGTAGAAGTTGCGCTTGCCGCCGCCCAGCATGACCTTCAGCTTGCTGCCCACCTCGCCATGGATCAGCTGCACCGCAATATCCTCGAGTCCCTCGGCCTGATCGCCGCAAGCCTCCTCCAGCAGCGCATTGTGTTCCCATTCGCGATCCGCTGTGTGGGCATAGACGCCCGCTGGCGAGGCATGGGTGACACGTGTCGTCGTGACCAGACCGGCAGCTTTGCCCGCATCCAGCGCCCACTTGCCCACGGAGAAGACATGATTGCTGCTGTTGGCCATGGCCGCGCAGTCGCCGCGTCGCACATGCGCGTTCACACCGATCGTGCCGTAGTTGGCCTTGACGCCGCACAGGTACGAGGTCGACGTGGCCGCCGAGTCGGGCACGATCTTGTCCACGCAGTAGGTCTTCGAGAGGCCCGTGTAGGGAAACTCCTCGAAGGCGAGCTTCTGCTCCTCGCCGCCGATGTAGCTGCGCGCCGCGGCCAGCGTGGCCAGGCCCATGCCGTCGCCGAGGAAGAGTATGATGTTCTTGGCCTTCTTCTCGTTGCGCACCGCCGCGACCTTTTCCAGTATATGCTCCTTGCTGGCAGACAGCCAATAGTCCTGTGTGTCCTCGCCGCGAATGACACTGGCGCGCGACATGACGTTCTGCAGCAGCACCGGATGCATGGCCTCCTCCTCCGCCTCGTCGGGGGTCTTGCGCGGCACAGCTCCGCCCAGCGCAGAGGCCGCGAGTAGCAGCAGCAGGGAAATCGCGCGTAGAGTCCACATTCTCTCGTGCTGCCAGTCAAGCGTTAACTGTCTCCAATCCCGTGCTGAGCGCCTGCTTTATAACCGCGGGCGACTGTTTCCGAGGCGGCGTTTGGCGCAGCATTTTATTTATGGGCTCCACTTGCCTCAGGTGTCCGCTGGCCACTCGAGATTAGCCGATGGACACTCCAGATAGCACAAATCACAATAACAAGTGGGGATTGGTAGCCCGCCCGACTCTGTAGGCTATATAACCAGGTCGACGTTCACACGAGACTCCATTCTTGCGACGAGCGTCGGGCGGATCGAAATTGAAGTCGGAAAAGAGTTACGCAAAATGTCGAGGAATCTGCTGAAGTGGACTTTGTGCCTGCTGCTGCTCGCAACGCACTCGGCCTGGGCGGAGCAATCAGACGAACAGGAAAATGGTGAGTGAGACAGAAAGAGAGAAAGCGCGCATAGAGATATCTTTATCTCTATCTTATATATTTTAAATTGAAAATTCACCTTACTTTTTGCCCACAGTACACAATAGTTTATTCCAACATGAAGCGCCATAGCAGTTCAAGTTCAAATCTGTTTTATAGCAACAGACTTTAAGCTTATATAATCACACTTATTTAGAGCGGTTATTCATATAGTTTTTGCAACAGTTTAAAAAAATGTGAATGATAGAATTTTTGCAAATTTAAAGCAATTTCAATTCAGCAGCGAATTTGATTTATAGCAAGTGGTTTTAGCTTTCCATAATCATATTTGTTTACATATTTTCTCAATTGCAAACAAAGTAAAAAAACATATTTTTTTCAAACTAAAAGCAGCATTTAGACTGATTTATAGCAACTGACATTAGCTTTCCATTCCACATTTCGCCAAATTTTCATAATTAGAAATTATATAAAATATACATATAATATTCAAATTCTTTGCAATATGAAATCACTTTTATGGCAACTGCCATTAACTTGCCATAATCACATTAAGGCAGAGTTCACATCACGTTTTAGACGATTAAAAGCTGCTTATATATAAATGTTTACCGCGCATCAAGTGATTAAGCCGCCACTCAAGATCCCGCTATAAAAACATAATCTCACTGCGTATTTTATGGCACTCATCCAGCTATAAACAAGTTTTGAAGGCTCAGGCTTATCGGCTCCAAAAGAGACTTGAATCGATTTCACAAACATTATCAAGCGTAATTATAGCACATCACCGAGCCTTATCAACGATTTCCAATCTCGAGTAGGATTATAGCAAAAGTATATGTGTATTTATATTGGTATACTAGTGCAGTTATGGTAATTACCTCTGACCATAAATTTCCGCTTCCACTTGACGACACACTCATATAGAACAACATCCCCGACTGATGAGCTCGCGTGACTATGCCGAACTGGACGAGGAGCTGGACACACGATTCTGGCACGATAAGGCCCAATCGATACTGGCCGATAAGCTGGCCAAGCACCGGCAGCTGAACGAGAACCGTGCCAAGAACGTGATCCTCTTTCTGGGCGATGGTATGTCGGTGCACACGATCGCGGCGACGCGCGCCTTCATGGGCGACAGCAACAAGCAGGTCTTCTTCGAGAAGTTCCCCTACGTGGGACTCTCGAAGACCTACGCCGTGGACGAACGCACGCCGGACTCGGCGAGCACGGCCACAGCGTATCTGAGCGGCGTCAAGGGCAACTACGGCACCATCGGCGTCAATGCGCAGGTGAAGCGCAAGGATTGCCTCGCCGCCACGAACAGCAGCACGCACACCGAGAGCATTGCCAAGTGGGCGCAGGATGCGGGCAAGTGGGCGGGCCTGGTGACAACGGCGCGTGTCACGCACGCCTCGCCTGCCGGCGTCTACGCGCATGTGGCCAATCGCAACTGGGAGCACGACGGGCGCATCACCAAGGACAACTGCAGCCCGGAGCTCAACACGGACATCGCTCGCCAGCTGGTCGAGTGGCCCGTGGGTCGAGATCTGCGTGTGGTGCTCGGCGGCGGACGCTCCTACTTCCGGGATCAGCAGCTGCGCGACGAGGAGGGCATACGGGGCCTGCGCACCGATGGCCGTGATCTGATCAAGGACTGGCAGCAGGATAAGCAACAGCAAGGCGCCACGGCGCACTACGTCTGGTCGCGCAAGGGCCTCAACGATCTCGATCTCAGTCGCACGGACTACCTGCTCGGCCTGTTCGATGTCTCGCACTGTTCGTACCACGGCGATCGCAATCGCCAGCATCTCGAGTACGCCGAGCCCTCGCTCTCCGAGATGACAGAGGCAGCCATCAAGCTGCTGAGTCGCAACGAGCAGGGCTACTTCCTCTTTGTGGAGAGCGGACGCATCGACATGGCGCACCACGCAACTGAGGCACGCAAGGCGCTCGAGGACACCGAGGAGTTCGCTCACACCGTGGAGTTGGCGCGCCAGCTCACCTCCGAGGAGGATACTCTCATCGTTGTCACCTCGGATCACTCGCACACCATGACCATCAATGGCTACCCGGTAGGAGCTTGCTTTATCTCTAGCTCTGTTCTCCTTTCAATTTCTCTCTCTCTCTCTCTCTCTCTCTCTCTCTCTCTCTCTCTCTCTCTCTCTCTCTCTCTCTCTCTCTCTCTCTCTCTCTCTCTCTCTCTCTCTCTCTTCTCAGTACCGTCGTCAGAACATTCTCTCGCTGGCGCCCAACATTGCTCTGGATGAGAAACCCTTCACTGTTCTCTCGTATGCCAATGGCCCAGGCTTCAAGAACACCTACGACGCACAGGGCCGCATTGATCTCTCCAAGGTGGACACAACGTTGCCCGAGTTCCAGTTTCAAGCCACAGTGCCGCTCAGCTCGGAGACGCACGGTGGAGAGGATGTGGGCGTCTTCGCCTCGGGTCCGCACGAGCATTTCTTTGCCGGCAACTACGAACAGAGCACGATTCCCGCTCTAATGGCCTACGCGGCCAACATAGGACCCTTTGCGGCGGACAAGCTCAAGAAGTAGAGTGCGAGTGACTCAGAATAAAGTGATCGATAATGTATATATATATAGCATAAGTTCGGAATAGGAATTTATATAGTAAATATAGGGGGGGAATGTTTGGAAAAATTTTAAGATTCTTTCCAAATCTTTATAAGCACGAGCGCTTCAGAATAAAGTGATCGAGAGCATATGTACTTGATTCGGATATAAAATGTATATAGCTATAATTGGGGTAACTAGGGAGGTAAGTGGTAAAATAAAGTGATCGAGATAGATATACAATATATAATATCAGTTTGATTTAAGAATTTATATAGTATCTATAAGCGGGTTATTGAGAAGATCTCGCCAAAATTCTGTTCTGAAAATATTCAAAATAAAATGAGCGAGAGAATATATATTATATACCATTAAAAGCGTCGAAGTATCAGTTTGGAATAAGAATTTATATAATAATAAAGAAAGTTCCTAAAGGGAAGAGATTTAGTAAACTCATTCCAAAACTATATGAGCTTCCGATACTTAGTATAAAGTGATCGAGAGTATACGTAGTGAGGAATAACTATTTCCAAATCTTTCAGAGTCTCCAGAGATTTAGCATAAATCGTGCGAGAAAATGAAGTATATAGCCTAAGCCTATCAATGATGCAACTAAAGAGATTTGGATTCAGAAAGTGGTAAGTTTTTTCAAAACTGTATCAATTCAAGAGACTAGGAATAAAATGATATAACATACCATACTACGTTGGCATAAGTGTATTTTAACGGGAGGGGAATGCTTTGAAGGGGATGAAATTGATTTAGGAGAATAAATAAAGAATTTTAACTTTACAAAAATATTCACCTTACTTTTTGCCCACAGTAGTACATATCGTATTATCAGTTTGGAATTAAAATGTGAGAGTTATCAAGGAAGTGGAGATTATTAGGAATTTTATTCCAGTACTCCATCAGCTCGAGAAACTAAGCATAAAGTATTAGTATTATTAGTATTAAGCTTGAAATAAGGTTTAAAACATCAGGAGGAGGCATAACTAGGATAATCCCATCTTTCAGCTCATCAGACTCTGCACCTTGTGATAAAGTCAGATACATATCGCGTAGCTATAATCTATGTACGTAACTGTACCTTCGTTTAATCATTTGAATTTTTGTATAAAGTTTTTTTTTGTTTGTTTGTTAAATACAATGCGAATTGTCTTAGCCTAAATTCGACTCGCCTCGACTCGATTCGAAAGAGTGTTCAGGTTAACCGATCAATCGATCGATCGATCGATCCACTTATTTACAGGGTATCTTTTGTTTTCTCTTTGACGTTTCTTGTAGAAATCAATGGACTAATTGTAAATGTTACACAATGCAGAACTAAACCTATTGAAGAATTTAACAATAAATGCGTTTGCTTAAAAAAATTCAAATGGATAAATGAGTTTAAAAAAAAGAGGAGGAAATAGAAAAAGAAAGGAAAGTCGGAAGAATGACAAAGAATTCGCTTAGCATATAATCAATAATTATACGAATATTTGCCGGGCGACGCGAAGCGGGGCGGGGCTCGTTGGATGCAATAAAAAATGTGTCTAGGCGCATGACAACTACTTAAAACTAGATGCTCATTACAAGTACGTCGCAAGCTTGCGGGGATTATGGGGTATCAGGATCGGGGCGCGTGCTCCTCTGTCTTAGGTTTCCAGCAACTGCTGCTGCGTCGTTGTCGTCGACGGCGGAAGATTGACATCGGCAGTGGAATCACCATCGACTTTGGGCGTCGTTTCCGTTTCCGTTTCAGTGAGATCGCTATCCAGGCCAGCGGTGCCGCCGTCCAGATCCAGAGTCTTGGGCAGTGGCCCGATTTGCTGCAGTATATCCACGGGCATTATCTCCCGCATCGTCGGCACGGGCTGCACGTTGAAGTGCGACGGCAGCGTGGGCAGCGGCGGCGGCGTAAAGTACGTCGAGGGCGGCGGCGGCAGCGACAGCGGCTGCAGCTGCATTGGTTGAGGCGCGGGAACCGGAATCGGCACGGCTACTGGAACGGGAACGGGAACTGGTGTAGGAGTTGGCACCACGACAGCAGGCGCCTGCACGGGCCCAGGTACGGGTAGGGGCACGGGCAAGGGCGCGATGCTAGCGTAGCTGGCATAACTCTGCGCTCCCAGCACGGGTATAGGCTGCGAGGCTGCTGCTGCTGCAGCTGCTGCTGTAGGCTGCGCAGCCGGCGCTGTGGGCGGCGGACCACGCATATAGTGGGGCATCACCTGGTGCAGCGACGGTGGCGGATGCTTGCTGAAGAACTCCTGCAGCATGGCATCCGTGGGCGGCCTGTGGCGCATGAACGCCGGCATGGGCAGGCGGCCGGACTTCACCAGCATCGCCATGAACTTGGGATCGAAGCGGGGCGCCGTGCGGAGCACTCGCTCCACCGACTTGACAATGGCTCCCTTTGCGGCATCGAAGTGATAGTAGCGGAAGCGTGGCTTCTTCTGCACCAGCACCGCCTTCTCCAGGTTCGCCGGCTTCGGTGCGAGCGGCGGCGGAGGCGCTGGCATGGCCAGCAGCTGCTCGCGCGCACGCTGCAGCTTGGCCGCCTTGGCGGCACAGCGTTCCCTGTACTGATGCACTGCACGCTCCACGGCGCGCTCCACAATCCGGCGATCCTCGCTGTCGCTCTCGTAGTTGGGCAGCACATTGTCCACGAAGCCGACGCGCTTGCGCTTGGGTTTGCTAAGAGAGAGAGAAAGAGAGAGAAGGATTAGCTTGAGTTCCAATCTAGGTTTGCCTTGCACTCACTTCTTGTCCTCGAGCTGCTCCTCGGGCACAGCAGGCACTATGCTCGTGGGCTGCTCCACAATGGCGTCCATGCAGGGCACAATCTCCAGCACATTGCCCTTCTGCACGGCGACAGGCGCAACTGGAGCCATGGGCAGCTCGCGCAGCACCGACACCGACGACGCGGGCTCCATCAGGCTCGTCATGGTCTCGTCGTCGAACACCATGGAGGGCGACATGCCGGAGTAGTCCGTGTACTGCGCGTAGGCCTGCTCCATGCTGTAGGCGGTGTCCATGTACGCGGCGTATCTGTCGTAGCTCTCGCCACTGGCGGCCTGCTGCATCAGCGACATGTTGTAGTAGTAGGCTGCCGCCTCCATGTTCTGGTTCTCCACGAAGTAATCCGCGAAACTCTGATCCTGCGGGGATCTCGAGCGCGAGCGCGATCTCGAGCGGCGCGATGGCGAACGCGAGCGGGAGGAGGACCAGCTGCGTCGCATGGGCGGCGAGGGCGGCTTGAAGGGCAGCGGGGAGCGCGAGTAGCAGCGTTCGCGACTGTAGGATCGACGCCGCGCAGCCGGCGGAGGTGAACGAGGTCCGAGCAGCTTGCCCGCTGGCGGCGACAGCGAGTTGCGACGTCGCCCGGACAGCGGCTTCAGGCGCCTGCGGCGCAGCGGACTGCGACTGCGCGTGCGGCTGCGACTCATGCTGCGACTGCAGCTGCTGCGTCCCGATCCCAGGCGCCCGGACGACGACTTGCCGAATCTGGCGCGTCGCTGCGGCGGCGATGGAGGCAGCGGACGTCGGCGCCGCGGACTGGGCGAGCGTGTCGAATCCTTGCTGCGACTGGGACGCACGCTGCGCCGGAAGCGATTGCGCGATTGGGAACGCGAACGCTCGCGCGTGCGGGAACGCTTGAGCGGCTGCGGCTGCTGGCTGCGTGCAGCTGAAGAAGCACACGGCGGCGGCGGTGGTGGCGGTGGTTTGCTGCGTGTGTCCATGATGGTGGGCTTCACAATGGCAATCTCCTTGTGCGGCCGCTTCAGCTTGTCCTCCAGTGGCGGCTGCGCGGGCTTCTCCTGCGGCACGCTGTCCGCCTCGTCCTTGTCGAAGATGGCGGGCTTCCGCGTGGACAGCTTGAAGGGGGAGATGGTCAGCTTGATGGCCTCGCGGTTCGCATCGAAGATGTTGTTCACCGGCGACGCGGGCAGTGCTTGCTGCAGCTTCGGCTGCACCGGCAGCAGCTTCTCCGGCTGCGGCTGCGACAGCGGCTGCTGGGAGCTCTGCTCCTGCTCCTCGGCCGCCGCTGCCTTCAGCTCGGGCTTGCGATATTTGTTCATGATGGCGTTGCGCTGCATGAGGAACAGTGACTCCATTTTGAGCAGCTCCTCGCAGATGTCGTCGCCCGAGTCGTAGTTCTCGCGCATCATCTGTATGCGCGCCAGATGATCCTCCAGGTTCTTGAGCTTGCGCAGATCCCTACTGACGTTGTTCTTCTTGTGGCTGAGCGCCTGTTTGCTGCTGGCGGCGGCAGCCAGCGGCTCCTCTGCTGCTGCTTCTGTCTGCGATTGCGATTGCGAGTTCTCCTCCAGGTCCATGAGCTGATGCTGCTGCTCCTGCTCCAGCTGCTGTTGCTCCTCCTGCTGCTGCTGCTCCTGCTTTTTATCTGTCTTCTGCTGCTTCTCCTCCTCGGTGCTGGAATCGTCTGCTTGCTGCTCGTCTTCGTCTTCGGAGCTGCTGTCACTGCTGCTGCTGCTGGCGCTGCTCGAGCTGCCGCTGCCGCTGGCGCTGGCGCTGGCTTCTTCGCTGTCGCTGGAAGACTCTTCGGCAGTGGAATTGCTTAAGGAACTATTTATTGTTGCAGTTGTTGTTGTTGCAGTTGTTGTTGTTGCTGTGGCACTCCCGCCCATCTTAATACTCTTCATGAACTTGTCGTACACATCGTGTATGCTGATCAGCGTCTTGTCCGCTGCTGGCTGCGTCAACCTGCCCTTGGGCGGCGGCGTGCTGTTCGCATTCCACAGCGCATTCGAGTCCTCGTCGTCGCCGCCGCCGCCGCCATTGAGACGCACCACAAGGCTGCCGGCTTGATTCTTGGGCGTGCTGCTGTCGCCGCCGCCGCCCACCAACGAGTCATCGTTCTCCCAGTTGTCTATGTAGTCATCCGTATCCGGACTGTGCTCGTCGCCCAGCAGCGTGGCGGGCGGTGGCGCATTGGCGGCCACTACACCATTGCGTACGGGCACCTCACGCTCCCGCTCCCGTTCTCGCTCTCGCTCCCGCTCGCTTGCCCGCGGCGGCGTCGCATTGCGCTCCACCTTGATCTGGCGCGCTGTGAGCAGCGGCGGCGTTCTGGAGCGCTGCTTCTCCTGCTTGATGCTGCGCTCCTTGTGCTCATCGCTGCGGCGCTGGCGCGAGGAGGCGGACTCAGCGGATCTGCGACTGGCGCTAGCTTCAGTTAATACTGCTGTGTCGCGCTTGAAGGGATTGACGGAGCGACGCGCCGGCTCGCTGGGCTCCTGTTTGATCTGCTGGGACTGCGACTGCGTCTCCTTCTTGCTGCGATGCTCGTGGCTCTTGCGCAGCAGCTGCGCCTTGGTGGCCAGCAGCTCCTCCAGCTGCAGATCATAGTTGTCCTCCAGCAGCGCGCCAATGCGACTGTGAATTTCGCTATGCAGTTTCAGCTGCTTTCTGGGCAGTTCAGCGGCGGGCGCGGGCATGGGCAGGGACAGGGGCAGGGACAGGGGTACAGTGGGCAGTGGTACCGTGACGGCTATAGGTTTGTGTCGCTTGTCCAGCGGTGGCGTCGTGCTGCGCTCCGGCGCGGCGCTGCTCTCGGCTTTGTTCGGTCTTGGCGGCGACTCCGCAAAAATGTCAAAAGCCTTGCGCTGCTCGGCGGGAGTTTTGGCTCGCGGAGGAGTGTCGAGTTGAGGTTCCTCCAGTGGAGCTGGAACAGCAGTCAGTGTTACGGCAGGGGGTGCAGCAGCTGGTGCGACAGCTGCTGCAGGAGGCGTTGTGGCCTTTAACTCCAAGGGCTGAGCAGCGCGACTGGCCGAGCGCTCCCTCGACTTGGTCTTGGCTTTGTCCGCCGAGCGATCGGCTTGCTGCTCCTTTGATTGATTGCGCTGATGCTGCTGCTGCTTGGAGCGTTCCCTGGACTTGGATGCCTCACTGGCATGCTCCTTCCTCTTCTGCTCTTTGGAGTGTTCACTCTTGCGCTCCTTCGAGCGTTGCCTTGCACGCTCCTTGGACGCGTGCCTCTTCGCTTCGTCCTTGGAGCGTTCCCGCTTCTGCTCCCTGGAGCGCTCCTTCGACTTATCGCTGGAGCGTGCGCGTTGTCTCTGCTCCTTGGAGCCGTCGCGCCGCTGCTCCTTGGATCGTTCGCGTGTCTTGTCCTTCCAGCGTTCCCGCTGCTTCAGCTTGTGCTCCTTGGGTCGCTCCTGCTCTTTGTCCTTGGACTTGGACTGCTGCTGCTGCTGCTGCTCCTTGGGCTCCCGCTGCTTGCAGCCCTTGTGCTGCGGATTGCTGCAATCCGTCACCAGATTGAAGATGTACGACAGCGGCGGCTTGGCGCTTGTCCAGCTGAAAAGGGAACACATGTAGCTCAAGTGCGAGTGCGTCGCGTTGCCAAATACTTACGTTAGCTCCGACTGCTTGGCCTGCGCCTGCGCTTGAGCCGGCGGCAGCGCAGGCCCATAGGAATCTGGCGGGGATTTGCCCGCGCACTGTGGCCCATTGCTGGAGGTTGACGGCGTCACGGCGGTGGGCGGTGTGGGTACTCGCGGCGCTGGACAACGTAACGTAGGACGATTGAAGAAGGCATGCCGCATGCCTCGCATGGCATGGCCACGCGGCATGCGGTGCATGAATCCCATGGGCGCAAAATCAAAGCAGCGCGGACGCATATGGAAACGCAGCGGATTCATGCCCAGGTACGGATGATGGGGGGCAGCGGCTACTTGGGGGGGAACTGCGGCCGCTGCGGCTGCCGCCTCCGCTTGCTTCTCCTTGCGCGCCTGCTGCACATCCTCCACGCTGATGAGCTTCTGCTCATCCGTCGAGGAGTCCGTGTCCGAGTACAGACCTTCGCTGTCGTCCGCCTCGGCCTCGGCCTCGCAGCTGCCGTTCTCCAGTGGCAGGGGCGTGGCTTCCAGCTCGAGCATTGCCTGCACTTGCTGCTGCCCATCGATTGGCGTGATCTTGCGCAATGCCTTGCACTTGGCGTCCTTGGCCAAGATTTTCAGCAGCGTCGGACTGGCGCTGCCCTGCGTCTGCTGTGCCTGCTGCTGTTGTTGTTGCTGCTGCTGATGGGGCGGCGTAAGCAGTTCGCCCGGCTCGAGCTCGCGGCTATTATCGCCGCTGTCCTGCTGCAACTCTGCCACTGCCGCTGCTGCTGCTGCTGCGCTGCTCTCGCTGGCAATCGCTGGCATCTGCTGGCCCTCGACTGCGGGCGCTGCCTCGTTGCTGCTCGACATGCTGCTTGGATTTGGAACTCGCTGTTGATTTTTTCTCTCTCTCTCGCTCTTGCTGTGCGCTGCTGCGTGTGTGTTGGTGTGTGTGTGTGTTGCGTTGTGCTCGCACACGCTGAAAATATGTAGTAATCAATGCGTCTGCGGGTTGCGGCGGGTGTGGGTCATCCTCATTCTCAGTCTCTCCTTGCGCTGCTGCCGCTGCTGCTGCCGCCGCTGCTGCTGCTGCCGCTGCTGTTGCTGGTCTCTTCTGCTGCTCTTCGCTGGCTTTTCGCTGTTTGTGGCTGCTCGTCGGCGCGTCCGTATTGCTTGCACGTCCTTTGCGTTAGTCGCCGCGCTGCGTTGCATGCACGTGCACACGTTTTGAGTTTGCTTTTGTTTGAATACTTCATGTAAAAAACTGTTTATGCATTTTCAAAGAGCCTAATGTTCATTTTTGGGTCATGACTTGCGCAGACGATAGCTCGCTGCCAGCCAGGGCCGCACATCGATTAACGACTATCGATAGCAGCAGCAGCTCACGAGTGCGGGGGCATGTTAGCCAAATGAATTTGCTTGCTGTTATGTTACAGTGCATTGCATGCTTAACATATACATCGATAACAGCATTATGTTATGCTTGCTTACTGTGCAGCACTCAAAAGTATGTAAATTAACAGCGCCGACAGTTTGAGCAGCACTGCACTGTTAAGCATTCGCAATTAACACTTGCGCACAAAAGTATGCAGCAGCAGACTGCGCACAGTTTGACAGCCAGTGGCTGTTTGGCGCCACCGACAACAATTTTGAAATTAATAAAACGTTACTAATTGAAACGCTGCAAATTCAATTGTAGCGCACTTTAACAGCGCAAATTGCAGTAAAACGCATCAAATCACACTCTGTACACACACACACACACACACAGAGCAAATAGTCATTATTTCCGCTTCCTACCCGAAGTGCAAATAAACGACAAACAACAAAGACGCGTCTGTGCCGGGCTAAGTCTCTGCTTGGCTTGGCGCGACTTGCTCCGGCATCCAAGTCAAGCGAAACGCCAACGAGGAAAAGCCGCTGCCGGCGTCGCCCGATTATGACATCGCTGCAGCCAGATCGCCGCCCTGCGGCAATTGCAATCGGCGCAAATCTCGATCGTCGGATTTTCGCTTGGCAACGCGCGCGGCAGCAGCAACTCGACAGTTTTACTTGCCTCCTCCTCCTCCTCCTCCTGCTCGATTTGCATGCAACTTTCACCGACGTCGCAGCCGCTGAGGCGAAAGGTGCAAATTAATTTGTGGCGCCCCACAGTAACCTTCCTCGCCGCTGTCTTTTGTCTCACTGTTCGTACCTTAAGTGCAGCGCGCTTTTCTTCTGCCACTGCCGCTGCTGCTGCTGCTGCTGCCGCTGCTGCGACTCGCATTTTCCAAAAACTCCGAAATGTGACTTGCTATCGCTTTCGAAAATCGCATCGTTAAGTGGATTTGCAACAGCCTCACCATTGTGTTTGAAGATGTCGAAAATGGGAGCGAAAAAAAAAAAAAATGACAAAAACACGAAAACACAAAAACTCCAACGCCAACGTCCCCCAGAAGCGCCTGACTTGACTCTTCAGTTAAGCATATATATACACAATTATAATGGCCAAGCGCACACACATCGCACGGACTTTGACTTTAGCTTTGGCTCTGGCTCTGCCTCTGGCTGTGGGCCTCGGTTTAGGCACTCGGGTTTGACACCTTGGTGCGAAAACCTTGGCTTCGCCATTGTTTCCTTTGCCAGTTGCCCCTTCTCACCCCCCCCCCCCCCCATCACTCTCTCTCCCTCTCTCTTGTCAGCCGAGGACTACGGTGTGAACACGCGTAAAAAGGCGACGAAACAAAGGCAAACAAAACAAAATCGAACGGAACGCAACGTCACAAGCATATGGAATCGAGTTTACACAGAAGTGAAGGCGTTTCTGGGCATTATCGTGTGGCATATGCTCTACAGTGTATAGTGGTATGGCATTATGTAGATGTACAGGGAATGCCATAACAAGTAGCAGGGTAAAGCATAGAGTCTCAAAAAAACCAATGATTACTATATATACTATGCTATATAATATTATGAAATATTATTAATAATTATCCAATTATTATATATAATATAAATATAGTGTGGTATGGTAGCTGCAGCTGTAGCCAGAAATAATAACTGTGTGTGTGTAGTAAAGTAGTAAAAAGTACTAGAAATATAGGTGTAAGATATAAGTATATAGTGTAAAATATATATATTAAATTAATGTTATTATACTCGTATGTATATTAATTTAAATTAGTAAATATTAAAATTATAAACAGCATTGCAATAGTTGAGTATATAATAGTATAGAATAAAATAAATATGAGTATTTTATAGTATATACTATAATAGAAGTTTTCGTTATGTTCCCGTAATAGTAGTAGCTTTACTGCAAAACAATTAGAATAAGGTAGTTTTTTTAATCTAAAGTAATGCTAAAAAAGCAATATATTAGAAGTATTATATGATAGGATAATATATTTTATAAGTTAATAAAATAATATAATAATAAAATAAAATAAAATCATTCAAATTTATTTTGTCGCCTTCAAAGTAGTCTCAATAGAGTAGCACAGCAGCAGTTTATTAGGAAAGCTTGTCGCAGTAGAATAGAAGAAATTTGGTAGTTAAATTTGAGTAGTATACAGTAGGAGAAATATGGCAATTAAATAGAAGCAGTTTAGTAGAAGTGGTATAGGTGGACCCTAGAGCCAGTTTGCGTCTAATAGTAGCAAGATACAAGCAAAATTAGCAGAATAGTAGACTGCTACTAGTACTAGTATCATTGTCAAAATAATAGTAGTATTATTGTAGTAAAAGAATTAAATGAAATAGTTTTAGTAGCAAAATAGTAGAAATATATTAGACATGTATAGTAGTAATGAAGAAGCGAAACAAGAAAAGTTTAGTAGAAATAATATAGGAATTGATTAGGTCGAGCCTAGAAGTAATTATTATAAGAATTATAATAAAGGTACAAAAACAGTAGTAGTAGTCGCAGAATAGTAGTAGTATTGCAGTAGATAATTTAGTCATAATTATAACGATTTTTCTTAAGTGTACTAATTTATTTAAGACATTTTTGTAAATAGTAGTAGAATTTTTAAATTGCAGTAGAGGCACATGACAGCTCTTTGCTAGCTGCAGCCTTCATCTCTATCTCTGTCTCTCTTGCTCTCCCACTCTCGCTCTCTCTATCTTTCCCTCTCACACAGTGAGGAAGTTGAAAAGACTTCCACATAGTGCTGCAATTGCGCACAATTAACATTTCTAAATGGCATTTTAGAGCCCAAATATATAGCTACAGTTCTTGTTGCTGTTGACGAGATTGTTGCTCAGGTTGTTGTTGTTGTTGCTGTTGCTGTTGTAGGTGGCCAAGTATTTATGATCTGCTTAGCAATTAATAATACAAAAGCGTTAAAAGCGCAACGCTCCATGGCTATTGAGGGCGACATTGTTGGCGTTCTGCTAGTTGTAGCTGCTGTTGTAGCTCTTCTTGTTGTTGTTGTTGTTGTTGTTGTTGCTGCAGCTACTCTTGCTGTTGTTGTTGTGGACAAATAAGCACTGCAAATGCCACACTGCCTCCAGCTGTAGTTCTGCCACAGCGCCAACCCAAGCTTCGGCTTGGCAGCGAGTCATTGACATTCAGCGCGAAGAGTCGCGTCGAATCAGCGGAGCTTGAACTAGAAAATAGGCAAATGGGGCTTGCCAGAACGGACAGACACAAACGGAGAGACGGACAGACGGATGGTGTTAATTGGTAGGAAGCACACTCGCCGAGATCCGAAACTAATGCCAATTGGCGTTTATTTACAAAAATAATACCCCGATATGGAGTACGATCTGAAATTTCTCCAACGATTGCGGCCTGCTTTTGTTCCACGCCCAAATTGGCTGTGAGCAGAGTAAATTAGTTGAATTGCAGGGGGCAGGGCTGCGGGCCGTGAAGCTGCGCCAGTTGCAGGTGCTAATCGCAGGTATCACGCCAGCAGACAAAGGGAACCGCTTAGAAAGATGCACCTATGCCCGAGGCCTGAATCATAAAGCAAATAAACAAGCGTTTGCCTACGCAAATATAAATATGTTCCTGCTCGATGAGTTGCAGAACTGGCTGGGTATACGAACTAAGGTTACCCCGTATAAATTAGAAGCTACAGAGAATCTAGTAAAATAAGTTAGTAGACAGCTAGAGTATATACTGAGAATTTAAAATTTATGGAAATTAATTAAAACAGCAGGGTATACCTACCTGTAGTGAATAAAGCTATATATGGTAATATCACTTTAAGCTATGACTTATATATACCCAGTAATTTTTAAATTAATAGAAATTAATTATAAAAATTAAATATAAGAATAAATTATACTCAGTAAATTTTGCAGCTATATAAATCAAATAAGCTAGCTAAATATACGACCAGAGTATACCTCCTAAAAATTGAAACTAAAATAATGCATTAACGATTTCATAAAATTAATTACAGTTGAAAAATAATAAATATACATTCAAACATTATACGTATAAATATACCCTATAGAACTAGCAGCAATAGCAATGAATCAAAACAGTTAAATATACGGTCTTAGTATACCCATTAAAACTCTAAAACAAATAAAAAAACTAAATATACGACTAAAGTATACCCAGTGAATTAGAGCGCAATAAAATGCGATTGAAATAGCAGAAGATACGCTAAACTATACCCTGTAAAAAGCTGCAGAAATCAATTAAAACACATAAATAAACCACTGAAGTATACCCAGTAAAATTCAAAGCTAGGCAAAATCAAGTGTTTAGAAAAGCTATAGAAGCCACATCATAATATATAGTACGACTAACCTTTGTATACCTAAGCTAGTGGAAGGTTAAGCTACAGAAGGCAATTCAAACAGTCGCAGCTACACACCCTCTACACACAGTAGCAACTGTGCAACAAAGTAGGCTGTGAATACCCCACGTTTCGAGTAATGCCGCACTGAGTATCTCCGGCAAAGTCCCCGGCACAAGCATCTCAAGCATTCGCCATTCTCCCGTGACCAACTGCAACAACTGCAAAAATAATTGCGGCTTGCAAATGAATCGTAACTGGCAACTCGATGTGGGCTTCAAGCGTGTACAAATCCAACAAATTCAACAAATTCTCTCGAATTCTCTTTGGGATTCTCCCGCGACTACGCTTAGTGTATAACGAATTCGTTGAGCTTTTTGTTCTCGCCGTGATTCTGCGTTTGTTTTTTTTTTTGTGCCCTCGCCTTGTTTACCTTTTTGCGGCTTAGTTATTTCTACCTTTTTTTTTGTGGCTTTTTTGCTATTAGCTAATTTTAACCAAAGCCAAAATGGCGACGACGTCGTCGAACGCCATCGAACCACTACAAAATTTGTAGTTGTCGTTGTTGTTGTTGTTGTTGCTGTTGTTGCAGCTTGTTGTTATTATTTATGAGCTTTGTTTTTCGCTTGCTTTTGCTTCTTCATCTTTTTATCGCTGGCAAGCAGCTGCTGTAGCCGTGTATCTCGGCATCGCAGTATCTGTATATTATTTTGTAAATTTGTATCTGAGTATCTTTGTATCTTGTGCAGCGTTGTACCTGCGACTATTGCAGGCATCTGGCGGGCAACTCTCGCATATCTCTCGCGCATCTCTCGAGCAGCTCGCGTGCCTCTGACGCTGACAAGCTCCGCTCTCCCTCCCCCTCACTCTGCCACTCTCCCCCTCTCTCTCTCTCTCTCTCTCACTCTCTCTGCTCCTCTTCGTGCCGTAAAGCCGCTTTTGTTTTCCTTTTCGTCTGCCGCTGCCGCTGCTTAATTCCCAGGCATGTGCTCCGGCCGGCGTCGGTGCCAAGTCGCCGCTTGGTACCGCCTCGAGATGCCTGCCTGCCTGCCTGCCTGCCTACCTGCCCGCCCGCTCGACCAACTCCCGACTCAGTCCCCCCTCTATGCCACTCTCTCTCTCTCTCTCTCTCTTTCTCTGATTCCCTCGGCTCTACGTCTACCCGGCTCATCGGTTTTTAGTGTAAATTAACTTTTTTCTCCGCTGTTGTTTTTTTGTTGTTGTTGCGATTGTAAAAACATGCGCAAAAATCCCCGAATGAAAATAAAATAAAATTTACAAGCGTCACAGGCAACAGGCAGCAGGCAGTTTTCAAATTTCAAACGTGGCTCCCTTTCGCCCCTCGGCGAGATTGCACAATTGCGCAGTAGACGGCTTAGACAGGCATATGCATATTGCATATAAACTGCCATATCTCTGCCATATCGTCCGACGAAATTAACATCTCTGACAGGTCAGAGATTCACTCACGTGCACGCGAATGCAAATCGCTCGTGTTGTAGCGGATTCTATTAATATCTAGTTGCATTTATCGTATATAAAACCCTGCTGGAATTGATTGAATTTGCTGCATACATGATATATGCATATATATATAGGTTATATATCCTATATGTACAGCATATGCCAGCTCAAGCAATAGCTCTTTTAGTTCGATTGCTATGGAAACTAAATGGAGCGTAGGGGGAACTACCCAAACTCTCTGTATAATCGTAGGAAACTATGAGCTATAATATTATATATATTCGATATTGCAATATAACATTTTTCGGGGGAATTCTCAAAATATATAAATATATATGCATATATATATCGTTTATAAAATAAAGTGTTATATAAATAAGATAAAAAATTAAAATATAAAATAAAATATAATAATATGTATTTATTGCAATACAAAGTTTTTAGGGTTGAATTCTCAAAATATATAAATATATATATATATATATCGCATATAAAATAAATTGTTATAAAAATAAGATGAAATTAAATACAAATATGCGCTATATAAAATAAATTCGATTGCAATGGAAACTCTCTAAATATAATCTTAGCAATAAATTAAATAATACAATTTAAGTGGACTAAAGGCGAATTGCCGATGTAGGAAACTGTTAGCCAACTCAAGTGATCGTCTCTACTCTGGCTCAGCCATTCAAGCTGATTAAGTACTCTAAATATAAAATTGTATATCGTATATAAAATCAATTCCAGCTCACTCAGACGCTCATACACAGCGATTGCAATGGAAACTTTTGTATGAAACTTATTTCGAGTGGGGCATGGAGGTAGGACTGTAGGAAACTGTGAGCCAACTCAAGCGATCGTCTCTTATCGGGCTCATCTAATTAGCAATGCTTGCAATTGAATCGACTGATGCAACTGGCGGCTAATTAATTTGCCATTTCTGCTGCTCCCCGAATTATATGCAAATGAGACATTCCCTCCGGCAGCGAGAGATGTCCCCTGCTCCCCTCTTGCTGCCGCTGTTAAACAAAGCGCTGAAAATGTAAATAAAAACGAAAACGAAAACAAAACCCAATGAAAGTCGAGGTGGAGGCGGAGGCGGGGGCGAAGTTTGAAGCGGTAGCAATTAGTGGAGTTGCGTCTCGAACGGACCAAGCGGCGACTCCAATATTGTGGGATGCTGTAATGAAGACCCCCCCCCCCCTTGCTTCGAACGCTCCGCTCTGCTCTACACCCACCTAATGAACTGGGAATGGGAGTCGTGTCGCACTGGGCGGACGTCGGGCTCGCTTGGGATTGCATAAACCGAAAAAGAAATTTAATAACTAATAACTCAAAGTGAGTTCGCCCGACTTGGGGCCGGACAGACGGAGTCGCCGGCCCGACGCTGCGTTCGTTGGCTTGTGACATTTAAAACATCACAAATTATGTAATTACGATAAAGAAAAGCCGCATGAACCAGCCGTAGATTGCATAATGGCCAAACGGTCAAACGAGCATTCAGATGCAGATACAAAGCTGAAGATACAAAGCCAGGGATACACATGCAAACGAGCGTCGGGCAGCGTGCGTCTGACCCATCTCCCAGACATATTATATCATCCATAAGAATTAAATAATAGACTGGCTCGCGATGGCGGAGCCAATCACCAAAAGCGAACAACAAAGCAAAACAGAGAGCAGCAAAAAAAAATATCAAAACAAAAAAGAAAAGAAAGCCAGAGTAGAGACAAGCGACGCTTAGATACCTTTCACCTTATTTGCCCTTTTCAAATTTTAAATTAATATTATATAATTATTCTAAATTAATAAGAACGCGTAGTAATATTACTCATACGTATGGGACAAACATACAATTAAATATATATTACTAAACATCTGTATTTATTATCGGATTGAATTAAAACTTTGAGCGTAGGTTAAGAATTAAGCTAGCTGCGTTCTTGCCAAATAAGAATATAATTACTTATAGACTTTTTATAATAATTAAGTTCAAAATGATAAACCCGATTCTTGCAAGTATGATCTATCATCCATTCTACTGCCTGTTGTAAATATTTGCATAAAGCTAATATACCATTTTTAAACCCATTTCAGGTGAATGGCATATCAAATACAAAACAAAAACCAAACGCAACGAAACCCATAAAGGGCAATAAAAAGCGTAATGATAATAAACAAAATATGGCGACTAATTTGAGCGATCGTTCGGACAGCGCATTTAGCTTTTTTAATGATAATGTGCGGCGTGCTGTTGCTAGATAAGCCATCGCGGACATCGTGGCCATCGTGGCCAACGTGGCGTATGCGCGTTATGGATCAATTAAAGGAGAATCGAAATGCGACGAGAACAAGGTTTATTTATAGCTCGAGCTGATGCTCAAGCTGTTTGCTGTTCGCAGATATTGATATAGACAAACATTTGCAGTTGCCAGTTCAAAGCCGGCAACTTGTCTATATAAATCGCAGATATCTGTATATATATATATATATATGACATTCGATTAGTTATAGCTGCGATTCGCTTGGCCTGACAATGTTGACAGAGCAAAGCAAACACACAGCGGACGGACGGACGCATGGACGGGCAGCTGCTGAAGCAATCAAGATGAACCCAGGTAAAGATCTGTGCATATATATGTATACAGTTGACTATATAGACAGAGCTACACACAGATATATGATATACTTAAGTGCAACTGTGGAGTGCAATGATTTGTTAGACGAGCGGACGAGCTACAACAATGATTTGAGCAGAAACTGTGCAGCAGCAGCAGCAGCAGCAAAAGCGAAAAGTTTATGTTTTTTTCGTAAGCAGCAACAACAAGTTTGAGTGGTGCAACAACAACATGAACAACAACAACAACGACAGCTGCCACAAAGGCGACTTGATCAACGGCCGCAGTTGCAGCAGCAGCTGGCAGCTACGTCGCCGTCGACGTCGACGCTAACGTCGACGTCAACGTCGCACAACTTTGAACCGAAGCAAGTTTTACGAGATCTGAGTTTTAATTTATGTGCGCGCGAATCTGAATCTGTGTTGGGTACCTTTAATTTTTCTGTGCCGAGCTTTACGTGGCGCTACAGCAGAAACTATGAGCTACATCAGCAGCTCATAGTTATCTCTGTAAATAAATATTTATAAATTTAATTTATAATAATAATAATGCATAGAAATAAATGCCGATATATAAAAAATATTACACTTTATTACTTTAATCGATTTTTTTTTTATTTTTTATTATTTACTTTCTTTTTGCATTATTTGTATAAAATCCGCAAGTTCATATAGATTAATCTTTAGTTGATCAATTGACTCGCCGCTTGGGCCATTTCATAGGCACAGGCCTATTGGCTGCATCCCTGATCGGATATGGTCTGATATCGGGTTCGTCGTCACAGTAAGCGTTCAGCATAAACAGCAGCAGCACAAACAGTTCAAGTAGTTTCATTTTTGGAATAATTCTGGTGCCAAATTCAAAGACTTTCGCGCAATTCTCGACAGTTTCAACGACACGCCAAAAATAAATGCACAGAGTGGAGTTCGCCTGTTACTTTTAAAGAATTATCAACAAGCCGAACAAAGAGTGTGGAAACTGATAAGAAAAGTAATACGTATAATAAAATAATTATAAAAAAAACAATATATCAATATATATATATGCTATATATATTTTATAGATATATTTATTAATTTGTTCGACTCTTAACATGTTTATTTTGGTACAGTAAAACTTATTATTTTGAACTCTTGCTGTAGTTTTAAATTGAAATTTGCATCGGATATATTTAAAAATATTATTAATATTATTGTTTTTAAATATTTTGAAATATTAAAAAAATTAAAAAATAATTGAAAATATTTTTTGAAATATTAAAAAAATTAAAAAATAATTAAAATCATTTATCAACTCATCGCGTAGCTCATCAGAGCGCTCGACAGACTGCAATCGAGAGCTTTTAAGCTCGCTGTCAAGCTTGACTGCCAGCCGAAACGCACACAGGCAACTGAGTTGAGTACTTATGTGTGAGTGTGTATGTGTGTGTGTGCTGTAGTTTTACTCTTATTTTTATTCGTTTCTCGTTTCTTGTTCGCTTTTTGCCGCCGATCGTGCAGCGCTGTGAGCTGAGCTCGCTGTCTGTGTGTGTGTACGTATGTGTGCCTGTGTGTATCTGTGTGTTCGCTGTGCAGCAGTGTGTGTGGCTCTGCAGTCGACGCTGTCGGACGGAAAAAAGTTTTAAATCTGGTAGAAAAATCTGAAACGAAACGCGTTTGAGGCCTCAGACGGCGAGTGGCAGTCGTACAACAAAGACGTACTCTTTTCGTTTATCATCTGCACCTGAAGCGGAGCCCAGAGAAGTTGGCCAGACCACTTTTTGGTACCAGCCGCAATCGAATACACGCATATAAATTGAACTCCTTTTACTTTTTCAACGTTCGCCGTTCGTCGTTTCTGATCCAACAAAACTACAAAATCTCAATGTAAGTGCTGGCAGAGCGAGCGAGACAGAGCGAGACAGAGAATAAACCAAAAATAAAATACAAGTCTGGCCGAAAAAAGTGAAATTTTTGCAATAAGTTTTTGGAAAGTGTACGGACTAAAAACGAAAAAAAAAAAAAAAAAAAACGCCCAAGTGCAATGCGATTGCAGGCCATTTGCATTCTACAAATACACTCATGGTGCCAACTGTCTCTGTATACTTGTAGTGCTGCTCGTTGCTCATAGATGACCGAGAAGGATAACGTCTCCATGGCTACCGTGCAACTGAAGCCCGACTATGCGGCTAGCGAGGTCTACAGCACGGCCAGCGAGCCGCCACCGGTGAGTAGAGACCAGCCAAAAAGCTGGCACAGTTATTAAGAGTTGCCCTGCTCCTCCTCCTCCCTTCGAGTCGCTCGACTGCGTTTGTCAACGTTGAATGGCGCAACTAATTGCCCCAACGATTTCCATACATGTTCCACTCCCAGTCCGAATACAACTCCAACTGCAACTCTCTGCGAGCCGCAGATCTGCTCGAAATGCCAGGGTCAGTGCAACGGCGCGTATGCGCAATGCGCCTGCTGCAACTGCAACTGCAGCTGCAAACGTGATCATTTTCACCAACTAAGCCGCGTCTCGACTGCATGCATAAGCAATTTGGCTGCGGCTAATTTTAATGCAATTTTTAAATTATTATTTTGATTATATGCGCGCATGCAACGTGCACTGCCTGGCCAATTGTTCCCCCGTTGACATTTCGAAGCAGAGAAATAATCATACAAAAAAAAGAAATAATAAGACAGACGGCAAAAAAAAAACCCCTACTGCCCCCAACTGCGCAATTGTCGGCAAAGTGTGAATAGATTTGTACCCATTTGCGGCTAACCGCGCTGCTCAAACCAGTCAAAGACCGAATTTCGAGTTCTCTCCACTAACACAAGAGTCACGACTCGGCCTCAACTCATAATGATCAAGTCAAACAGCGCAGGCACACACAAATGCCATGCATAGTATTTGTGCGCTATATGACAACATCGAGCTGAAACTGGCGCAATCTGCGAGCTCCCAAGAGAACCTGCACCCGAGAGCCTAAGCCTGCCTTGTGTGGGCGCTGCTGATAAATTTGCATTTGCATTTTGCACTTGCATTTGCATATTTGCCATTTTCCGCATTCGGCCCAAGCAGCAGGCAGCGCGAGCACTGTGCGCACAGTGAAAGCCAGCAGTTATCTAACAGTCTGCGAGGCTGATTGAAGTGACCTTCGACCGCTGAGGCTGCGCTCCTCTTAAAGACTGCATTGAATCGTGAGCTCGATTGAGCTTTGGCTTAGAACTTGCAGCATCAGCAGCAGCAGCAGCAGGCAGACATTCGAATGCCAACGAGTTCGCTGGCCGAAGACCTCTAGCTTTCACTGTAACTCTAGCCTAAGCGTAATCTCTCATGCAACAAACTCATTAACCTTTTGTCTCGTTTTTTTTTTTCCTACTCTCTCGTTTTATGTGTGTGTGTGCGCGTGTGTGTTGTGTGTGTGTGCCTCTGTCCACCTCAACCGCAAAACAATAATTGTTTCTCTTTCGCAACGCACACATACTCACTTACACACACACACACATACACACTCGCCTGCGATTGGTGAATGCAAATCGAAACTGAAATATTGAAAAAACAAAAAAAAAACAAAAACAATATTTTCCAACTTCTCCCCTCGCTCCCCGCACCAAACCAATACACCACGACATCAACAACAACAACCACAACAACAACAACGACAGCTGGGATTTTTTAACTTTAATCATCAGGTTTGTCGCTCAAGTCTTTTGTCTTTTAACTGCACCCAACAACAACTGCACGAAAACTATCGCACACAACTATAATAAAAAACTCATCATCGGGTAACGAGCGACAGCTGTTGCTGTTGTTGTAGTTGTTGCTGTTGCTGTAGCTGTGCCTCACATTCACCAAAAACACTTCACTTTACTCCACGCCACACACTCACACACACACACTCAGCGAAGATGTTGGCAGCGACGTCGACGCCGACTGCGACTGCGACTCACTTTCGCAATTGCATTTGAAAAAATGGGCACAAAACTCACGTAGCAACACCTCGCCAGGCCGACGAAGGTGTAAAATTGCACATTTCGCTGCACACACTCACACACACACACACATATCTCGCACACACTGATGCACCTCCGACTGAAGTTGTCGGAGGCCTCACCCGACTGACTGCACCCACAACAACTTCAGTAGCGCGCCTCGCGCTCTTCTGCCGTCTTTTCACTAGCGCTCACTTTTTGGTCTACCCCTCCTCTCTCGCCACTCCTGCACCCTGCTCTCGCCATTTTCATTTCCTCAATTTTGCGGTATATTTTCTGTTTAGTATTTCCTGTTATGCAAGCGCTGCTGTGGCTGCTGCCGTTACCTCTGTTGCCTTTGTGCATATTACGTATCGAGTATTTAGTTTGTATAGTTTACTCTCTTCCCCTCTTCCTCTTCCTCTTCCTCTGCTCTGCTCTTCTCTGCCTCCTTCATCCATCTCTTTTTTTTTTGGCACAAACTTGCCAATTTTTGCACCTTCAAAGAGATATGCAAATATTTGACAAGCGTTTAACCTTAATGCGCTGTATGATCTAATCCAGTTAGGGTCGCTCATACTGCCAACAGTGTTGCCAATAATTTTGTACATGCAAAAAAAAGCCATAAAAAGCTAAAATGTTACGGTAAAAAAATCTGCAAAAAAGCTGACAATTTACCGAAGAGCTTGTTGCAAGAAAAATATTGTTTATATTGCATTATTTTATGTATGTTACTAAAAACTTTAAATAAATACCAAGTGTACCGGTATGAAGTGAGCTTCAGGATACAAATTTCTCAATAGGGAACATTTGTTGTGATCGAGCCTTTATTTAGTGTTTTATGTTCACAAAAAAACGCTCATTTTATACCGGTACACCTGGTACATCAAGGCATTTTTAAATTCAGTTAAAAACAAAAAATTAATAAATCTTTCGATCATCGATTACTGAGAAGCTCATTGTCTTCTGAGCTCGCTTTGTGCATATAGGTATATATATATATATATATATATATATATATATATATATATATATATATATATATATATCAGATAACTAAGCAGATAGTTTTTACTTGTTCGAGAAAAAAACTAAAAAAATATACTAGCAGAACAAAAAAAAAACCAAAAACTGGTATTAAAAATAAACATTGAGAACTAAAAAACAAGCTTGCAGTTTTTTGTGCAGTCAAACTTAAAAAAAAAGCTAGTTCTAACGTCAAAACAGCTGACTTGGCAACGTTGACTGTTACCATTACAGCTACTGTTACTGCTACTGTTACTGTTAATGTTAATGTTAATACACTTACAGCCACTGTTAGTGCACTCGATTGCTTGCGCAGCATTATGCAACTGCGCTGAGGTCGACTTTCGCTTTTTTCTATCTCCACCTTGCCTCCACCCCCCCGTCCCTTGCCCTGCTCTGTTTCCGAACTCAACTCAACTCAATTTGCACCTTGCACCGCAAATTTCGGAACGTGAGTAGCAACAACAAATTCAAAGACTTGGCGCAAGGTCGACATTGGGTCAGCTTTTACCACAGCTCGCAGAGGTCAGACGCCCAAGAGCACGTAACACTTTCACGGCAAACTATCGTAGTTGAACCTCTAACAATATCTCTATAACTCTAACTGATAAATCTATATCTCCATCTCGATCTTTCCACTCGACAGGCCTACAAGCGCCAGGCGAACTCGGTGAAGATCGCCAAGATCACCGCCTTCACCATCATCGTGTCGTCCTTCATACTGGGCGCCTTCATCCTGGCCTCGTCGTATCTGCAGGCCAAGGCCTCGTGCGATCAGGTGCAGGCGCTCGACTCGGTGCTGGAGAAGGAGCTGATGCTGGAGACGCTGCAGCAGGTGAACAAGGTAAGTCGCGCTTCAATGCATACGATAGTTGCGGAGGGGTAAGAGAGAGAGAGAGAGAGGGCGCGGTTTAAACGCCCAACTCTCGTTGTATCAGCTCGTGTCAGGTTTATAGTCGAAAAAAAAAAAAAAAAAAAAAAATGGTTATATTGTTGGGCAATCTGAACAATAATGGCCCGACGGCAGCTTGTTGCTATTGCCTTTCGCATCGTTCGCTGAACACGAACGAACGAGCATTTTTCAGACCACATTCGAATTATGAAGCTAAATTAATGGTAATTACCGGAAAATGTCGGCACATATAGACGATAGACGATACACGATATATACACTACCTATGTATATATATATATATAGTCTAAAGTATTAGCTGCGTGTTGCTTTTGCTTTTATCGTTCCGCGAATCGTTGCTTTGCTGCACGCACTATTTTAGCTGGAAGACTGTACCTGGGCTGTGTGCGCACACAACTCTGGCAGGCACTGTGCGCCCGCATAATAGTCATAATAGTCTGCCATCCGATAATGTTTACTCTAATGGAAAAAGCCAAGTGAGAAAGCGTTTTACTCGCCTTGTAAAAGAGCCAGCGCCACGCTGACTCAGAGCCGTAAACATTTTGCTGGGCAGTGAAGTTGAGCTTTACTGCTGAGTAATTAGCGAGTTTAGGAAGTTATATCTTACTATAAATAAACACTCTAATTAGTGGGTTTTCTAATAACACGCAGTTTTGGAAGTTGGCAGTGCTGCAGCTCAACTTTCAGAGCTCCACTCGAAACTAACTTTGGCAGGAAGGTTGAGCTTTAGCGCTGAGTCAGGGAGCTAAAAATTTAGCTTTTTTATATTCTTTATGCTATATAAAAAAATCTATATTTTTAATTATACAATGAGAGGCAATTTTAATTTTAAAATTTTTAAGATTGCAGTGCTCAACTCTATTGCAGGCCTATAAATAATATAAATAACTGCAGGCGCGAGTTTCTGCCTCAGCTTAGGCCGGAAAATTGAGCTTTAGCGTCTAGTAAGATACTGAGAGATCTATTATTTTTTTTACAAATACTGAATAGAGTTAATACCATAATTCAAGACACTTTTGGAACTTCATAGAGCTGGCTAAAAAAAAAAAATTTTAAACTCCACAGGCATTAACTGTTGTTTTTTTTGGCTTGAAAATAGCTGCAGGCGTTAGTTTCTGTCGCGACTTTGGCCTGGAAATCGCTGCCGGCAACGGCTGCTGCTGTTTCATTGACCCAGACATAAAACTAACTATGTTGCTAATCAGCTCGATAAGGCCATTAATCAAAGCTGCGCCGATAGCGTCGGGCAAACTGTGCTGTCAGCTGATTGCATGCTCAATCAAAGCGATTGAATGCACAGCTAGCACTGCATTCACACAAGTGTTTACAGTCATATTCACACACATTCACATGCATATTCGCAATCATATTCGTTTAATTCGCATTGTATAAGTGCAAACTCAGGCTGGCGCGTTGCGTTGCGTGCTTCCTTGAGAAATTTCACCGATGTAAGCAAGCAAATGGCCCATTAAGCTGCCTTTGCCAGAGCACAGAGTATAGATATATACTGTATATATGCTATAGACACACACTCTGTATATCTGGCTGCACATAAATCAAATTTAATGGCGTTTCTAAATCGCAAATCACTTGCCGATTTGCATACGCGAATCGCGAATCGCGCGAATGGCGAATTGTGCCGCCTCATCATCAATATTCAATTATCGTTGCGTTTCGTTTCGTGTCAGCAACAACAACGAAAACAATAAAACTAATTAAATGCAGCGGCAATTAAATCTAATGATGATCAACAACTACAGCGGCGCCCCTCGCAGCAGCAGCCGATGCTGCCGCACTGCAATTGGGAGCAGGTTATTCAACCCGCAGCGCAAGAGGCTTATGTAAAATTCAATCAAGCGAAATTCCCATAATTTGACGCTTAAGTGGACATCGAAATGGCAGGGGCAGAGCTGCCAGCTGCCAGTCAGGGGAGTCAGGGGAGTCGGCGTGCTCTGGGAGCTCTGGGGCTTGCGACATAATCAGTGCGCGCGCGCGCGCTGGCAACAATTGCGAATCAAATGGCAGGCGAAGTGAAAGCAGCAGACGGAACACAGCAGCCGGGCGGACAGACGGACAGACAGATGAACGGACGCGGAGCATGTTGCAATGCAGTGTTAAAACCTGCTTCAGGCAGGCAGTGGGGCGTAGGCGCGGAGGCGGCTGCGGGTGCGGGCGCGGCAAATGCCAGAGATCATCAGTTGCAGCAGCTGAAGCTGAAGCTGAAGCCGAAGCTGCAGCCATAATGCATTTGCTGTCACTTTTTGCCGGCTGGCGCCGCTTGGCACCGTCACACAAATAGACAGACGGACAGACAGACAGAGAGACAAGACATACACACATACACAGACTTCTGCAGCGACGTCTTCGGCTGCGTTGACTGTTTGCCATTTAAGGCAAGTTGCGCGCTTGAGTCTTTCGTTTTGGGCACGCAAACAAAAGCCAAAACTTATGGCGCGGCCCAGACGATTATGTAATGACACACACACACACACACATACATGCACATATATAAATTATCTGCTTGTTGTGCAAATTCGCTGAATTATTATGCCTTGCTTTTCTTAAGGAAATTCTGCGTATTCCTCCAGAATTTCAATGCGCTGCGCGCGTCAGTACTAAAAATAGCAGGCAAGTAGTGAATAAGGGAAGCAAACAGAACAGAGAGAAAGAGAGAGAGAGAGAGAGAGAGAGATAAAAATTGCAAACAAAAAAAAAAAATACAACAATTTGTAATCGTTTAATTGTCATCTTAATTCCAATGCGAAATTAATGGCCCGCAAACGTTCTGCGCAGTGTAATTGCTCCGGCGCTGGCCTTGAAACTCGCCAGCAAATTGAGCTGTAAACCGGAGTTGAGTTTAGCAACTGACTAAGTGGACCACAGAAAGCAGTCCGAGAGCGGGGGAGGGGGGGGACTGAAACTGGAACTGGAACTGACTCGATCGACTGATCGTCGTCAAACTGGTCAACTCGCTTTTGGCTTGAGTGAAATTTTTGTTTGATTTCTGAGGAAAAGCAATTATGTGTCACACATTCGCCTGCATGACTCAGTTTCGGTTTCAGTTTCTGTTTTCTGAGATCAAATACTCCAGTGGCAATTCCAAGTCCATTTCGGGCCACTGGGAACTATCGCATAACCAGCGTGCATTGCACTTCGCGCAGCTCGTTAGGCGCTAATGAGGCAGCTGCCACCTTTGACAGAGGGTAACAACAGGCCCAGGGAAAAGCCCCGACTAATTGAAATGCAAGTCATAATAAGCGAGATTAGTTAGGTTCCCCTTCGGACCCTGTGCACCCCGCAAGCCACACTAGTCTCGACTTCCAACACTCACAACTTTGCCAAAACTCAAGCGATTTCCAAGCGGAATGTCATTTTGTCAATGGTTTCGATTCTTTAATAATTCTGCATCATAATTTTATCGATTTAGAAAATTAAATTTTTTTTCAATATTTTGCATAGCTACCCCTATCAAAAATGTTGAAAATTTTAAAAAAAATTAAAATTTATAATTTTGTACTCAAATCGATAAAACTAGTCATAAATATTATAGAAATCAAGTTCCCGACAAATTCTGCTTGAAATTGTAGAAAATAACGAGACTAGACTGCAAGTACATCTGTCCGTATTTTCCACTAAAAAGACCTGAATCTCTCATAACTTTATCAACAAATCAAGAGATTTTCAAGCAGAATATCAATTTATTCATGGTTTTGAGTCTTTACTGATGTTGCTTTAAGACTCTACCGATTAAAAAATCAAGCTCCCGACAAATTCTGCCTGAAATTGTTTAAAACAATGAGACATGACTGCAATTACTTCTGTCCGTATTGTCCTCCAAAGAGACTTCTAAACGTCATAACTTCTTTAAAAATCAAGCGATTTTCATGCGGAATGTCATTTTGTCAATGGCTTCGACTCTTTAATGATACTCCATCATAATTTAATTGATTAAAAAAATTTAAAAAAATTTCATTTTTTTTCAATATTTTGCATACCTACCCCTATCAAAAATTTCAAATTTTTTTTCAAAAAATTTAGATTGCTATTTTTGGTCTAAAATCGATTAAGCTAATAAGAATTTGTATAAAAATCGAGTCTAAAGCAGTTTCCCATCTAAATTGTCGTTAATAACGGAAATTTACGCTGTTTCCGCCCGCAGAATATGCAAATTTACGTCACATGCTGAAGGCCCTCCACAATTCTTGATACACTTTGGCTTCAGCCTCAGTTTAGTTGTCTTGCCAGCAATCTCAACTAGTTTTCCGCCATTATTCTGCCCCGTCCAATTATCCAATAAGTCTTGCTGCAATGTCAAGTCGCATAATGACACAGAACCCAGTGGCAGTCTCAAAAAAAAAAAAAAAAGCAACAACAAAGTCGTCAGCTACCGGATACACAGCGCATTGGCGAGCTCTGGGCAGGTACTCGAGCCGCTACCCCGCCCACCGCCTCCGCCACCGCCTACAGCACCTGCCCCATTATCAATCATCATCATCAGCTGCCGCTGCGTCGCATTGAATTAATGAGATATTTTCGTCTTTTTCGTTTTTTTTCCCCTCTTTTTCGGTTTGTTTTTTACCTCTTTTTTTTTGGTTTTTTCTCTCTGTTTTGTTCAACAAATTATTTAAATTTTGCTTTTGTGTGTGCGTTTTTTTCTCGTTATTCGTTTTCGCTGTGATTTGAAGTATGCTTAGCCGCAATCACAAAGCTCGACTCAAAACACACACACACACACACGCATAGACAGGCAGGCAAGCAGACAGACAGTCGGACAGACAGAGCCGTGCTCTTATGTAATTTGCGCTGAGTTTGTTTTGTTTTGTTGCTGTTTCTGGCTTTTTTTATGGCATTTACTTTTGGTTTCAGTCGCATTTGCCGCTGACGTCGCGTCGCTTTGTATGTAGGTTGGGGTCACATCTTCCGACGACAACGTCGTCTCATTGTTGCGGGCACATAACAATTGCACTCACTGTGCGTTTTGTTTCGCACACTCTGTGCGAGTCTGTTCGTCCGTCTGTCTGCCTGTCTATTATGGCCCGTACGTGTTTGATGGCCCAAACCAATTTAAGTGCCTGCTAAAAAAGCTGACAAAAAAAAACCTAAGCTAACATTTCCTTGTCGCATTGCGTTGGGGCCTTGAAACGCCCAAGATTCCAGAAATACTAGAAACAAGCTTGAAGCTTGCCTTGAAGCTGGCATTTTTGTCAATAGTTTTGCCTTATACTGCAGCTAAGAATATGTATTTTATTATATTATTTATATTATATTATTTATTAATTCTCTGCTAATTTTTTATTTCCCTTCTCTTTCGCATTTCATTTTAGGAACTCCCCCGCGCTGAAGCTCTGCTGGGCAAATCCGAAGCCGGCGAAGACCTGCAGAATCTCGAGCATGAGGAGCCCGCCAGCAAGAAGGACGCCAAGTCCGATGACATCGAGCACGCGGTCAACGATCACGACAACTCCTACTCGGACAGCGACGAGACCGAGGAGATGCAGAAGTTCCCAGGCAAAATGCCGCTCGAGCTGGACTTGAGCGATTTGGCTGCCGCCATTCTGCGCAACAACAAGAAGTAAGGGCTGATCTCCCTGCATAGATAATTACCTATATAAACCTCTACTTCTACCTCTATATTCGTCTAAATTTTTGTAAAAATATCAATACTCATTTTCTATATTAATCCATACATAATATATTTATTCCTATATTTATCCATATTTATCTATTAATATTTTTTGTATCTACATATATCCAACTATATCCCTCTATATCTATTAGTATGTATCCATTGTGTCATAGATATTTAATCCTATATTCATTTATTTCCATTAATGTCCATATATTGATATTGAATCCTATATCTATTTATTTCCATCAATATCCATATACAATCATTTATATTTACCTATATCAGTTTTATATCCATCTATATGTATATATATCCGTTTATATCAATCCATATCCACCTATATCTATTAGTACCTTTCCATAATGTCATAGATATTAAAATCTTTATCTATCTATATATACTTATATCCATCAGTATCCATCTACAATCATCCATATTTATCTATATCGGTTTTATATCCATCTATATCTATCTATTTCCATCCATATCCATCTATATCCATCTACATCTATTATTATATATCTATACCGTCATAGATATATCTATCTATATACATCTAAACCCATCTATAACCATCTATTTCTATCTATACCCATCTATATCCATCTATATTCACCTATATCCATCTATATGAATCTTTACTCATGTACATCCCATGCAAATCAATCTGTAGCTAACCACTAATGTCTTATCGCTTCATTCTTATCGCAGATCCCGCATGAACTGCGTCGTGGAGCGCAAACACGCTGAGGAGTTTGTCGATTCCCCCTCGAAGACGGTGGCGCTGCCCTTCGGCGTCAACCTGACCACTGATCCCAAGAAGGCGCGCATCACCGGCGAACGCATCTCGATCTTCTGCGACGGCGGCGACGACAAGGAGGACAAGGAGGAGAAGGAGGCCAAGCGCCAGCGCGAGGAGGAGGACGACTCTGAGGAAGACGCCGAGCCCATGCGTCCCATGTTCATTCCCTTCCAGCGTGTGCCCATTCCCTTCGGCCGCATTCCCGACCAGATGCCACTGACCCACATGCCGCAGCGCATGATGCCGCCAGCCATGCAGCAGCAGCAGCAACAGCAGCTTCCCCAGCAGGGCTCGATCATCATCCGCCAGCTGCCGCCTCCGTTCCAGCATCTGCCCATGCGCCCACCCATGCCGCCGCAGGTGATGCAGGCTCCGCGCATGGAGGAGCAGCCGCCACAGCCGCAGGTGCAGACCGTGCGCATTCACATGCATCAGCTGCCCTTCCGCCCCATTCACATGGCCGACGATGTGCCCATGCAGATTCCCGCCCAGCAGCAGCAGCAGCAGCAGCGCGAGATGCTGCAACGCGAGATGCCGCCACGCAACATGCCGCAGCGCGAGATGCCGCCACGCGAGATGCTGGCACAGCGTGAGATGCCACAGCGCGAGATGCCCCAGATCCAGATCCAGCACATGCCCCTGGGCATGGCACTGCAGCGCGTGGGCATCACAGCCGACGATCTGCGCAACATTCAGCGCATGGCCGAGGATCGCTTCACCGACGAGCTGCGTCGCCTGACCGCCGAGGAGGTTGCCGACTCCGGCGAGAGCAGCGACAATGCCAACTCCAGCGAGGAGGAGGAACACTCCGAGACGCCCAACCAGGCCGCCGCCGCTGCCGTCGCCTCCTCCTCCTCCTCCTCCGATGAGCAGGCCACCACCAATGCCTCGCAGTCGCAGACCGAAGCCGAGCAGCAGCAGCAACAGCAGCGCGAATCCGAGTCCAGCGATCAGCAGGAGGAGCAGACGCCGCAGCTGCAGATTCAGCGCTTGATACTGCAGCCGCTGCCGGAGCAGCCGCGCGACACCATGACCCCGCCCATGCCCGATCAGCCCGCCCAGATGCCCTTCGGCCGCATGGTCTTCGGCCGCAGTCTGGCACAGCCCGTGCGCATTCCCGTGCCCATGATGCAGCCGGCCGAGGGCGGCGCCGCCTCTGAGGAGTCGCAGCGACCACACTGTGAGTAGAGCAAGCACACCAAGTGCATTGGCCTTACAGCAGCTCTAATCTATATATTCCATCCGTCTATCTCGCCCACAGTCGTGCAGCCTCGCTCCGTTTAAGTAACAACAACACCTCGCCTGTGATTGCTGCTCTGCTCTGCGAATCGAATCGAATCTCGTTGTCGTCATGCTCGTTATTGTCAGATTGTAAATTGTAGTAACTGTAAACGTAACCGTAACCGTAACCGTAACCGTAACTGATAGCCGCAACTCGATTCGAAGGAAAACAGAAAATAGTATGGAACAAAATCTGAGAACTTTACCGTTTGCGTATTGAAAGAAACACCAGCCCCAGCTGTAGCAGCCCCCAAAACGCCAAAAAAAAAATGCTAAGAAATTTTTAGTTTTGGACAACCCCCCACCCCTTCACTCTTCTATATATATATATCTCTCACTATATATCGTATATGTGTATTTGTATATTTTCGTATAAACATTGTACAATAATTAATATTTACATCCGCGTGTCTATAACACTCCAATCGGTCGCGTTGAGAAGCAAAAAAAAAAGAAATAAAAAACAAAAAAAATGATTTTTGTGTGAAAAGAATCGAAATCGAAAAATCGTGAATCTATAACATATACTTCTATATTGAATTTCGTCTACAGTTTCGATGTGTTGTTGTGTCAATGTCTCTCTGTGTTTTTCGCCCTTCTTCACAAACAAACAAAAATAAATCCGATCAAATTTGTACATAAATTATTGTATTGTATTTTATTTTTAATGCTTTCTAGTAGTTCGTAGTAAGTTAAAGACAATGAAACGAGAGAATCAAAACAAAAAAAAGGAAACTAAGCAAAAAACCAAACGAATTGTACATTTTTTATATACATACAACATTTTGAAGCGAATAAAATTGTGGATAATTGGAAAACAAAGTCGAAGAAGTCACTGAGTGTACGCTACGGGGAAATAAGGGGAAGTAGCACAAAGCAGCCAGAGGTGGAAACAGATAAAGATATATAGAGAAATAAAATTTTATAATATCTGAAAAATTGCGAAAATAAAGCAGAAATTTATATTTAGGTCGAAATTGATGAAGCTTTAAATTTAAAAGGATCAATAATATAATATAATATTGGGAAAATAGTTAAAAAGCAGCATATACATTTTCCAACAATGGAGGCTAAAATGTAACATTTTCTAGCATTTTTCAAGCTTAAAAATAAAATTGTTGGAAATTGCGAAAATAGTAAAAGTAAAGTTCATTTTCGCCCAAGGTAGAAACTAATATAGATAAATTTATTATATTATATTAGGAAAATAGGGATAAAGTGGCACAAAGTGGAGGTTAAATTTAAAATTGTCTAGACTTTTATAAAACTTAAAAATTAAAATGTTGAGTATTGCAAAAATAGGAAAAGTGGCACAAAATATTCGCCTGAGGTAGAAAAAGATACTAGGAAAATTAGGAAAATTGTATAAGCGCAGCACAAATTTTCCAGCAATGTAGGCTGAAATTTAACATTCCCTAGAATTTTGTCAAGCAGTTAAGTAGTCTGAGGTAGAAATATATATATATAGTAAATAATAGATAAGTATTGAAAGTCATCAATGTTTAATGCAATCCGAAAAATAGAGTATATGGCATAGAGTAATTTTTTCCCAGAGTTAAAACTATAATTGGAGGAAGGCAGAACAAAGATTTCAGCTCAGATAAAAATGCATAAATTAAACAAAAATATTTGTGCCTTAAAAATTAAAGTTTCAGCTCATATAAAAATGCTTAAATTAAAAAAAATATTTGTGCCTTATGAATCAAAGTTTCGAATTAGAAAAAATGCATAAATTAAAAAAAAAAAATACTTGTGCCTTAAAAATCAAAGTTTCAGTGTTTTCAGTGCTAGAAAAAGAGATGAATCTGCAGTCGAGTTTTGAATTCGCTATTATGGAAACCGAGTTTTATAACATCCAAAGTTCTCAGACAGCTGACTAATGTTATATATATTTTTAAGCTGTTAAAGAACCCAATTTTCTTGATCCAAGAACATCGCAATCAGGTAGAGTTATCGGATGTATTTTCTTAATACAATCTATAGTAACATTCCATAACTTTCTTTTATGGACATTAAGAAAGCAACAAAATATTATAATATCAGTAAACTGATTAGAGATATATCAGTAGTCCACCATTTCTAATCTAGTATATCATACATATAGCAGTTGAAACGACTTCAGTAAATTGAATTGATTTATTTCATTTATACTTTTTTCTAAACATTTTCGTTTCGTTCAGCAGTTTTCGAAATCGGCTCGAAACTCTGTGGCGTCTTAAAGTAAATCTCGCGTCTTTTGATTAATTATTTCCATTTTTACATTAGTATCAATGTATCAATGTGTGTGTGCGTTTGTGTGTAGACAGTTAGCTATATGCTATATATGTATGTACAATTTGCTTGTGCAGACGACAGGGAAACAACCGATATCAGCGTTCGTTTTAGTTTTAGTTAGTTTCGTTTACAATTAGTTGAATTAAATAACGTATGACTAATTATAATGCTCGATTGCTGCTTGCATTGACAGTGTGTGTGTGTGTGTGTGTGTGTAGATGTGTAGGCCTCTGCGCGGATTACCAAAGATTTATACAATACAGTTTGCGGCCTAAGTCTAGGAGTTTGAATACAGGTCAGTAGAAGGGCGGGAACTGCGTAAATAATTGCACTAAACTATAAAGTAAAATACACTGCAGCAAATCAGTAGTGCAAACGATCGCGTTTTCTCTTTTTTTTTTTTTTTTTTTTGGCTCCTTTGGGGTATGTGCAGTAACAGTTGCTGTTCTCGGACTCGCCCACTGACCTCGTCGTGCCACGCCTCTCGTTGACTCACTCACTTTTATCACTGATTGTTTGTTGTGCTTGCTGTTATTGTTTTTTTTTGTTTTATTTGTTTTTTTGTTTTGATTACTTTACGCCGGCGCGTACTACTCTACACTCCTGACTATTTGCTAGTGCACACTTCTTTGGGCTGGGGCCAACTGCGACTGCAGCTGGGCAGCGCGTCTAGCCGTTCTCGCAGTGATGCTCCTCGCAGCTGCCCCAGAAGATGCAGTTGCCGACGCCGCTGTAGCAGAACAGCGAGACGGCGGTGAGGAAGACCAGGCTGCAGATGGTGCAGGGCTTGCGCTCCAGAAAGAATCCAATCACGTAGAGCACTATGAACATGACGTGCGTCTCCATTAGCGCCGGATTCGTGGGCTTCGGTATCAGCAGCACGGGCAGTAAACATTGCAGGCAATACATGATGATCAAAGTGTTGAGGCGCAGGCCTGCCTTCCCTCCGCCCGCTCTCCCTCCTGCTCCTGCTCCTACTCCTGCTCTGTTGACGTGTCGCTCGCAGTTCCAGTTGCTTGTCTCGCTGCTGCTGCTGCTGCTCCACTAAAGATGCTGTTGTTGCTGCTGCTGCTGCTGCAAGTAGTGGAACACACTTTATATGGCTGTAATCGCTTCGTTGTCCTGGCCTGAGCCCAAGCGAGCGAGACGTCAGCAATATTTGTTGTTGTTGCCGTCTCGACACTGTGCTCTGTCCGTGTCGTCGTTGTTGTTGTTGTTGTTGTTGCTGCCCGTTGCCATTGACACTTACCTGCCTCAAGTCCGGCTGCTCGTTGCTAATTTAAGCCTCAGTTTGCTGTGCGTCTCGATGTTATCACACATTGCTCATGGTGATTAAATAAATTTCTTAAATCATTTAATGGCACATCTGTGTGTTTGTGCAGCTATCGATAACAAAACACGCAAGTAAGCATCGATAAGTGTGCCGAGCAGCGCTGTTAGCTAACAGCGTCGCCAGATTTGAACGCTGTTAAGCGAACTCCCTGCACTGTTAACGCGATGCGCTGAATTCAGTCATGCTTAGTATGCATTTCTTAACAACAGCTATCGATAACAACTTTAACAACGAATTCTGCTGTTAGCCAGTATGACCGCCAGATTTGAAGGCTGTAAGCGAACTCCCTGCACTGTTAACGCGATGAGCTTGATTAATTCAGTTATGCTTAGTATGCAGCTGCCTGTTAGCTTGCTATGTTATCACATACATTTAATAGTGCAGCTATCGATAACGCCTCTAACATCGAATGCTGCTGTTAGCCAACATGGGCGCCAAATTCAAACGCTGCTAAATGCTATAAGCTTGAGTAATCAGTTAAATTTGGTAAAATAGTGCGAAGTTTATTTGTTTAACGGAAGACACGCATTGTACGTTCAGCTTAACTTGATATGACTAAGTATGGTACATAAATACATATGCTTGTTGAATATATGGCAGCAACACGAATATAAAACCAACTGCTCCTGCTCCCTCCTACTCCTCCTCCTCCTAAGCATTCCAATAGAGCGTGTTCTGGTAGAGCGCCGGCTCGGTGGCAATGGGCAGCAGATAGATCCAGCCGGCCAGGCCCACAATGTAGAGCAGAATGGCGAGCAGACGCCGCCACAGACTCTGCTGGAAGAGATCCTGCACATCGGGCAGGCCCATGTGATTGCACAGCGCGTGCGCCAACAGCGGCGCGATCAGGTGTCCCGTGCGGGCGAACAGATACGCCGAGTAGAAGCCAAAGAGCGTGGTGTACGTGAACTGAAAGAGGCCAATGAGCAGCGCCGTGCTGAGCTCCACGCCCAGGCTCAGCCGCTCGGCAATGTGATGCAGGTGCGCGACCCCGAAGAAGAGCGGCGTTATAAACACTGCGGTGAGGGGGGGAAAGCTCTGCAGGATCAGGGGCATCATGCAGGCGCGGAAGACGAACTCCTCGCTCAGCGGCGCCATCACATGGTTGCGTATCCAGATGATGTTGCTCAGCGAGCCGCGCCAATAGTCCAGCTCTGCAAGAGACAATACACAGACTGTATATCGATATTGTTATCGATAGTGCGCGCTGTGGCGACAAACCAAAGTACGAGCGGAACGACTCGTTCTGCAGGTTCACATAGATGGGCCCCAGGTAGAGCAGCGCCGTCAGCGCGTAGGGTATCACAGCAGCCTGCCACAGTCCCGGCAGCCGGAAACCGAGCAGCTTGGCGAAAGGCTCGCGCTGCAGCAGCTCCGGCGAGGAGAAGCCATAGACAAAGACCGGCGCCAGCAGCATGACACACGAGACGCTGGCGAAGCGCCGCTTGATCGTCGTCGGGTGATCCCGATTGTACTTCGTGCTCCACACGTAGAGGCTGCCCACGTAGATGACGGCCAGCACGAAGCTGCAGCTCACCGACGTGACGACGGCTATTTGAGGCAGTGCCTCCACTGCCGCCGGCGTCCCTTGTGTCGTACTCTCAGCTGTCATTACACTCGCGTTGAACATTTAAAAAGTTAAAGGCTTTACAAAATTTGCATTTTGCTCGATACACAAGCAAAAACAGCTGCTGCTGCTACTGGATACCGCACACATACACAGACAAAGCACAAGAAGCAATGCTATCGATGTTGTCTGTTTAACAGCGCAGGCATCGATGCTGCTTATCGATATTTTTAAGTACTCAACGCAGTGCTGCCAACTTGCTTCTTTTTTTTAAGTGGGAAAACTGGAAACTAAGATTTACATTTCCGAAAAGCCGTTAATTTTAAACAAATTATTGTCAAGTTTCTTATTAAACATACTATATTTATTTTTAGAAAATTATTATTGAGTTTCTTGTTATTTTCTTTACTTTATTTACCCCTATAATTAGCTTTATTTCGTAGTTTGAGCAGTGTGAAAAGAAACGTTGACATCTACAGAAATCTGCCATTAGAGTCTTTATATTTAACAATTTTAACTCAACTTTGTACACTTATTGAATGAACAGGAAATATCTGCTGCCACTGTAACGTCTATCGCTTTCGACTGCTGAACGCCAACTGAGGCGAGCTTCGTAGTGCCTGGCTTGATAAATGCAGCTGCTGGGAGAGCAACAGCGAGAGCGCAAAAGGGAGTTTGGCGCTCTCGATCGCGCAAGCCTTTGCATGTAGTGGTGAGCTCGCTAAGCCGATGGCATTAGTAAAGAGCGACCGCAGTGTAGCGCTCTAAGCATAGAAAGAGAGAGAGAGAGAGAGAGAAAGTAAATTGCCTGCCAAGAGCAAATGAGCACATAAAGCCGACTGCATTATAATAGAGAGAGAGAGAGACTTGAGAGAGACTTTGGCAGCAATGTATTTGTGAGGGGAGCGTCTTCGGTGAGTACTCTTCACTAATTTAGGAGAACATTGATGTGAGTGAGCAGGACAAGAACAGTGAGCGTCGCTCTGCCACAGAGATGCTTCTCTCACTAAATAAACTTAAAGAATTTTTGAAATATATTAAGAAATGATAGATATTGATTGCAAAGTTTTTAAATATTGGTAGAAACGATGTCTAAAATATTCGAAAAATGTTTATTAACAATCCTTTCTTCTTTTTCTGCGCCAAATTATTAAATTAAATGCTTTTAAACCGCCATGAACGCTGTTATGTTGTTTCTCCACTTTCTCCACACACTGTCACTTTCAAAGTAAATATCGACAGTTAATATCTGCTAACTAAGGCTCTCCAACGCATTATTGCGCAGCTGTTAACGCATCTATGAGCACTGCAAGGCATTCAACAGCTGTTAACGCACTTTTGTGCGCAGTATTGCGCTTGCAAACGCGCTGTTAACGCACTTATGCAAGCTGTTTACGCAGTTTTGCTCTCTTTACATATGCCTGTTAGCGCATTTTTGCGCACTGCCAACGCACTGTTGCGCTCCGTTTGCTCCCACTGCGCTCAGTCAGTGAGTAGACTGTTGAACACCAACGGCGGCGGCGGCGGCAGCGTTTATTGTTGTTGCTGTTATTTAAATTAAACTACATTTAAAACAACTAAATTTAGTTCGCCGCAGTTCAGTTGCGTTTCCAAAGTGCAAGATGTCGTTGTTGATGAGAAGCGCCGCTGCAGCACGTCAGCTCATTCATAAGGTTTCCATCACTAACACCAATACCATCAAGACTCGATAACATATGTTAACCCGCGCGGCTGACCTTTGTCTCAAACTTCGTTCTCTTTGTTTTTATCTCTCGTTGTGCACAGGCGGCGGCACTGCAGCAGCAGCAGCAGGTGCGCCACTTGAATCTGCTGGAGTTCCAGTCCAAGGATCTGCTGCAGAAATACGGCGTGGCCATCCAACAGTTCAAGGTCTTGGACAACTCCAATGGCGACGCGCAAGTGGTCCAACAGTTCGGTAATAGAACCAGTTTCCGCTCTTTATATAATCTATATGTATTGCTGGGAATTAACAACGCTAATTGACACAGATTGCCCCGAGTATGTGGTGAAGGCGCAGATCTTGGCCGGCGGGCGCGGCAAGGGTACCTTCGACAATGGCTTCAAGGGAGGCGTGCACATAACCTCAAAGTGAGTGGCCATCTTGGGCTGTGATAACAGCACTGTTATCTGCTATCTGTTATCAGTGCCGAAATTAAGCATAACAATAACAATAATAATAATCATAATAATAACACGCGCCATTATCGCAAATACAATTTCGCAGCAAGAGCGAGGTGCTGGCACTGAGCAAACAGATGATTGGCAATCGCCTGATTACCAAGCAGACGCCCAAGTCGGGCATCCTGGTCAACAAGGTGATGGTGGCGCGCAGCGTGAATATCACAAGGGAGACGTATCTCTGCATACTGCTCGATCGCGAGCACAATGGGCCCGTGCTGATTGCCTCGCCCGCCGGCGGCATGGACATCGAGGCGGTGGCCGAGCAGACGCCCGAGCAGATCAAGACGGTGCCCCTGGACATTGGCAAGCCCATACCGCAGGCGGTGCTCGACGATGTGGCCAGGTTCCTGCAGTTCAAGGGCGACGGCGTCAAGCGCTGCGGCGACGAGATCCAGAAGCTGTACACACTCTTCAAGGCCGTCGACGCCGTGCAGATCGAGATCAATCCGCTGGCGGAGACCGACAACGGCGAGGTCATCTCGGTGGACGCCAAGCTGAACTTCGACGACAATGCGCAGTTCAGGCAGCAGGACATCTTTGCCCTGGACATCAGCGAGGAGGAGTCCGATCCGCGCGAAGTGGAGGCCTCCAAGTACAATCTCAACTATGTCGCCATGGACGGCAACATCGGTTGCCTGGTGAACGGCGCCGGCCTGGCCATGGCCACCATGGACATCATCAAGCTGAACGGCGGCGAGCCCGCCAACTTTCTGGATGTCGGCGGCGGCGTCAAGGAGGATCAGGTGGCCAAGGCCTTTGAAATACTCACATCCGATCCGAAGGTCAAGGGCATCCTGGTCAATGTCTTTGGCGGCATTGTGAACTGCGCCACGATTGCCAATGGCATTGTGGCCGCCTCCAAGAAACTGAAGCTCAACGTGCCGCTGGTGGTGCGCCTGGAGGGCACCAATGTGACCAAGGCACGCGAGATCCTCAAGAACTCCGGCCTGCCCATTCAGACGGCCAGCGATCTGGACGATGCCGCGCAGAAGGCGGTCGCCGCGCTCTAAGCCGCACAATATCATTGACGACGACGCACAGTGTTAGGCATTTAGAAGAGAACAAAGCATTGTTTTTACGTATAGACGGGCAGCAACCCATATTTTAAGAGCTTTATCAAAATATATATTATATTTTACCAACAAAGTGAGTTTCAAACGCACTAACAGCGCGCACCAGCGGCCGCTGTTAACTAACAGCAATGACAGTTCGATAACAGCAGCAGCAGCAGCAGTTCGATAAGCGACTAACTAACAGTAGCAGCAGCAGTGGCAGTTCGATAACAGCAGCAGCGGCAGCAGTTCGATAAGCGAACCGGTTCGGTTCAAGCGCTCAGACGCTCGACTCATCCGCGCTTTGCCATCTCTAAGCAGTCCACACCCTAAGCCCAAACAACAAACTAATTTATTAAATTTGTGTGTGGCAAAAACATTGACGATTCGCGTACAAAGCATGCAAAAGTCTGCACATTTTGCACGCGAAGATTCCCAGGAGCATCTGCCCAGTCCACACAACACCATCAGCATGAAGCGTCGCACTCTGGCAGGCAGCTGCGGCGTTGGCGTCTTCATCTTTGCGTTCGCCTTCATCGCCATCGCGTTCGCAACGCCCAGTTGGCTGGTCAGCGATTATCGCATCACGGGCGCCAAGCTGGACAGGCTGGGCCTGTGGGTGCACTGCTTCCGCTCGCTGCCCGACGTCAACGACGATAGCCAGCGGCGCTTCTTCGTGGGCTGCCGCTGGGTCTACGATCCCTTCACCAAGGGCTACGATGAGATACGAGGATTCCTGCTGCCCGCGTTCATGATCACCACGCAGTTCTTCTACACGCTCGCCTTCATCGGCATGCTGGCCAGCGCCATTGGTGTGCTGGTGTTCTTCCTCTGCGCCGGACCCGATCAGCGGCACTTCATCAATCTCATACGCGGCGTGGGCTACGTGCTGCTCGGCGCTGGCGTCAGTGCGGCCATTGCGGTGATTGTCTTTGCCATCTTCGGCAATCGCAACGGCTGGATGCCGGAGCATGCCAACAACTGGTTCGGCTGGTCCTTTGTGCTCGCCTGTGTGGGCACTGTGCTGACGCTGGTGGCGGCCACGTTGTTCCTCACCGAGGCGCATGTGCAGCACCGCAAGCGCATACAGTTCAAGGAGTCCCAGACGCGCTTCGAGCTGGTGCGCGGGTAGTCCGCATCCACGCTGTGACAATAGCTTGGGTGAGTATGCAGTGTATGCAATTGGGAGCGGAGTAACCTTCAAGCTATGCTTATTTTCTTGCAGCACAACAACAACAACAACAAAAGAACACACAACAACAACAACAACAACAACATTCCGTCCCCACGACGCTTCGAGGCAGAATTCTCAGCATACAACAAAATGTAGTATAAGAGCCGCTAGCAGGAAGGTTTATGCAATTATCCACCACACACACACGCACACATAGACAAAGAGACTTTCAGTTGGTACTTATGCATCATTCAAGCACTCAATCAATCAATCAATCATGTGCTAACGAAGACTGATGGAATCTGCAATGCTTCTGCTTGACTCGCGCTCAATTGCATTATTATTTTGCATATCAAATTGCGCTCAATTAACGCACACAACAAACACACACACACACAGTTATAGCCGACAACCCCTTCCCTCTCTCCCCCCTCCACCACTCACGCGCCTAGCAGTAGTTACACTCGTGCCTTAATTATACAACGCTAGCTATAGCTATATCCGTAGTGCCTTAAAGACAATTGTATTCAGTTAGTTAGAGAGAGAGAGAGAGAGAGAGAGAGCTAGCGAGAGAGAGAGAGCGAGCGAGCGCGACAAACCATTGGATTGCATAAACTTCTACTACTCTAGTGCCTAGTTAAGATCTTTGTATACCCTAAACCGTACCGTCCACAACTACTTTAAGACATTCCATCTAATCGTTGACCTGCCCCGTTTACACTGTCCTACGAAATTGTTGTCAACTGTTTTACACACATCATCGAACACAACAAAATATCTTAAACTTAAACTTAAACTTTACAAAGAATATTTACACACATTTCTATATGCAGTTTTTACGTGTTTTTTTTTAACGTATTTTGTACAAACGACTTTTTAGCTAAAGCGACGAATAATAAACATTTTTACTATATACAAGACCAACTCTATATATTTATGTATATATATATGTATGTATTTATTTATATATGCATGTCTGCGCAGCGAGTTCAAGGCGCCTAGAGGCTGGGCCCCATAACAATGCCTGCAAAAATGTATCTCATAGTTAGACGGCGCTGCGGATTCGGTTTGGTAATGCGCATTGTAGTTGCAACTGTAGCAACAGTTGTTGCTGTTGCTGTTGCAGTTGCATTTTTTTTTTTTTTTTTTTTTTTTTTTTTGCTAGATTTTAGCTCTGTTTTCCGCTTAATTAGCCGACTTGTTTGGCATTCTACGTAGTGTTGACCCGCAGCTGAAAGTGTTTTTAAATTGATAAAAACGTTAACTGCTTTTGGCCAGCATTCGTCACAGCCAAGACTTGGAAACCAATTTGGCCAACTGCCCCCACGCAACCAAACACGACGCGACGCGTGAGGACGTGTCGAAAGGCCAATGAAGATATCGAAGCGTGAAAGATCAGCGCCATATCTGCATGAATAGCTGGACGATTGATGGACGCAGGGAGGGAATGGCTCCGTGCTGTACGTAAATGAAGCGAATTCGCCACAGATCTGATTAGCACTTGTCCAACCGGATACACAACTGACTCACTGCATCTGCCTATGAAAATATCTATATAATAATAAAATCACTTAGATATAAAAAAATATATGTATAGATATATAGAGAGATAGAGGGAGACACAAGATCGGCCTTGATGCTAAGCGCGAATTTGTTTACGGCAAATTTATGATGGCACTCCAAATAGGAATCTGCGAGGTGACCTCACGCCGAGGAATGCGCAAATGCCGTTAGCTGAGCGGCGCGACCAAATCGGCTTAGTTATTAAAACTACAAGTGCAAACGGAATCGCGAGTTGCGGATTGCGGATTTTGGGTATTAATAAAGAGCTGCTGTGGGAACTGCCCCGAGTGTCGAGTGGCGAGTGCAGCGTACCGCAAAACTGTCAGAACTGATCGAAATAATTATTTAATTAGTTTTATTACATTCGCTGACTTGAGATTAGCTTTATAACATTTGTATTTATTTGTACTTAGGGGCAGGGTATATTTATTTTTGCCTGCACAGGTATAACTAGAAATATTATTTTATTTTTTATTATATTAAGTAAAAATCTTATTTTTTATGTTATATTTTATAAAATGCGAAATAATTATTTAATTAGTTTTATCACATTCGCTGACTTGAGATTAGCTTTATAACATTTGCGTACTCTTTGGCAGAGTATAATTATTGTTGCCTGCACTATAATATAAAGTATAAACAGAAAAATTATTTTATTATTTATTATTGGAAGTATAAGTATTATTTCTTGTATACATTATTGCAAGTTTCCACAAATTATTTCACTACAGTTGAATTATAACTTGTTGCTTACATTTTATTTAAATATGAGCAAAATCCGGCTACTAACATTAAATTCAAGTAAAGCATACATTTTTGTAGGAAAATAAAATATAAAATATATATATATATCACACCCAAAAAAATTAAGAAAATATTTAAATAAACTATTAAAATTTCATTAAAAGCTAACTGCTATATCCTGCGAAAAATCGTTTAAAATTTAACAATTTTTTAATAAATAATATAAAAAAATGCTATAACTTAATTTAAAAATGTCTTCACTATGCTATAAGTATCCGCTCAGATTATAGAATATATTCTATGTCATCCATTGTCTATAATCTTTTGCTTTTGGCCAGGGTATGCAACCTACGTGGCTTACTAATTTCGCCTTACTTAATTTACTACTAATATAATAAGCTTAATAACAACTTTTTTCTCTAAATCCGACACTATCTATCTATCTATATACGGCATACGGAAGATCTAGCGATTGTGCGAAATAGAAATAAAAGTTGAATTTATCTCGATGCAGGGGCAAATAAATAAAAATTAATAAGCCGCGAGTTTCGACTCACGACGACGAATACAAATAAATTCTTTGTTAATTTGTAGCCAAGTTTGCAGCAGTTTTCGAGCTTTTTAAACAAATTTCGTTTTCATTTGCATAAAATGTGGCTGCTGTCGAGAACTTGACTAAAGGACAGACGGACAGTCGGACCGCTGGACAGCCGGACTGTTTGCCTGTCACAGAATTAATTTCCAAGCGAAGCTTCATTAACAAAGGCTGGCGCGGACCTGTTCCGCAGCGAGATTAATTACCAGACTTTTCGATAGATTTTCAATCAACTACTATTTTTTTTTTCTTTTTTTTTTGTCGGTGCTCTTCTCGCTCTGCAGAGTGAATGAACGCATCGAAACCAAGAGTTTCGTTTCGTTTCGTTTCGAGAAACCGAGAGTGCGTCTTCGATTACGCAAATAACTTTAAATAAACACATTAGATTGATTATAGTTTCTGTTGTCGTTTGAGGCACGCAAACTTTCGTTTTGTTTTTGCCCTCTTTGACCATCTTTAAATATTTATTGCCGTCAAAGCAGAGCTGTGGGCAAGGTCGTCGCCTGATCCGTCTTCAAACTCAATCGACATTCAAATAGAACACTCACTCGAGTCACACACACATACAAATACAGTTGGACTTAGCCGTTGTCGTCAAAAAACCCGCCGTCTAGTTTATTGCATTCCGATTAAGTGGTTTCCTTTTATGACTTTAGAATAAATTCGAACGCTTGACCTTGAGTTTGAACAGGAGCATATAGCCCGTGCCTCGACCATATACATACTTGGTATATCTGGTAGGCATGCTGTTTGCTCCATTTGCATATCTCGTCGTGCTACCACAAACTTATCTAAAATGGAGCAGGAGCCAGATTCTGCGGGCCTGCGATTAGCATACGAGACGAGCTTGTGCTATCTTTGAATTTCTTATGACTACTTAATGATCAATCTGATGTTTATTTAATCCCAGGCCCATCAACTGCTTTCCAAAAACTACAAAAATGGCAACGAGCGAAAACTCATTTTCATAAATCTGTTGACGCAAAACGAGTTGACCAAAGTTCCTGAAGAACTGGAAACTGGAAATGCCATTAGGCCTCGACGTCAGAACATTTCAGTAAGAGTCTAGAAATTCTGACAGAATTTTTGGCTTTTGTAAAGTACTATTTAAATGGTAATAAAATTAGGATCAATTCTAGGATATATGGGAATAATTATATAGAAATGGAAATTATTATTATTATAAATTATTAAATCTGACGTATTTTTTTTAATAAAAGTCAAGAAATTCCTACAGAATTTTTGGCTATTGAAAGTGCTTAAAACTATTTAAATAGAGCTTAAAATGAGTTTCGTTTTGTAGTTAAACTTTGTACGGAGATTAATTTTATGCTGTATAGAAAGAATTAGATAAAAATGGAAATTATATAAGGCCTTAACGTCAGATTTTTTTAATAAAAGTCAAGAAATTCTGACAGAATTTTTAGCTACTTTTTGCAGTAAAATTTCGAATAGAGCTTAATAAAATATATATTAATTTATAGTGATCAATTAGAAATGTAAACTCACTTTGTTGGGATCGTTTTTGCAGCCATGACGCCAGCTGAAAGTATAATGTAAAATTTTAGTTTAATTTCGTGTCAACGACATTTCATAAAGCAAGAACACAAAACAAAAGATCGGCGGCCAGAAATGTCGTAATATCTCGGCCAGTTCCTTGAACTTGAACGCAGTACCCGCAGCAGCAGATCATAGACATATAGCTCTGGGCTCAGCTAGTTCAGCTATGGCCTATTATGAATATTTAGCCAATGCTTAGACAATGAGGAGTGGACAGAACCTGCGCGAGCTACAGATATTATCATTTAAATGCTTTTCGCCGAACAAGTCGGCTATCGGCAGCCGAGAGCCGGACAGACAGGCTGGGGACAGGGTACATAAAAATAGTGTTGATCAGATAAAAGCGCTAACTTATATGAATTTTATGTAAAACCATATTTTTAGGATGGGCAGGCTGGTTCCTTCTGCTTCGCCCATGTGCCCATGAAATTCGCTAAATTATGAAAGTAAAATGCGTCAGGCCGCAGAAGAACTTGCTGAATTCGCAATCATATTGTGATATTTTTATAATATATTTAGATTTGAGTTTTATTTATGCGCACACGTCGCCTTCTAGTGGACCAATAAAACAAGCTACCAATTTGGCATTCACAAAATATGCTGAACTCTACATTTTGGAGCTGGAGCTGTAGTTCTCGGTCTCGGTCTCGGTCTCGTTTGACCAGACCGGCACAGAGCTGGCCCGGGCCGGCCCCAGACCCGATTTGGGGCGGATCTTTTACGAGCTGTTGCTTTTAATTGAATTTCATTTGCTAATGCACCCTAAAGCACACACAAGACACAATGCTCGAAATGGCTAAAAGCAAACTAATTGAATTATTTGCATGCAAATTTTTTGGCTTGCGAACAGATCGTAAAAACGTTTGAGCGCGCTGAGAACCATTCGGCCGCCCAGTCGCCCACATACACAGACAGACAGACAGACAGGCAGACAGACAGACAAGCCTTAATGTATCATTAATATCAAATGTGACACCTGAGCTGCGCATTTATCACAATCTCCTGCTGTCGCAATCGCCTGCTTAAATGTTATTTAATTTAGTTTCAGTTTGAGTCTTAGTTTGTGTTTCAGTTTTAGTTTCAGTCTCAGTTTTGGGTTAGTTCAAATTGATGTTCGTTTTTATTTGTGCGACGCTTCAATGCCACCGGTCTTATTTAGTCTGCTGCTTCTTCTCCGTATTAACGTTGTTTTTGCTCTCCATATATTTGTATTTCCTGAAATGTGGACAAACTAACGCATTATATAAAGATAAATCAATAGGCTGGCAGTGGATTGCGGCACCCAAAAGCCTTTTCGGAAGCAAAATTTGAAAGTATTTTCGGTTCAGTTGAGTCGAGCATGTCTTTAAGAGCAAATGCGATGACATATTAGGCTAAATGATATATTAGCACATACAGAAGTTGTACTAATTAAGACTTTATTGTAGTCAGAAATCAATCCTTAAATAGCTTAGCTTATCTACAGCTAAAATATGCTCCCAGTATAATTTTTTCTCATCCCTAGCATAGCTCTACTCTGTAGTATTATATTATCTATATAGTTTATGGCATCGTATACTCCCTATCACTATTGCGGCGCCACCTGCGTAGCCTCTACGCATAATTCGACTCTAAAAACCAGGCAAATGCTGCATATTATGCTAATAGTTCATATATCATTTTAATACCCCGATCTGCAGTTCCCAATTAATCACAGACGGATTTCACATTCCACAGCAAGTCTTGGCCGCATTCGTTATGAGAAACTTCGGAGTTCGTACTACTAATTGAATTCAATGTGCTAAATAAATTAGCGGGAAACCAGCTGATAAGCCGCAGCCGCAGCCGCAGGCGCCTTATCAACGCCATCTCAGACGGAAGTTGTATGCAGGTTTTTGTTTTTGTTTTTGTATTTATTTTTTTTCGCAAACCAGCCGCGTGACCTTTACCCACGCCCCAAAAGAAACACGATGTCTTCAGGCAGATATAGCTGCTATTATGAATGGCCAAATATGAGTAGTAGTAGCCTTCTGAAGAACGCTTTGAGCACTGCTATCGATTGACTTGTGATTGATGGCCGAAAGGGCGTTGAGAATATGTTTGCAGTTTGTTCGTGTTTCGTGTTCGTGTTCGTGTTCTTCTCGAGGAGCCTTCGCCTCACATATGCAATTCTCGCGGTATTTTCTGGTATTTCCTCTTGTCTTACAACACTGTGAACATAATCGTATTCATGCTTTTGGTTCGTAAAGCGGGCGTTTTATATGCAAAGTATTTGTGTTTATGTATCGTATCTAATGGGTATTTGTATTTGTCGGCCCAAACAAGTTGTTCCTCTGCCGCTGATATCATTGATAAGATACTGTCAGTTTGACAGCTCTGTCATTTGTCCGGGCATTATTTTAATTTTAATTGGCCGTCGCGCAGCGTGACAGACACGTCGTCATATTATATAGTTGGTTATTCCACCTTATAGTGTCTTCTTCGTGGCGTTTCTCACGAAGCTGCTGGCATTGTTGGTGTAAGACGTCATCGTAGGCTCAGATCTGGGCCTATGTGTAATTCGCGCTCTGCAAATTTCGACTAATGCATTTTTAATGAATCGCGCTGGAAGAACAGAACGAAGAACTCGTCCTCTGACATCATCTTCGCAGGGCTTTGTTCTAAATCTGATTCCAATTGTCGGCCAATTAAAGTCATCGCTGTGGGGCCTTTCACATTTTCGTTCCGTTGATTAAAGTTGCGTCCAGGAAATACCTACCAAAAGTATCGCAGGCGGCTTCAGCTCATAGTTGATTTATTTTCTGCCCAAGGCCAGAACCTCCTCAAGTTCAGTCGAAGCCCCCGCCGACAGAGTCATTCAACCTACTGCGTGCGCTTGCATCAGCGCATCAGCGCATCCGCAACGGGGCATGCAACTCGCAGCCAGCTGCAGCTGTGCAGCTCCCCAGGTACAAGGTCAACGAATGTCAGGCTGAAAGACAGGAAAGGAGACCGGCGTGATTCATGCCGAGCACTCACTTCTCTGCCGGCGCGCAATGTAAGTCAGGTCACCTTAGCAGGGAAGCGTATTAAATCTGTAATTGATTGCCGAACAATTTGCAGCTCGATCGGATAAGTCATCGGCTTTGAGTCAGCCTCTCAGCCATCTCAATCTCCGCGTCGAGAGGCATTGACATTTGATATTTCCAGCACGCTGAGGGGATTGCAATTCTGGCTGTTCGGGCTTTCTAAATTTGGCCAGTAGACACGAAACTTGACCACAAGATCTACGCAGTGTCCAGTAAGCTACGCTCCAGTGGTGCCAGCCTTTTGCAAGCCAACAATTGGGGGAAAAATCTTAAAAAATTTTTTTTATATTCTTCAGGCAGATAAAAAAAAACTGTAGAAAAAAATAAAATTTTCATTTATATTTCCACTTAATTATTGATTTAACTGAATATTTAGTTTTTTTCTTACAGCTATTATATTTTTTTTTTATTTATTTTTTATTTATTTCTATGACATTTTAAACGTTATTTAATTTTCATTATATTAAAATGAATATATGGAGGCTTTGAATACATTCTTTAAAAATTAAAAAAAAAAACATTTTATATTAAATGGATCGAATAATGAATTGTAAAAATTAATAACTTATTGAAAAATGCTGGATCTAGCACAAAAATTGCTGACATGGCAGTACTGCTACGCACATACGTATGCAGGTTATGTGGCTTAAACTGTTTTGGCCGCTCGACGTTGCGATATTTGTCAGCCTTAATTCGGATTTCGATAGTTTATGCATATATTAAAAAATATTCAACTTGTTTTTCGACTCGAGCAGCTCAGCTTTTTGTTCTCATCAAAGGTCGTTCCAATATTCGATAATTTCCAACGTTTTTGTGAGACGAAAAAGCCACAACAAAGCTCCAACAAGACCACGCGGCGCTCGCGGCTGCTCGCTGCGTGGGATGCCTTATGAGAAAAGCAAACACAATTTACATTTATCGCCAAATTTGCGTACGAATTGCGTACGATTTGGGGGAATTATCGCGCGAATTATAGTGCGCGAATATTTCGAATATTCGCCATAATTTGTGGTTCAATGAAACGCGCTGTCAGAAATGCATTTGCATATGCAGAGAATAAAACGCATTAAAACTCGCATCAAAACTCAATTTCTCACTTTTGTTTTCTCGCACAGCTTGAGCTGCATTCGTAATATATGGGGACAGATATTTATTTTGGCTAGAAGAAGGCAAAGCCTTTTAATTGCACGCTGCGCTACACTTGCCGGGCATATCGATGCATGCAATCGAATTGAAACTTTTTTTGCAATGGAGCCTTGCTCGCTGCAAGACATTTTTTCTGATGCTTTGAAAGCGGCTGCCATAATTTTCCAGCTGTAGCGTATGCGGACTGTTCATATAGTCCAACGTTGTACTGGGCCTAACCAAGCCCACGAGGCATCTTAGCCAGAGATCAGCCCAATTGAAAAAGCCAGCTGCGCCGTAGCCAAAGGCGCTACACGCTGCGTTTCGATGTTTCTGTTTCTGTTTCAGCTTTTGTTTTTTTTATCTCTCTGCTGTTTATTGTTTGTAAGATTATAAGTTCACAGTATGCACGTAGCTATATACTAAATATACTTTGTCTGACTTGGCCCTGACTTAAGTTACGCTGTCGTTAACTGCGTCCTGAAACATGCTGACTTTAAACTGTGTCAATTGCACTTTTCAAGAGCAACAAGTAGGATTTACCATGTTTTCGCAAAGCATTTCCTTGCCAGCGCCAGCCAACGTTGCGTATGCGCAACGCAGCAAGTTGTCAGCGTCAGATTCTAAATAAATAAACTCTTAAGCGGATCAGCAAACGGAAGCGCTGAGCTGACGACCCGGGAGGTGTCTCAATTAAGCCAAATGGGCCGAGATTAGCCCAATCGATTTCCTATATATGCCATATGATCTCAGCGTCTTTCGGCTACCGTGTGAGTTCATGATGGCATTATAAGCGATTCGTCTCGATGATAATAATTATATTTATTGTGATCAATAGCTGGTAATTTATTTTAATTACGGTGCGCTGAATCAATTAATACATACGGAAATCAAAATTTCGCATTCTTGATCCCCTCGAGTCCCCCCTCAGAAAAAGGCGAAAGAGTGCTATTATGTAAGCATTAATTAAATCAATAAAACTAACCAACTATTTTGAATACACTGCACACATTTGATATTCAAATGCCCGAATAGTCGAACAACCTGTTGGGGTTGGACGATACCAGCTACAACAACAACTATGGTGTGTATCTTCCATCTATTGCTAATAGATCAGTTTTCGATTAATGCTCAAAATTAAGTCAAAATAAACACGAAAAACCCGAATTTTCAATTAAAGACAAAGGAGACTATCGACGAGATCTTCTCTTTGCAAAAAGAACAATAAATCTTTTCGAAAAATCCAACAATTAAAAAATCACACACAAGAAGAACCTGAAAGTGAGGCTGAATTCCTGAGGCACGCAAGCTCCCAGCTTCGGATCGGCTCGAGCTCAGGCTCAGACTCGCCTGCTAGGGGTAGGGATTGCGTGCGTTCGCCTCTGCTCGAGAGAGCGAGAGAGAGAGAGCAAGCGAGCAAGAGAGTGATAGATAGAGAGGGAGAGTCGCTCAATTTATTGAGTATACGAGCCGAGCTCGGCTTAAACTCATCTGCCGCTCTTGGCCGTATAAATTAACGAATTCAGCGATGAAAAAACTCGTTTCGCGCTACGCAAATCACACTCACACGCACTTCGCACACACACTCACACACACACACATGCAGACACTCTCGCACAGCCGCTGACAATCAACTGTCACCGCAGCTGCTCCCCAACTCATTTCGCACACACTTGTATTGGTATGGGGAGCTGCTGCTCTCAGCTTGGCTTTTGGCTGTTTTTTTTCTTCTTTTTTTTTGGCTTTTTTTGAGTTGTTGCCGTCTTTTTTTGTTTCCAGCTGCGTTGTTTATATGGCAAAGACGAGCTGCGTTCATCTTCAGTTCGTCCACATCGGTCAGCACGGTATGAGCTCTAGTTAGGCTCCCCTTCCCCCAAGTAAATACAGTGAATAAAACAAAACAATCTCGAACTTTACTAACCCAACAAGGACAACAAGAAAATTTCACAATAATTTAAAAAAAAAACAAAAATAATTTGCAATCAGTGTCTTCTTTTCGAAATTCCAAATAACAAATGTGCCGAAAATCAACTCGAAATTCCACTTAAGATCCTTCTAAAAAGACAATCTTTTCCTTAATTCTCTTTATATATATCTCATGCGCTTGACCGATCGGATAATGCAGTAACAGTATTCCCTAAAAACCAACAACAACAACAACATCAACGTTTCTTGTGTCAATTTCAATTGTTCGTTGCAAAATGGCGCGTGCAGTTTTTTGCATGGTGAGTGTTACCCCTTGTCCCTATATTTCTCACACTCGATTTATAATGTACACACATACAAATAAATAACGGTAAAATGTCCCATAAAAATAAAATAAAAAAATAAAAAAAACCAAAATGCATTTCGCCGACAAATTCCGATTTGTTGCGCAGTCGTAAATCTTATTGGAATCCCAATTGAATGAAGCGATAAAATCCCCCAAAATTAGAAATTGTCACATGAAGACAGAGCGGCGATCTTTTATTATATCATCTGAGTCATGGTCAAAATCGAAAATCGCTCCTCTGTCCCGTCCTGCTCGGCGCATACCCTACCGACAGAGAGACATAGACAATTATCGCTGTTTAGCTAATAAAAAAAACTGGCAATAACATGAAGCCAACACGGCGAGAGGAAGATGCGAGATGGAGAAGAAATATTCGAAAATCATATATAGCATTGGCAGATGAGAAGTGCAAATAAATAATCGAAATATGAGTTCAAGTTGCGTTTGCCAAGAAATGCTTGGCCACCAAGGCTGAGGCTGGTCTGCTTTGTGCTCTGCGGCTCTGCGCTCTGCGTGTCCGCCGGAGTTAGTAGGTTTATTGCCCAGCCGTGGGTTCAACCAGCAGATCCGGGTCAGGCTGTAACCATTATAATAATATGTTGCTATAAGTTATGGTATTCCAGGTGTTAACCGAATGCAACAAAGTGTGAGCCAACTGCCGGCATTTTCTCGTCTGTCTCCCCCTTGGCAAACAGAATGCCGGCGATGCCCAGAGATCGCCAAGCGATCTCGAGTTTTGGTTTCCGTTTTTGCCTGCCTTTTTGCGACTCGCCTAGTTTTTTTTTTCATTTTTTTGGTTTTTTTTTGCAATGCAAACAGAATACTGTATGAGTTTTGCATAGTTCGACTTTTAGTATCTGTTTATTATTGGCAATTTCGTCAGAGTCTCAGCTGACTGGAATGCAAACGTACGATAACAACAGCAAGAACACATGCTTGCCTGCGATCACAACAAAGTGGATATAGTATATATGCTTAATATCTTACATTTGTATTATAATCGATATTCTATAGAATTAGAATTTATTTCGAGGGTGTTATTCACCTTTTGTTTGGCCCGATAATTGCGTTGTTAACAAACGCTCACGGGGGGATTTAACAGCTTACAGCCGTTCAGTTTTGAATCGATAGAAAAAGATAGAAATCAGCATTAATTTTATATTCATATAGGAACAAGTTAGTAATATATTTTCTTCTTCGAACTACGTTTTCCAAGGGGGATTTTTTGGTTTCTTAAGCATTAGTTGCTGCTTTATTTAAACTTTATTTCGGTGCTTCTTAACTTGGTTCTATTTTATGGCATTCATAAGTAGTTCAACTAGTTATTCTTTTGTTCTTTTAAGCCATCTTGCTGTGGTTCTTGTCAAACTCGTCGGCTCAGTCGGCTGATTAACAATCTGCCACGTCTATGAAAATTATATATATCAATTTGACAACTATCAAGGACTTGCTTCATTAAGAACTTGTGCTAAATGCATTCGAAATTCAAGACATTTTTCGCCAACAACTGCTAATTGCCATAATTGAAAAAGACGTTGGACCCTTAAAGCCGCGCGGGGATTTGCCCGTTGCGAAAAATTTACGACCTGCAGACAGCAAGAGCAATGGGAAGGTGTCATAATGTGGCTCTAAGCACTGCGATATTATCATCGCACCTTTTTCACTTTTGCATAGGCAGGCGGCGACAAATGACAATACGATATTTTTCGGGGTTTGCTTTTGGCACCTGCTGCTGCTGCCGGTTTTGGGGTGCACGTGCCGTACACACACACATACACACAAATTCGCACACACTCTCGCAGTTTCTTGACCCGCTGCCGGGGTTAGGCGTGCCGCCAGCGCCCCCTCATGCACACGCACACATCACCGGGGGCTAAGCATTTATTTATTTATATTTATCAAGATTTCTGCGCTCGTCTTTGGGCCAATTGTCTCTAGCTGTTGCTGTTGCTGTTGCTCTTAGCCATGTCTCCCTGGACGCAAAGCCCGCAGACACGTACACGGCGGCATGTTGTTCAATTTGTTTGTCGCACGCGGTCGTCGCACTTGGCACTTGGCCCCCATTTCGAATTCCCGAATTCCCCTGTTGTACCTGCTGTACACTGTGTACACAGTCTGCAGCTCACAGGAAATAATCATAATCATTATTTGCGAAATTCTCTTAGATTTCTATGCTTGTGCGTTTCCGTCCAAGAATAATTTTCTCGTTTCAAATTAGTACAGCATTTGCTGCAGGGTATTTCCGCTGCGGTCTTTGGCTTGAACTTTTTAAGTGGAATTTTAAAAAGTCGGAAATTTCTTTGTGCGCTGCACTCGCCAGAAGAAAAAGTAGATTTCACGTTCAGATTGCGCTGCCAAGTTCTTGCAGCAATATCTGTAACAGTTTGCGCCGTCAGGCCTGGAGTGACGCATAAAAGTTGACGGCCTGCGCCGAGTGCTTGGCATGCCAAATAGTTTTGGAAGACGAGCCCGGGCGGGGTTTATGCGTTTTTATTTGGGTCCATATAAATTGGCCGACGAATTGCCAGACGACATGCTATTTAATGATGGCGTTAAAGCGTTGATTGCCTTTTACAGTTCCGCGCTGCCATAAAATAGCGTCTTTATGGCTGATTTAGAGTGTGAACAAACGCATATATGTGTATATTTTATTTGAAGATCGCTAGTGGATCTGTTAAAAAGTAATCGATTATCTCATTTTTGGATCTTGAACAAAGCATTCACTTTTAATTTGGCAGACTTGCATATATGCTATATAGAATGTGAATCTGTAAAGTATATATTGGAAGATCGGTTGTTGATCTTCTGCGATCAATCGAGAAGCTATCAAGGTCTATAATTTACTTAAGTGCTTCCCTCAATATCTGTTCTTTGATTTAATATAATATTAATAATTATTTTGATAATATTTTTAATAGAAAGAATTGGAATATATTTGATTTAGTGTATGAATGAATCCATAATATATATACTTGCAGATCCATATATGATCTCCCTTACTTTCATTGATTACCTCACTCACTTTCGGTTCTTGAAACACATTCACTTTTCATGATTTCTTCGCTTTCAATATCTCGGCGACTATTATCTCATCCGCACAAAATTCGATATAAAGATATTTATATATATATATATATATCTATAATTTAAATCTAGAAATGCAAATTAGGTTTTTGATAGACGTCAACGCTTAACAAAGGCGAAGAAACCACACACAAAACGAAACATTAGGCGAATAGAAAAAGGCGAAAACGAAACTGACTGAAGAACGGTGCGGCGCTTCGTCTTGAGGTTTTCTCGTTTAGATGAAAGAAAAAAGCCAAAACCGAAACCAAATCGAAAACGAATGCGATACACGACTGCCACGACAAAGATACAATTTGATAAATGCTGCGGTCGGAAATGCCAAAAGTCGTCGGAAGAAAGTAAAAGTTATGCAGCCATTATTCAATCCATATATATATCTATAATGTATCTGAAGCGTTTGACAAACAAATGATGTCAGCTTCTGCGACTATTTCCATTTTAATTGCTGCATAGTTAATTTTAGTGAGTAATTAATAAGAATGCCGTGCTGCTGACAAGCTAATGAGCTAGATATTGCAACGGGTTCACGAATATATAGCATATACTGTGTTATGGCGGATGTCGCTCTATAATTAGTTATGTTATGTGTCTGCGCTTTCCACACTTGCCCAACTCGGTGCCTGGCCCCAACCTGCGAATCAATGAACTCATTAGCGCTATGCTTAATTTTATTCGGACGACAAACAAATTCTGCGTTAATTAAATCAGTTTCTGGATTAACTGGAAAATCCAAAAAGGCCATTGTCCAGTTCTGGAAATACTTGTTTGTTTCTCCATATCTTCGGCTAGATAGAATACCCGAGAGACCGGGCGAATTCGTTCAGGCGAACTCCTCCTTCCTCCTCCTCCGCCAATAAGCTGGCATTTTGTTGCCGGGTTGCCTCATCTCATGTGATGCGATCTATAAATGGATTTTTTTATTTGGTAACAAATTTCATAATCTTTTTCGCCTTTTCATTCATTTTTTTTTTTTTCAATTTTATTTAAATTTATATTTCCATTATGGAACTGCAGTCGGGCAATTTCAATAAACTGCAGCGCGGCGTTGTGCCGTCGATTAAGGTCAGACAGAGCCCAAAGCAGTTGCAGTTTACGATAAACATATTGTGTGTTTTTTATAGTTATTGGGTTTTGCGTGCAGCCAAGATGCCAATTGACCTTGAGAGAGAGCCGCAGCTCTGTAGGGAAAAAGGGCAGAGCCCGCTGTAACAGCGCCAGAAGATGCGATGAGAGTTTGAAATCGAACAGCGTCGAAACCGAGACTCAGACCGAACCGAAACCGAAACCGAATCCGAGCCCGAACCGAAACCTGTTTGTCCATAACGGGCAGACTATTATGAAGATGATTACGCTGAGCACGATTATGAAGTTGGTGATGATTACGATGGGGCTGAGGTTGTAGCTTGCCATGTAAACAAAGTGTGCGTGCGAACAACTCGATTAATATACGATATATATACGATTTATGTGGAGGCTGTGCTGAGGAGACTCCGCGAAGAACGCCCAGCTGTCTCTTCTTGCTACTACACACATGAGTGTGAGTCTCTGTGTGTGTGTAACTTACTGACAACTTATGCAAAACTATGCAAGATTCATGGCGCATTGTTGCTGGCTGCGAGACAAGGCTGGCAGAACTTTTGGGTCAGCCATAGGCTCTCATAACTCACTTGAGACCTGACTGGCAGCGACTTGCTGCGACTCGCTGCGACTCACAGCGACTTGTTGCAACCTGCCTCGTCGCGCACGCACCTCAACGCAGTGAACTTTAAATGCCGCCGAGTTGCGCCGCATGCATGTGCCACGAGTTGCGTTTATTCAAAATTCCAAATAATTGATTTGAGCTGCAAGTCAATTTCGCATGTGGGCCATGCTGCCACTTGCCGCCAGTAAATGCCACTAATGATCCAATTCCCCGATGACTAGACACTCCGACCTGTTGCATAATCCCTCCTCTGACTGGCATGTGGGCGGGCGTGGCTCAGCAATTAATTGACTCATTTGCGTGGGGCAATGAAGCCATGGAGGTTGCGCCCAGTTTGCCTCCCGCTGGGCTAATTTATTTTCGTTCGCAAATTTCCGATCCAAGTTTTGTTTATGTACAGTTGAGGGGGGCAAGGAGTGCTTAGGAATTTAGCTGAAAATTGACCTCAACAACTTTTTGGAAACTGCCTTCTGCTGTCTGCTGCCAGGTGCGCGGCGTCTCAGCGCAACTTTGCCCCAGTTTCATCAATCAGTGGAGCTTAATATCCAATTAGGTCCTGCGATTGTTTCGAAAAACTTTGACAAGCAGTCGCAGCTGCTCCTGGTGCGGGCCAAGGGAAGTGGCACAGGGTGTCTGCCAGCTTAATACACCCAACTGGAGTATGCCACTGCCCATTTTCGATGAACAATTTGTTCGCCTTCGTCGACGTCAAGACACTACATTAATAATACGCGGGTCTAAGAAAGGTCAATGTTGTAAATGAATCATGCGTGCAACCAACACGCGATAGCAACAGCAACAACAGGCAAAGAAAGCCAAAGTTGATGGCATTCGTAGATACCGTTCACCCAGTTTGACAGTTACGAATTTCTTTTCTTTTCTTTCTTTTTTCTTTTCCATAAAATGAGGTTGAAATTTGTAGGAAAAAATCAATGTTAAAACATTATACTTAAGCTCAAGATTGAAGACATTGATGGTAGAAATATATAGAAATATATATTCGACTTTTTTTCAATTAAATATATTTTTTCCTGTGCACCATTGCATATATTTGCACAAAACGAATATATAATTTTTGCGCATTTTCTACAAGCAAATGGTATAACAACAAGTGTTGCCTGCCAGGGCAGAAACCGTTAATATCCCCGCACGATATGTGGGTGACAAGAGACGACCTCTGTTGTCAGCGGCTGCAATAAATAAATACTCGTAAATAAATTGTTTATAGAGAAAAAGGCGAACAACGCATGAATTATGATTCGATGCTGCCAGCTCCATGTTGTCTTCTCTTTGTCTGTGGAGATTTTGGAGCAGGTAGCTGCCGTCTGCTGTCTGCCGTCTACCGTCTGCTGGCTGCTGGCACCTTGATCGGCACCAGCTGCATAAATTTTTATGAATTTTTCTACATTTTTGGCTGCTCTTCTTCTTGCTGGTTTTTGCAATAACTCGCACTGCCAATCAAAACGCAGTTTCGAGCCGCAGTTTTGTCGGCCACTAAATCAATTTGCATTAATGAGGTTCCAGTGGTTCCATCGGTCCATTCGATCGTGCCGTGAGGGCCGCAGCTACCGAAAACAAACAAACTCAGCCAGCCGCAGCTCCTTCACCTCTGTTATCGGCAATATTATGCTCGAAATATGAGTATAAATATTACTATCGAGTTATTGACCTTATCGCAATTCAAATTTTCGACTCATTGGCATAAATTTATGGCCTGTAAAATGTGCTAAGCCGCCAATTAGTTGCCATTGTCTGCATTGCATTGAGTTGATAATGAGTTCGTTTTGTGCATAACTCAGTTGCACTTTACAGAAGTCGAGCGCGCAGCCAATCGATATCGGTATCTCGGGGCTAACCTTAACGGCAACACACCCCAGCAACACGCCCAGCCCAGCCCAGCCAAGCTGAAATCGATGGGAAATCAACGTAATCGAGCAGAAATCCATCATTATCTCCGGGTAAACCAATTAATTATTTTGCCCTGACGGCGAAGGACGGCGTCTCAAGACTTTTTCTTCTAATAGCCTCGACTGATGGGAGAGGAGACATATCTCAGAATTATTGCATTATGAAATATTGCCATGAATGGGTATGGGGGTAAGGGGAGGAGAGGTGGAATATGCGTGTCTTCCTATAACAAATGTAAATACTCTTGGAACTGGTTTCATTATAAGGAAGTTTGACCATTGCCGGAACTTAAAATGACTTATAGTATACGGAGTATATCTAAGTATGTATGCTAATCGGCCTGCCCGCTGTATTATGTTAATTTTGAAATATTTCAAGACTCGTCTTCGCATAGATTGCGTAAGAGCCGAATTTACTGTTCTAAACCGTCTCTGTATGCGGCCGAAAAAAAATGTGAGTGGATCAGCGGGTTTATCTAATAAGATACATGGGCGCATGTTCTTTGCGCAATCGCTAAGCTAATTGCCAAATGGAAATTAAACGCCTTTAACTGTCATGCTGTATGCGTTAAGAACTGAGCTAATTGACCGTTGCTGTCAGCGCAGCCACTCAAAATCAACTGGTTTAAGAGCGCAGCGCACTTTACGTAACTCTCAATGGCTACAACTACAACTACAACTGCCACTACTGAGCAACTAGTCAGATACAAATGTATCTCAGCGATTTGCTGCGACAAATCATTGAAGAGGTGCAGCCAAAGCCGAATCCAGTTCGACGTAGAGACTAAAAGACTGCCTGTCCGCGTGTCTGTCATTCCCGTTGACTGTTGACGAGACAAATCTACTCGAAACAAGAATTTGCCGTGATTTAGATACGACAGTGTGTGCGAGTGTGTGTGAGTGAGTGTGTGTATAACGCCTTTGACATTTTAACAGCTCATACGAAGCAGCATTTTTGGTCATTTTTTTTTTCCTCTTTTCGCAAACTAAGCGAATCGAACCGGATCTAAATGCTGCGCTGATTTGAATACACAAATACCCGCAAATACAATAACAAATTCCGCGGACTAACTGCCTTGACTGTGGCAGGCAGGCATCTTCAGCTGCTGCCGCTGCTGCTGCTAACTGATTTTGACTCATCTCATCTCTGTGGTCTATGTAAATGAAGTCAGAAAAGCAAAAGTTGTGGGCGCGTCGACATTTAGTTATTGTCTCGGGCCTCGCTTGTCTCACGACTAGCTCCAGCGTTTGACAAATTATTAAATAATATTTCTGGAATACAAAATGCAATATAATAGCTTAGGGTTTTTCCATTTCAAGCGCTTCATTCATTGAAATTTGACTTGTAGGTTTATACTCTAATCGAGACCAGACTTTCAGCTCTTATAAGTTCGTACATAAGCATGTGACACAATTTAAATTAAAATACATTTTTTATATAATATATTCATATTTTAAATAAATTTCTAATCGCTTTCCTCATCGTTTTTCAGGTCGTCGCTTGCATTCTGTTGCAATGCGTTTACTCTGCCAAATTCGATGCAGAGAATCGACGTCTTATTGTCGATATTAACGACCAAAAGACAACGAACCAACAATATTATTCCTCAAACTTTGACACAAGTAAGTAACATCGTTTAGCAATTTTATCCATACACTGCTTAATCACATCTTCAACAAACCTATATCGAAATCGAAAATCAAAAAAACCAAAAGAAACCGTATCTCCTTTCTACTTTCCATGCATTGATTATGTAATATATTAGTTGAAATTTGTATCATCGTATATCGTATATATACCTCTATACCTCTATATCTATTTCATAACGACCTAATCTATTTGCGCACCATTCATGCAGTTAGTTAGTTTTTTTTGTGTACATCGTTCGCCCTGTAATCCGTAGCTCGACTTGTATTTGTAATTTGTTTGTTTGTAAGTATTGTTTCCCCCCCTCCAGTATTGTAATCTTGTTCTGGTTCAGTTTGTACCCCGTTTACTCCCCAACAACAACAACATCTACAACAACTTGAGCAGGACTTACACATTAATCCCCCTTGCCACAATGAAACACACGAAACAACAACAACAACAACCACAAAAACAGCAACAACAACGACAACTCTGTCTTCGAAGTTGTTGCTATTATTATCTTTTACCCCGATTGTAGCTCAGCTTTACTAAACTCACCGTAGAAATCGTAGTCTGCGTCGTAGCTAAACTCAACTTGTAAATATGCTCAATATCAACAACAACAACAACAACAAAATCGCTCTATTTCTATCTATCTCTCTTTTACACACACATACAAACACACACACCTCTCTCTTTTTCTCTCAATCCTCCTCTTTCTCTCTCTCTCTCTCTCTCTCTGTCTGTCTCTTTTATATATATTTCCTATATATAGTTTTTATGTATTTATTTTGTTCTTAGTGGAAAAAAGTTATACATAAAATAAAGAATCAAACAAAATACAAAAAAAATAAAAATAAAAACAAGGCTTCGCATACTCATACTCTCCTCACCCACGTACCCCACTCGTAAAGCCCAACCCTAGCAAAAGCGTACCCTTCAAAAACAATCAAGAAAACCCAACAACAACAACACGCACACACACACAAACGACACCACACCCAACATTTTCCCTTTCAACTTCATGTGATGTGAGGCATATAGTATGTCCTTGATACCCTTCCCCCTAAACGAACTCTTACAGTTGCAGCGCCCAAGATCAGGCTATAAGAATTGACGTTAGGCAGTCGGCAGTTAGCGCAGGTTCTATAAAACCAAAAAAAAAAAACTCCAGCAAATTTCACAGCACAAAAACTTTCAGCAATTCTCGAAAATCCAAAATCACACGTATATTACTCTAAACAACATTATCTTTCAAAATACCAACCTTTCCCACAACAAAAACAAAAATACCAAACCAAATATCCAAAAACAACACAACAACAACATCATCGACAACAACAACAACAACCACAACAACTACAACGATATCAGATGCCTATCGCTATGGCTACGATGTCGGCAAGACTGGAAACTTCCATCACGAGACGCGTGGTCCCGACGGCGTCACCTACGGCTGCTACGGCCTGATCGATCCGTACCATCTGCTCCGTGCCACACACTACGTGGCCGACGTGCATGGCTATCGCACAGTGGAGCCGGAGAAGCCAGTGGAGACCTTCCCGCCCGGTCTGTACAATGAGACGAACGGCGGACCCTCCGCGCCCGGCATCCTGCTGCAGTGGCACGAACTCTACTTCCCCATCGGCTGCGGCAAGTTCGAGGGCGGCGCCGTCCACGATATACCCTACTTTGTGGTGGATGAAGTAAGAAAAAACAGAGAATTGAATTGAAGAGCCGATGAGGGGCAGGAGTACTGATCGTACTCAAACGTATTTCTAGAACAAGCACAAGAACATCGGATCGTCGGGCTCGTCGACCTTCGACTCGAAGTTTCCGGTGCTCAAGGGCGAGGGCGTCAAGAGCCTGCCTATCCACAAGTCCTCGGTTCCACGGGGCCCGCAGGGACAGAAGGACCTGTTCAACACTGGCGAGGGACACACCGACGCCGGACCCGGCGTGCAGGCGCCCTCATTCCACTCGGTGACGGCCCTGAGACCTGGCAGTGAGCAATGAATGATTGGAACGTGCCGATTTGAGGGCGGATTCAAACCTTTCATGTTTCAGATGACGGACAGTACACACCCGATCCGAATCCCTATAAGCATATTGAGGGTGCTCAGGGCGGTTCCGGCGGATTCGGACCAAATGGCGGACCTAGCGGCGGCTTTGGTCCGAATGGCGGTTTCGGTCCCAATGGCGGATCAAATGGCCCGAACGGAGGCTTCGGCCCCAATGGACCAAATGGCGGTTTCGGACCAAATGGTCCCGGTGGCCCTAACGGACCCAATGGACCTGCTGGACCTAACGGCCCAGCTGGACCCAAAGGACCTGCCGGACCCAAGGGACCTCCAGGACCTCCTGGACCTCCCGGACCGGACGGCGCGGGATCCGGAGCCTCAGGAAAACCGGTATATAAGGATGGAGATCGCACTGGCAGTGGTGCCGGCAACAATGTTGGTGGAGGAGATGCCTACGGCCCGGGCAACGGCTCCGGCTTTGGCAATGGTGACAGATACGGCCCAGGTGGCCCAGGCGCCGGTTCCAATGTCGGTGGCGGCGACGCTTACCGCACTGGCGATGGTTCCGGCTCTGGTGCCGGCGGTGCCTACCGTCCTGGCAGTGGTTCTGGCTTTGCTTCCGGCGGCGCTTACCGACCTGGCAGTGGTTCCGGTTCTGGTGCCGGTGACTCTAAGGGTCCTGGCAGCGGATTCGGTGCTGGTGTCGGCGGTGCTTCTGGTCCCGGCGGCGGTTTCGGCTTTGGTATCGGCGGTGCCTACGGTCCTGGCAGTGGCTCCGGCTCTGGTACCTACCGTCCTGGCAGTGGCTCTGGAGTCGGTGGCGGAGATGCCAACGGTCCAAGCTCTGTGAGTATCGGAGGTGCTTACCGCCCTGGCAGCGGAGGCAATGCCGGCAACGGTGGTGCCTACGGTCCAGGTGTTGGTGGTGCCTACGGTCCAGGTGCTGGTGATGCCAAGGGTCCAGGCGCTGGTGGTGCTTACGGCCTAGGCGTTGGCGGTGGCAAAGGTCCAGGTGCTGGCGGTGCCTATGGTCCAGGTGCTGGCGATGCCAAGGGTCCAAGCGCTGGTAGCGCTGGTCCAGGCGCTGGCGGTGCCAAGGGTCCGGGTGCTGGCGGTGCTTATACTGCAAGTGCTAGCGTTGGTAGCGCTGGTCCAGGCGCTGGCGGTGCTTATACTGCAAGTGCTAGCGTTGGTAGCGCTGGTCCAGGCGCTGGCGGTGCTTATACTGCAAGTGCTAGCGGTGCCTTTGGTCCTGGTGCTGGTGGTGCCAAGGGTCCTGGAGCTGGTTTCAATATCGAAATCAGCGCCGGCGGCAACCGCGGCGGTGGCAGCTACGCCGGCAATCTGCCCGGCGACAATGGCGCCTACACTGGATCCTACACGCAGACCAATACCGGTTTTCCTGAGGCGCCCAAATACACATCAGGTTAGACCACTTGAGATTCGCGGGCAGATCAAAGTTTGAACCAGCCGCAGAGCCCTTGGGGTTATCTCAACGCAAAAGGAATTCGCGTCAAATATCGAAATTCAAATGATTCCCTGAGACCCAAAACGGTTTGTTCAAATTCTCGTCTGTTCGCCTAGCGCTAAGTTTCTGCATATATATTTCTTCCATATATACCATATATCCTATGTCTGCATATTTATACGCTAATGTACCTTAATTTATGATCTATTTTAAGCAGTCTCTCGTCTACTTTCAGCCACGAAAACAAAAGCTAATTGATTTCAGACCACAAACGCACATATATACAATATAATATATATACCTTTCTGTTGCAACTCTCTCTCAGGCACACTCAAACACACACACACACAAAGCCACACGTTGTAGGGCAAGAAACTAGGGCACCCCATAGTTATCGTTATCGTTTATCGTTATTAGAGCACCTCTTTTGCTATGAGCGCACAATCAAGCAATATATATATATATATCTATATCTACCTCTCTCCACCTCTTTCTGTCTCTCTTTGTCTATACTCTCTCACTATTTTCCCTTTCTGCACGAGACAATACTGTTTATATCGATAAACAGACAAGATATCGATAAATGCAAACAATGTATTCACCTTTTGTCTCTCAGTCCAGCATTTGACTGAGAAACCACGCACAGATCACAAATCTCAGATCACAAATCACAGTTATTCATAGATATTCATTCACTTCTCACTCAGGCTTTCATGCACGAGATCTTCACCTCTTTATGCACCACACATCCACACCGAGCACACGCCCACATACACACATGCACACGCACACACGCATAAACGCACCAGCACGCCCACTTGTTGCCTCGTCTCATTTGTATGTTATTTATACAGCACACTGCCACGCCCACATACAAAACGCTTGAGCAATGCTACTAACCGGGTAATGATTGATGAACAACTAACATTGGTATTCGGTATTATGTGGTTTAACCCTCAAAAGTATTTTAAAGATACTCAAAATAACCCAACACATGCCTTAGTTATCGGTTACGGTTCCCCCAGATGTTTCCCTAGTCGTAAGTCGATGAGATTATCTAAATGTTTTTCTTGTAGTTGCACCTACTTGTACTTAGTTGTACCTAGCTGTACCTAGTAGTACTTAGCTGTACCTAGTAGTACCTAGCTGTACCTAGTAGTACCTAGCTGTACCTAGTAGTACTTATCTGTACCTAGTTGTACCTAGTTGAACGTAATTGTACCTAGTTCATGCCGTAGTTAATCTCTAGCTAATTTAATCTAAATGTAGTTGACTCGTAAATCAACTGAAATCCTTATCACTGCAATGTTATTAATCGTATGCCCTCGCATCGTATTACTTTCTATTTCCCCCAGGAAACGGTAAATATCAATCTAATAGCGGACGTTATAGTGGTAAGTAGACAGCAAATTTTCCCATCATATTTTGGGTCTGTACTCATGCCCCTCGCTTTTCCGCAAACAGATGTTAGCAATGGAAAGTACTATCACGATGATTCTGGTAAATATGTGCATGTTGAAGGCCCCACTGGACCCCCGGCTCCACCATATGTTCACATAGTCGGACCTGAGGGCGGCTATGGCGGCAACGGCGGCAATGGCGATGGCGGCGGCACCGGCGGTTTCGGACCCAACGGACCCGGAGGCCCGAAAGGACCCGGTGGACCAGGCGGTAAGCTCATCTGGGGGAGCATTTCCAGTTGAATAACTCATTAAATAATATTGCTTGCATATTTCAGGACCCAAGGGACCCAAGGGCCCACCTGGCCCTCCCGGACCACCAGGTATGTTCGATTAGATTCGATTGGGAGCTCGGATGGAATTGGGTAATTTTTGGAATTTAATATAATTTTTTTAATGTAGGACCACCCGGACCATTCGGACCCGATCGTCCCGGACCTAAGGGACCTAAAGGTAGGCATACGATTAAAGGGAATTCTTTAGAATTTTGCTCATTGAAATTGCAATGTCCCAGGCCCACCCGGACCTCCCGGCCCACCCGGCCCAACTCGCCCAGGACCTCCAGGACCACCCGGCCCACCTGCTCGTGGTGGACACGACGAATTAGGCCCACCCGGACCTCCCGGTCCAGACCGTCCCGGACCCCCAGGACCACCAGGTAAGAAGAAGAAGAAAAAGAAGATGGAGAAGGCCGTTCAAGGGTTGGAGAATTAAATTATATATGCTTATGTATTATTTTTTCTATCCTAGGACCATCTCCACCATACAAGCCAAATGATCCCAGGCATTCGGACAAGGAAACACCTGGTTACCTGCCGCCAGACCAACCGGGTAAAATCGCACCAAAGCCCCCATCCTATTCACAAGTCATTGAACCAAATTATAAGCCGCCAATTTTCACGCCAAATTACGATCTAAACGATAATGCAGTGCATAAGAAAGTGCCATCATCGAAACCTCCACTAACCAAAATTCCTCCTTCTTTCCCCAATTCCGTTCCTAACCATGTTCCCGTGATTCCCACACCTCAACGACCGATTACCGCACCGAAAATACAGCCAAAGGTCCCGGATATCACTATTAAGACGGAAAGACCACGCATTACAACTCCAGTACCATCAAAGGGTAATGTCGATATCCATAAGACTGTGACGACGCCACCACTACCCGTACCGACCATCTACAAGCCATCGACACCGCGCCCATTCACCCCGGTGCGCCAGCCTCCAATTTACGTACCCGAACCGATTTCGAACAGAACGACGACCTACTTTAACGATACTCCCACTCCCAATAAGAATGTAACACCTCGTCCCTCTCCCCCAAGCAGCAATACCTGCGTTTGTAATGCCGACCAGACGCACTCATCAAAATCCTCCTACTCCTCCACCACCACAACCACCTCCAACTATCCCAACTCGAATCCGGCCTCGGTCGACTTTAACAAACAATTCAATGGCTTCAATGGAAACGCGAATTTCGGCAGCATAATGAGCGCCATGTCACTCAATCAACTCCCCGTGGTGCCCCAGGCACCAGGCCAGCCGGCCTTCTTCCCACCCGACAAGATTCCCAAGGGTGCTGTAATCGCCTTCATGCCGGTGGTCATCCTGCCGCAGGAGTACTACACCAACTGCGATGAGAACTCCCTGCACACAACGGCCAAGAAGTATCAGACTGTCGATCCTTTCCCGCTGGGCGTGCAGCCGGCCGCCATACCCAATAGCTTCAGCGTGCACTCAATTTTCTCGGGCGCCGCACCGAGGGATCAATGCATGTGCCCATGCTCCTGCACCCAGAACCTCTCGAAGTCGTACAAGAAACGCGAGACTAGCCCCGACGATGCTGTAGAGCCTGCTGCTGCGGAGAGCAAGGTGGATGAGCCTCTTGTGAACGATGCTCCGGTTCCAGTCGAAGAGCTCAAGTCTGAGGTACCTGTGGCCGCAGCTGCCACGCCTGTGGAAGTCAAGGTTGAGGCTCCCGTTAAGGTTGAAGAGGTCAAAGCTGAAGCGCCCGTAGCTGAAGCTGCAACGCCAGTGGAGGTCAAGGTTGAGGCTCCGGCCAAGACTGAGACACCCGCTGCTGAGCCCGTCGCCGCCGCCTCCGAGGAGGTCAAGGCTAAGGTTGAGGCACCGATCACGACAACGAACTAGACACTACTACTACAGCAACAACTACTGCAACAACAACAACAGTTGACGTCTGGACGTCACAGAAACCTACAGTGAACCTAACCTTTTCCCTCCAGCTCCCGCTTTGATCCCGATCCCAGCACGCACGCCACGCCCCCAGCACAACTCCTTGCAACCTCCACCACCACCCAATTGCCAGCTTATCCCAGCTTAGTCTAAGTGTTTTTAGTAACGATAATACTCTCTCCGGCAAGGAAAGGAAGACAAGAGAAAAAAAAAAACAAAAAAGAGAAAGAAGAAGAAGAGAAGAGAAACAAGTGCCCATTAATGTGTTCGTTTTATTTTTGAAAATTCTCCCAAATTCTGTATACTCTACAAAATGCACTCCAAGCTGCCTGTCAACTCTTTGAATCTATCGATCTATCAATCTAACTGTTGATTTTCCTTTTTCTCTTTTTGTTTTTTCGCGAGAATGTTGAGAAAAACGAGGGGAGAAAAGAACCATACGATTGTTTGTGACATGTTGTTTATTATGCATTTTCTATGTATTAACTTGTATTTCGTTCACTTTCTTTAGATCTTAGTTCATAGTTTATTTAATCTCTACTCTAATAATGCTTGAAATGCGGAGAAATGAATTGTTATGTCTAAAGAGAAATTATGAAATTAAATAAAATGTAAGAAAAATCAATGCGAGAAATGTTTTTTGCTTTAAACCTGCGAGTTATTTGTCGACAGTGCCGCCAAAAAGTATGCAATTCGCGCCGCAATTTCGCGGTGCGAAAATAAATTAGACGAACATCAGAAGAGTAGGCAGAAGAAGCAGAGAGCAACAGAGACAGACCCAGCGGCACAGCTGAACCCCGAGCCGGGGCACAAACCTGAACTCAAGCCCAAGCCCAAGCCGGAGCCCGAACCCAAGCATGTGTCTCGCCTAGCGAGAGAGCCCCAGAGAATTGCAAATGAAATCTTTGTAAAAATTGAAATGAAATTATGTTAATAATGATTTGTTTGTATAACGTCAACAACGACGCGCTGGTTTGTGTCCTTGACTGGGCATACCCTGTAGGCGCCAGTAGCGGGTAGGTAAAGCAGTAGCTCAGGTCTCACCTATTGTAAGTGCCAGAGACATAAAATTTTAGAAAAAGCATGCTGAAATGCATACGCATTTATTGATTTTTTCAGGGTAACGTCCATAGCCTAAGAAATTTCACAATTTTGGTTTTAAACTTGAATATTTTGGAAAGTCTACAAGTTAAATTTTTATTATATAGCCCGTACCTAGTTAATTACAATATTAATCTCCGTAGCAAATTTAAAACTGATCGGCCTATAAATGCCAGAGTTATAGAAGAGAGAATAACTAACTATCACAGAAGTAGTATTCTCCGCCGCATATCTGGCTTTTCCAGTTGCTACAGGGTATGTGTCTAGACAGCGCATGCTCGCATTCTGCTCACTTTAACTGCGGCTGGCAACGCGTGAAATTGTTACATTTATGGCTGCAAGTAACTTCTGAAAATATTTAAAAGAACAAACAACTCGGTGTACTGCCATTCTGCCATTCTGGCGGTCTGTAGGTCTGGCGTTTTCTCTTTATTTGTTTTCATATTCTTGTTTTGTCGGACTTGTCTTTGTTGCCTTAGGCCTTTGCTGGAGTTTCGTGAATTTCAGAAAATCGATAGCCATGGAAACGCACCGAACTTCTTTTCATTTTAAATTCAGATTTGCCATGCTTGCCACACCCCTCTTACGGTTGAGCCCATAATTGGGCGTAATTCAATTAAAGCACCATGCCAATTAATTAGCATTCGGCCTGAAAGGGATTGCTCTATTGCGTAATCTACAACTTGTTAAATCTTCCCATCAGTGTTGCCAATTTTTTTTATAAGAAAACGAAAAAAAAGTATCTACAGAAACCTTTAAAAAGCGGAACAAAGCCAAACTCAACTTGCAGTTGACCTTCAATAGAAGCCAGATTTGACGGAAAAGACAAAATTGCCAGTCCCGCTGCTTCTCAGCTATCTCTCACTTTGCGTAGTCAACGTAACCCAGTTTTATTTGATTTACGAGTTGGTGTCACAAAGCCAATATTGAAAACGCATGTAATTCCCGCATCGCACAGGCCCAACAAATGGTTTTCACACATCGCGGGCGAGTGTTAAAACGCTGTTGGTAATGCGAGAGAGCTGAGAGCTAAGCGCTCTGGCGGATAACTTAGGCCTTGAGCTAATGAAATCGAAATGAATTCCAATTCCAATAGCAGAGCGACGGCAATTCCACGCACCTGTTGCTGATGACATCCTTCAAGTGGGCCAATTCGTGCCACGCCCCGGCGTTTTATGAATGAGCTGCGAGTTTGGGCGAAGAGGGAAGCGAAGTGGAGCGGCGAGTGGGAGTGTGGGATGCCATCGGGCTCAAGGGCGAGCCCTCTGTTTATTCTGCCGGCGTTTTTGGGGTTATTATCTTTCTGGCCGCGTTATGCAAAGCCAAACAAGAGCGGAAACAAAAGCCGTTAGCCGGCATTCCCTTTTGCCGTGCCTAAGCGTGGAGGCAGGCGAATAAATAAATATACAAAACGTAAAGGAAAACGAAAATAAAAACAAAAACAAAAGCAAACGTTAACGGACAAATATTTGAACAAGCTGCGCAAGTTTTGGGCCCCCCGCCGGAGATTCCTCTGCGTGCGAGTATGGATAATTGGAATTAAAGTTATAGTATGCAAACACTATGGTCACTTGGCTCTATTATTATTTTTGTATTGGTCCCAAAGTTCTCATAAAATGCGTCGGGCCACATGAAAGAAAGCGATCTGTGAACGAAGGTAAACACAACGATTTTCTGGCGTTTTCGTATTCGTTTTCGTTTCTGTTTCATTGTTTGTGTTTGTATTTGTGTTTGGTAAAGTCTCAAGTGCAAATATCTAAAATTAAACTCACACACTGGCAACAGCAAATAGGCAGGCAGACAGACAGACGGACAGACAGACAGAGGACAGCCAAAATGAGGCATTTATTTTGTCACCTGCCCAGGCAAATATTAATGATAATAGTAGATAATCACCTGGAAAAAGGTCGTAAGTGATTTTGTAATTTTGAAGAATCAGAAAGAAAACAAAATTAAAATGTAGGGGGGAAAAATGCTACAGGGTTGATAAAAATGGGTATATATATCTTTGAATATACAATAAAATTTTAAAAACTATTGTATTATTATGAACTCCATTTTTAGAAATTAATGTATATTAAATAAAAAAAATAAACCAATTGAAATATTAAAATTAGTTTAAGAACATATATAATAATAAAATTTCAAATACATAATTTCATTAAATTTATTGTTTTATTTATTCTATACTTTTTATAAATTATCATTATCTTTTTGGAAATATTATTTGCCAGCCCTGGCAAACGTAAGCGCGTCTCAATTGCTGCAGCCGCACTCACTTCACGCGGCGTATGAGTAATAAAACTAACGTAGCCGCCGCTTTACCTGGGCTTCTAAGTACGCCAAGTACGACTTGGACCAGGCCCAGGCCCAAAGCTTTTGTGTTTTCGGTTTGTTTGTTTCGACAACGCTAAAGCTGACGTCTACGTCGACTTGAGCGCAGCAACTCAGCCGGAAAATGAAAAATATAAATTGGCCCCTCGACTGGGAAACAGAATTATTTAACGTACAAGCGTCGCGTCAAGCGGTTGTCTCTCAGTTCTCTGCTTTAGTTCGTCTGCAACGCCAACTCTAACTCCGACAGTGACTGCCATCCAGTCCCTCGAGTTCTCAGGCGAATTATTCACATTCGCAATTTATTCAATTTGCAAGCAAAAAATAATAAAAAAAAACCAAAACGAAAACGAAAACACAAGAAATGTTTGCGAAGTGCTTACCGTTTTTGGTAAGTCGAACAAAAACAACAAAAATCGCACGCAAGGAACTTCGACAATTTCAAAAATCTCTCTGTCTCCTTCGCTCTGCTCTGCTGTCTCTCCCTCTCTACCGAAACGCAGCTGCTGCTCGTGTGTGGCGCCTGGGGCGATGCGCGGCCTGTGGTGCAGGATGTCAAGAGTGATTTGTCTACAGCCGAAACCTCAGCCAAGTGTAAGAAAGCGTCACACTACTATATACGTCTGCATTTAGTATATATTTTTATTGATTCCTCAACTTGAAGTGCTGAACTTGGGCGGCCTCTTCGGCCAGGGGCAGACTGGGTACCCCAACTATGGCTACCCTAGCTATGGTTATCCCAGCTATGGCTATAACACGGCCTACAACACTGGCTACAACACGGGCTACTACAGCAGACCCAGCACGGGCTACTATCCCAGCACAGGGTATTATCCAAGCAACAACTACTACGGCAACAGCGGCGGCTACTATCCCAGCTCTGGGGGCAGCGGGTACTATTATCCCAGCGCCGGAAGTGGATACTATCCCAGCACCGGAACTGGCTATTATCCCACCACAAACATTCTGGGATCAGCCGGATATGGCGGCTACGGAGGTAATGGCGGCTTAAGACAATATTCTGGTTATTGGCAGCCCGATTATGCGGGTCAGCGCAATCGTGGTTATGGCTACTACTCGCAAACCGATCGCTATGGCCTGCCCCCGGCCAGGGAGCGTGATTATAGCCATCGTGCAGGGGGCGGCTATCGAGGCTATGACTAACTGCAGTTGCTTTCTGTGTTGTTGCTGTTGCTGCTGCTGCTGCTCTGCTTTGTACATAACGCCCGCTTTATGCTAATCTGCGAGCAATAAAATCGCCTAATTTGTCTACTAATCTCACATCTTAATCATCAACTCTCTCAATCAAGTCTCATTTCAGCTTGGGACACGCCCAATTGCACGCTGAAATGTGTCATGTTGGGTGTCATATGAACGGCCCACTCTCATGCTGAAATTATGTGTATGTGTATGTGTATGTGCATTGGTGCTTGTGTGTGTGTGTGTATTGTGTGCGGTAATTGTTGTCTTAATCAACTTGTCTCTGTGCATGTAATTTGCGTGCCAAGTACAAGGCAAACACAAGTGCAATTACAGGCGCAGCCTAAAAGTAGGCAAACTTTATGGGGCGCGCGCGTTGCCAACTATTGTGCGGAAATATTTGCATTGTTTTCTCCTATATCCATCTCGCTCTTTTTACTTCACAGGCCTGCTGCGCAGCAAGTTTCTCTAGCGCGTGACAAAGACGGCGAACGAGAGTGAGAGTGCGAGTCAGTGGGCTTAAGCAGCAACTGTTCTGCTTCGGCAAGCAGTCGAGCGTACTCGACAGTTAAATACCATTCACCAAGTTTACTCCTTATAAATTCATTCTAAACATTAAATAATTATTTTAACAAATTCAAAACTATGCGCCATTTTACTGCCTTGTCTAATGCGATAATTTCTGCATTTGTTGCTTAATTAGGATGAAATTTGCAGTATTTCACAACATTAAAGTTAGCTACGCGTATGCCAAATGCTAATGTTGTAACTTACACACATTGCCAAAGAATCGAGTTCAAAGAAAAGATATTAACGCAATACGAAAAATGAGCAAAAAATAAGAATCATGATAGTTTCATATTTCTAACTAAGTTTTGTTAGTTATATTATATATATTTTCTATATACGAGGTTTGTCCGAAAGATATTCGACCGGATTTAAAATCTTGGCATACAAAAATCTACAGTTTGGAGCCGAGAAATAATTGCAGGTCGTACTTAGCATAGTCTGCCATGCCTGCTTCTACATATTATTAACATTTCCACAAAGCTAGCATACCATTGCTAATAGCTGCACAGTATAACAGCAACAGCAACATCATTCCGCCATCTAACGCTCATAAAGTTTTACTTGCACTTTATTGCAACACGCGCCCGCATTACCAACTTTGAACTCTAACTGCACGCAGTCGCCCCCCCTCACACCCGTCACACACTCCCACCAATCCCTCATGCAAAATTTGACACACATCTTGTGACAGCAGCAAGAAGTAGAAGAAGCAGCAGTAGCAGCAGCAGCAGCTGCCAACGCATTTCAGGGCCAACTTTGCGGCTGCTTTTTATGCTCGCTGCGTCTTAACTTCTAGTAAAGTCATGTTTATGTTTTCATTCCTTTGTCTTGATCAGACGTGGGTGGAGCGGGGGAAACGGTTTGAATAGTGTACACAAAATGCAACGAAGCGTGTGTTTTTCCCCCGAAATGCCGAACTGGAGAGCTCTTTGAGCTCTCGAACGGGTTAGTTGCCCTCAAGCGCAGGGTGTTCACAATCTCGACTCTGTGTGTCTCATTCTCGGCTGATAAGCTAAAGCGATTTCGCTTGTCGCAACAACAACAACAACAACAACAGCAGAAATAAAGTAAATACAAACACATAAATTATGCGTTTCATTTAAGGTCAAAGTGAACAAAACAAAACAAAACAATGTTCGACTTTAAAGTTTCTGAAATTAGTTTATTGCTGCTAACATAAAAGCCCAGCGAGATAAGAAAACATATTTCGCATTGCAAACTTTTCCTTTACTGGGGGCAGCTGCTCGAAAATTTTCCAATCCCTAAATCAATATCAGCAAGTTGAGGGAATTTCGCGTCATATGACAACAATTAAAAACAAAATTCGGCATTCCTCCCCCAAAAAGAAATATTCCACTGCCGATTCGTTCAATCGTTCTTTAATCTATCATTGCGCACATATTCACTTGGTTACCTCCCCTTTCCCCCTTGCTTAACTGGTTCCATTCAATGAACGCGCTGCTTCCTTCCGCGACGATCATAAAAAAGTTATGTGCAGACAGATAGAAAAAGCTGGGAAAAAAATGCTGTGCAGAATTCCATTCTATCGCTTAGCACCATGGGAAAATATCGAAAATATTGGCATAAATTCTGTTTCTTTGTCTGTATGAATGCACATATTCCAGTTGTTATTAGAGCTAGAGACACCAAATTTGGTATAAAGTATCCTCAGTATACGTAAATTTCACAGACGTTAAAAATAAATACTTGCATAAATAAATACAGGAGGGAAGAGTGCAGAAACTGCTGCTCATATAGCAGTATATTACAGGTAATCGATTCTATGAATTTCGGTATTTCATCCATAGTTTTAACAATTTGACCGGGAAACCACTTTTAAATCGATTTTTATACTAATTTTGAATTAGTTGATCAAATTAGGTCAAAAAATAAAAATTTTAATTTTTCAAAAAATTTTGAAAAAAAAGAAAGGGGTAGGTATGCAAAATATCGAAAAAAAATGAATTTTTTAAATCCCAGGAAATTCACTAAAAAAATGATGCAGAATCAATATTAAGACAAAACCTTGAAAGAATTGACTTTCCAGTAGAAAATCGCATGATTCCTAAGTGAACTATGCAAGTTCAAAGTTAACCCTAGGGTCCACTAGGAGAGTAGGTAAACGCGATATTTTGTATAGAATTTAGGCAAACATTTTCGACTTTTTGCCATAGTAAATTGTTTAAATAAAATATCAGCACACACACACACACACACATGAGCACACATTCATTAATGTGGCCATAAAAAAGAGTCGAAATCGCACATTTTGTTGCTGCACTAAAATTATGTTCAAATGGAACTAAGCACAAATGTTGCCCATACGCAGTGTAGGCCCTGCTATTATTGTTGTTGCTTCTGCTACCACCCCTCTGCACCCCTCGTTTCCACGTTGTTTGTCGAAAACGAAGGCAAATAAAAATAATTAAAACATTGACAGTACACACAGCGCGTGTGCACTGCTCTGCTCGGTCTGCTCTGCTCTGCTCTGCTCAATAAATAAAATGATAAAGAAATGGCATTATTTATTTGGCGAGCGGCTTTAGCGTCGTCACGCGTCCAAATCTAATGTTAACAACATTTTAATTAAACCGCAAAAACAACAACAACAGGAACTGATCCAAATTAAGGCAATCTATGTGCATTTGCCATTGGATTAGTGGCACGACCGGCAGTTTGCTCAGCGCCGACAATGGCAAACATTTGCTTGGCTTATTTTTAGCTGTGAGTTCGCTTCGAGTACTCGTGGATGCAACCACGAGTGCAGCAGCAATATTCTGAAATTACTGGCTTCCGCGTAGGTGTTCAGGCAAGGCAATAGGAGTTCTGAGTACACTGCAGAAAATCATGCGTGGCATAGAGCTTAAGCTTCAAATTCACTACGAGTACTCGTGAATGTACACTCGAAGGCAATTGGAGAAGCAAGGGTTTAGCTTCAAGCATACTCGAGTGCATTCATGAATGCGGCAGCATCAATTTGGCAACACTCAAGAGTGGTCAGTTGCCACGTAGGTGTCGCAAGTATTGTAAGAGTAATTCGAGTGCACTGCAAGAAATTAAGCCATGAATGCACACATAAATGCAGCACTAGAAAGAGAGTAGCAGTTAGAGAAATTAAATTATCAGAAGTTTTGAATGATTCACGAATGCAGCAGAAGTTGCCTGCTTTTACATAGGTGCTGCAATGCTTAGCAAAAAAAGTTCACAGAAGATTTAAAACATCCACCCAAGCTCCAAGTGCAGGCGTTACCTCCTGCCATTTCGTTGCAGTGCACGCAGAAGCGTTTAGAGCCAAGTCGGCAAACTTGTCCGACGACAAGAGACAGAACTTTAAGTACTTCAGGCACTTCGAGTGAGCTCAACAGCTCATCTCACGTGCTTATCTGCGCAGCAAACAGCTTGTTCAGGCGTTTGCAGCTCAAACTTTTGGCCTGCAGCAAATGGCCAAAGTTTTCACAGCACTTCATAAGGCCGCCTCGCAAAAGGTGGTGAATTTCTTTGCTTATTTTTGGGAGAGATTTCGTCTCTGGCTTGCTATTTCGAGCACAGTTCGATGTGCGTGCTCGTGTGTGTGTGCGCTTAATTTAATTGCACTTTAGCTAGAAATAATATTAGTTAGATGTAGAGATATAAAAGACGTTCGCCTACGTTAAATATTCAACACATTTGGCTAAACTTGAAGGCGAGCTGCAACCCATATCAACAATTTTTATACCATTTACACATTGAAAATGGATACAAAAAGTGTTTTAGTTTTGTGTAGATGTATATAAAAGAGGGTAGAAGGCATAAATATTTTACAAAGTAGTATACAATACTAGGTTTGTCGTTTTAGTTGTTTCCAGTTCGAAGAAATACAAATTTAGTATATTTAAAATAAAATTCGGTGAAAGGTAGCTAAGAGTCGAGTGTGCTGGCCTTGCTTTGTTTTACATGCAAATATTTCAACTGTCAGAGTTTGGCAGAGAATGCCATCCCGAAAGATATGGAATATCATTTGCCACACATCGCACACAAATGGTTGACAGCTGTCGGAGCGAAGATGCAGATATCAAGAAACAACAATGGACGCAACATTCAGACCGCTGCCAGTCGAAATCTATTAGCAGTGTGTCAGGTGTAAAATCCCTTGCAACAAGTGTCTTTACTGTGTCTTGTCCTGTGCGGCGCCAAAATTCCCAACGAATTAAAGACTATATAATCGTGATGTATGTTTCCCCATCAAATTAGCTCAAGTTTTGTCTCTTCCTCTTTTGCTCTGTCTCTTTTGCGGACTGTCACTATTTTTATACAGCTTCCCCCCACGGCATGCTTATGCGATTAACACCTCAGCTCGCTTGATTTGATAAAAAAAAAGAGCCACGTGCCGGGGACAGTCCAGAGTCGGCGGCAGCAGAAAAGATCAGAGAGAAGACCTCAACAAACAAAGCTAGTAAAGAAAACATCGGTGGAGCACGTGCGACTGTTAAATACCGTTCACATATTTTACTTTTCCACTTAGCTATTATTTATTATCAATTATCTATTATTTATTATCTATTATTATAGCTTAGTGCTGTTTATTAACTGAATAAATATCGAACATGATATGTATATCTGCACAAAACTAAGATACCATTTCTACTCAATTTCTATGGCATAAATACGAGCCTGACATTGACATTTGCTCAATTTATAGAGCAAAAAGCAGAGCAGGACGTAGCTTTTATGTAAATTGATAACGGATCATTGCTCATTCCCGCTCAAAACTACAAAACATACCCTGGCAACCTCTGCTCCCATGACAACACATATCCAATCAGCGAATGGGGGGAGGGGGTTGCAGGAGTGGTTGGTATCATCCGGCTAATGTTTGTTATCGCCAGCACGTGCCAATGTCAGAGGAAAGCAGACTATTAATGATTAAAATCATTATCATATCACATTTTGTTTTGATTTTGCATGAGCAGACAGACGAGAGGTATGAAAGCGACTGAGAGTCAGAGCGAGCGAATGAGGCGAAAGTGAGGGAGACTAGCTTCCGGCTGTTTTGGTCTCAGGCCAATAAATCGCTGTGCATAAATCAAATATAAATGCCTGTTAACATTTTGCCATTTGCATTCAAGCGGAATTTATGCATAATTGCATTTAATTTTATGCATGAAAATTGCGAATGGAGCTAAACAATAACGGTAAAGTCATAAAAAAATACTTTTTAGCAGAATCTTGAAGTCTTAGTAGAGTTCAGTCTAGCGAACATGTTAAATTGATTAAATAAAAGAGCAATTTACTATAAAGAGCTTAAGAGAGCTTGTGTGTTGAAGCATTTTTCCAGGGTATTCGGTATTCGTTTGTATAGCGCATATCAAAATGCAAGTTGTATACACTGAGAATATATTTACTTTGCAAGATTTTCCCTGGGGTATTCAGCATTCCATTTGAACAGTTCCCGGAATGATTTCCTTCTGAAGGCAATTCAGCACAAACTGAAAAATTTGTCTCCCCTGACTACATTTTCTAATCTACTTCTACTCCATCGCAGATACTTCTTTGAAATATTTTTCCAGTGAAATATTTGCTAAGACTTCTTTCATTCTTCTTCCCATAGATTGCACCCTGAACGGCTCCCCAGGGTATTTAGCGTTCGTTTAGATCTCTCACCTCAGGCTTCTACTTCCATTTTATATGATCGCTATAATTTGTCGCGTACCCCTCCATAAACAAATGAATTCAATTTGAGCATTTAGCAGACAAACTGGTCCCCGATCGCTATAAGAAGCATGAGGCGTTCTCAACACAACTGCAAAGACTACGATCGCCTATGTGTGTGTGTGTGCTGGTGTGAAAATATCAGTGCGCACGTCTCGACAGATCGTCAGATCAAGCAGTCGAGCGTTTCGAGTGATTTGAAGACCTCAAACTTAGAGCAGTATGCACAAAATTTGCTTAATTAGTTTGTATTTAATTCAATTCACACGCAAACAACAAAATGCGAGAATCTCCGACATCGAAGCTGGCGATTTGGCCGGGCAATCTCTATAGCTCTATAGCAGCTTTCTTCTGTAAGTTGCTCGACTATTTGTGTAATCATTTAGTGCAGTTTAAGAGCTCTCAAATTGGGCGTGGCGCCATTAGGTTTCATTAGAGGCCGCCAGGGCTTTTAACATACGCCCTTCTTATCACTCTCCAAATAGAACGCAATAAAAATTAAATGATATGAAATACCAAATTGCTGCTGTCAATTGATCAACTGCAAACTAATCAATCTACACAATTTCTACTTCTTATGCATTTCAATAGTTTACGCTTTTTACTAAAATGGCTAAAAATGGTATATTGGTTAGATAAAAAGGTAAAGAATATAAAAAAAATACAACGAAAGTTGTCATGAATTAATCGACTTATTACTTGTTCTATAGTATATTTGGTATACTGCATTTTTTCTCTATATCTGCTATCAATAGACTCGTATTCAATTCGTAGATAGTTCTGTTTGTCTAAGCACTGATAACGCCGGCATCTTAATCAATTGTTCATGAACTAAACAAGAGAAAACATTCTAATTGAATTAGGTAAAACACGCATAATAAAACACACACACACACACACACACTCACACACATTTATCGGTTCTTTTTTATCTGAAATGATCCCATAATCGAATGAAAATTGCTGCAGATGATAAACAATCTCTTTGGGGGCAATCAAACGCTGACAACACACGCACATAAAAAAGAAGGTGGGTAGGTGCTTCGCAGATAAATAAATACGATTTTTAGCACGACTTTTGGTCTGATATAAAGCAGAGACACGCCCATCAACCGATGCGCTGCGTTCTTTTTGTTGTTGTTGTTGTTGTTGTTTACCTCAAATGTGATTTTTATTGGTGTTCATTGCGAAAATTGATTAAGATATACTAGCTGCACCTGCTTTTGCCTACCTTGCGCTGGTCCCACATGACGTATGCGTATTCTTTCAAGATAAAGTGCGCCCTGTGCGCCTGTGTGTTGTATGCGTGTGTTTTCTGCATGCGCGTGTGTATGTGTGTGTGCGCGCACGCCTGTCTTTGTTACTTTGCGTGCGTGTGTATATGTCTGTGTGGGGGAATCAATAGAAGCGTATTCGCTTCGCCGGCCCACGAAAAAAACAGGCTGCCCTCAGTTGCTTCTGTGCGCTTTCATTGTGCGGTTGCTCGCCGATCGACGGAACTCACACATAGCTCTCTCGCCGTGTACTGTAGTGTAGTGTAATATAGTGTGCATATATTTCGCATTAATTGTATCGAATCTGAGCGTCACGTTTCGCTCTGTCGAAGTGAATTATTGGCGGTCGTGTTATACGATATATTCCCACATGACATTGGCCTGCAATTTGCATTGAATTGAGTTTTAATCAATCGCAATCAGCAAAGTTTCCAAAAAATTAGGCAAACACACACACACACACAATATAACGGTACACACAGCTGTCTAACGGTACAGCGAGTAATTAAAAACTATGGACAATTTGGTGATAGTGCGCTTTTGATTATCGACATTAAGCAAGTGGCCGCAAAATCAATGGTAAAATAACTAAAAACAAACCGAAAGCTAATTGCATTTGGACAACTAACAACACACAGGAGCCGTAGCGAAAGTGTGTGCAGTCATTATTCCATTATTATTATTATTACATCAGAATAAATAAAGCCGTTGCCGTAATTAATTTCTGGGTGAGTTGCAAACTAATGCTTTAGGCTAAAACTGGCAGGAGTTACAGTGGAGTTAGATATTCATTACCAAACATGATTCAAAATTAAAACAAATTAAAAAACCAAAAATCAACATCAAAATTTAAACTTCAACTCCAAAGCAATACAACAAATTAAATGCAGAATAATGCCTGTTTTTTTTGTAAATTAAAAATAATAATTGTGAGCTTGATGCTTAAGGTTTAGGCCAAGCTTTCTGCTGGTTTCGCATGCAGGAATTATGATTGAGAATTTGCTGCTTATAACTATTATAATAGTTGTACGAGTATCTTTTGTATCTTTATCCACTATAAAAACAAAACGCGACATAACCAACTGCATTTCCGTTTATGACATTTGAATGCATATCAATTGTGCGCTGATAGGAATTAATTTTCATTACAATTAAGCGCATTAAATGTATTTGCGCCCTGTTCATTTGCCGGCACAATCGGAATGCCAAGTAGCCCCCAGTGAAATGAGTGGAAACTGTCCGTCAACTAAGTTGTCGATTCGGTCATTCAGTTATTCGATCTGTCGCATTAATAGGCAGACAATTGAATTGAATTTTCGTGTGATCGACTGTGCAGTACCCCGTAAATGACTTTATCTGATATGTTTATATTTTATAATTGTTCCTCATTAGGCTTACATAAGCTGACTGTAAATCTTATCGGGTATATCTTAGTTCAATAGAGTAATACTCTGTTTAGCTTCTTTATAATCTGCATTTCTCCTAACTCTACCTGTTCACAATCGTTTGTTATAGCTGCCACATCTTTTTGAATTTTTACAGGGTATTAAAACTATTAAAAACACATACACTTCTCGTTATTTGTTTGGCAATTGAGCAATTTATCGTGTTGTTGTGTGTTTGGAAAATTTATCAACGGTTTTTTTAGCAGCTGCGTGTCATGTGGGTGGCTCGGCCATATCAGCTAGACAACTAGACGGACCACCAGACAGCGGGAGACAGAGGGAAAGAGCGAGAGAGAGTATCTAGAGAACATCCTACTCATGTTTACTTTCAGCCCATTGGGGAAGTATTGCGGTACTTAATTGCGGATACAGCATGTTGGGCCTGAACGTAAACAAATATTTGGCCCGAGTTTGTTTTGATCTGCCTGCGAAAGGTAAACAAAAATCCACCCGAGATTCATCGAGTGTATAAAAAACGATATAAATTATAATTCGAAAGAATTTCTATTGAATGCAAAATCAATAAATAGCTCAAGCCACAGCGCTAACTAATTCAAATGCCCTCGTGGCCTTAGTCTGAAGTTAAGTTACGTCAACAAATACCGGGGTCAGGCTGGCCAGGTGGTCTGCAGGTCACGCCCCACAACAAAGGGTGAAATCAAGAAATAAAACAATAATAATAGAAAGTGGGCTAACTTCGTGTATAAAACCCACACGCCAGGACAAGCTATAATTATGCGCTACAGCTTACATTTGAGTAAATCCTGTGTAGAGTGACTGGTAAATTTCCTGTTTCCTCTTCCCTTCCCCTCATATTTATGACTGCGGGTAAGAATTATTATTATTAATGTGTACAGCAGCGAGAAAGCGTGCCCAAGCCCAAGGAACATGCCTTTAAAATGCGTTTTCCTTGTTACCATTTTTATGCCCGGCCAACAAGCAACCTCCAAGTGGCAACCTGCAGAAGGCAACAAAATTGTTCTTAGTTTTCAAGCAAATTTTCTTTAAGAGCCGCACACATTTGTGCGACAGACTCACCGACTTGCCTGCTGTCTAGCTGCTCAGCTGTCAGTTAAGCTTCAGCCTTGACTTTGCTTAATTTTCTTACGGAGCGGAGCGGAGGTCACGGGCCTTCAGGCCAAAGGCCTTTTATTGATACGGCAGCTTCTTACTCGAGTTTAAGCTCGAATTAAAAGGCGACTTGATGTTAGACAAAACAATAAACAGGCTGCATCCGATTCAGTTGACTTTTCATTACAATTGCCGAACTTGGCTCGAAGCAAAGTGGCCAAAAAAGAACAAGCAAGACATGAAAGCAAATATTTATGTTTGTTAAAATCACCTTAAGCTGACAGTTATTTTATTTTCATATTCGATTTAGTTCCAGTTTCCAGGAAGCCCGCAAATTCGACTTAATAAATGAAAACATCAAAGCTATCAATAAACTTCCCCGCCTTTCGTTTCCCTCCCGAAGGCGGCATTATGTGTTTTTGAAATTCCTATTCAGACAGTTTATGTAGGTGTAGAGGAATGCCATTTTTAAGGGACAGCCTCTGAAAGGGCAATCAGCTGTTAATACCCTGTAATACCTACTTACTTCGAGGTCGCTCGCTCTCAGTTAATTATAAAATATATATACATGTGTACAATGGCACTACCAACAGTAAAAAACTCATACAATTATTATAGTCTACTTATATGCGCGCATTATGAACGCCAGCGCATTCCCATTCGCATAATTAAAAAAGTATGAGAGCAGGGCTTAAAGTTCCCTTTTTTTCTTGCCTTTGATGCGCATTTACGTGTATTCATCTGGGATCAAAATTACCAGTAATTTCCGCTGCTTGTTAAGTCGAACTCGAACTCATTCAGAACGCAACCCGAGACACGTGAGACCCTTGAAATCGATGGGAGACTGAAAATGACTGAGAAAAAAAAATGTTGAAAAATAAAGCAACTGCTGATTGCTGCATTCCTTTAGCCTGCACCTGAAATTGGGATCGGTTGCATGTCGCGACGCGTTTTAATGAGTTCTGAGACAGAGTACCTTGAGCCATTTACCAAAGGTCACAGAACGTAACGGTAAACTGAGCTCAGACCGCAACAAAGGTCGAGCGAAAAAGAATTGGAAAACTTTATTGCTCAACTGCTGTATGTATAGGTGGGGGAGCGAGGCAGCCGAACTCGATATGTGGACAATCGGCAGGCCCATCGCAGACTGTGTCCTAACTAATTCAGAAATGTCATCGACAAGTTTATCTGCTCGCCGGCCGAATGTTTCGGTTGCCAAGCGCTAAATCTAATGTGTCAAATGCTCACCGAGGCACGTAAACATTTCCACTTATTTCCACTTGTTTTCCCCCTGTTGACACTTATTGAAAAATTGCAAATTTTTTGCTTCGTTTTTTTTCTCGCGTTTTGATCGGCATGGAAAAGCAGCAATAACAACAAGCGCATTAGGAGCAAAACAAAAAGTCAATGGTATCTAGGGAAAAGAGAAAATGGTGAAAAGCGAATGGCGACCCTTAATATGTTAAAGACCCTACTTCAACTCATATCCGCTCGAAACGCGCTCGAATATGTCTGCAGTATGCAGCAATTATGTGTAAATTTGTGCAAATGTACACACTGCTGCTACCCTGTAAAATCAGCCGCGAAATGAACATGAACTCAAGTTCTAGATTTCTAGAAGTCGCTGCCTGTTTGCAGGGTATTCTCTAGTCACTCACTCGCTGCTGCAGCCCACACACTTGTCAGCAATTGTTCAGCGCTGCTGTTGCCTTTGTACTTTGCATAAGTCGCGATGATTTCTATATTTAGCAGTATAATTTTTGCCTTAAATCAATTTAATAATTCCAACGTAATGCGATGCGCCCTTTAAAGCTCGCTGGCCGGGAAAAACTCGCTGTGCAGAACTTTTAGTTGGGAAACTACTTTTTGTTCGCAATTTGCCTGGCATTTTGTCGGCTTCAATTATTTAATTGCTGCACAGAATTTCGCCTGCTGCAACAAGTTTTTCATCATGCTGCATGCTGCATCAGCCCGGTTGTCTTTTCATTTTTCTTTGCCTGGAACTTGAAGCATTTCTGCGATGATAGAGAATTTCACGGAGAGATGGGAATGTCCTGAATGGCCAGGGAACGGGAGCGGAAATTGGCAAAACAATTATGTGAATTGACGCGTAGCAGAACATCAAATATTTCCGTTCTAAAATATTGTTATATCATCTCCACGCTCTCGTTTCTGAATAATAACAAAGCAGAGACCTGGCCCAGAGCTTGCCTGCATTGCGAAATGTTTGCCTTGAATTATTTATTGAACAACAGCCGGACTCTGGTATTTGAGCAGAGACAGCTGCAGCGGCATCAGCATTGTTGGGCAACAAAGAAGAAAGAATTTCAGGCCCAGGTAGTTACACTTCCAGAATGGGGTAACACACAGTCTACAGCCAAGGGGACTTACTTTTCTCAAGAGTATTCTTATTTTCGACCTACCAATTTCAAGTTTCAAAACTACAACCAGAGCTGGGGGTGGCAGGCAAACCGAACGCGTTTCCTTTGAAGTGACAAAGTAAAGAAAAGTTGTCATAAGATCCATGGCTTTCTCTCTCTCTCTCTCTCTTACTGTATACAATAATTGTGTAGATAATTAAGGCACATTTTCCATGAAATGTACACGCCACGCCCTTTGTTATGGATTCAAATTGAGCCAGCGCCCGTTTTCATCGAAAAGTATTAGACCATTTGATGAATGTGAAGGCACTTCGACTTGTTTAGTCAAATTCCTGTATAAGTATAATGGATTCATGCCCCGGCCTAACCGCAGTCATTAGTCAAAATTTGAATGTTTTTCGCCTCCAGACAGTGACGGCTCGACTGACAACTCCATTAATGTCTCTGTCAGTAGGTGTGTGTGTGTGCCTGTGTGTGCGTCTGTGTGTGTTAGTATTTATTGCGCTGTGGTTGAAAACGGCAGAAATGAAGTACGCGACACGAGTTCCAAAACAGACTGATGAGCCGCTTTCACGGCTCCTTTATTTATATCAAAATCTTATTCTAACTTATCTCTATATTAAGCTACGGGGGGTTACATGAGCGCCCTAAGCGATAAGTGTGTATTTATATTTAGGGTCACAATGTGTAATGTTGCATTGCGTGGGTCCAGCTGCTGTCATATGCATATGCTGCGGACTCCTACACGCTGCTTTGGTCAGGCCTATCTCAAGTGTTGGACTGATTTATATTTAACCTTTTGAACTCATCTGCTTGACAAAGTATTTATTCGATTCAGAAAGTTCATTGCCTTCTAAACGTTGCTGGTGTCAAAAACTTATTTCTAGTGCATTGTTTATGAGTTGACAACGGCAAGAAACTAATCTTAGCACTCTAAACTTCATCTCAACTGCAGTGTTCAATCCATGTGTACTCTATAGGATTGAACATCCTGGCCCTGTTGAAAGGTGTACCTTTCAAAAAAATACATTCTTTATGTCTTGTTTTCTGGCCCTGCTAGATGGCCGTTGTTTACATAAGTCATATATTTCTTATGTCTTAATATATCTGGCCCTGCTAAACGACCGTTACTTATAAAATGACATTTCTTCTAAATATCTTAAATTGTATATCATTATTCTAAGCTATGCGGGGCAGGGCAATTGTGGCTGGCAAGAATTGTGACGGCATGCGGCATACTCGCTGGATGAGGATGATAAGTCCCACGACGACCCCAGCGATCAAGATCATTGCTGTGATGCTAAGAGAATAGTGAGCTGCATGGTGCCACTCCAGTTCGAGCGGAAAACCCATAATCCGACCTTGGCGGGGAAGCTCTGGAATCTTGAATGCCTGGATACCTCCTTTTACCTCGATATGGTTCATCGCTGGAAGCTGGTCCGTTAGGTTTATCCTTGGTATCCAAAATGATACATCTGACGTCCGGTCCTCGAAAGCCCATAGACTGACATGCTCAGAATGCAGGTAACATCCGGCCTGAAGCTGCAGTATTCCTACGCCAGTGAGTTCCAATGTGCTTGTTTTGTCTGCACAGAACACATCCGCAATTATTTTGGTTGAGGCGGAGAATAACCAAGAGTTCGGTTGATGTAGTTGGTGCCAGGTTGTCTCAGGCATCATTACGTTTACATAGCATTCTTTGAAAATGGGTGACCTTTTCGCAAGTAGAAGGACTTCACACTTGGTCGCCTTGTTACAATTGAAGAGAGGGTGACGCTGCTCGCAAATGGTTAGTTCCTCCATCTTCTGGCAGTGCTCCCAATTGTCTTCAGACATGCCATAATAAACAGTCCTCGCTTCATCCACTAGTATATATTTATACACGGGATTTATGCTGACGAAGCGCCCACTGTGTACCACAGGCAGCTGATATACTTGATATGCTCGCAAAATGTTTTGGCTGATCAGCGGAATCTTTACGTGGAACAGAATGGCTGACTTTGTTGTCCGGGCCTTCACTTTAGCAGTCCTTCCAAGCTCTAATGGATCCAAAGTAGGTAGCTGTAGTCCAGATGGCATGTTGAGCGTAGTCTCCTGAATGTGCTTCTGGAACTGGGTAACGGGTAATAGGCTGTCCAGGAAATTTCCCTTCTTGTTCCACATCAGGTTGATGATGCCCTGCTGGAGATGTTCGAAGGCATCCATAGCCTGATTCAGCGTTTCGAAAGCTTGTAGAAACAATTGCTCATCGCCTACTCTGTCCGTGGCGTCTTTGATTTTCAATATGTTGTCGTCTATCCTCTGGAAATTTCCCCAGATTGCCTTGTTCTGCTTGTCGAGCACCTCCAGAGTAGCGTCTAGTACGGAGGACCGGTTGCGCAGTAGGTCCAGAAGGTATCCTTCATTTTCCCTGCCTTGGTCCACCCTCCGCATTAACTCTTCGGCCTGCTCTTCATCCATTAGACCGAAGACCGCACTATAGATGGACCCAAGTATCTGCAACGGCGCCCTTGGTAGACGCTGCTTGCCCGGTGTCCTTATGTGTTTAATGATATCGTCATGTTGTAACAGCCTCTTTGCTTTGCTGTCCAATGTCGATATCATTGAATTCACTTGTGCATCGTTTTTCAGTGTTTCGCCAATGTCCTGTGTCGCTGCCAACGCTTCGTCCACTCGGTATTTGAACGCGTCATAGTCCTCCATGTCCGCATGTATAATTATGTCCCACGATGTTCTTGACAGGCCGACAATTCCCTGATCTTCGTAAAATATCCCTGCCTTATCTCTGATTTGTGTTACATTTTGACAATTTGTGTTCTTAAAAATACTTAGAAATGCTAAGATACAAAGTATTAAATTTTTATTCTTAACCTTTCTTGGATTTGTTTGTCTACTTGCGGATACCTTATGTGGTATCTCGTTTCGATTATTGTTTTTATTTGAAATGTTTTTCTCATTTTTTTCCGTAGGAAAAGGACAAACATTGTGTGTGGATCTCATAACCACTCCATTGCTTGTCCTTACTTCTACCATTCGACAAAGTCCATCCTTTCCTATGATGGACTTTGTCACCCTGCCCCTCCTCCAATTGGTTTGAACCAAATTATCATCTTTTAAGAGAACTAGGGTGCCAGGTTCGATGTTCATTTTTGGATTTGCCCATTTGTACCTTTTTTGTAACTCGGACAAGTATTCCACGGACCATCGCTTCCAAAATTCTTCCGAATTTGCTTGGACTGCCTTCCAGTGGTCTCGGAACCCCTTATAACTTTTATTATTATCTGCGTCAACTATCGTTGACATAGCTTCTCCTAAGATAAAATGGGCAGGTGTTAACACTTGCAAATCATTCGGATTGTCGGACAACGGTGTTAAAGGTCTAGAATTCAAAATAGCTTCAATTTGTGTCATTAACGTAGTGAGTTCTTCGAACGTCATTACACCGTTTGACACCTTATCAAAATGCTTTTTTACTGATTTAACACATGCTTCCCATAATCCTCCTACATGTGGAGATCGAACTGGTATGTTCACCCATTCGATCTGTTGTTGTGTAAATTTTTCTACATTTAGCTATAAATTTTAGCACATTGGCTAAAACATTTTGTAGAAACTCAAAACTATTTTTGTGGTCAATTTTCCGGAACATTGAAGCTGAGTTGCTTACCAATGCCTTTAAATTTCCCCTTCTTTCGGGTACATCAAATGTTTCATCAAACTTTAATGCTGCCCTTGGGAGGTTAAGCCGTAAAAAGTCTGGCCCTTCAAACCAAAACTTATTCCCTACTAGCTCTTTTGGGAAAGCGCCTCTTGATATTATGTCAGCTGGATTATGTTTTGTATCCACATAATTCCAGTTTGACACTTCGGAATTGACTTGAATATAATTTACCCTATGGCAAACAAATGTTTTAAGTGTTGCTGGTTCAAGTTTTAACCAGCATAGGACAATCTTGGAGTCAGAGTAATATTGTATGGTGTCGAACTCCATTTTTAAGCTTTCCTTCCCCTTTATTATTAATTCAGTCAATAATGTTGCCGCACATAGTTCTAAGCGAGGCAAAGATAAGACTTTTGTGGGGGCGACTCTCGATTTTGAGGTCGCTATATTAATAAAAGTTCTTCCGTCTGCACTACACGATTTTACGTATATGACGGCTCCATACGCTTTGGTGGATGCGTCACAAAAACCGTGTAGCTCAATACGGTCCACATTATCCCCAATTAGTCTTCTTGGTACCATTATCTTATTAAGTGTGGGTAGATCAGATCGTAACCTACCCCATGTTTCTAGTATATCTCCGGAAATCTCTTCATCCCAATCCTTTTTTTCCTTCCATAGCTCTTGGATTAAAATCTTGGCAGTTACTGTAACTGGGTTGACTAATCCTAATGGATCAAAAAGTCTTGAGATATCGGACAATATATTTCGCTTAGTTGGCTTTAGCTTGCATTCCCAATTGCATTTTATTGCAAACTTGTCAATATCTGGCATCCAAGCTACTCCCAGAGCTTTAATGCTATCTGCCTGCTCCTTATCAAACTCTAGGCGCATGCCTCTGTCGACTTTTGGAATATTTTCTAAGACTTGTGCGCTGTTGGAACACCATTTTCGCAAATGGAATCCTCTTTTTCTTAGCTCACTGGAAATATATTTTTGGATTTCCTGTGCTTGTGAGACACTATTCGCACCTGTCATTAGATCATCCATATAAAAATCGTTTTTGACAATGCTAGCCATTTTAGGAGCTTCATCCTCTATCTCTTCTGCTGCCTGTTGTAAGCATTTTACTGCTAAATATGGTGCAGCAGCTGTGCCATATGTCACTGTTTTTAGTGCATATGTTTTTAGAGGGTCATTTCGGTCCCATCGCCAGAAAATCAACTGAAACTTTTGGTGCTCCTTCTGTACCCAAATCTGTCTATACATCTTTTCAATATCCGCAGAGATAGCAAATTTATATTTGCGAAATCTCAGCAGTATATTGAAAAGATCCTCTTGCAGTTTAGGTCCAGTAAGGAGCACGTCATTAAGGGCTAAGTTATTCGATGTCTTACAAGATGCATCAAAAACTACCCTTAATTTCGTAGTCGTACTATCTGGCTTTAAAACACAGTGATGAGGGAGATAATATTTACTGTTTATTTTTTCTGGGCTCTGAACCTCAACCATGTGTCCTAAATCGATATATTCTTTTAAGAATAGAACATATTGTTCTTTCAGCTTCGAATTTTTCTCTAGCTTTCGCTCTAAGGTCAAAAACCTCCGTTTGGCTTGTGACTCAGAGCTACCTAATTGCATCATATTAGACTTAAAGGGCAATTTAACTAAGAACTTCCCATCCGAGCCTTTGCTTACATTATTCGCAAAGATATCCTCGCATAGGATTTCTTCCTTAGTAAATTTCGGAGCCTTTATATTGACTTCTTCAACTTGCCAAAATCTCTGAAGTTGCTCGTCTAAGCTGTCTAACCTTTCGGTTACTGTGCCACAAACTGCTGGTGATTCCTTTATCACCAACGGACCAGTGGCTACCCATCCAAACTCTGTTTTATTTAGTCTTATTTGACCATTATTCAGAGTTGTTGTACCTTCTAACAAGGTCTCATAGAATTGCTCAACTCCCAACAGCATATCTATTCTTTTTGGAATATTAAATGATGGATCAGCTAAGCCTAAGTCTGAAGCCACTTCTCCTATTTCAAACCGGCGAGCCGGTAGCTCAGAGACAATATTTTTCATTACTAACGTTTCAATTTGTGTATTGAAACTGGAATTTTTGGATCTTATGTGAACTTCTAAGCACTCTTTTATATGTGCTGTTCCTCCAGAAATTCCTTCAATGGAAGTTTGAATTTTACTTCCTTTAATGCCCAGTTTCTTCTGCATAGCTGCAGTAAGAAAATTCACCTGCGAGCCGCTATCAAGCAGAGCTCGACAGTCATGCCAATTTCCGTCCTTATCTTTTACTTGAACTATGGCTGTGGCCAGTAAAATATACTTTTTTTTATCTAAATTACTGGACTTACTGACTGTGGCATTTTTCGCATTTTTGTTAGAAGGCTTATGCAGTAAGACATGATGGGACATTTTACAATCAGAACACACCTTTTTACAATTTTTGTATTGGTGGTCTCTGCCTAAACAGCGGCCGCATACCTTATGCTTAACCACCGTTTCCCATCTGCCTTGGCTATTTAAAGCCTTGAATTTATAGCAATTCTCCAAAGGATGAGCACCTTTGCATTTCAGTATGCATGCTTCGTCCTTTCGGAGTTTATTATTGCTACTGGGCCTTATTTGACTCGCTTCTAGAGCGAAAAATTCGTGCTCCAGGAATTTGAGCAGCGGCTCTAGCGACTGAATTTCCCTAGAGTTGCTGAGACCGCTCTCATATTTTGACCTCAATGGGTCACTTAATTTCCGTAGAAAGAGGAAATTAAATAGGCTCTGAAGAATATCTTCATTCTTCAAGCCCATGGCTTTTATAGCCTGGACATTTTCTTGGATCGTGTCCAAAAGAGCCTTAATGGTCGATGCTGAATCCCCGACATGGGGTGCATCGACCAAATTTTTCAAGTGCACACTCAGCACTGCTCTTTTGTTGTTGAATTTAGCATCCAACAAGGACCATGCAAGTTTGTAATTTGCGTCAGTCGGCGCCAAACTTGCTATGGTGGCAGCTGCGTCACCGTGTACCTTTGTTTTTAGGACGCACATTTTTTGTGCGTCCGGAATCATAGTTGATCCTATCAGTTGTTGGAACAACTCTTTGAAAGTCTTCCATTCCTCATATTTGCCAGAGAACGACGGAATATCGACTCTAGGCAGAGTGAATGGAAGACTCTCGCTTCTTGACCTAGAGGCAAGTTCCTCATAGGCCTCGTTAAGCGAGAAAAAAGTTTCTGTCAGATCATCATCATCGTACTCATCCATGTACGTGATGAAAATTTCCTGACAGTTTTTCTTTGCTTGTCTCACTTCGCTCATGGGTTCATGTCCAGCCTTAACTCTATTTAAGGCTGACCGATATTCACCCAGCAAATATGAGAATTTTTTACACACATTTTTCGTGCGTTTATCACCCTTAGAGTCAGGCTTCACGGCCTTCCCTAAGGGGTTCATGGAACTTAATAGTACATGTGTTTTATAAATTAAACCACGTACCTGCTCGCCGTACTTCTCCTTGAAGTACGGCGTCTTTTTTGCCTCTGCTGAGAGTTCGAGCAACCTCTTGTCGTTGAGCTCGAACTGCTCAGTGATGGCAGTTAGTTCCTCCTTGTACAGCCCTAGCTGTACCGAGTCTGTCCGACTCGCTTCTGCCGCCGCGGTGTTGTAGAGGATTTCCAGGGCTCCTCCTAGAGCCTTCTGGGTTTCTATTAACTCCATAGTTGTCTCCATTTTTCCACAACACGCACGAAAATTTTTTTTTTTTTTTAAATATATTTTATTTATATATATTTAAAAAAAAACAAACACACGGGTTTTTTTTTTTTTAAACACACGCGTACCGAAATTGTTTATAAAATTTAAATTTTACTTCACAATGTTCACTGAATCACGTCGGGGTCACCAAAATGAAAACGGCAGAAATGAAGTACGCGACACGAGTTCCAAAACAGACTGATGAGCCGCTTTCACGGCTCCTTTATTTATATCAAAATCTTATTCTAACTTATCTCTATATTAAGCTACGGGGGGTTACATGAGCGCCCTAAGCGATAAGTGTGTATTTATATTTAGGGTCACAATGTGTAATGTTGCATTGCGTGGGTCCAGCTGCTGTCATATGCATATGCTGCGGACTCCTACACGCTGCTTTGGTCAGGCCTATCTCAAGTGTTGGACTGATTTATATTTAACCTTTTGAACTCATCTGCTTGACAAAGTATTTATTCGATTCAGAAAGTTCATTGCCTTCTAAACGTTGCTGGTGTCAAAAACTTATTTCTAGTGCATTGTTTATGAGTTGACAACGGCAAGAAACTAATCTTAGCACTCTAAACTTCATCTCAACTGCAGTGTTCAATCCATGTGTACTCTATAGGATTGAACAGTGGTCGGCTCTCAATTAGTTGTATCAAATATTTATTAGATTTGCGGCGGATGTCTAGACGAGTCTGTGGTATGGCTGAAGCTGGAGCTAAAGCTGATACTATATCTGCCTGATTGCATGTCATTCTGCTGCGAGCGCTCGCATTGCATTTAAATGCGTTGATTAACTTGATTTACCTGCTACGTGCGAAAGGTGTCGCAGCAGCCAAGTAATGGAAACTTTCCCCTCAGTCGAGCACTGTTCGACAGGTTCTTCCTTTTTTATTTCATTTTTTTTTTTTTTTTTTTTTTTGCTTTACCCACCCAACCTGAGTCCTTCTTTTGACTCTCAACTTAATTCGTAATTTGATTATGTGCAACTTTATGTGGCCAGCGGAAAACATGTGTAAAAGCATTTTATGCAAGCTCGCAAATTTAATTAAAAAGAATTTCAAAAATTCGCAGCGCATACTCGACTGTTAGATACTATGCACTCTGTGCATTCTAAATATTAAATTTTTAAATTAGGTGCTGCTTTTTTATAAAGAAATTGCATGTGGCTGTTGGTCTGCCACGCCTCCTTCCATTAGTTGCATAGATTTAACCGTTTTGACCATTTGAATGGTATTCGAAGCTCGTGATTAACTCAGGGCAAGCATTTTTCGCCAGTCGAGCAATGCAAAGTTTATTTTAATTACATTCCATGTGGCAAATCTCTTCAGCATTTTACACAATTTAGATAAAGAGGAGGTAAGAGGGAAAGGGAGAGAGAGAGAGCGACAGTCTGACAGACAGACAGACAGCTACGAGTTTGAATTTGATTGAAAAGACACTCAAGCTGCGAAGGCGAACGAACGTTACAGAGATTTTTACCTGACATTTTCCCTGTGCAGCCCCACATGGTTGTGCGGGAAAACAAATTATTGTTGTTGTGCTCATAATGTGCAGTCGGCGCTAAGCCAAAGCCAGACAGACAGACCGACAGACAGACAGAATGCCACTCAGCGAGTCAATCGCCCGTTTCCCAGAATCTGCAGCTTGCGAAAATTCATAAGCCTTAAAAGCACTTTGAAAATCAATCTGCATACAAGAAAATTAGATTATATCATATTCACTCATGAGCGGCTGTTAGTTTCGCATAGAGTGGAAGTGTTCCTGGAAGCGAGATTATCGAGATTACGAGCAGCTAACGCGATGCTCTCAAGCGGTACCCAAAGGGGTTTCCGACACGCACCTCAACAAATGTTTTTATAGTGGAAACTGCTCGCCTTTATATTTTAATGAGTTGAGCTCATACGTGAACAGACTGCGCTATAAGGATCCAGCGATCCGAACTAGTAACACGCACACATGTGCTTAATTTATGCCAAGAAACACGTGTTCGCCACGGCTTTTAACCCTTAACATATTGACGGTTGCATCGTTTGCTAAATGCAGACATTTTCGTTGAATATTTATAACTCTTTTGCACAAAGGTTGAGAATTTATTGAATATTAATAGAGTATACTGGAAGTGAGCTTTGCAGTGGAAGCGCAGTCCTAGAAATAAAAACCGAGATTATTTACTATATTGCCAGGGTATACTGAAGTCACTAACATATTTTTAACTGGGTTGGCAACTGCTTCCAGCTGCTCGCCGGCTAAGAAGGCTTTACAATGAGGCAAACTCTTCAGGCGTTAAGCTCTAAGCCGAACAACACTCGTCTTAAGACAGCACTTGTCGGCACTTAACAGATTTGTTACCCTGTATTTGGCAATCATTATATGAATATTAAATATATGTTTATTGATTTCCGTCTTATGTGTGTTGTGTGTGTTGGACAGGTTGAGTGCGCACCTTTTTCGCTTTTGCATTTCCTACAGTTTGAGACGGAAACAGAAAGCAATTCGAGAATTATGCGGAATTGGTAGATATATCTTGTGTCGGAGCCTTGTGTGCCTGGCGCGTAATTTCCTCTTCGAGAAATTCCTAGTTAAAATGTTTAATTAAATTTTTTAATTACACACAAGGTCCCAGACATGACAAAAACACAAATCAGTTCCATGCGAAAAGATTCGTTGACTTGCAACCAGGAGCAACCCGAAGGGTCGCAACATGTTCGAGCGACCTTGCAACTTGTTGTGTTTTGACTTCAAGTGGCCGTAACTTGAGTTGGCCAACTGGTTCTCCTTTTGCCTGTCGGCCCGGCCGACTCGTCTCACGTCCTGTCGCCATCGTCGTCGTCGATGATAAAGCCGAAGACCAAGTCTGGCGCACAGTTGATAACGCACCCTCGCGCGGTTCACATGTGCAGCACGAAGACCGAAAATAATGGACACTGAGAATCGAAAAATTCTGAAGAAAATCCCAGTGAATGTGGCGCGAGATTCGCAATTTTAAAAAATCTAATCAGATTTTGACACGTGATTTTCCTAAGCGATTTTTTTGAGCCAAATAATTAAATACACTCAAGTCGGGGGCAAAGTTATCGGGAAACGCGCGTGGATGGGAGTTTACCTGGCAACTTACAACACCTGCGGGTAACGTTCGCATTTATTACAATTACAGTTAATACCGCAAAGCCACACAAGGACACACATACACGCATTTCTGAGCCTCCTTTTGCTGACTTTGACTTTGATTAGACCCTCGTTGGGTCTTGGGCTTTTTTATGCGAGTCTTCTCCCCAGGCTCTGTCTACACTCGAATCTTGGGCACGTGCTGGTATATCCGACACATTATTGCGAGAGAGTCGGAGCTAACCAATCTTAATTGTCATTTTAATATTTAACCTGTGAAGCCTTTGACTATCTTTGGTACACCTCATTAAATGTCGCCCAGCAGCCCTGAAGAGGCCATCAAAGGAGCTGCAAATTGGCAGAATTCTTTCCCGTTAATGAGCAGATTCAGCCCTTTGTTCAAATCAAGGTTACATAAACATAAACATTTTGTAAAATTCAACATTACCAAGGTACAAGTAACTGTTTCGAGTAACAGTAAGTCATGAAATATGTGCTACAAAAATTAATACAATAATAAAAAGCAGCTCACAACTGCTCCTGCTTGGCTTTAAAAGACTACTCTAGCAGCAGAAAATATTGTGTAAAAATGCAGAAACTGCACTTAATGCATAGCAGTCTGCCATTTGCAGCATAATCAGTTAATATTCCCAGTTAGAGCAAAAGGTCAAGTGTGTTAATTATGCAAAAACACGGCGAGCTGTTCAACATTTCATTAAAGTAAATTCACCTGCCAGAAACTAAAACATTTGATGGCCATGGAGGGCAGTCGAGAGACCGTTAAGAGCTGCGAGCAAGAGGCTGGCAATTAAATGAAGACAGCTGAAAACTTCTGCTCAACTGAACTAAACCCAAATTGCCAGCTTAAATTGTCCTGGGGGTCCCAAACGAAATGTTAAATAGACAAGTAAATATGCCAGACAGAGAGACGACTGTCCAGGGAGAGCTGCCTGGAGCAGTTGGAGGGTCATCGGCCCACCGAGCATGTCAATCCGTAAAAATGCTACATCTGTTGAAATGGTTGCCACTGAGAGATCATTTGCCTGCCGAGTGGAGATATATGCTCGTATATACTCTGAATATTATACCTCCTCAATAACAACATTATCAGACTGATTCCAGGGTATGTTACAGTCAACGACAGATGGATCACCTCAAATTCAATAAAAATATATATAGAAATTTCAGCACTAAGCACTGTGACTCAGTGATCTACTCCCACTTTTTCCGATGCTATCGCCGGGCTCAAAAGTTATTTAGTGAAATTTCAATTGCTCAATTTCAAAGTCGGTTTACTCTTTTGTCAGTCGAGGGATTGCTTTTTATTGGGCCCGCAGCAGCACATATTGCACACAATGCCATAAGGTGCTTATTTGTTTCTCTCTGTTTCTATCGCTCCGACGCCCCAGCAGAGTGCTTTGTACTGCATATTTTTTCTCGCAGCTTAGCTCGGGCTCACACGTCGTATACGCAATGCCTTCTATTTAAAGCAACTGAAAATTGAAAATTCTATTGCTGGCCGTCTTCGCTTTCACTTTGAAGTCGGCCTGTGCCGCCTCGTCTCCTAGGCTGTTGGTCGCTCCACGTGTCTGCCCTCTCTATGGCTGCATATTTGAGTCAATAAATATTATATTTATTTTTTGAAAAATGTTATATTGCTTTTCCATTGAGTCTTGATGAATTCCATCAGAGGTTTTTCCGTTAAGCCTTGACGACACGCGGGAAGTTCGCTTCGCTTTTCCTGACCGGCAGCCACTTGAAAAAGTCTGTCAATCTCATAAATTAATTGAAGCGCCCGTCGGTGCTTTGGCTTCGGGAAATCAAGAGTTTCCCACTTTTCACGCAGCGTTTTCCACACCCTTCCAAACGTTATATCTGAAGAGGGTATATTTGCTTTGTGGAGGTAGAAATGCACTGCATTCATTTAAAGGGGATCATTTGGGATACTGTGTTTAACATATTTTTATATAATTTATAATTCATATTTTCATATTTTTTAAATTAGCAAAACCTTCGATTGCGATTTAGCATTTTGCACTTGGGTTTCAGGCTTTTCATTTTAAGTTGCTGAATTTAGACCTGTTTTTTTGACTGTTGCCTGTGGATTGTGTTAAAAGATTTTTTTGGTTACTTGAGTATCAGGTATTTAATGGTCGAGTGCGCTCACTTTTACTTTCTCAACTTGTTCATTTTATTTGCTATTCAATTTTCCAACTAAAAACGCAACAGTTTCTCATCCAATTTGGGGGAAAACTTCTGGCAATATTTTGGTCCCGTCCCTGTCACTGTCCCGCAGACCGCCTAATTGATTATGTAATTTGATAACGTCGACTTGGCAGCACATACACCCACAAACACCCATGCACACACTTTTCACGCTTTTCACAAATTCGCAACAGTTTCGCTCCGCTGCTGCGAGACTGACATAAAGGGATTTTATGGCCCGTAGCATGAAGCCAGATATCGTTAACTAACGCTGCACACACTCGCTTAGTCATAAGCAGCAGCAGCAGCAGCGCAGCGCTGTCCTTGTGTTGATAAAGCATCCAGTTAAATGCGTTGCCTGCAACACCTTGCCGCATGTAACCCACACCCAACAATGCGAAAAGGTTGCCACACACGTGCAGTGCTTCCACAAGCTGCCGTACACAACAATCTCTGATAATAACAATGTGCGATTTTTTCTTGTGTTGCCTTCTCTGTTTATGCTCGGGCCGCATCCCTTTTGGATAAAGAATATTTATATGAAAGGGAAATAAGCCTTACTTCGAGATACATGCGTATCCACACGTTTAATCAAGCTAAGCAAGAGGTCGAGAGGTTAATTTCGACCAAGGATGTTGAGCCCAAATCCGCTTAAAGTGCTTCGCAAAGAATACTATACGAATCGGGCAAACAATGGTCCATTTCATGCCCCGGAAACAACGGTATCTACTGCAGCCCGAGGAGTTATGACTTATTTTAAATATTTATATACAAATATCTGTATGGATATCGCCCCCTTGTACACATAAACTCAATATGTTACGCATGCGAATAAATTGCGTTACGAAATGGAATTTATGTGTTTTCATTCGAAGCTCACGTGAGGAATTTTAGGCTGATCCCAAACATATATATATATATATATATGTGTGTGTGTGGCAAATTGTTAGAGAAATATGCGAAAATTTAATTAATGTAAAATATGCATATTTTCATTAGATATTTTAATTAAAATATACCTCCCAGCTAGCAAATCTTGTCGTCTTAGGACCACCCTAGCCCAGGACACTTTCTCCCCCGACTCAATAAAAATAAGAAAATATTGTTATTATCTGTGCACCTTGGTAAAATGTAAATATGCTGCCTGCCGACTGCCGACTGCCGACTGCCGACTTGTGCAAAAGGCCAACAAACATTACCAGCATGGCCGAAGCTCGTCTGTGTCAACTGACCTGCGGCAGCGGCAACAGCTCGGCTAACCAAATGCGGCCGGCTCCCCTGCAGTGATTGGTTGAGCAATACACAGCCGCTGATGTGGGGGCGTGGTCGAGCAACGCTTTCAATTATATAAAACAAACTTTACCAGGCGCGAGCCGACAGTTGACCATAACTCACACCAGCCTGGCCAACTCACATGAGCTGCAGTTGAATCGTTTGCAGTCAGATGAATGCGATGTATTGCGATTGCCCTTTCACCGCCTTCTCTTCATCTTCGCTTTCATGGACATGCACTGCAAGGTACTTTAAGGATATTCTGCTGTCAGCTTGAAATTCATTGGGATTTCTCTGGAGTGCAGCAACTGATCTGAGGGCTTCTGATTCATTTGTTTTGAAAGTGACAGGTCATAAATAAGGACTGCAAGGTGCTTTACGTCTGTTACCAGCTAAATAATATAACTAAGTGGAACTCAAGCAGTGGGATGAACTGCTCATGTGACTAAGTAACTGCAAAGGGAATGCGAAATGTTCTTCTACTTCGTGTGTACTTCATTTCAGTCTTTTAGAGTAATTAGTTTTCAGATTGACAAATCATATAAAGGATTCGATTTTTCACTAAGTAAAATAAGAAGGAATTTTTTTGAAGAAGTAAGAATCTGCCCCTAATTTAACTTCTGCTTCTGCACACATTTTTAATTACGCTTGACTGGCAAAATGTCAATTAAACTGTCGCCAATGATCCCCTGTTTTCCATTTCCATTTATATAATCTCTCTCATCTCTCTCTCTCTCTCTGTTTTCTCTTCTGTTTATCCATATTTTACTTGCAGTCAGAAGCTGGTGGCATCCAAAATGCATTGCGCATCATAAATAAAAGCGCTTTCGGGCGAAACGAGCTTGGCTGAGCCGGAAATTCGAGCTGCTTTAACAAAACGTCGCTACTTTGTCTCAGCACAGATTCCAAGGAATAATACGACAACAACAGGAAGACGAACAACAACAGCAGCTTCAAGTACGCTACAACATGGAAGTCGATGATATTATATATGAGCAGCATTTGCGTGAGGAGATGCTGCCGGGTGCCGAGGAGGAGGCGGAATTCGGTGAGTTTGCCTCTCTCTCTCTTCCAGTCCGTCTCTCTCTTACTCCTAACTCACTTAAATTTGCCTTAAAAGCGACTAATGGACTAATCCCATGCATGATAAGCTTAACAATTCTGCTGGCATTTGTCATAGCAAGTTGTCAAGTTTGTTTTTCGGTTGTCCTCGCCCCGAAACTTCTGATACTTTGATCTATGACAGCAAGTTCTGTCCATCACTGACAAAGTTAACAACTGTATGTGTAATTTGCCGACTTGCCAGTTGTCCGCTGCATATTAAACTGTAGCTGGCATAGTTCGCACGAGCAACGCTTTCTATGTGACATTTGGGATGACGCCTGTGACTGAGTTAGAGCGAGTTTGCTGAACTTTGCAATCGCATTTGGGCTGCAGATAGCAGGCTCCTAAAGCTGATTCAGTGACTCCCCAAATAAGTCAGGGAATCGAATTGTTTGAACCTAAGCAAGCTAATGCCTTTGCCTGTGCCAGACTGTAATTGACAACTGGCCACCATTAATCAGCGCCTGTCACTTTTAGCAGCCGTGAATTATTTCAATTATGTTTGGGGCAAACAATTCTCAGTTCATTTTCTATACTCGCCCCGCCCTCTCTTCCATCACTTTCTCTCTCATAATCGCCTTGCCGTTGTCGTCTTTTTGCAGAACGCCTGTACGCGGCGCCAGCGGAAATCGTCGCGCTGCTCTCCATCTTCTACGGCGGCATTAGCATCCTGGCTGTCATTGGCAACACGCTGGTCATTTGGGTGGTGGCCACCACGCGGCAAATGCGCACCGTTACCAACATGTATATTGCCAATCTGGCGTTTGCGGATGTCATCATTGGGCTGTTTAGTATTCCCTTTCAGGTGAGTGTGCAAATGCGTTGCTCTAAATTAATTACCCGATTCGCATATTTTCCTATTTATACCGTGCACGCATTGAAAATGAGTCAAAATCGTATATTCATTTTGTGCTAAGGTAGAAGTAGGTTTTTAGACTATATATTAATATAAAAATATATTTACTAGAGCTATTACTAGAGCCAGATACACCAAAGCTGGCATGCAAAATTTCTGCATAGCATGATTTTATACTAGGAGAATAAATAAATAATTTTGACTTTACAAAAATATTCACCTTACTTTTTGCTCACAGTAGTATATATTTTTTTGTAGTATTACAGACAACGTTCTGAACGGAAGCCAAGAGTCGAGTGCGCTCAACTCCAGCTTCCTTTTGGCATTTTCTAATTATGAAAATGTTACCCCAGTCCCGCGAAAAGTTTGTTTAATTAGGCGTGGCTGGCCAAACATTCATTTCATTCAACGAATTGCAGTCATAAATGCTGCATGCAAATCGGTCAGGGCTTAGCATTAATTAAACATTGCGCGAATGCCAGATGGACGGGCGGGACGTTAAATAAATTGAGTTTGCTGATTTTTCGCCTGGCTGTTAACACTTTGTGCACATAAATCAGTTTAATGGCATTAGCCCAGTTTCGCTCTCGGGTATTCCCTTTATGAGGTGACCGCAGAACACAGCGACAACCATCGATTTCACTATAATCGAGCGCCAATTTAATTTCCGGCGTCAAGCTACGCCACCCAGCCCCCTTCAGTCCGCCACCCAAAACCACTGACAGGGATTAGAAAATTCGACAACGGCAGCGGCAGTAGCAGCGGCGCCCGCAGCGAGGCAGCAAGGCAGCGCGGCAGCTCGTCATCCTCTCCCACGCGACATAATGGAATAACGTTTTCGTGCGGCTCAAGTGTTAATGGGCTTAACATTTGCGTGCTAAAAGGCCGCTTCATATCGGAATAAGAGAGTAGTCCGTGGTCCGTGGGCCATGGTCGCATTACCGATTCTAGTTAAGGAGAAATTAAGTTTTTATGCGCAAGACAAGACAATTGCTTTTGTCTGCTTTAGCAGTTGTTATTGCTATTGATTGATTCGGCAGTGCTAAAGCAAGCGAATTATGAAGATATCAAGCCGAATTTACAATTTCCATTTGAATAGCGCCCTGAGTGCCCATGCATAATTGAGATAACGTGTAGCAGAACCTACTGAGCCCACAAAAGATGCAAAAAAAAAAAAAAAAAAAAAAAACCAGAGACTGTCTGTCTGGCATTGAAATTCAATTTGCAAATGGATGTTCGATTCGATAATAGCACGTTGTAAACACACAATTTGGGAGCTGCACGTGCAAGCGGTGAGCTGGAATTGACCAGAAAAAACGACTTGATTGAGTCACAAACTAAAAGGAGAACTCCTTCGTTATCTATGAGAGGCTGATCTTATGTGACGTTTGAGCTCGTTTTTTGCAGAGAAAACATACAGCAAGTGATTGACCGATTGACCTCTTCTCGCATGAAAGAAGCTGCAGGAGGCCAATTTTATCTTAAAATTGATTTCTTATCACAAGAAACATTTATTCTCCCTCCTCAACTATCGGCAATAATGCTTGATTTCGCAGCTTATAACTTGCTTCTTAGATTTTTGAAACCATCTCGATTTTAGTTTAGTTGACAAACACGTTTAAGGATAATTTTGCTACAATCCAAGTGATTATGTTGTTTGATGAAGCTCTGATTTAAGGCGATAATGATTGAAGGAAATTCTCTCTCTATACTCTCGATTTTATGGCGTACCTTGATCTTATTTCAAGCTTTCAATTAAGTTCTCAACGTTCTCTCTCTCTTTCTCTCTCTCGCGCTGTGTGTCTCTTTATTTGATTGATCAACTGATCGCAAACGATGTACGCTCCCCTTCCCCAATTTCTGTCACTCGAGCGCGTGTAATAAATATTAATTAGCTTGGCATTTAAATGCCAGCTGGCGTCACAACAAATTGTCATTGTAATCAATAAACTGTAAACGCACTGTAATTTGCTCTAATTGTATGCGACATGCCGCCCCCCCTCAAACCCTTTTCCAAGCACGCCACTGGGCAACTGATGTACTCAACTCGACCGAACTCAAACTAACTCTCAACTGGACAAAGGCACATTATGTGCGCTCCGCTTGAATCCGCAAAATGCAAACCACATTCGTTCTCGCGCACATACACACACGCATTATATACTCTAACTCACACACACACACACACACGCACACACACACGCACACACAGATACAAATAGACTGGCTCGCACACAAATCACAGTCTGCTGTCAGAGGACAAACAGCCCACGCAATCGCATATTGTACATAGTTTTGGCAATTTATTTACGACAAAATTTAGAGGTGGAGCAGCGGGGCCGAAGGATGGGGCAGGGACGGAGCCGGGAATACGCTGCTGTCAAAGAATTTGTGTGTGTCCCGCATGTCGCTCCACAGCCAATGTCGGACCTTTGTTATTGCTGTTAATGATATTTGCGCCGAGCTTAATAGGAAAATGTGTGCAGCATTTTCTCTCTCTAATTCTGCCATTTAGCCCATCTCCACGTTAATTTCCATTTCAGTTTCAGGCTGCTCTGCTGCAGCGCTGGAACCTGCCGTACTTCATGTGCGGCTTCTGCCCGTTCGTCCAGGCACTCAGCGTGAATGTCTCCGTTTTTACACTGACTGCAATTGCCATCGATCGCCATCGAGCCATAATTAATCCATTGAGGTGAGCCACACAGCCTGATGACTTAATGATGAGCTCGACTCATTAAAGCGGGATTACCTGACCTTTCCGTGCTCACCCCCTGCCCGTTTCTACCGCCCACAGAGCACGCCCCACCAAGTTCGTATCGAAGTTCATAATTGCCGGCATTTGGCTCCTGGCACTGCTCTTTGCGGCCCCATTTCCCATCGCATTTCGTGTGGAGGAGATAACCGAGCGTTTTCGGGGTAAGTGTATGTGTGTAGTCGCCTTGCCGAATGCTGCATACCCTACCATATATACCATATGTATGCATAGTTATTTAATTGTAATTGTATCTGACTAAAATTGCAATTATATGGTACTATTGTGACTAGCATTCGGGCTAACTCTCTTGACTTTTCGCAGAAAACGAAGAGTATTTCAACCTAACGCGACCTTTCTGCATGAACAAGAATCTGTCGGACGAACAGCTGAAGGCGTATCGCTATGCCCTGGTCTTTGTGCAGTATCTGGTGCCGTTCTGCGTCATTAGCTTTGTCTACATACAGATGGCCGTGCGGCTTTGGGGCACGCGAGCGCCGGGCAATGCGCAGGACTCGCGCGACATAACGCTGCTGAAGAACAAGAAGAAGGTTCGATAAATTGGCTTTAGGATTATAACTATCCAAAAGCTGTCTAAATCTCTCGCCAAATCCCATTTTGCAGGTCATCAAAATGTTAATTATCGTCGTCGTCATCTTCGGGCTCTGCTGGCTGCCGCTGCAGCTGTACAACATTCTGTACGTGACGATACCGGAAATCAACGACTACCATTTCATTAGCATCGTTTGGTTCTGCTGCGACTGGCTGGCCATGAGCAACAGCTGCTATAATCCCTTCATTTATGGCATCTACAATGTGAGTACCGTCCTCTGCCTGCCTGCCTGCCTGCTTTCCACATTTGTTTATCGCTGATTGTCACTGATCCGGCTTTAGCCAGGCGCTGTCAAGAGTTTAAGTGCAGTCGCAAGAGCACATATAGCACATAAGCTTGTAGTTAACTTAAAGGCAGCTATTTGGCCCGACTTTAATTCTAATCAAATTTCTGCTCTTCGCTTTCGTCGTGTGCTCCGCTGTCACGTGTCGCCTGCAGATGAAAGCAAACAATAATAATCGAAATGTCTTGCAATTTCCTTCGTTAAATGCGATTATTTCCTAGACAACATTCGCTTCAATGAATATTTTCAATTATTTTCGCAAATTGCAAAGCATTTTCCGCGCATTATTATAAATAGCTCAACTTTGTTGAGTCCCCTTTTCTGTACACCCATCGCTGACTCATCCCACACAGAGCTCGTCGTGAACTTCGCCCACTCAAGTTAATTAAAAGCACATTTCACTGTAGCCAATAATAAACACCTACCAGCAATATTGTCAGACACATAAAACGATGTGGCAGGAAGGGGCAGACATTTGTGGGGGCTGGCAAAAGGTCCGTTCTCCTAGCCCCGGAAAAAACAACATGAAAATCCGAAAATCGCAGGCATAAAATCGCAAATATCTTGTGGTTGCCCGTATAGCATTTCAGCTCCCCCTCGAACTTCCCCGAAATCGATAAAAAGACAAACGCACACAATGCCACATAAACTTCCTTGCGTCCCCGGACGGGGACAAAAGAATTCTCGGAGTCCCCGCTCTACCCGCTCTGCCCGTGTGTGTGGGCACTCGGCGCATAAATGCAGGATATTTTGAGACAAAAGTTTGTGGGCAAATATTTTGCTTTACGGCCGAAATCCTTAGGAAAAGAGCAAAGCAGCGGCGCCAACTGTTGGCTGACAATTAGGCGGCTATTTCGGGCTCGGGGCTAGTAAGCTCTATTGAGCGGTAGACCTAAGTGACAGATGGGCACGTTAATCAGCAGAAGCAGAGCTCAACGTTCATTAGGAACTTTTCCGTCCAAGAAATTTGGTTTTATAAATCTATTTACGAACGACAGAGTGTATCTTTTTGACAGCAGGGCTAATTGAAACTATTGAGAAGAAATGTGAGAGCCTATCGCATACATCAGATAATACTGACGCTAGATATTTAAAGTACCATCAAAATAAACAAAATAAAATTGTATTTAATGCATATCTATGTGTCGGTCTCGGGACTTATTGATCCACGTGTTAGTAGCTATAATCACGGCGAAATATCTGTCGCACTTTGGGGCAAATAATAATGATCATTCATTTCCACGCTTGTTTATTCATCTCTCTCTCTCTCTCTCTATCTCTCTTCGCAAATATTCATTTCCTTTCCTTCTCGTCAAGTTCGTGCAAATTCAACGATTTTCATTTTATATAAAAAGTTTTATTTTGATTGGTATTTTGTATTTTGCTGGAGTTTTTCGACTAATGAAAAGCAAGAAACTTATATACAGTACATGTTATTTATCGTATCTTGTTCTCTTTTGTTCTGTGCTTGCAGGAGAAGTTCAAGCGGGAGTTTAACAAACGCTTCGCCGCCTGCTTCTGCAAATTCCAGACCAGTCTGGAGCCACACGAGCGAACCTTTTCGATGCACACGCGCGCCAGCTCCATCCGCTCAACCTATGCCAATTCCTCGATGCGCATACGCAGCAATTTCTTCGGCGTGCGCAATGGCATGGGCGGGGGCAAGTCGGCGGGACTCTTTATCAATCGCAACGGCTATCCGGGCCATGGTGTTGCTGTCAACGTTGCCGGTGGCAACGCGAGCAATGGCAACGGGATCGGGCATGGGAACGGACATGGTATGTCCAGCAATAACAGCAGCGGCTACAATAACAATGGACATCACCAGACTGTGGTGACCTTCGCCGGAAGCGGAGGCTCCGGTGCCATGGCCCCGTGGAGACGCAATAATTTCAAGCCGCTGCATCCGAATGTGGTCGAGTGCGAGGACGATATGGCGCTCATGGAGCTGCCGTCGACCAGCGAGGAGCTGCCGTCCACCATTGGCGCGGGAGCGGGTGTACAGTTGGCGCTGCTCAAAGCCGAATCGCGCGATATTTCAGGCTGCATTTGCGAGCAGGAATTTGGAAGTCGAACGGAATGCGATGGAACTTGCATACTCAGCGAGGTATCGCGTGTGCAGCAGCCGGCGACGACGACGACGACGACGTCGCGGGTTACGGCCGTGGCAGGGGCAGGATTGTCAACAAAGTCGGAAACTGAAGCTTTGTGGCAGCCGCTGTAAGGCTAAGCAGAAGATGAAAGTTGAAGCTGAGCAAGTTTGAGGGCGAGAGAGAGAGAAATGCGATGAGAGAACGAAGCCAAAGCATTATTCGCTTTATCTTGAGTTTTAGTCTGTGATTACGTAATAATGAATTGTGATTCAATAAGGATGATGATGTTGATGATAATGACGAGTGTCAACGATTGCGAATGCTATAGAGTGTCAGTTGGTCGCGCGTACCCTGTACAGTATTATTATAAACTAAATGTATTTCGACTCAATTCTACAAAGCCAACGTTGTGCATGTCAAATTATATTCTAAGTTTTTTTAGTCTTGTGAAATTCCATTCAGGATATTCTATTTTCTATTTTCAATTTTCACTTTTCAACTTTTTAACTTTCCAACTTTCACATAAGTCTATCCACACAAATCGAATAAAAGTTGAACGCGTACGTTTTTCCCCAGCTAATTTCTCACTTTAAAACGCATTAAGCATTTTACTTTAATTAATAGGCACATCAAATCAATTAACTAGCAGTAAACGTAAATTATTGAATTAGATTTTAAACAATGCGGCAACCAGCTATTTATATATTCTATATATATGCGATATTTATCTGTGTGTGTACATATATGTATACTGTATTATACTACTATCCTCTACTATACTGTGTATGTGTAAAGGCTAATTAATGTAATTAATGTATTACAATTACCAACGAAAGAATAAACATTGCGAGTCATTAAACAATTCGAATTGAATCGAATCGGCAAACATAAAATAATAACAATAATCCATTTAGTGGCTTCTGCCTGGGCTGTTAATTAAAGCACAATTGTAAGTATTATAAAGCCACAGATCAACTATTAAGCTAACCATAATGCCCATTTGAATCGCTTGGGAAACTATCGGTAACTTTTCCTGGTAACTAAACTGTCAGTGAAAGCTTTTAACTGTCACCAGATTTTTTATAGCAAGTCTCTGAAACTTTTCGTTTGCTATAAGAAGAATTACTTTCCATTCGAAGTTCGGTTACTTGAGTTGAAAGCTGGCCAGGCGAGCTTAAGACACAAGCTTTAGCGTGGACACAAACCGGAACCAGTTGAGTTGGGTAACGGAAGAGCTTAAGACGCAGTCGTCGAAGCTTTCAGTTGCTTAAAAAAAAAAACACAAAAGAAAACTGAAAGCTTGGCACTCTACAGGGTGCCCATTTAAGGTTTGATCCCTCGCTAAGACTTGTTCAAAAAGCAGAAGAAACTTAAGTGCATACCCTGTAAGCATAAGGTATAAGAAAGGGTCACTCTGCTGGATAGTTTGGCAGGAATGCTTTTTGGTTTTAATTTTAGTTTCTAATAGTTGCAAAATACTTTATCTGAAAATAATAAAATCTATTAAATATTAAAAAAATTAATAAAATTATGATGCAATATTAATAGAGAAGCAGAACCTAGAGCAAAATTATATTTATATCAGAAAGAAGATAGTATTGTCGCGTTATAAGCACTGAAAACTTTCGCAAACTCATTTTTAATGCTAATTGCCACACACCTAAACGATTTTCAGCAAATTTTTGATAGGGTATGCAAAATATCGTAAAAATTGTCACAGTTTAAATTGATAGTATTTCGCTGCAGAATGAATCTAGGCTCAAAACTATGAATAAAATGACATGCCCCACGAAAATCGTGTGATTTTTAACCAAGTTATACGAGTTGCCAAATGAGAGACAAGTGAATGTAGAGAGTGGATATAGCAATCAGTTTAATATACAAAAAACAGACAAAATAATGTGTTTACTCAGGCAAATGTACCTTAAAATAGCTTGATAAATATAGAAAAAATGTAGATATATCACTCCACTCAATTAGTCCTGCATGTTTTCTCTATGCATTTTTCACAATCTTAAATGAAATTTGTGCCATAGAGAGACGCCCATTTAAAGGTCTTGTCGCATGTGATGTGATTAAACTACCCTAATAGCTGAACAAACAGAGCGGCACATCCCGGTTGACAAACACTAACAAAATATGACAACAACAACAACAACAAGAAGCAGAAGAAAGAGGAAGAAGAGGCAGAGTGGCACGCAATACACGGCATATGTGCGGCGCTAGTTGCTTTCTTTTTATGCCACATGCAATCAAACAACATATGCTGCACTATGAGTGGCACGCATACACTCACACACACACACATACACACACGCATACGTGTTAGATACACAGTGCAAAACACGCAATGAACTGACTGACTGGACATGCACATGAACATGGACATGCCGCCGGTGGCAGTCGCAGACACAGACGCACACACTCACACACACATATATAGATATTTTCCCAGAGATGAGAGCCCTCCATGTTGCATGAACAGGGAGAAGGCGCATTGGCTGTTGATAATTGAATAATTAACAATGTTTAAAATGGCTGCGAGAGCGTCTAACGACAGCGGAAGCCGACGGCGAGGAAGCCAGCAGGGGGATTGAGTTACGTTAACGTCACGTTGCCAGACACAGCTGGTCGGAGTGTGTGAGTGTGTGTGCAAGTGAGTACGGCTGTGTGCGTGTGTGTGGTCTGCAGTGCAGCAGGTCAGCAGGTCAAATGCAACCACAATGTCAGCCCGAGACCTCAACAGGCCGCACAACCATTTAGTTGAATAACTCGCCAAGTGCATACACGCACACTCACACACACACACACAGACACACACACCCGGCATACATGTAATAATTGGGTTACTATATATCCCATAAATAATTGACAGTTGGCTGGGAAAATCTTCGCGGTGTATGGCCTGCCAGTTATTGATTGACATTCGAGCCGTGTCTTTTCAACAATTAGAAAGAAACCTTCCAGCGAGTTTTCAATGTGAGTTCTGTCCTGCAGTCGAGCGGTTCGCGTTATCTCTCAGTTAAACATGCACGAATCTAACGGTAGTAAAGGTGTGTGTGCGGGTGTGTCAATCGATTGTAGATTAAGGAGAAATCAAGACAAAAATTTCCTTTACCGCATTTTCGATTTTAAATGGATATATTATAAAGAAACTAATCGAAAAAACTACAATAAATATTTAATTTAAAAATCTACTTGATAATTGATAATAATTCATGAAAATAATATTTTTATATGCTTAATAAATCATGAGAGATAAAGCAATATATTAAAGGGAAATCCGTGTAAAAAATAGTTTTGAAAACACAAAAGTTGGTACAGTTTATAGCAAATATTTCAGCAATCTTTGAGGAGTTTAATTTTATCAAAAAATAAAAAAGTTTAATAAGAATAAGAAATTTAATTACATCATAATGTAGTATTAATTGTGGTTGCATATTTAAAAGAAAATATAATCAAAACTGGTAAATGCTAAATTAAATTTAAAGATAAAATAAAAAGTTTGTACAGTTTACAGCAAATATTTTAGCAAATCTTTTGGAGTGTAATTTTATTTAATTTTGCATAGTTCAAAACATAATAAAAAGTTTAATAAGAATAAGAAATTTAATTAAATAATAATGAAGTATTAATTGTTGTTGCATATTTAAAAGAAAATATAATCAAAACAAAGTTCAGGCAACTGCAAAATTAACTTTAAAGATAAATTTCCTGCACAAGTCGCACGCGAAAACATCAAAGTTTGCAGAATAAAGCGTATTTAAAGCTAAGAAGGATTTTCCCATCGATATTTGGAAATATTGCAGCACTCTGTTTGTCTTCATAGAGTTCAAGTTTTCAAGTCTATCAAGTTTTGCATTGTTTTCCCAGCGTGGGAGTTTTGAAAATTGCTTGCGTATAAGCAGAGTCAAGTTGACTACCCTCTCCCCCTTCCCCTTTAAGCTATACATATTTCACATATTGAAATATATTCTATCTTCCACTCCCTCTTTCCCAGCATCCCGCAAGGCCTTCTCATCGACAAGCTCATCGCGTCCCAGCAGCAGCGGCAGCCACACGGAGCTCTTTGAGCCGGGAAGCACCCAAACTAACGGTGGCTTGCCAGCTGGCGATGGGCGTGCCGCGGCCCAGCCGAGCGCAATGCCCGTCACGGATTTCTACAGCAATGCCACGGTGCTCATTACCGGCGGCACGGGCTTTGTGGGCAAAGTGCTAACCGAGAAATTGTTGCGCGCCTTTGGCTTGCGTAAAATTTACATGCTGATACGCAGCAAGGACAACATGAGCGTGCAGCAGCGTTTGCAGGGCTTCTTCAATGAGTCGGTAAGTCAATACTGAACTCTCGGGGAAATGAGTTGCTGTCGGCTGTGTGATGACGGCTGGAGAGACGACCGTAAGTAGGATGCAGTTGCAGATGGAGCGGGAGATGGAGATGGAACAGTTCGCCTGTCAATCGCCAGCTGCCAGGGGCACACACACACACAAACACAATGCAAACGGCGCAAGGAGCGCTGGCAGCTGTAAATATACCCTGCGGCCAGTCGAGCTGTAAATGGGGTGTGCCACAGTCTCAAGAGATACAGAGTGCGAATGCTCAGCATTATCTGTGCGAAGACTGAACTCTTTTTTTTTTCAAATAAAGTTAACCATCTGCATTCAGTCTTCTTATTAGTTATATATTTTCCATCTAACCCCATGTCTTAAGGAGAGGTTCCTTAAGTTTTTTAAAACAATTATTAAAATTTTTTTGAATGGTTTTTCAATGCTACCTATATTAGATTAGATATAAGAACTAGATCGACACCATTTCAGATACTTTCTAAGTACTTCAAGCACGTCTTTCTTAGGACAACATTTTAATCGTAACTTCAAGGTATTTATACCATTTTATTAATTTTTAATTAATCAAAAATAAATAATATATAAGTGGCAAAATTATTCCATGGGCCGCCCTTCTAAATTTTCGTTAAATAAACGTATGGTATTATAATAGGGTATATAATAGGTTCTATGTCTATATCACAACATTACCCTAAATGCTGCTATATTTTCTGATATGAATATGAAAGCACCTGCCCTTAAGCTCTGCTTACAGAGCATTTGCGCGTCGCCTTATCAAGAGCTTTACTCTTCCGCTTTGCTCTTTGCAGATATTCAATACAATACGCGCGGAGTGCCCCGAGTTGTTGGAGAAGGTGCATCCGATACGCGCTGATTACAGTGCCATCGACCTGGACATCGATGCCGCCGACCGTGCAATGCTCTCGTCTGAGGTGCAGGTGAGTAGACGCGCTGCTGAAGCTGGAGGAGAGCTGGAGAGGATTCTTGCCGTGTATTGCATTTTCACTGGGCTTGTCCGTCGGCTTGTCGCTTGTCTGCGCTTGTTGGCAATTCAATCAATGGACTTTTGTGTGAAACTTTTGTGTGTGACTGTAACACTGTGTGTGTACCGTGCTGCTGTGTGTATGTATGTGTGTGTGTGTGTGTGTGTGTGTGTTTGCCTATCTGTTTGAACGAGCCGCTCGACGTGTACTTCCGTTTCTGTCCGTTTGTGCATTACGTTACGTTACGTAGCATTGCCTGGCAGAGGCAGGCGGCAATCGGCGTGTGGCATGCGGCGTGAGGCAAGAGGCATGTTTACGACAACAGCATGCAGTCGGTTTACTTCCTTTTTATGATTTTTTCTCTGCACACGCAAAACAAAGCAAAAAGGCGCTGCGAAACATACGTAAATATATATATATATATATTTTCTACTTTTCAACAAAAATTGAAACCCAGCACGTAGAACTGTGAAAATGCAGCCGCAGCTACTGCCTGCCCTGCTCTTGCTGCCACTGCTCCTGCTGCTGCTGCTGCTGGTTATAAAAAACAATATATAAATAAATGAAAATTCCTGTGCATGCTTCAAGTGTTTGGCGTGCGCGAGCCATTGTCCTGCCAGGCGCATCCGTTTGCCGTTTTAGTTCCCGTTTTTTTCCTCCTCCTGCTCCTCTTCATTTCCCTGCTGCTCTGCCCCCTAGTTGGCAAAACATTTTGCATACAAGTCACTCACTTCCATGTGCTGCTGCTGCTGCTGCTACTGCTGCAGTCGGCGGGCTGGATTCAATGTGCTTAGTTTTGAAACTGAAATTGCTTTGTTGTCGATGTTCAATGCAGCAGTTGCATGTGTAGCCACGTTGCCTGTCCCCCCTCCCGCTGTCGACCATGTGCTGCTCGCCCACTGTCCCAACGCTGGCTGACTTTGAGGTTATCACGAGGCGAGGCGACACCAACTGCATGCTGCAATCGCTTCTGTTTTGCATGCACTTCTCATGCATTTTGCATGCGCTTTTGTTCAATTGTTGTTGCCGCTTCTCTTTCTAGTTGTTGTTGTTGTTGCTGCTCGTTCGTGCTTTGTTGCTGGAATTTTTCAATTTTAATATGCATTACTTTTCTCTGCTCTGTCTGTTTCTCTCTCCCTCTCCGACTCCCACTTAGATTGTCTTCAACGTTGTCGCTTCGGTGAAATTCAATGAGAAACTTAGCGACGCCATTGACATTAATGTGCTGGGCACCAAGAAGATACTCGATTTGGCCATGCAAATGAAGCAGTTGAAGGTAAGTAATAACATTCTATGGCGCAGAAATGAGAGAGAATGCAAGCCATACTGCATTTTTACATAATATTAAAGCAGATTGAAAATTAACAAAGAGAGTATATGCTTCAGTCAGTTTTAGCTTTAACCAGCATCTTACATATATTTAAGATATAGTAAAGCATTCATGAGGAGAATATTTAGCTGATATCTGATCTTGAATTCCATTTTATACTTAAAAAAAAAAACAAAAATATATCTAATTTCCTTGCCTAATATAAAAATATGCATTTTATTGCATTCTTTAAAATACAGGTTTCTTAATAAACATCTCAATAGTTGCTACACTCAATTTAAAGTGCTAAGCTCAATTAGATGCAGAGATCTGCCCACGCAACGCTATGCAATGGTAAACCAATTTAATCCATAAAACAACTATGCAAAATATTTTGAAGCGTATAATTTTCAGCTAGTCAAGTTAAAATTCTTTATTGAAACCAAACATTTCCAAACATTACCAAACATTTAGTATCTATTTCAACAGGCCGCATACTGAATATCAGCTGCATATTCTAATTAGAGCTCGAGATCTGACCTCGAACCACACTTGACATACTTTCCCAATTCAATTTAAACAAATTTCAACTGTGCATTCAAACTGTTTATTCGATGCCATGAATAGCCTCTGATTAGACTGTTATTGGGGGCAGACTGGCGAATTTACTTTTGTGATTTGCTGTGGTCGCAGCTTAAACAGATTGTGGTTGAGGTCGGAAGCGGCGCCCGCTGCGTCGGGGTTTGGGTTAAATATTCACATATCGCGTTTAAGTAACCAAAATACATAATTCCCATGTCTGCATGCAAAATATTTGCATATGAATTTTAATATTTACAGCTCTACGAGGGCCTTGGTGTGGCTGTCTGTGTGTGTGTGTTTGTTTTTTAACGTAATTCTTTTTCTGCTTTTGCATATTTTTACGGCCGCGGCGTGCAAACAATTTCAACACAATTCAATCAACATTCGACATGATGCCACGCCTATCGCGCATATCTACCCTCTGCTCTGCCCTTCCCCTCGGCCAGTCCTTTGTGCACATTTCGACACTGTACTGCAACTGCAATCGCAAATTCATCAAGGAACAAGTGTACGAGAATGAAATTGGCTACGAAAAAATCATGCAGGTTGGTTGAACGAGCGGCTGAGTACCCGTACCCGTGCTCACACGGATTGGAGCCATGCATACTATTAATAATATACCGTTCACTCATTGACAATGCGTAAAAAAAGCCAGAATATGTGGTAGCTATTCGCATAAGGCTGTAAGGATTATATTGGGTGAATGGTAGCTCAGGGTCGGGTTTGCTCGACTGTAGTTTTCTCTGCTCGTTATTGTTTGACGCTGCCTCTGATTGCCTTGACAATTTATTTAAATTAAAAAAATACCATTTTGCAGATCTATCGCACTTTCGACGACGAAACGCTGGAGAAGCTGCGCCATTGCCTGATTGGAGAGATGCCAAATACGTACACGATGACCAAGAAGTGCGCCGAGAATCTGGTCAATCATCGCGCCTTTCATATGCCCGCGGGCATCTTTCGGCCGCCCATCGGTAAGGATTAGCGTTGGCACGGTTGGAAAGAGAGCAGAGCAGGGATTTCCTGTGGCCTTAAAGCTCACTTCGCAAACTAATTGTCAGATAATTAGCCCTCAAAATGCCCCAGAGAGAGGGGCAGAGATGGCTGAGTAGAAAAGAGCAGAGAAAGACTTTCGAAATGCAGCAGCCAGCAGGCAGCAGGCAGCTGGCTCTGGCCCTCGCCCGGACTTGGACAGGGCCCCAAAGGATCAGCTGGGAAAAAAGGAATATTTAAAATTTTGTGAAAAATTGCAAACAACGTTGCACTTGCCCAGCCGTCGGGGGACCAAAGTCGAAGAGAGTTGTGTCTAGATGAGGGCGGAGAGCGGACTGGGGTGTGGCATGCTTTAGCAGATAAATGCATGTGGAAAAAAGTTTTTGTGTGCAGACGGCAGACGGCAGACTGCAGAAACCGAAACGACTGAAAGGAACGAGACGCAACGTAACGTAACGAACGAAACGTAACGAAAACAAAGCCCAGCAAAAAGTCAGAGCATGCTCCGCTCCAGCTTCATATCCAACTCGAGCTTCAGCTAGCTGCAGCTCAGTAACAAAGCGCAAACAAATTTTCATTTATTTTAACACAAAAATGCCAAAGTATCCGGGCACATCCCAGCATATCCTGGCTGCCCCCAACAACAACGAGCACGAAAACGAGGGAAAAACAAGAAATGAAAGCTGGAATCGAGAGCACTCGAATCTTCGATACCCTTTACCCAATTTCTAAAAATGTCAGCCTCACACGTTTTACAGACTATTTTCCCACAAGATTAAAAATTGAGTTTCAATTCCAAAATATTGAATTTCGAAAATTTACAATTTATTTTTATTACTGTTATAAAAGCTAAGCTCTGTGAGTTCCTACTGATGCATCATATCCAACTCCCTTCGACTTTTAAAACTGATAAAATATATATGTTTATATATTTTTTACAAACATTTTCACAAAGCTAATATACCTTTATTGCCAATTTTCATTGGATGCACGGTATAATAACGAAAAAGAAAAGGAAAATTCAAGTGCAAAACTTGCAATTGGGAGTCAGGCATATCAGTTAGCAATGACTACAGTGGGAGCTTGCAGCGAGAGAGCGCAAGGGGAAAGGGGTAGGGGGGAAGAGGTGGAGCTGTCTAAAATCAACAACGCTTTGCTGCAGCAGGACGCTCGCCTGGTCGCCCCAGCAGCAACAAAGCAGCCATTAATTCTTATTTATTTGCAGTAATGTCAACGTACAAGGATCCATTTCCCGGCTGGACTGATAATTTGTACGGGCCATCAGGTTTATGCACTTGGTCGGCCCGGGGACTCGTACGTTGCATTTACGGCACCGCCAACTGCAAGGCGAATATGGTGCCCGCCGATTATGTGGTGAATGCCATGATTGCCACAGCCTGGGATATAGCCAGAAGGTGAGTGGGCGACAGCAGAGGACAGACCAGAGCTTTAAGCTAAAGAGAAATTCAACTAGTGTTCGGCTTAAGCTGCAGTTGCTGCTGTAATTATTGAATATTTATAAATACAGGCTCATACTTTCTACTATATATATCTATATCTTTATATTTACATACCAATAATACTTACTACTATATATATATATATTTTAGCCCAAAAATATATCTAGACTATATTATTTAATAAGTCTGTTGCTTCTAATTATATTATCGGCTTTATATCCCTGCTAAGCCTGCCTATATTTGTTTTCCTAGTTCTTTACTTTAGCTGTTAATTTTGCTATAGTTATTAATAATTTTATTATAAATAAATTTGTATTCATACTCTCTGCTATATATTTATTTATATCATACTCCTTCACAGATATGAACTGCGTGACAGTCAGCTGGACGGCAGGTCGGAGCTGCCCGTCTACAATTACGTATCCGATGTGAACAACATTACCTGGGGCCAGTACATGCACCTGTCGCGTCAGGGCTTTCATGAGCCCTTCGACAAGGCGCTCTGGTGAGTACCGCCCCTCCCCACGCACACCTACCCACACACACAGTTGGTTATAAATATTCTTTGTTGAATTTCAATTCTGTGGCACCTTATCCGCACGAACCATGGCCATATTGCATGCGCCGCCTAATCCAAATGCTTAAATATGGCTCTATTTGTGTGTGCTTGCTGCGGCCAACGGAACGTTGCGGGGAAATTTATCTACACTCTGCTAATACCTTGAAACAATGCAACTGAACACATGCCAACCAACCGAACTCAACCGAACCGAAAATAAAAACGAAAACGAAACGAAAAACCTGCCAAACATGCGACGGGATAACAAAAACCTCGCAACCTCGGAACCTCGAACCTGAAACCCAATCGGTGTGCGGGAAACGGGGAAATACGCTGCAAAAACGGGCTACTAAACCAAATCGAATGGCAATGGAAACACAACTGCAACCTGGACATCGCCATCTACATCCACATCCACATCCACATTCACATCCACCTGTACATCCACCTGCACACACGTCCACAACGGCGACATGGAACCCATTATTGTCACAGGTGCTTCTCGTACGTTATAATACCGTCGAAGCCTCTGCATTGTGCAATTGCATTTTTCTTGCACAATATCCCAGCTTATATTTTAGATTTAATTGCCATGGCCACCGGACAAAAGCGCATGTAAGTACACGCACACACACACACACACACACACACACCCACAGACAGCGAACAATAGAGTGGCAGAGGCAGAGATAGCTATGTCGATACATCCAATGAGATTGTGCGCTCCAAGTTAGTTGCTTCCATTGTGGGTTTCGGGTTTGCTGCATTGAATGGATTTTAAACGCTACATTGAAAGGCAATTGAACTGTGCGATGGCGCGACTTGATAGCGGCATATCAGCTAGAAGATGAAGCTGGTAAGCTGAAGGAAACTAATAGCATGGCCAGAAGAATCGTTATAGAGTGTAACTCTCAATAAAATTATTAAATTAAATTATAATTTGCCAGCTTCAAAAATTATATGCAAAGTATTTTTCGAAATCTCAAGCTGAAAGCACTTTGCATAAACCTAATGAGAATTTTATTGATATAGCAAATAATTAGTTTTTAATTTAAAGTAAGAGTATGCGCAGTTCGATCACTCACCGCTAGTCTAATAAACTGCTTGCGAGCGGACAACATGTCGTATGCGTTATATTTAACAAATTGCAATTAGAGCGCATTACGAGGGCCATTCGGCATTTATTTATGAACCACTTGAACCCAGAGCGCTGCTGCTCTGCCAATTAGCAGAGAGGTAATCAATAGCAATGGACAAACAGACGGACAGACAGACCGACAGACAGTTGCTGCTCATGCACTGCGTGCTACACTACACTGCTCTCCTCTGGCCTACATCTTCAGTTTCTTGCGCTCTTCTCCCTCTCTACTTAGCTACGTGAAGGCATACCGTAAAATCTCGCGCATAATCAATATGATGTCCTGGTTCGGTCTCAAGGAGTGGCAGTTTGCGCATCGCAACATTGACGAATTGAACGCACGACTGCCCGTGGCGGAGCGTGCGAAGCTGCAGTTTAACATCGCGACGATTAATTGGAGCGAATATTTCCGCTCGTATCTAAGCGGCATCAGGCGTTACTTCTTTAAGGATAACGTTAACGATAATAAATTACAACAGCGCAAAACTATTTATCGCAGGTGAGTGCAGTGCGCGCAGAGCGCAAAGAGTGCGAGTGCAACTATGAACTATGAACTATGAACTCGGAGCGGCAGCTTGAGAATGAGTCGGCACTAAGTACTTTTTAATTACACTTTGTTTGGCTCGGGCTCGGGCTCGGGCTCCGGCTAAGGCTCAGGCTCAGGCTCTCGCTGCTTCACCATCTTGCTGGCACCTTCTCATCCACAATCTCTCTTTCTCTCTCTCTCTCTTTGTCCTGCAGAATGCTGTTGCTGCATACGCTGCTGAAGACGACATTTGGTCTTTCATTAATTATGTGCATACTACGCTTTTATCTCCGCATTTTCAGAATAATGCCAAGGATTGCGCTGTAGGAATAAATAAATTATAATCAAGCGCGTAACGTTTTAATAAACTCGACTCGATGGCAAGCGATTTCTTAACTCCAGCAACAGCAGAGCTCAACTTTGTCTCGCATTACTCATACGCAACGTGGCCGCAACAAGAAGTTTTCAAATAACTTTTCTTACCCCTCCCCCTCCCCAGTCACTCGCTTTTTGGTTTGACATGTGTTGATGTCGCTGACTGAGCGCTTACTATATGTGTGTGTGTGTGTGTGTGTGTGTGTGCGAGGACAGGTGAAAAAGTTGTCTGCCGGCGAACTTTGTATTTTTATATTTTGTCGCGCTGTCTTGAAATATGATGCAATTTCTGGCGCGATAAAGTTGCAAGGACTAAAACGTCATAACACACACTCACACACATACACACACACGCGCGCAACTAGCGAAAACAGCTTGTAAGTGTTGACTTTGAGCGAGGGGATTGCAGGGATTGCAGTTAGCTCGAGTTTATGCTGCTCTACAGGCAATCGAAGCGGGCATATTTAAAGGCTTATCAAGTTGAACTGAAAATTGGAAAATTTAGCTGACATTTAATACCTTTTTTTTCGTTATTATAAAAGCTCTTAAAAATCGCCAGAAGCTCAAACTGATCCAGCATTAAAAACTGTTCAATGTTTTATTAAAAGTTCTTTCTGTTAACTTGACTTTTTACGCAGAAGTAATGACGTTATTATTTGCTTAATGTCATCGAGCATTAAGTAAATAATCCCAGCCACTTTCGACTGGCTTTCCATACCCTGCATGCTCTCTCTCTGTCTTTCTCTGTCTCTGTCTCTGTCTCCCTCTGGGTAAAATGTAGGGCACAACCGCAGTTCAAAGTGTCGCATAAATTTTCAAGCAGCCTGGCCAGAGAAAAATGGCCAAGAAGTGAACGTAAACAACATGACAAACCAACACACATATAGGCGCTCTCTCTCTCACACACATACTACATACCATTACATATATAATTTTAGTTAAAAGTTTTATTTTCCGCATATTTCATATTCTTGTTTTTCTTCTTGTTTTCGTTGCGTTTCTTCTCGCAACTTTTTTGCGCCGTACATTCGCTTGTTTCATATTTCATGGCGCAGACACAGACACAGACGATACCAAGAAGGAGACATAGAGCGACAGAGAGAGAGAGAGAGGGGGGAGGGCAGGGCAGTCATCGGGGCGCACAAACACCCCGCGCGCATTCATTATTGTGTAATATTTTTACATTATTTTATTATAAATCAACAAAATGCACTCAACGCTGCCGCTGAAAAGTTGCAAAAGTCGACGCCAACGTCGCCGTCGACGCCAGCAGCAACTTCTGCCGCTGACAGCAGAAACACATTAAACGTCATAAAATGCACGGGCAGCGAAAAGGCTGCGTCGGCTGCGCCGCCTGCGTCGGCCCTTTTGCTTTTATAATTTATTTTTACTTGAATTAATGTGCATACTTTTTTGCACTCGGCTGCACAGTTGGCTCGCTGCTACCTGATAGCTCTACTGGCTCCCCCTGGCTTCTTTCAGTGCACTGCAGTTGTCTGTATGTGCGTCTGTCTGTCTTTCTGTCTGTGGGTGTGTGCGATAAGCAAAGTGGCCAAAATTGCGTTGACGTTGGCATAAAATACTCACGAAATTATCATAAGTGCACGACGAAGGCCAAGTGCATGCGAGCATAACCAGAGGAATCGTTTTATAGTGTAGCTATAGCTATACAGTGTATTGTTGTGCATGAAATTTGGGTGCTAATGGGATTAGCTTGCAGCATACCAAATTTCATTACTGTGCTACTAGTCGAAGTAAAGGTTTTTGAGCATCTATGCTATATAAAAAACAAAAATACCAATTTCATTCAGCTTTATTATAAAATACAACCTTTATTATTTCATACTTGAGTAGCTGGAACTATTGCATTGTCTTTGACTGAACAGCTTATGCTTTTAGCCATCATAACCATGCTACAAATACTTCTAGAGAACTGACATGAAATCTCTTCAGTGAACTTCTTGAAATCTCTACAAGTGCTTTATTACATCCCCACTGTCTATTCCAAAACCGAGTTGGCCTAAAGGCTCCAACCAAAACCTGACCCTGACAACCGACAACCATCAGAATGCAGTTCAAGTACCTCACGAGCATCAGTCAAAGGCTGCTGCACTGCTAGCATCCAACCCCACCCCCCTGCCAGCGCCATTCCGCGCACGACGACGTGGCAGGCAACTTCATCAGCTGCCACATGCCAGATGCAAATGCAGTCGCCATCAGCTGTGCAAGTGCAAGTGCAGCGGGCGATGATAATCAAGTCATGAACTGACTGCCCCGCCCACGGAGCAGCCCGGCCCTACGGCTATGGAGCACAGCAGCGCACAGCGAGCGACGTGCCGCGTGGAACGTGGAACGTGCGTGTAATTGGCCGTTCATGTGGAGCGAGTTGGCCGCGCACAATGCCAACAGCCGACAAGGCGGAGTTCTTGGGCTTCGCTCTCTCAGTGTGTGTGTGTATGTGTGTGTGTGTGCGTGTGAGCCTTTGGCCGGGCCAAGGAAATGTGAATTCGATTTGCTGTGAACGTGCAATGCGGCGTATGCGCAATATTTACACCATTCAGCCTTTGAAAGTGATATATTTGCTTTGTATAAAGGTATGTAGCGGGCAGAAAAAGGCGTGGCAGATCATACAATGAATATATATATAATTTTTGAAAAACAGAAGCACACAAATTTGAAATATTATTACTGTAGCTAAAGTAAAATAAAATAAACAAAGAAGTTATTGTCTCCTACTATTTATTTCTTTATTTATTTATTTCTTTATTCTATCACTAAATACAGCTGTGAGCTTTTGTCTGTGATGCTGTAAATTCGTTAAAGAATAAATAATATTAAATATAAAGAGAGAATTTAAAACGTGCAAAATTAAGTGAACGGTAGCTGGCAGTCGAGTGTGCTTTCTTTGCTTGTTCTGGGCCACCTACTCTCGAGCCATACAGCTGAACAAATCCAATAAAAATACAAAAGAGTAGGAGACAGACACCGCACTGGCCGCCACCTTGAACGGCCTGCATGTTGGGCCCATAAATCAAATTTTTCGTTGACCAAAAACTGCAAACATGGAAAATATTCCGTCGTCGTGTGTGTGTGTGTGTGTAGATTTTTAATTTAAAACAACATGCCGGACGGATCGAGAAGCCATAGCCAGTGCGCACACCTGCGCTGCCCAATACCTGGCAGCAGCAAGAGCAATAAGCAGAAGGCCTGCCTGCGACGAGGCCGAGAACAAAATGCCTTAAAAGGCCATTAGTTGTTTGTCTAGGGCCTCCTAATGTGCGCTTGTCAAAGTCCCCGAGTGTGTGTATGTGGTGTGTGTGTGCGTGTGTGAGAGCTACCTGTCTGTGCATGCAAAAACGTAGCAGCAATAAAGAAGATTTGTGTCGCCATCGCATTTTGTGGATACGAATTTTTGCTTTCTTCGTCTCTTTTTTTTCTCTTTTGCGAATTCTGCACAAAATCTCGGCCGGAGAGTAGAGTCAGCTTTGGTTTAGGCTAATGACCACAGAATGGCTGCTGCTGAGCCACACGCTACTGCAGTCGCACACACACACACACACACGCACACACACTCGCACCTAGAGGTCAACTTCAATGTCCTTTACATTGTCTGGCCAAGGAAAAGGACGCACTTGAACATGAAAAAACAAGAGAGAAGGACGTAGCTGCACCAGACAGACAGACAGATAGACAGACAGCCAGCCTAGTTGCATGTGTATGTGTGTGCATCTGTGTGCGGTCAAGCTGGGTGCCACAATGAGCGATGACAGTGTCACATACGTGTACCTTAGATGTAGCTGCTGACAGGGCCTGGACACTGGACAGTGGACAGTTTGCCAAATGAAATGAATGATTGCTTCGTTCAACGCATAATAAACACCAAAGTGACACTGAAGCTGCATAGCTCGATGAGTGAAAGCCTCTCGATGGGGCAAGACTTGCAGCTGAAGTCGATGGGAAGATAGAGGCGAGAGCGGGGAAGAGGGAAAATCTTGGGTTCGAATTTTCCATCATTTTTTTAATTTTATCACTGCATATTCATACATTTACTTCAATCACAGCAAGTTTTCTACAGCTCATTGAGCACTTTATTAATACCCTGTAAATAAATCAAGCTTGGCCCACATTATATTAAAAGTTCTACCTATCAATCAATAAAAAAAGTGCATAACTTTTGTACAATTGCGATTGATATTGAAGTTAATAATGCCTACTGGATTTTGCCTTATTCCTACAAAATATCTCTATCTCATTAAGTGCTCTATTGATACCCTGTAAGTCACTTAAGGTAAGCAGAATTAAATTCTAAAGCAAAGTTTTACTTAATTGAAGCAACTTCTCGTCAATCAACTCCCAAATTTATCATAATATTTACTGGGTCACAATTATAGACCGCCAGCTCATTAAGCGCTTTATTAATACCCTGTAAATCTCGCGCATTAAGCGGCTTTCAGCGCAATCCGTTACAAGCTGTTGCCTTTGATTTAATTAAATTTAATTTCAAATTCCATCGGCAAAAAACCGCAACATGTGTCCGGCCCACTGGCATTCTCCTCCCGTTCCTGCCAGCCCGCCCCGTCGGACCATCGATGCCGCTGGACAGTGCGACTGGCCACATGCCCATTAAATTTGGTGGCTCAACTTGCAAACGGCGGCTCCCCAAAGATTACCGCAAATGCACAATGGTAAAATAATCATAATTGCATATAAAATGTTAATGGGCAATGGACCGGGCGCAAGGGCGGCGCTGGACCGTTGCGGCAGGAGAGCAGAAGCGCAGGACCCGGGACCCTGGGCCCCATGGTGAAATGGTCGAGTGGAGGAGAACGCTCTAAAAACTTTTTAATACACCAAAGGACACATTTGGGCCTCGGCCAGTTCCCCAACGGTTCCAGCGAGTGAAGGTCTGTGTGTGTGTGTTGGTGTGTGTTTTCGTGTGTTTGTGTGCGAGTGCCACAAATGCAAAAACAATTACGAAAACTTTGCTGGCAACGCGCCACCCTCAGCAACAACAACAAGTAAGCTTTAGTTCAGAGCACTCGACTCTCTAATACCATGCACTCAATTTTTCATAGAATATAAAATTAAATAATAATTGAAAATTAAATATAGATTTGATGTGCGTATGGATAAAGAAACTTTTATCTGAAATGTAGTCTACATACAGACAGTTAGGGCTAAATCTAGACGCTTTTCATGCTGATCAAGAATATATATGCTTAAAAAGATTTGTCAACTGCCTGTTATAAACATTTGCAGAACATTTATGCAGCGTTTTAGCCATTTTGAATGGGTGAACGGTATAAAAACAACTGGCCTTTTCGCGGCCAGCAGAAAGTCAAAACCAAATGTGGAAAATTTCTTCGGCAGGCGAAAAGAACTTTCTTTCGGGGCCTTGTTGTTGTTCTTATGTTTTTTTTTATCGGTTATTGCCGTCGTTTTTGCTTTCATGTTTTCATTGCCATGTTAAGAGTGGCAAAAAGCAGGCAAAACAGAGAGAGAGAGAGAGAGAGAGGGAGAGCAAGCGAGACAGCTAGAGACAGCAACAAGGCGAAACACTTAAATTTACATAATTTCCGGTCGACGTCACAGATGTAATGCCACGCTTCATCTGCAGCAAAAGCAGCAGTAGCAGCAGCAGCATCAGCAGCAGTGGCTCGAACTCGACCTGACTTTAAACTGGCCTGCCGTGTGGATCAGCTGGGGAAATGGCCAGCAAACGGCCAGCGCGGAAAATTGTAAATGGAAAACGAGCAAATGGGCAACTTTTTAGCTTTTGAACTCGAGAGCGCGCGCGCGTGCCCAGCGTTTTGCAATATTTCAACGCAGCAATTTCAGCTGAATTTTTAGCTTGTTTTTGCTGCCACTCGCGCGCTCTCGCTCTCCCTGTGGTAGACCGACTTTTCATACACAGCAGCAGCCCCACAACAACAACAACAACAACAGCAACAGAGGGGAGTGCTACACTGGGGTGCACTAACTTGTTGTGGTAAATACCACGCGAGCAACTTTATAGACGCTTAGCAATTATGGCAATAGGAATTTTTATTGCCACAATGCCGCAAGGATGCATAGTTGAGTAAGACAGAAAGAGAGAGAGCGTGAGAGTAAGAGTTGAAGAAAGACTGCGAGAGACTTAATCAAGCGTAGGCCTAAGCTCACGTTTGCTTCTAAGCGAATTAAAAATAATTCAGAATTTATACAAAGTTTTCCCAAAATTTAAAAAAAAAAAAATGCTTTCCCATTTTTTTGCAATTAATTTAATAATTTTATGCACAGTTGATCTCATTGCTCCTGCCCTGCTGATAATTATTTGCCTTTGATTTCCTATTCGAATTGCGCTGAGCTCAACTCGCTATGCATAGAAGCAGAAGATGACAAACAGCGCAAGGATATGAATATGGATTTAATTAAAAATTGTCCTGCACATCGCTTCCTGCTTCCTGCTTCCTGTACTCGTTCTCTGCCCCTTCTCGTACGCTTTCGGAGGACAGCAGCTCATCATGTCTAGCAAATGCAATTAAATCTGCGAGTTCATTTCATTTCATAAATCGAATCGAAATTGTTGGGCAAACAAAGAAAGTGGCATCTAGAGATGGCAACTGGCAGCAACTCACGAAATATCGTAAAAAATATATATATAATGTTTTAATAATTTGTTCAGTAATTATGAAGCTTGGAAACAGGGAGCAGTTGAAAAAGTGCCAGCTAGAAATGACTTCGTGAGTAACGATAGTATCGGTGCTAAATATTTTAAAAATCAAGTTTTACTGCTAGAGCTGATAGCGTGAGCAACGATAGTATCATATTATGCCTGAATATTATCATATTATTATGCCTGAATTTATCTGCTATTGACCTACATAACTCGATGCCTGATGCGCTCTCTCTCTATCTTTGTTGTCTCTCTCTCTCTCTCTCTCTGTCTAACCACCCACTTCATAATAGCTTCGTGTTGTAATGACAATTAGCATTTTTTTAATGGTGCTCAATTAAAGTGCGCAAGAGCTTTAAGTAAGATTTATAAGCCAAGTCGAACGCCAGAGGGCGCCACGCAGCCATACAGCCAAGCAGCCATGCTGCGTGCGTCTTAAGCAGCGGCCAACACGCATACACGCACAGGCCAGGCTCTGGCCTTATTATTACATTGTTTATGAGTTCTGCTGCCGTTGCCGTTCTCAATTTATTGTTTGTTGTTGTTGGCTTGTTTTACAAGCGCGTCTCGGCATGTTTTACTCATGTTTCCCTGTAGCTCTGGCTCTCGCTCAGCCCTGCCCCTTGCGGTCGTTCCCCCCAAAGCCCCCAAGCTCCCAGCACAAAGTCATATTTTCTTATTATCTGAGATGAGGAGCGGACAAGGCAGGCGAGTCGGGGCTACTTTTGCTTGCGCTTTTTGTGGCTGGCCACACACACAAAAAATAAAAAAAAAAATCGGAATTATTAATAGCCTTCTCCATTTGCTGCTAAGTGGCGCAAATTGTGTGTTTGTTTATATCATTTTGTGGGCCAAACGCTCTTAAAGTCCTTATGCCGGCTGCTTTTAAAGCGCCCCTGCTACGCCCCCTGCCAAACTCCGCACATCTCGCCATTTGCACTTTAAACTAACGTTCATTTCTTTTTGTGGCCTGTTTGGGGTTTTCGGGCAGGGGTACGGAGCGACGATGCGTTGGGGCGTGTGCAGTTTATGGAGCGCGTTGAACCGCGAACTGTTGTTAATGGCACTTGAACTCATCGCCCCGTCCCGGCAAGGTGTATTATGTGAGCAGGGTTATTGTTGGGAGCTCGGGGCAATGGGAGGGGGGTTGCAGTTCAAGTGCTTAAAATTGTGGCCCAATGGCAGAGCGTTCAGTAGTTAAAATTCAACGAAAAACTGCTTAAAAGTCAAGCTCTGTGAATTTCCTCAAAAATACAAGATAAACGAAAAATATACGAACAAAAGAGAATTTAACATAAACTGTTAACTGAACTGTTAAACTTACCCGTCAATGTTAAGCTACGACTGTTAAGACAATGAGGATCACTTTAAAATCATCAAAAACACTTTAAATAACACAGAAAAAAAATTAAAAAAACAATAAAAAAAATATGTTAACCATCGAAACCACTTTAAATCACACAAAAAAATTTGAATAATAAACACGCTTTATAATCACGGAAAAAATCACAGAAAAAAAAAATAAAAATAGAATAAAACACCTTAAAATCACAAAAAACAATAAAAAAGGCAATTTAACGATCGAAATAACTTGAAATCCCATACTAAAAAGAAAGTGTAGAATTGAAAAGCCGATTTATATTCATTAAAAACACAAACAAAATAAAAGATCACAATAAAACACATTACATTCATCCAAAACACTTTGGAATCACAGAAAAAAATAAAAACACGTCGGCGAATCACAAAGAGCACCTGAAAATAACAGAGAAAAAATAAAATTAGTAAAGATAGAATATTAATTTGTCTTTTAAGATCTCCTGTGACATATTTTGCAACTTTAATTTTAGTCCCCGTAAATCGAACACAACTCTTAATTAAATTCCCAGTTCAGTAGAGTTTTTCTATATTATTTTTCTTTGGTTTTGGATTCGTGCGATCGGTAATGCGCTTAACTTGTTAACGAATTCCGCTTTCAGCATATTCTGCACGCTTTAAAGCAACAGTTGCAGCAGCAGGTCAACCCTACACCCTCTTTCCCCTACATCCACATGTACCTCTCTACGCAATTTTCCTCTCTTGTTGCATTAATTACCACACACACACACACACACGCGCGCACACATATACACGCATGCTTGAAAAACAAGCGAGAGAAAAATCTGTGGCATCGCTAAATTGCACTTCAAAAGCAGAAAACGAGTGGAAAGTGGAAGAAGGGAGAGCGAGAGGGGGAGACGCCGAGGATGTGGAGTCGCAGCTGTAAAGTGTTTGCACGTGAGTTTGCTGGCGCCCAACGTGAGCTGATTGAGTTCTTCTCGCACTCATGCACGGGCCAAAGGATAAATGAAGGACGACGGTTAGATATGATGTGTGGCGAGGGGCAGGTGGAGGGGAGCGTAGAGAAATCGTGGGAAACTCGCAAAATGGCAAACGAGCAACGTGCAACGAGCTCGAAAGCTTTGAGTTGTTGTTTGCCTGCTTTTCTTCACGTTTTTTACTCGCTTCTCCTTTATGTTTTCGCTCTCGCTCTCTCTCTCTCTTACACACTCTCTCTGGCCCGCTCACTCGCTCGAGTGTTGTTCAAGCGCTTTGGCAAATATTTGATTTTAATTTTTCCAATTAATTGGTTTTCCATCAAAATTTAACAACGCATCCTTGCACCTTCCACCTGCCACCTGCACCAGGCAACCAGCTGCTGCCACCTGCAACCTGCTGCGGTCTGCAGCCAGTTGTAGTCCTTTAAAACCTACCCACACACGCACACACACAGATACACTACAAAAAGTCAGCGGCAAAAAAGTTAGTCCTGTGCCATGTGGGCGGCCGCAATGTCAACTACAAGAAAATTGTCACTAATGAGTGGTAAAAAGGCCGAGTCGAGCGTTGACCATCGTTGTTTGCCCAGAGAGAGCGAGAGCCGGAAAATGTGAAAATGTGCACGGAAATGAGCTCATGGAAAGAAAGTTTAGCTAGGCAGGCAAGGGACTAGAGTAGCTGTGTAGGCAGGCAGGGAGGGGAGGGAGAGGGGGAGCGAGAGCCACTGCCAGTTGTCTGTTGGCTGTTGCATAGTCAATATTGGCAAATGTGTCAGTTGCAGCCCAGCAGCGAGCGAACCGAGTGGAGGCTGCGGCTTATGAGCAGCCAAAAGCCAAACGAAAGGGATAATGGAAACCACGACAAAAGCAAAAGGAAAATCGCCAAAAGGACATGGGGCATAAGAGAAGCCACGGCCACAGCAAGAACGCGACATTGGATGGGAAAGGAGAACGCAGGTGGGTCAGGGGGGTCTTGGCGGAGAAGTAGGACACATACAAAAAAAACGACACCCTGTATACTCTTGCAATTGTTCCTGCACTAACTGTATATATGAATATTTATTCAGATTATTAGAGGTTTTCTTCGCACTCGAACACAATATTATATTTAATTTTGAAATGTTTTTTAAATCGGCTGTATATATTGCTACGATTGAGACAGATATGGAATATACTGAGCTGACACAAGACAGCATGAAAAATACGAAAATTAAAAAATGCAGCATTATAGAGCCTTCCTTATTAATTAAGTATTAATATGAATAATAATAATAATAATGATAATAATTAATAATAGTAAAAATAATAATAATAATTAATAACTCGAATAAAATGTAGTGGGCATTTTTAAAAAAGAGTTCAGTTAAAAAATGCTAAAAACTAATAAAGATTGACAGATAAATTGTAAGCAGCTATATGATATATCCGGCCGATCGGATATTTTTATTGACTCACAGAGTAAGATCGTCTCGGTTTACCTTTGAGCAAATCCAACCAATAACTGTAATACCCTCTGCAAGGGTATACAAATATATAAACAAAAGTCTGGTCTGAACTTTTGTGTGTTCGTGTTAATGAGATAAGCATGCAAATGGGCTAATAGAATGCGAGGACTGCGCTCTTCAGCTAGTCAATTAAGCCTGGGCGAGATGGATATATGTATATAGAGTGAGAGCGAGAGAGAGAGTGAGAGAGAGAGGGGTATAGCGTCTGGTTTAGCTGCCGTTCATCATCGTTTATCTTAATAAACCGCGCACTCAGTCAGACATTAAACCGAAAGGCAGCCGAAAGTCCTTTGGAAAATTGCTTAATTTGCAGTTGCCTGCTGAAGCTGGAGCTGGAGCTGAAGCTGGAAGCTGGAACGCGGAGCTGGTGTGAAATCAGAGCCTGACAAAGCGCACAGTAACGTGTTGTAGCATGCTTAACGCTGCAAGGCGACGGCGACGTCGACGGCGACTGCGAGCGGCACACGTAAAAATGTTGATAAAACGCACAAAGCCCGTTGATGATTTCAATTTATATTTGCAAGTGGAGCTCATCTTCTGTTGTGCACACGTAGAAGGACGCGCCGCGGCACTCACTCAACCACTCAGCGCCCGTCGCGTAGCGCTCCGGCTGCCACGCCGCCCCCATTGCCTTAGCCTTACCGCCCACTTTTCCAACTGCCACACATTACTGCAGCGAATTTGCTGAAGCATCTCACGTGCAACATAATTTTTCCGAGCGACTTGCCGACGAAACGCGTTACATGACTGCGTGCCCCTCGCTCCCCGGACAGCACCGCCCTGCCTCTTATGCATGTACGTGTGTGTGTGTGTGCTCTTCTCTTTGTGTGCTGTGTGTGTGTCCTCTGCGTGTGTGTGAGCTGAGGATGTGTGGCATTATGAGCGTGAAGTAGACTAAATAAATTACATTTAAGCGCAAAGGTGTTACGCATTGCATGCCACGCCTCACTACTCCCTACCTTCCTGCCTCCCTCCATGCTTTGCTTAGCGTGGGCGTGGCTGGCCGTCCCCATTTTACTTTCATCATAATTACGAGCCATGTCAAAGTTAAAACTGCTGCAGCTGCTCATTAATTAACACATTCAGCGCGCGATCTGGCAACGCCGCGTGGCTTAGATAATACTATCCTATTATAATGCAATAATTATCGAAGACTTTAATGGGAACTATATAGATTTATAGTGCCGTAATAATTAAAGACTTAAAAGGGATATGCATTATTCCTTTATAATTAATAGACTTTATGCTTATCTCAATAAGTTCCCGGCAGTATTAAGCAAACATCGATATTTTTATCGATAGTGTCGATTATCATAAGCCCTGTCTAATTTTACAACTCTGCGACGACGTAATTTTAAGGTACAATTTTTAAAGTGATAAAACATTTGGATTTTTTCACTATATGGAAAAAAAGATTAAGCAAAGTTTTCTTATAGAAAAAAATACAGTTGAAGCAAAAACTGATATTTACACAGCTCTAATTAGATGGAATAATAATTTTATCATCATTTAAGACTTTTTGCTTATTTATAAAACGTTTTTAAGATATTCTTTCTTAGACTTTATCAAGATTTTCAGTGTGTTTCTTCAGTTGGATTCAAATAGAAAATAAAATATAAGCTAAATATGCCAGAAAAAATATATACAAAATATATGGTATAATTTTAATTTAAAATAGCATTAGAGCAGGCTTAAAGTCTCTTAGTTCTTGTACTTGACACCATCGGAAGATATTCTTCTTTTTTATACAAGCTCGAAGTCAAAATTATATCATATACTCCTGAATTTTATAGCATAATTTAAGAGGATTTGAGACCTGAAGCTAAAAAGTGCAGTTTCCAATAACTACAGTATTAAATTAAATTGAACTCTTATCAGCCAAAAATATCTCAAGTTTTTCGCTATATTTTTCACGCCTCGCTTTGATCGCCAATAAAATTGCAGCGCTTAAATATTAAAACTTGAAATTGCAGCATAAAGAACCCAATGAAGTTTTCAATTTTCATAGGCGGCTGGGTTAACGCTAAGCAGGGGGCGGGGCGAGCGCTTAAAATGCGCACCTGGTCACCTTCGGAGCTCGTAAATAGTGAAAGTTAAGGCAACTAAACGCTAATATCATAAAATGTCGAGCCAAATGCATTAAAAGTGTTGGCGTTAAAAACGCACAGAGAGAGGAGTGAGAACGGAGAGAGAGAGGACGAAGAGAGAGAGGGGGAGAGACAAGTACATGGAGTGAAAACTTTGCACACATTAAAATGAACCAAGTTTATGCAGTCTTAAATGTTTTCCTATAGATATTTAAAGTGAATATAGCCAGGGAGAGAAGGGGGAGGAGTGGGGGAATTTCCCGCCCAATTGGAAACTTGAAAATGCATTCGGGCGCCTTGTAAAAGTTGCTGGCAAGCAAATGGAGCAGGAAACAGCTGTCCCTTCATATCTTTTGCATATCAAAAGTATCGACGACGTCGGCGGGCAGAGCGGGACAGGCAGTGGGTGAGCGAGCACGTAGCGCGCTCCCGCTCTCTCGCACTTGTGAAATATATGCAAAATTTTTGCTATTGGGCGCAGGGACACACCCGAAAATACTTGAAATTGCATTTGTGTCTGTGTGTGTGTGTGTGTGCGTCGCAGCCTCTGCTTGTTTGCATAGATGAGTGCAAAGTTACATTCAATTTATATGCACTTGCAAAAAGTTTACACCGAAAAAAGTTTTTACTCAACGAAAACTAAACATTTTGTTATCGCCATGATAATGGACCCTGCGCTGCAGCGATTGCACCCACACAAACACACACACGCACTCTAATACTTATGCATGTCTGCCTGTACATGTGCTGCAACTGCTCAAACATGTACTTACTTGCGCACAGACTTCTGTATAACTTAAGCTGTAGTCGCAGTTTATTGCCTGCGCCACTTTTCTGGAATTGCAAGGCAATTTCCACAATTTAACACAAAGAAAATGCAAAGGAAAGCGACACAAATGAAAACCGCACGCACAGCATGAGACGCCAAAATTAAACTAGAGAATGCGATGAGCAATCGATTAGGATCTCTACTAAGTTAACAGCGCTGTTAACTATCGATCACCAGCAGAGCAGCAACAGATGCCGAGCACTGCCCGCTCTAATGTAATTAGCATAAACTACTAAGAAAATACCTGTTAATGCCATTAACAGTGGCTGTAAAGCGCCTAAGCTCATGTTACGTTTAGCAGTCACGGCTTATGTTAAGCTCGCCTGTTACTCAGCAGTTTTGCGAAAATTTGCGTGCGCGCGGGGTGGAGTTGCAAATAAAGTGTTTTTCTTTTGTTTTTTTTCAAGTGCTTTTTTAATATCAAGTGCATGCGAACAAATAATAAAGCGATCAAAGCGGAGTTAACGCTACCCTTGACTTATTAACTTGGCCGGCGGCGTCGGGCGAGATTTTCAAAGGAATTAAACGGCGGCAGCTGCAGCACAAATGCATCGATTATGCCAAGTCAGCGCAGGCAACAGCAACAGCAAAAGCAACAACAACTAAAGCAAAAACAAAGGCAAAGGCAACGGTACAACAATTGCGCAGCAGACATCAAAATTAATATTCTCAGCTATGCGAAGTAAGAATGCCAAGGAAGAGGAAGAACTGATAAAAACTGAGTTGCTTTGAAGTCTCGCCTTCGGCCAGCGGCGGCGGCAACAATGGAAAAGTAAGAGGAAATGAGACGAAATGTGCAAAAAGAGGAGCAAACAAGCAGAAGTGCAGCAGGAGAAAACATCAAGTTGAGCAGCGGCAATGTGTGAACGTGTGGGAGTGGGAGAGGACGAAAACACTGCTGGCAGCGGAGTGCCGAGCAGTGCTGCTGCGCGCTGGCTATTTTCAAGCCAAAGCTGGCTAGTTTTATGTGCAGGTAAGTGCAATTGCAGGCTTTTAGACGATTTTAAGCATATATAAAGCATATATAATTTTACTATATATAATAATATTATATAATATAATAATATTGTATTTTTTAATTTATAAAATTATAATTTCACCTGCTAAATTTAGCTTTTTTTTGGGGGCACTAGTGCCAGCACTGTGTATGTAATTTCTTGAGTTTGGCAGAAATCACAGCACTGCATCAAAAGAGAATGCAATTGAAGTACCGTTACAAATTTTGTTAGTGTAACAAGCGCAGAGCAGCAGCTTAATAAGCTCTGACCGCTAATACCTGCAACCGCGAACAGCAGAGAGAGCGAGAAAGAGAGAGTGTGTTGAGCTTGAGAGAGTTGAAGGCTGAGTGTGTGCGTGCGTGCGTGCGAGCGAGCAGACGAGCAAACGCAGGACGGCCGCAAAGAGAATGGCAAACAAAGTAACTGACGCTGCGTTTTTGTGGTTTTGCGTTTCGTTTGCACAAAGAAAACAAAAGCAGTTGCAATGAAGATGCAGCGAAAGCGCAGCAGAAGAAGAGTGGAGGGGGGGAGGGAAGCAATTGGATACGCTGTTTGTGCGCTGCTTACGTATTACTCATGTGTGCCCGAGGCACATGTGTGCGTGTGTGTGGTGGATTGAGCCAGAGCGGGAGTGTGTGTGTGTGTGTGTGTGTGTGTGTGTGTGCGAGAGACGTGCGCTGCTTTTGTTCAGGGCTATTCGGTATGCTTGCGCTGGCCCGTGGCTTATGCTACACTTTTTTAATAAATTATAAATTGCTGCAAATATATTTGCAAGCAGGGATTACATTTATCCCCCCCCCCCTCCCTCCCTCTCTCTCTCTCTCTTCACACTGCGCTGCAGCACACGCTTGTTTGCATATCGCTAGTTCGGCTCAAGTCCCAAGTGTGTGCCAAACCCTTTACACCCGCAACCCTCTCGCTCTCTTCTCGCTCTCCCTTCTCGCTCTCCCTTCCCTCTCACGCTGTCTAGTTGCATGTGAGCTGTGGAATTTTGTATTCTCTGCTGAAGTCACGTTTTGCACATTTGTTAAAAGCAGTTCTTAAGGCGATTGCCACCCGCGCACAGAGTGAGTGTGTCTGTGTGTGTGTGTGTGTGTGAGAAGACGTCTTAAATTAACTGCAGCTTGCAACTGCCACTTGCCACATGCCACATGCAACTTGCAACTTCCACTGTCGCTTACCTACGGCGCGTGCAGGGCCCTCAGCTAAAGCAGCTTTTAATCAATCAAACACATGTGCAAATATTTCCACACAGTGAAGCCTGCCCAGGGGGAAACCTCAGATCGCTGGGTTGTTCAACTCTTGTAGCATTACAGACTTATGGGCGAAATTTTTAAATTCCTTTCAACAGATTCTTGGAAGACTGATATGAAGAATTGTGGCTTTCTTCGACTCCTCCTTCCCCTCTTAACACTTACAACTCCCCCGAGTTGCTGTTTAAGATCATTTGCCACCTGCAAATACTTTGCAAGAAATTCTTTCGAAGAACCCATAAATTTAGGTAGGCTTTCAATCTATCCCCTTGTGCTTGATAAAGGTTCCCTCACAGCAGTTCTTTTTCCTTTTTTAATGCCGAAATAAATTCATTAAATTTACGCTGCCCCGCCCTCGCGGCCTCCCTGGTACTTTTGCCAAACAATAAAAATGTCATTTTACGATGATATATGAGTTGTACGTACGTTCGGCAAATCACGTAGGAAATTTTGCGTAAACTTGAAAGAGCCGGCGGTTCCGATAATTCGTCGCGAAACATGAAACATGTTCGGCTCCAAAGTTTTACCCATTTCAATTTTTTTTTTCAACTTCTCCCGCTGCTATTCCTGCTGCCTGCATATTAATTTGAAATTTGTAGCATACTTTGAACACACGAACACAGAGGTGTGCGCGTGTGTGTGTGTGTTAACAAAGTCATAAATTTCCAACACGGCTGACAGTTTTCATATTTGACTTTTGCCATGTTGCATGCTGAAAATTGCTCAAATGTCGGCCAAAAGCAGACGTTGGAGAAAGCAGCAGAATCTGGCCAGGGTTTCGGGAGGATATCTAAGGGATAAGTTTATTTTTTTAAGGTATATGTAGGTATAGATATGAGTATTTTTAATGAAAAAACTGCGCTAAGAACTCGCCTCAAAATAAATTCATTTCAATAATCATATTAATATCTTATTTGATATAATAAAACCTGAATTTATTTGTGAATTGATAAAGAAAAAATATATTATTCACTCATCTAAAAAAAGTTGAAAAAACATTAATATTTTTAAGTATTCACAAACTTTTGTTTAGTATTCCCAGACGCTTCCAAAGCGCGTCACTCGACTGTTTTGATTTTTTATAGGGTATGGGTAGATATTTATTGGATTGATTAAAAAAATTGTCAATATTTTCAAGTATTCACCGGATTTTGCATGTCATTTAAAGCTTCTAATTAATCCGCATAGATTTATAGGTAGATATTGATTGCAGTCTTTTTTTATTGAAAAACTGAGCAAGTAAAAGCTTTCGAAAACTGACAATATTCACAACTATTCAACAACTTTTTTGGCATTATTCACAGTTGCACTCAAGGCGCACAATTAAGTTGATTCGAGTCGTTGACAAAAGCCGATTGAAGCGTGCGCACAATTCGGATCTCAATCAGCGGCGCATTCAATCAAATGTTTCGGCACAAAATATTCTAGTGTGTAAATACACTTACACACTTATACACACACTCAGCCGCACACTTGTAGTTGATATTTATTTACTTTCTTCGGGGTGTGTGTGTGTCTGTGTGTGTGTGTGTAAGGCAACAACATGCGACAGCATTGAATTACATTTCCATGGAGCCAAAGCGGAGCTGACGGCACGGCGAGTGCAGCAAAGTTTTTCCGGCTGCACTCGGCGAAAGTTTCTGCCATTTCCTGTGGCAACAACGAGCAGCGGGCACGACGACATTTTGGGGCAAATTGTGTGTGAAATTGAATTGCAATTGTCAATAATTCGTTTCCAAAAATATTTCCAACTGATTCGAGTCAACGAGCGCGAGTGAAAAGTTGCGTGCAATGCGATTATAAAGTTTCCCACGCCACGCCACGCCACGCCCACGCCCACGCCCACGCCTGCTAGGCGGCTAGAAACTTTTACCTGGATCGGCGTCTAATTAAAATCAGTTTGAACTCGACTCTGATTGAATGCAAACACTTGCCCAAGCTCAAGCTCTGACAAGTCGCAGTCCAAGGAGCAAGTCAAGGCTGAGCAGAGCATCTAAATCATTTCTGCTGCAGTCATAAAATCCAATGGGGCGCATACAATTTATTTGTTTTTTATGTGCTCACAACTAATGCGACCTCTCCGGGCAGGCAGCTGGCGGCCAGGCTCGAAAGGATCTGGATCCGGATTCGTGCCTGTCCAGAGCGGCACGTAGCGAAAGTTCCGCAACGCAATTTTTGAGTTTAACTTACGTAAAATGCTCAGACATATGTGCAAATCGAACGAGAGTATGCAAGTGTGTGAGTGTGTTTGTGTGTGTGTGTGTGTGTGCGTCTGTCATAAGTTCCAGTAGTGCCTCGAGGGAGGAGGCGGGCACAGGGACAGGGACAGGGCACGGCTCTTTGCCGGCACCGAAAACTGACTGCTTTTTCTTTGGCCGCAACATTTGACACCTGCTACGCTTTTGTTTGCTGCTGGGGGCGTGGCAGGGCAAGGGGCGACCATTGTTTCCATTTTATTGTGTGCTTAAATATTTACACAATGAAAACGAAGCATTTCCTTACACACACACACACACTCACTCACACACACGCCTGTATTTATGAGTGTCTGCCCTAACACATTGTTTTTGGGGCTTTAGCGTGTTTGATTTATGAACGTTGTTGTGCTCGCTTGTTGTTGTTGCCCTCGTTGTTGTATTGTTGTTCTCGTTGACTCTGTTGTTGTTGTTGTTGTTGTTGTTGTTGACCCAGAGCTGCACATATGACATGATATTTTATACTCGATTGCCAATTATGACCTGTTAAGGGTTTATGGCCAATGAGTTGTGTCTGAGCGTGTCTGCCTCTGTGTATGTGTTTGCGTGCTTCACTGTGAGTGTGTGTGTGTGTAATTGTTTGCCTGAAGGGGGCAATCAATTGAACAAACGCTTAAGTGTCTGTGTACGATAGATGACATAATTGTTAATTACATCTAATATTTTTAGTTGTACGTAATTCTAATTCCATAATTGGAAAGTTCTGAAGCTAAATTTATGTATGATTCTAATCAAAATATGAGATTTTAGCCAATATTAACTACATAAAACTGAAGCTGAAGCTATGAAGTATTTGGGTTTTGCATGGAATTTGGAATTTTTATCTAGAATTTTAAATAAAGATTTTAGACTATCGCTTCTTTCTTTCGTGTTCTGGATTTTTGGTTTGAGTTTAACTGTTTTGAAATTTGATTCATTACTTTGGAATTTTGGTATTCAGATTTTGGGTTTGGCCTTCTGATTTCTACAACTTAGGCTTCTGGATTTTGACTTCATGTTTATACATATATATATTGTTGCACGTGTTCTCAAAGATAACTACGAGAGTTGAACACATACCTGTCATTGTTCTACGTAAATTTATAAAAAATATATCCATCTTCCCACTCATAAATGCCCCATTAAGTTAACTGTATTTTTATATATTTTATTCTGCATTCCTGGAAATGTGCGTTTTCAGGCGAATGCCCAAAAAGTATTTCGAGTCTCGAGCAGGCTTCACTGATGTTGGCCAATTGAATATTTCATGACATTTGTCACTTGGCATGCAGCAGACATTCGTTTCCTGTTTACAAGAGAAACAGATCTGAGACCCCCTCAGAGACACCCCTCGCTCAGTATTTGAAGTTTGAAGTCCTCGGCGTGTCGCGCATTTGTCTGCCTTGGCCAGAGTCGGGGCTGAGACTGAGCTGGAGCTGTCTGCTGCCTTTGGCTTTTTTGCGTATTCAGCATGTCAACTGAGGAAACTCAATTTGCCTAAGTAAATAAACGGAATATGAATGTTTAATTTATTTTGCAAGCATAGATATTAAATAAACACACAAGTCGAGTCGAGTCGAGTTGAGTCGAGTCGAGCATGTGGCGTAGTCGTTGGCAAAAAACTTTGCAGTCGAATCGTTTATTTACTTTGCAGTTAAATCTGCGTTTAACGACGATTGCTTCGTCTTGCGACAAAATCGATGAAAGAGCCAAAAGAAGTTTAATTAAATCAACTCAAAAGGGGCAGGAGAAACACAGAGAAAGAGAGAGAGAGCGAGAACGAGAGGAGGCAAGAGTAAGGGAATGCGCAGGCAATTTCATTCATTGATTTGTCTTCACAAATAAATAGAAATCTCATCACATGCATTCGCTGTGGTTAATTAATTTTGTATCAACTTTGACTTTGCTTTTCGCAAAGAGCCCAAAAACAAAGAAAATGTGAACAGGTGAACAACAAATACAAACAGAGAGAGCGAGCGAGAGGGAGACCTAGCGAGGCCTGTGGGCAATTTTCATTTGCATTTCTCATTTAATTAAAAATGTCGTTTCAATATTTCCAGCGCGCTTTTTAATTAAGCCACAATTTGCGGCACACGTTGCGTATACGCAATGCCACGCCTAACGCCCAGCACGGCGCAGCACAACGCAACACTCGCCCGAGTGCCTGTGCAATCTTCAATCAACGTGCGCAGTCCATAAAATTTTGTTGCCTGCCTCATAATTTGTTGTCGACTTGTTTACACGGATAACTTTCCTTTCCCGCTCCCCCACTCTGCGCCTCTCTCTCTATATCTCTCTCTCTCTCTCTCTCTCTGCTTCTCTGCCCCCCACTGAGCATGATACTTATAATGATGCGCGTCTTTTATGAATACATGAATCTTGTTTCGGGATGAAACATCGACATGGCGCTGCGACCCAGCCATAAAAAAACCCAAGCGAGCATTTTTATATGGCCAGATCGTGTTATTACCGCTTGTAATCGCCCGTGTTTATGCACTCCGATGATAAGTGGATGGATTTGCCAACTGAGCGAATTTACACTTAAACTCGCAGAGTAACTTGTAACTCGTCAAGTTCTTGATTGCTTCAGTAGCACGAAGGAGCTCTGCAGTTATCAAGCTAAGAGTCTTCAGTTAGCAAACAGATACTCTACATCAATTAAAACTAAGTGAGGAGTAGAAGTTCTCTCGTTATCCAACTTAGTTGGTAGATACCCTACATCACATGTACTCGATTGGGAAGTCTGATCTGTATAGTTAACAGTGATATACATATTTTTACATCATTTCTCATTAGGTACAAAGTGAAAGTTCTTCCCTTATTATAATGTTTTAAGACTTTTTTAGTTATGAGACTAAGTTAATGCCTTACAGTTTTTAAAGTAAATTTTTTAAAATTTGTATTCATTAAAAATCGACTTGCTTTTTCTTTTTAAAGACGGAAATATTATAAATATTATTATATTAGAGATTTTCTGTTAAAGGTCTTTTAAAATTTCATAATAATCTTAATTTATTTCTTTTCTTAGTCCAAAAAGATCTCCGCTGATTAGTTCTATACGTTATAATTCTCACTAAAAGTCTTCAAAACTGCTTTTTGTTTCCGATGCTTACAACCTTCTGACAGTGTAAACAAAGGGTTAAGGTAATGTTTACATTGTAACAGCTGTCGCCGCTCTGCTGCGATGTAAGTCGAGTTCAGCCCAAATTAAAGTCAATTGGTTCAATATTTATACAAGATAGCTTAGCCCAGTTTACCAAAAAGTCAAGAGACCTTGATTAGGCCCATATAAAAGTGCCGATCGACTGGCAAAGTGGCACAGTCGCAGAGTCACTCAGCTCATCATGCATATCGTTTCGGTTGTAACCATTCTGCTGGGCAGCATCCTTGCCTCCTCCTACGCAATGCCACAGGTGGGACTAAACGCAATAATCGCCCAGCTGGCACGGGAGCTGGCCGAGGCACGGAATAATACGATCCAAGTTGGCAACAGCTCGTTGATTGTTTCAGGCGTCGCCAGCGCCAATGCAAATGTTAATAGTGATAACAAACGGAATCCCAACCTGAACTATGGCTATAACAGTGCTTGGTACAATGGCCTTAACAACTATGGCTGGAACAATTATGGCTATGGTGGCTACTGGCGCGGCGTGCCCGAGGAGGAGTATGCAGAGCAAGACGATGAGATCAATGACGAGGAGAACAACGAAGATACCAACGATGAGGATATTAACGACGAAGAGCACGATAATGAGAACGACGAAGAGAACACCGAAGACGACGAGGAGCTCAACGAAGAGAACGAGGAGCTCAAAGAAGAGCAGCAGATCTAAATGCTCTCCAGTCACATTAATCAGCTTAATACTTCGCATCGTTAACTCGTCTAAGCTAGAAGAGCAGCAGCTCTAAGCGTTGTTATCTGCAATCACCTTCAAACTTTCCATTGAAGAGTTAACTTCAAACTTTCGTGATATCCACTGTTGTTGTTTTCCAGTCACTTTCAAACTAAATCAATATCAAAATCATTCAACTAGTTAGAGAAATCAAATAAATACAAGTTATAGCGCACAAATCTATCTATCTCTTCGACAGACAAACAGTCAGACAGACAGACCGACAGACCGACTACTGACAAAGTTTGCAGCCAACCATTTGATTCAATATTCGTAAATTCATAAACCATTTGCTACGCTTTTGGTCGACTGCGACTAGGCGAAGGCTTTTACGGAATTTGCTTAAATGCAAATGTTGCAACCAGTTGCGAGTTTTTAGCTCTGCATTTTTATTTGCCAACTAGCTTTTAATATACATGCCATATTTTACGTGCAAAAGGAACAAAAGCCGAACCCGATATGCTTCTGTTGCCCCCTCCTCTCCACGCCACTGCATCTGCATTTTTCTATCTGTTGCGAAACATGGTAAATCCTCGCGGGGAGCATAAAATACATTTTACATAAATGGATGGAATTCCACATTAAAATACGCAGCAAAAGTTTCATAAACTCTGCATAGCGAAAGAGAGAGAGAGAGAGAGAGAGAGGGAGAGAGAGTGAGAGAGGGGAAGAGCGACGTATGAAAATGCCAGAGTGCTGCTGCGAAATGTTTTCATTGCGATTTGCTAATTGTTAGTTACAACTGCGAAACTTTCGAATTGACTGGCATTTGCTCTGAAAAGAAAGTTTAGCATTTTTTCCACAGTTTCCAGATTGTTGTTGTTGTTGTGTGTGTATGTGTGTGTGTGTGTATGGCAGACTGTCAACCTGACAAAATACTTGTGTACGCTGCGATGTGGAAAATTTGATTGGCCAGTTTGACTCCATTTGAGTTACAGTTACAGTTCATTTGAAAAGTTTTCGCCGCGTGTGACATTTATGAGCTTGGCCCGGCGCCCAGAAACGCTTTTGGCAGCGCCAGCGACTTGGCCCTGTGTCAAAAGGCAGAGAGTAGAGAGAGAGCGAGAGAGAGTGAAATAAATGTGCAAGCAAATTGTTTTAGCCAGAGCCAAGTTTGCAAAGTTTTCAGCGTGTGTAATTGGCCTCAGTCTGAAGATTTGTGAACGGGTTGTTCCACGAAACGCTTGCCTCATATGATTTAGTCGTATTTCTTTTATCTGCTACTACTGCTACACTTTAGCTTGGTCCCTCTTGTGGGAGCCAACAAATCACTGGAATCGCAGCGCGTGTCTATCTGGGCAATTGCGACAAATGGAACGCATTAAGTTAACATTATTGCCAAACAATTTGCTCGAAATGTGTTTATTTCGCATCCGTGTTGTTGTCACATACGAAAACATTTCTCGTTGCTTTCGCACTTTCCTCTTTCCTTCTCCATACATTCTGTTTTCTCCCCCCCACATAATTCCTTAGCCAATTGTGCGCCGGCCCGAAATCTGATTAGGCCGAGGGTGGGAACGCTCTGAGCACGGAGAGAACTGGCGAAATCAAACAACGATAAATTGCAGAAACTTGTAAGCGATATTAGACCGAGCAGGACTTCCTCTCAGCCTGTTGCTGTTGCCTGCTTGTCCTGGTCGTGGGGCTTCCTGCTTGTCGCGCGTACCCAGGCTTTTTATCCCCCTAATGACAAACAGTTTGTAGCCAAAGGGATGGCATGTTAAGTGGTAAATTATCTTTTACTTGTGCGGCACTCGGTAAAAGGGTTTAGCTGTAATTGATACCTGAACGAATCCCTAAAAGTATCTGGCACTTGGGTTTTGCATTTGTGCATATAGTCAATTGATTCCAAAACGACAGAAGCTTGAAGTGTTTGTGTATTTTTTACAGTTAATAGAGTTGAAAACGTTTTTAAGCCAGTTACACAAAAAGTAGAGGAACTGCTTCTGTACTTGTTGTACAACTCTCTAGTTACAGTAGTCCATACTCTCCGCCGTGCACTGCAGATAGTCAGGATCGAAGACTGTGCCCTCTGCGCAGTCCACGGCGTATGGAATGGGATAGTCGCAGACGACGTATTTGTGGCAATCGTTGGGATACGACAGAAGAGTGCCCAGTGGATGACCACAGCAAATATTGGGTGTATCGGGATTAATAGTGGTGGTTTCGGGAGTGGTCGATGCGGGCGTTGTAGGTTCCGTTGTTATCGTGCTCGTCTCGGTTGTTGTAGGTACCGTTGTTATCGTGCTCGTCTCGGTTGTTGTGGACAGCGGAGTAGTGTTAGTAGTATCGGTGGTGGTATCTGTTGTTGTAGGCGTTGGGGTGGGTGTAGTTTTCTGGCTGCAGTTGGCAAGCTCCGGATCCATGCACTCCAATTCTGTGGGACTGAACTCTTGATCCTCTGGACAGTCATACCCAATGGGAATGGGCTCGTCGCAAACTATGTACTTGTCACAGTTGTTGGGATACGGGACGAGAGCTCCATTGGGCTTACCACCACAGATGCCGCGTTCTGGCTCGGGCGTAGTTGTTGCTTGAGTCGTTGTCGCCAGCTCCGTTGTGGTGCTCGCCGGAGTAGTAGAATCTTCCGTTGGCACTTGAGGAGTTGTTGGCGATGAAACGGTTGGGTCGATCGGTGTGGTACTTGTCGAAGCTGTCGTCGAACCCGCACTGCAGTTGGCCAACTCGGCGTCCATGCATTCACGCTGCTCTGGACTAAACTCCTCTCCGGCGGGACAGTCGAAGGCAGCTGCAATGGGTCGATCGCACTTGATGTACTTGGAGCAGTCGTCCGGGTACGGCACCAACTCCCCATCGGCTGCATCATCGCAAGGACCCTTCTGCGGTGGTGGTCGTGTTACAGCTGTGGTGGTTGTCTCCGGCGTGGTGGTCGATGTGTAGTCCCAGCGACAGGCATCGTGAGGCACATCGGGACCGCAGACTCCGCTGTACGGATCGTAGTACTCGCCGCAGTTGCAGACGTCCATCATATAGATGTAGTCGTCCACGCAGCGAATGAACCACTGACAGTTCTCGGGATAGGGAAACGTCGTCCGACTGCTGTTGGTGCACATTGTCGGCTCCAGTGGTGGAGGTGGCTCCGTGTAGCCTGGAGTGGTGCTCACTGTCTTGTCGCAATCGCTCTCCTCCCAGCTGACGCACTGCTGCTGCTCGGCGCTGAAGAAGGATCCTTCCAGGCAGTAGAAGCCGATGGGTATGGGCGTTACACAAACAATGTACTTGCTGCAGTCCTTGGGGTAGGCAATCAGTTCACCCTCATCCCTGCCCTCACAAATTCCGCCGGGACCCACGGGCTTCACTGTGGTCGTTGCCACGCTCGTGGTGGTTACTGTTGTTGGTTCTGGCGTTGTTGTTGTCGTCGTTGTCGTTGTTGTTGTGGTTGTTTCTTTCTCCTTGCATGCCGTCGGCGACACATTCGGTCCACAGTTGCCGGTCTTGGGATCGTAATAGCCACCGGCACAGGGTGCTATATAATACTGGTTATTGCCCAGGCACAAAATGTACTTGGAGCAATCCTCCTCATAGGGAAAAGATACTCCCGAATCTTGACCGTCACACAGCTCTGCCGGTCCTAGTGTCGTCGCAGGTGTTGTCGTTGTGGTAGGCTCCGGTGTGGTTGTCGTGCTTGGCTCCGGCGTGGTACTCGTCGTCGTCGTGCGATCTCCATAGCAGTAGACATCATCAGGATCATCACAGATGAGTAGATCAGGATTGAAGAGCAACCCATTGGGGCAGTTTCCCATGGACACTTTGTTGTCCCTGCACTGCAGGAACTGAGAGCAGTTACCTGCGTAGGGCAAACTACCGTCGGGTAAACCCTCGCAGACATCGGGATCCACATCCTCGGGCAATGGCGCAACTGTTGTCGTTGCCACTGTCGTTGTTGTTGTTGTTGGTGTGGTTGTCGGAGTGGGACTCTCATTAGTTACAGTCGTGCTGCTGTCCTCGGTGGGACCAGGCGGCGTGGAACTCGTCGTTGTGGGATAAGGCTCTGGGTTGCACTGCACCGAGTTGGGCGTGTCGCAGATGTGCAGCAGGGAGTTGAAGAGCTTATCGGGTATGCAGTAGCCCATCTCAGTGCAGCCGTTGCGACAACTGATATACCCGCTGCAGTCGTAGGGATACGTGTAGAATCCATTTCCCATGGGATAGCAATAGTCCTCGTCTATGCCAAGCGGTGGTGCACCACACTGTCCTTCCTCGGTGGTTGCAGTGGGCTCGGTAGTTGTTGTAGCTATTTCTGTTGTTGTTGCTATTTCTGTTGTTGTGCTGCTCGGCAAGGGTAGCGGCTCGCACTCGGCCGTGTCGGGCGTATCGCAAATGAGCAGCAGCTCGTTGAAGACCTTATCGGGATCGCAGTAGTTCAAGACGGGCCAATTGTGCGTACAGTTGATGTAGGCATTGCAGTCGTATGGGTAACGATGTACCGAACCATCCGGATAGTTCTTGCAGAAAGAATCCTCAATGCCTGGTGGAGCTGGCGGTGGATCCCAACTAGAAGTGGGCAAATCGTCATCGGCTGTAGTGACTGATGTACTGGGAGTGGTCGTAATATCGGCTGTAGTTGTTGTATCTGGTGTACTCGGTATAATTTGTGTACTCGAGAATGTGTAGTAAGTGCATTCTGTGACCTGCGGATAGTTGCAGCCACGCGTTTCGTTGTTCCACCACAATGTTGCAGGACATTGCATGACTGTCGGGTAGAGACAGTCGCAGACTAGAAACAAGCTGCAGTTGTCGGGGTATGGCACGCGGGTGCCGAACTCAACGCCTACGCACATGGCTTGATTCTCGTAGCGCTCTTCATTCTCGCAAGTTGCACGTTGCAGATCGCTCTGCAGCGCGAAGCCAACACCCAGTAGGAGCAATAGAAGGGGATACCAATCCCACGAGTTGCCTAATATTAAAGTCCTTTAATATTTATTATGTATATATATATTCCACAACTAATTACCGTTCATTTCAATATAAATGCGCTTTTCTTGACGTTTTTGTTTGGTTAAATATGAAGTATTCCACGTTTGCCGATATGTGCGGGACTAAAGTAGCTGCGGGCTTCGTCAGAGGTTATAAGAAGCTTCGATAAATTTCAAGTAGGCAATTGACTTGATAAGATAATACAATAATTATTCAAGATTATTTAATAATTATTTAAATTGATAAAATGCTTCGGGGAAATGAGTATGAAGACCACAGTCTTCGCTCATTTCTTATCTAAATATGTGAATTGTCAACTCTTCATTCTCGAATACTAAGCTAAATGGGGTAATATTTGCACGCGCAGAAAATAATCTTGTTTTTGGTGACAGCGAGAGATTGAAAGAAGTTGCAAGAGAAGAGATAGGGAAAACGAAAGCGGAAGATCTTTCGAGTACTTCCCAAAATCTATGGTATAACTGACTCAATTTAAAGTCTAAATAATATGAAAGATATGGTTATTAGTCTATATATAGATATTCGTCATTTATCATAGGCAAGGCAAGTATGAAAGAGAGAGGAATAGGTAAAGAAAAGTGTCAGGGGCAGACAAGAAATAGTAGCGAAAGATATTTCAACTGATTTCTACTATCTTCAAGTAACTCAAGTCTGAAAGTTGTGAACAATATTAAGCTGTCAGATAGATAAATACATCCTCAATTGACACAAAGGCTTTCAAAGTATTATTTGTGATATGTTTAAATTTAAGAGTCGAAAAGAGCAGCTCAATTCGCAGCTTAAAGTTCATTTAAACAGTTTTTAAATCAACTGAAGTCGTCAGGTAAAGGAGATTTTATTTGCCGCATTCTGTGTGTGTGTGTGTGTACTGTGTGTGGTGTGCGTGTGTTGACATGTGTCGCTCTTATTGCCATTGTTATTACACTTATTGCTGTTGTTGTTTTAATGAGACAACGTGACCTCTCAGCGCTGAAATTTATGAGCGCCACTCGACGCTCGAATTACACAAATAAAAAATGCGAGCATAAACAGAAATGAAGCCAGGTCGCAGTCTCCTTCTCTCCCACTCCCACTGCCTTTCTCTCTGCGACTCTGTTTCTCATTCAACGGCAGCAACCATTAAAATAAAGCGAGAAAACATGAGCAGTAAACAAAATTGGCGCAGAACTTGGAGCCAATAAAAGACTTTGGTTATAATATTTTCAAAAGACGAAAAGTGGAATGCACGAGTAGCAGGAGGAGTTGAAGACGGGAAAAGTGCAACGACAGTCAACTTAAAAGCATAAATCTATTTATCAAATTGGTTCAGGATTCGAAGAGTTTTTCAGCGAACACGAAACTTTTCTCAAACCAAGCATACACAAGTAAAGAAAGCCTTGCTGTTAAATACCATTCACCCAGTTCTTCGCATTTGAAATCACTCTAGATAAAGTAAGAAAGATGGACATGCTGCTATTAATACTGAGCAGAAAAATACACATCTATTTTATATTTGGTAGAGAGCTACAACTCTTTTACCTTTAATATACATGGCTTTAAATGTATATGCTATTAGTGAACGGTATAAAAAACTCGAAGTTGCTTTGTGTAAATTCCAGAAGTTGCAAACATTTCTATAGTTTGCCTAGGAGCCTGGTAAAATTGAATTTCAGTTTTCAACAGTTGAAGAAACGTGCGTAAATCTATAGTAAAATCCGATTGGATTATAGAAAGCCTTACTCGAATTACTTGATGTTCTTTAAGCCCCTACTATATAAACTATAGCTTAATGATTTGGCTACTCGGCCCGTTTTGAGTCCCAATTTGCTCGATGAGGGCAATTTTTCAGCTTGATCTGTTGGCTGCTGTCAAGCGTTTGATCTGCAACAGATTGAACTATCAATTATGGCCGGGCAGACGTGACTGCCGCACAGGCAGACCCCAGACCAGGACGGGCCAGGCCTGCCATATGAAAGAAAGCGAGTGAGTGGTGGCCAGGGTTGAGGAGACACTTGAGCAGACACTGGGCAGGTGGCAAAGCTGGAACGGACGTTTAGTTACAGCTGAGCACCTGTCGTGCCGCATCAAAAGAAAAGCAGGCAGCGAGCAGAAGGACTACGTGTCCTACATGCAGCCAGCATCAGCAGCAGCAGTAGCAGCACAAGTTGTTGCCCCTTGTTGTTGTCGCCTCTCTCGCTGTGTGTGTGTGCTGCATGAAATTGACCTCGTGTTGGTGCGTGTGTCGCTTACGAGCTCACTCGCAGCTCGTAGCGCAGTCCCCCAAGGCAGGTTCGGTGTGAGTTTCACACGACTTACGTGAGCGGTTGATTCATGAGTTTGTCTATGTGTGTGTGTGTGCCAGTGTGTGCGAGGGGGATCTTGGCCAAGACAAAGCACCACAAATCAAGCTGTGTACGCTGCTGGCATAAAGAAATTACACAAAAGAAAATAAAAACAAAAAGCAAAAGAAAAATGCAACAAAATCATCCGAGAAAGATTCAATAAAACTCAAAAGTCAAAGTCAAAGTAGACGAAGTCAAACAAGCATGTATGTAGGAGAGATATCCCATCCCAATCCCAATCCCATGCTCCATATGGTTGGTGCTCCATATCAGTTTGTTTGTTTTGCTGCCATTTCTGTTAATTAAAATTCCATGATGCTGCATTTTGCATACTTTACGGGGGAAAAAAGATTCACAGAAGTATAACTGAGATTGTGAGAAATATGTAGAGAGAAGTTATTAAATGCATAGCTTCAGATAATATTGTCTGTAGTTTTTTTTCATTTTTATTTATTTTAAAGAAGAAATAAAGAAGAAAATCTTTCTGTTATGAAGAGAGGAACAAACAACAAACAAGTTTCCCGTTTTTTCAAACCTATTAAAATTCCAAATTAAACAGATAAAATATCGATACCGTAAAAAAGAAGCGCTGAAACTCCCACTTATCGCATTTATTGTACACTTAGATCTTTTTATACCCTATTGAATAACTGCTTGAAATATTTGTAGCTTGTTTTTTTTTTATTTTAAATTTATTTTAAAGTCTCTTACAACTCGCGTAAAGAAACCATTTGTGAGACTGGATAATCAAATGTATTATTCTTCCAAAATGATCCGAATTAAGTGTTTTTAGGAAACTCTTATAAAAATTCTATTGACTCTTCGTGGAAACTCTTTCAACGCGAAACTTGCTCTGCGCCTGCGCTGTAGCTCGCACTCTTTCGCTCTCTTTGAGTTTGAGTTTTTCTCGAAGAGAATTTTCGTTTTTGTTCGGAAAATTCGAACGCGAAAGTAAACAGCAGACAGGCGAAAGCGAAAGCGCCAACCTGGAGACAGTTGCTCTTCAGCCGATGGCAAAGCAGGCAAAGGCCAGCGGAGTCGCACTGTGTGCTGAATTTTCCGCACTTTTCCGCTTTTCCGGCTACGCTTAGACGTAAATATGGGCTACCGTAATTACAATCTAAAGAGGTCTGCTGCATTGATTTTACTATCCGGAAATAGAGAAACAGAAACAGAAACAGAAACAGGACAGAACAGACAGGAGAACTTTGAGTATGTCAGTAAATACAGGTGTGAAAATCAAAAACAAAATTGCTGCATTTCGTGTGGAAATGCAATTAAAAATTCCTTTGAAACAAGCACAAATTAATTGCCAAAGGAAGCAGTGCCCCTGTTCCTCGGAAGGAATGCTATTGTTTAATTGAGCCAGAAGCTCGGGGAAGCAGCAGAAGCCGGTGAAGTGCATGCAAAGCAAACAAAACCGTACAAAGCAGCAGCAGAACGAGGCGGCCAAAGATTAGCCACCAGCAGGGTGCGGGGGGAGAGAGTGGGAAGTGGGTTAAGCTCAGGGGGATGAGCGAGAGTGAGAGCATGGAAGGACATGCAAATGCAGTGATTTATGCCACTCTGACAGCCCCCAGCGGACCGTCGTTATGCACTTGAGGCATTTGTTGCATGCAACCTGCAATTGCTGCAGCCGAAGGGGGTGTGGTAAAGGCGGTAGCATTGCTCGAGCTGGAGCTGCTGCTGGTGCTGGCCCTGTTGTTGCCGGAAACGGCGTGTCGGATGCGCATTCTTTGGCCTGGTCTGACCCGACCCGAGGCCCGGGCCCATGCTGATTGCCCGGCTACTTGGACCGGGAGGAAAGCAACACAAAAGCAGAACTCTGCAGCACTTCGCAGTGCAGCGCATTCCTGTCTTTCATTACGCGAAACGGAAAGACACGTAGCTCTCACTTCACTCATACATCAGCGATGGGGCAAACCTCAGCGTAAAAACACTAAAGTTTCTCTTGCACTTCTCCGCGTTGACAAAATTGCAAAATGGCAGCGAGAAGTATGAGTATGAAGCGCAGGCAGGAGGCGTGGCAGGGAGCATATATAAAAAAGGCAGGCAAATGGAGCATTTGGAAAAACACACGGAGAACGCTGCAAAATGCGCTGTGGGAAATGTGTGAAATTTCCCAGCTGCAGTTCCTCACAGAGGGAATGAGAGGATAGTGAGAAGGAGAGCGAGGCGGGGCAGGGCGGTTAGGTAAGGCGGTTGAGCAACTTTTTGGCAGGCTTCTGTCTGCGTTGCTTAAAAATTTAAATTTTCATTTTCTGCTGCAAATTGGAAGCGAAAAGCTCGGGCAAAAAAAAAGACGCCGGCAGTCTCTCGTTCGTTTTGGTTCTCGGGCAAAAAAGTTTCTGTTTTAGCCACAAAGCGCTTTGTAGTTGTTGCTAGTGTTGTTGCTGTTGCTGTTGTTCATCGTGTTGCTCGTGCTGCCTGCAGTTTCAAGTGCGAATTGCATTCTGCTTTTGTCGCATTTGCGGTTTGGTTGAGGCAACTAAATTTCCTTGCAGACTCCGTGAATGCCACCTGCTCGGCGGGAAGCCCAAACCCAAACCCAAACCCAGACTCCTTCATAGACAGCTTTAACCGAGCTGTGAGAGCGTGTTTGTGTCTGTGTGTGTGTGTGTTTGTGCGGGGCTGAAGCTGTAGGCAGTCTGTTCCAAGTGCACTTCATGCCTGCATTTTCCTCTCCTTCCTGTAGGCGAATTTTTCGGTTTGAATTTATGAGGGGAAACGAAATGAAGTGCACTTGGCTACCGACTCCTGCTCTCTCTCTCTCTCTTGCTCCTGCTGCTCCCTGCTCCTCCACACAGCTTGTCGCGTTTCCCGCGTCCACTTCACATTCCACTTGACTCACTCGACGCGACGCTGCTTTGTGTGGCACCAGGGCTGGTGGCTGCCCCACTGGAGCGCAGCTCAACGCGGGCCATGTCATTTGCAGTTTTTCGCCTTCTGCCGTCTGCGCCTGTAAATGTTTTATTTGAGTATTATTACTTCGACTCTTTAGCAGCGCGTTTGAGTATGAAGAGCAAAAACATAAAGCAGAGTGTTTACCGAGGGGAAAGACAGCGAGCGAGAAAGCGGGGGAGAGAAATCCGAAAAGGGGTTCAAGAAGCGTTTTTCCTGTTGATATCATCCACGGATGCTGCTCAAGTGGAGCTGTTGATAAATAAAGTGTATTATTTCATTAAGTGTTGAGTGGGAAGTGGATGAAGGGAGAGGGAAAGAAATACCTCGAAAGAGATAACCGATAGGAAAAGTTTGTCTTCGATTTGGAATTTAAATATTAAATATTTAGCACAACCATAGATCGCTATAATATTGCTATTCACTGCTGATTGTAATCCTATCGAATTTATAGTTATAATAAATTAATGAATGGATTTAACTGTCAAGTGCGCTGTTCTAGAGTTTTCTCTACGTGTTACAGTTGAGCTGCTGCAAATGCTTTGGCTGTTTCCAACTCTTTGCTCTCAGAGCAAACACATTTGGTTGGCACACGCTCGCTTCGGGCCTAATGCTTGTTAGCTTGTCCGCTTTGGGCCACAATTGAGGTTTGCCGGAAATGCCCCTCATATGTCCAGGAACACAGAGGAGAACACAGACACACAGACACACGGACACACCTGCCACATGCCACATTCCTCAACGCCCAGCCAGGCATTCGCATGCTCATGCTCAGGCCATTACACCTGCGGCCCACTGTGCCCTCTCGCTCTCCCCTCTATCATCCTTCTGCTTCGCTCTCCCCTGTTGACGTCGGCGTTGGAGCGTGATGAGTGCCTGTTGTGGTTTGTTGCCACTTCTATTTAAACTTTTATTGCTGCTCAGCTTGCCGAAAAGGTCAGTTAGCAGTGCGGGCGGTGGGCGTGGCACCTGCCAGCTGGCAGTTTATTTTCGAGCGTCATTTGCATTTTTCAAGAAACTTGGGTATAAGAGATATCATAGCAATTCCAGCATAATCCCATAACTCTTTAGCGCTATAACTTTGCTATAATTCAGAGGCAATGCAATGCATATTCAGCTATATATTGTATTTTGCTTTCGTTCAACTTTATAAATCAAATGCGCAAAAAGCCTTTTCATATTTGTCATGATATTTATGCGATATTTTTCCATTGGAAATTGAATTTCTCCATTTCTTGTTTGCAAAGTCAATTAAAATCTGAACAAGCATGTAAACAACACGGCCAATGCAAACAACAACAACAACAAATTAAGAAAGCTACAGCGCAGAAAACCTGACTGTTTTATACCTTTCACTTACCTTAGACTTTGTAAATTAATTCGAAATATTAAATACTTTTGTTCATAGATTCTACTAAGTTTGGTGTCCCTGTTCCTTAAAATATCTGAGTTCAGTGAATTCAAACAGACAAACGGACAGACGGACAGTACAATTCGCCACACTTGTACAAAGCTAATATACCATTCTTAAACATTTCCAATGGGTGAATGATATAGCAACAACAGCAACACTTGTAAGCCGCTGCGTGCACTTTTTGTCGCATATGTCCCGTGACGGGGCGGGGGCGTGGCTGGGTGCATCTATGAAAAAAAGCGAATTTTAATTAAATATGTATTTGCGTGCATTGAATTTTAATCAGATTCCATTTGGAGGATATTTGTTTACCACGCAGCGGATTAATGTAGCAGGTTTTTGTGTGTGTGTTCGCAGAGGCAGCCTCGCCCCTCCCCCTTATCCCTTTCCCTGCTCCACCCTTCGTCCATGCTGCAATTAAACATTGCGAAGAGTGTAACGGGCGATTGCGGGCCTCGCTCTTTATGGCCACATGCAATTTTTGGTAAAATATAATTTGGGTTTAAGTGCGCGTAAAAGTAGATTGAAACTCGGGCGCAAATTTAAAATTTATTACCCGCGTGCAAGCATTAATGCATTAAATTCAACTCTCCACACGGGCGAATTTAATTGATTTTAATAGGTCCGCTTCGGCCCGGTATCAGTTTCAGTTTCAGTTGCCTCGACCCGACCCGCTCCCAGCCCACCGCTTCCGCTGCTGTCCAGTCCAGTTTCGGGGCGTCATTAATCGGCTTACAGTTGACATAAATACATTTTCCAATTGGAATTTATGCCACTGTGTGTTCTCGGTTCTCGCCGATCTGGCCGTGTTAATTGGAATGCAAAGCGTGCCTCCAGCACAGCACCTGCTAAATAAATAATTCATTGCGCTCATAAATTCCCACTCAAATATGTTTAAATGTAAATAAAACTATGAACACGGACAGGAAAGCGCAAAAACAAAAAACAAAAAAAAACGCATAAAAACACGGCGCACAATCGATGAGAATTGATTGCAGTATAAAAGTATTTGTTGTTTTGGCAAATATTCCGGTGCGTGTGAATACCCATTTAACGTATGAATTATTCCAGGCATTTTCATGGACCATGGCCATTTCGGCTAATTAGTCGATGAAAATGTGAAAATTATGCTGATGGGATCGTTCAATAGTTTTCGGTACGGAAATTATCATTTGTTTAGCTTTGGTGATTTACGATGGGAGCGAGATGCCCAAATTGAGGTTAAGCTCGCACCAGAATCAATAGTGATATATATTCGTAGCCTAGAAATCAATAGACTGTAGACTTGGGTATGAAATTAAGCATTGTCTGGAGTATGTATATATCTATATATATTTTTAGAATATATACTTTGTTCATTAAAAAAGAAAATACTCGCTCATAAACACTAAACGCTTTAGCCTCTTCTTTAGTTTAGTAGTTAATTTGTTTCCGTTTCAAAGTCCCTAATTATAAACACACATCACCATCAAGCGCCGCTTAATCGTTGCTTTAAACAATGCGCAGAAGACTTAAAGCGCACTAAATTTAAATGTGCGTTAAATGCTTGCCACATTATAAGTTTCAACAGGCATTAATTATTAATAATGTCACGGGAAAGAGCATTTAGCCGAATGGCTCATTAAAAACACACACACACACACACGCACACACACATGCACATTAAGAGGAAACCCATGCAGTATGCTCCCTGCTTCCGCTCTCCTCTCCTCCATTAAGTTCTAACGACTTGGAAAGTTGAACTCAAAATGCTTTGCTTGCTTGCAGGCTGCTAATAGTTGTGTGGTCGGAGTAGATTACATTATGATATATATACATAAACAGAAAGCTGATTAACATATGCCCCAAATATGGCATGCTAGAGGACATGTTGAGCGTATGCTCTGTGTGTCTCGCTCTCCCCCGTAGCTCTTGCTATTTGCACTGACCTGCATGTTGGCAAGTTTCAGTTGTTTATCAACTTGTAATTTGATGATGTCTCAGGAGAGGGAGGGGAGGGGAGGGGGTCTGCTTAGCCCCTATGTCAATGCTAATGCTCATCTGTATGCAGTTGCAGCCAAGCAGATTTTAAACTTAACTGTGTTACGTGTCGGAGTCGCTCTCTGTCTCTGTCCCAGTGTCTCTCTCTCTCTCTCTCTCTCTCTCTCTGTCTTTGTCTCCTTGTCGAATGCGTCCCCTGGTTGCTTTGTGTTCGGATATCTCCCAGGCGAAATTTAGTTCAAATATTATTTGATATCCTGCGGTGGCCTGGCGACATTCATTGTTTGCTCTGCTTTCGGATTCCCACTTTTCTGATTTCTCAGTGCGCAGTTCTCTCGCCTCGTGCTTTCCGCTTCTCAAAAAGGAAACTGCCTTCAACGTCAGGCGTCTGTCAACATCTGCAGCCTGTCTGTCACTTACATTGTCACTTGGGTATTGTTATAGGCCACCCCCCTCTGCCCCAGCCTGCTGATGCCACTGACCGACCTTCCCCTTCCCCCATGCTATCTCTCTGACAGTCGACATTTCTACATAGAATTCTATATAAGCGAGTGTGTGTGTGTGTGTGTGAGTGTGTGTGTGTGTGTGTAATCCACAAGTGTGCGCTTGTTTTGAATGTTAATATTTGCACTTGCAATTCAAGCAGGCCAAGTGACAATTTATTCACTTTGTTGTTCGGCTCAATTTCATTGGATTTTGCGCTTTTGCGGCATTTGCTGTGGCACGCTGGGAATTTGCGCTTTTTACTGAACTCCCAAAGACAACTGGAAATTCGGTAAACTTTAAGCTCTAAAAATCTACCAAGGCCAAACACTTTCAATTACAATTCCATTTTAAGTTAAAGTCATCTACATATTATCAGTAATTAAAGTGACAATGACCACAGCATCAACAACATTCGTTGCAACAACAGAAGTTGCAACAACAACAACAACAGCAACTACATGGGCAAGTGACAAGTGCAACAACTGTGTGGCTTCTGAGTATCCCAAGAAGTCAAGCTGTTGGCCCGAAAACAAGTGAAAATGCTGTTAAATTACTGAAGCAATTGCAAGGGCTTAATGCCCCGAGAGCACACACCTCCATGCACTCATTCATTCATTGATTCATTCAAGCGTTCAGTCAGTCATTCACTCTTACACTCGTTCAGTTACCCACTTAGGTGGCCCATTCAAGCTGTCATTCATTCAAGCCTTAATTGCGTACAAAAGTTGCCGCTTAAGTGTTGCTCGCCCGAGTTGACATTTGTTCGTTAATTAAACCTTTTTGTTGTTGCCAACTGTGCACAGCAAGCAAATTGATTTATCTTTTCAACACCTCAATTTGACTCGAGCCTGGAGATGGCCCACAGTGTTGGCCAGAGTTGACTCGAGCGTCCTTTCAAGGAAAGTATCGAGCAAGCATTGATAATATAAAAACAATTTAAATATTTATCAAGAACAAAAATAATTTCTAGTGATTTGCGGTTTGATTAAATCCGTAAACTATATATTTTAAAATTAAAAAAAAATCTAGTAAATTTCAAGAATAATATATTAACTTTAGCATTTTATTTGGTCAAATATATATGTAACAAATCTAAGAAATATTTGAATTTTAAAGGCATTTAAAGTATTTTCGCGACCTTTTCCCTTAGCAATAAAAATCTGAAATATAAGTGAATTATTTTGAAAATTCTTGCAAATTTTATATATTTTTCTTTATATATTTAAAACATATATAATATATGAAACCTTGACAAATCGATAGAAACTTCCAATGTGTTTATTAACGTTCTCGCAACTCTTTCGTGTCACGCTCATCACGCGCCCATCTCTGCTAGCGTTCAGCCTGCAGCCTTGGCTTTGAGACTGACTGACTTATGCTTTCCCTTTCACACCTGCCACACCCCTTTCGCACACACAAACACACACACATACACACTCCTGCTGCTGCTGCTTTTAATGGCAAAACTTTTTCACTTAACATTTACTCATAAATTGATTTTTACTTTTTAACGACCTGACTCTCTGCTAATGGTCTGGCCTTGGCCCTCAGGCCCGCTCTCCCCCGCCGCATCCCGTATCCTGTAGGCATGCATGTCTCCACTTGTTGTGTGTGTGTGTGTCTCGAGTCTTGGGTGAGCTGCTGCTCCGGCACAGCTGGCAAATTAGTTCTTGGTTGCGCATTATCAGCTCGCACTCGGAATTTTCAATTAGTAGGTGAAAAGCTTGGTCAAGTTTGTTGGCCGTGTCAAACGTGTTTGGTAAACAAATTATGTGTTAATTTTACCAAGTTTTTGTTCCTGTCTCTGTGTCTGTGTATGTGTGTGTGTGTGTGCTCCTCTTTGATGTTGTTTAATTATGACTTCCGGCAAGTAATCAATGTGCAAATTTGCCCTGACAACGACAACGCTTCTCGGCATGCTAATGCCAAGCAGAGCTGCAAGAGAAGAGACTAGTGCCAACAGGGCGGGGAGGGAGAAGAGTGGGGATCGGGCAAAGTTTTTGGCGTGGCAACCATAAATTTATGCAAGCATCCCGTACACCCCGCACACTCTCACCCGGGCAACTTGTGCGCAATTACATGAGCATTTTGTGGCTGCACATATGAAATATGCATGCAATTTTGAATTTGCCATTCATTTAAATGTTTTCTTGATTACATTCTCTGCAGCTGAATGCCACGCCCCGCAACGCCTGGCCGCACGCAGCCACAACTACAGCAAAGGGCGCACAAATAATTCCATGCAATGTTATCATTGTCTTCGCTTCTTCCCCTCTCTCCCTCTCTCTCTCTTTATTCCCTTCGCTTTGTGCGTATGTGGTTAGGAGGTTTGCAGCAAGCAGCGCTTAAATGAGCCACAACGCCTTGGGGCATGCAACAGCAGCAGCAGCAGCAGCAGCAGCGAAACAAAGCAAAGCAGTCAGTGTAAGACACTGCGGAGTAGCCTGGCAATGCTCTACTTCTGTCCACCTAAGTAGGCAACCAATATACCCCTCTGAATGCTCTTCCATGGTGTACCAGCTGCAGCTACAGCTCCAAAGACTTTTTAGTGTAAGATACTCAAGAATCTGGCAAGACTTTTCTATGAAAGGAATTCAGGAGAAGCCTATGCAGGTTGCCCAACAAAGTTGGCTTACTGCTCTACCAAGTGATACCAGAGGCCTTACCCTAATTACATTTGGTGCTGCATATTTGCACTTTCAATGGCATTCAATGCGCCTACAACTTGCCAGTCAATCAATTTATTGTTGAACTTTGCTCAAGCAAAGTCTGCACTCGAGCTGCTCTTGCTCCGTCAACTGGGCTAAAATTGAAAGTTTTGATTTATAATCTGCAAACTTTTACATTATCTATCGAGCGCGCCGGGTTACTCGTTCTCTCTTGCTCTTTCACACTTTATCTCTCTCTCTCTCTCTCTCTCTCTATCTCTCGCTTGCCTCTTTTCTGTCTTCTAAACTGTCTATTGGCATTGAAGTGCATAAATATTTTTTATACCATTTACCCATTGAAAATGGGTAAAAAATGGTATATTAACTTTGTGCAAATGTATGTTACAGGCAGAAGGAGGCGTGGCAGACCATACAAAGTATATATATTCTTGATCAGCATCAATAGCCGAGTCGATTTGGTCATGTCCGTCTGTCTGTCCGTCTGTCCGTCTGTCCGTCTGTCCGTCTGTATGAACACACAGATCTCAGCTATTAAAAGAGCTAGAGGCACCAGACTTGGTGGGAGTGTGCGTGTATTCAATACACACAAGAAGTTTATTTCAAACTTGATGTGCCACGCCCACCGCCTCCGCAAATCGATAAATGCGTATTTCGATTTTTTCCAAATAATTCAATAACGAAAAGAGATAAACGCACCAAATTTGGTAGGAAGGTGTCTTGCAACATTATGCAGAAGTTGGATTTTAGAATTTTGGATGCCACGCCCACCGCCTCTAAAAAACACATTTTTATAGTTTAAAAGAAAACTAGAAAAGCTAGAAGCACCAAATTTGAAAGTAAGGTGCCTGGTAACATTACGAAGAATGTTTGATTTTCAACTTTTGGATGCCACGCCCACCGCCCCCAAACTATTGCATTTTAAGAAAAGTAGGGAAATAACAAAACATTTTTTTTAACACTCTTGTAGCTTACCATAGTACAGATCTACCCTATAAATTTCAATCCGATCGGACAATAAACAAAGAAGTTATAGGAGTTTGAATCTTCCATATAAAGTTGTGGGCGCTTAGAATTCCAACTAGAATGTTGAACTGACGCAGCAGAAGGCCGGCATCAATAAAAGTCTCATTTGCCGATCGCTCCGCGTAAATGTGTGTGGTCTAGATGGTTGCATGCAAGATTCTGGTGCGTGTGGTCGCGGGTTCGAATCCAGCAACGGGCAACTTTTTTTTTTTTTTGCCGATCGCACTGCGTAACTGTGTGTGGTCTTGATGGTTGGCTCGCAAGTTTCTGATGCGTGAGGTCGCGGGTTCGAATCCTGCGCTGGGCAATTTTTTTTTTTTTTAATAATTTTGCGCTATATGAAAAGTATATTATGCAAAAAAAAAAAAATAAAAACAAAAACTTTTTCTAAGCAATACAAAAAAATGAAGACTGCGCTGGGATTCGAACCGGGGACATTTAGTTATAGAGCTGACAACTCTCACAACAAATCACTGAAGCAAATGGTCTGTTCCTAGGCGCGAGAAGTTTTGCATACAGCAGCAGAGACGGAGCAGAGGCTCGGCTTCAATGCTTGCGCCGACTGCGCACGCACAATCGGCGTGCAGTCGGCATGTGCCATTAGCGTCAATGCATGTGTATTTAATTTCGGAAATATGCGATGCGTTGTTATTAATTCGAATAAAATAATAATATTAAGAATTATTTTTAGCAGCCAAAGGTAAATTATAACTTACTGTCGAGTGCACTCGACTGTAGCTTTCTTCAATTTTTATTTTTTAATAACAAAGAAGTTATAGGAGTTCGAATTCCCCATACAAAGTTATGGGCGCTAGCGATTCCTAACCAAAACGTTAAATCGACGCAGTAGAGGGCCCGCGTCAATAAAAGCCTAATTTGCCGATCGCATGGCGTAAGCTTGTATGGTCTAGTGGTTAGAGGTCCGACTCGTAAGTTACAAAGTTCGTGAGAGTTCTTGGGTTCGAATCTGGCGCGGGGCGATTTTTTTTTCTTAATGTGAATTGCTTTTTTTTTTATTTGTATACCATTTATTTTATTTTGTATTATTTCTTCGAATAGGGTAAATGGTATCTTACAGTCGCGCGCGCTCGACTGTAGCTTTCCTTACTTGTTTTTCAATGTGGTTTCCATACCATGCACACTTAAAAGTGGCTGGAAATGGTATACTAGTTTTGTGCAGACCAGAGGAAGTAGTTATATTTTTATTTAGACACAAATGCACAGAACAGTATAAGAGAAAATCAGACTTTTCCAACAAATTGAAGCCCGATCGGTTAAGAAACACATACGTTGTAGTTATAATAATAACCTGGTGAATGGTATTTTGCTTTCGAGTGCCTTTGGCTGTAGCTTGCTTTACTTGTTATTCAAGAGTTTTCTTTTTTTCTGCCAACTTTGTGACCGCCATCGCAATCAGATTAAAAGCATTTTGGCCAAAGATTGCAGCCCTCGGGAAGTCATAACCTCCGTACCGCCCGCTGGCATATTATCGGGGCAATCGATAAATTTTTAATAATCGCTGACTGTGAAACTATCTGGCAAGTTGCTTGAGTTCCTTCATATTTATGACTCGAAAGTTTTGCACCATAAATAGCACACAGCAGCAGCGGGCGGAGGAAGCTGCACTTCAAGCGGCTGATGGGCAGCTTTAAGTGTCTCGTGTCTCGTGTCTCGTGCCTCGCGCCAAGCTGAAACTAGCAGCGAATTGTGTCGTAAAGTGTTGGCAAATCTCCGATGTCGGTCGGCTTTGCCCTGCGTTGTGCTGCCAGTTCGCCACCGCTTTGAGTTTGTGTCACAAAATCGATAGTTTAGACGGCATATGAAGTCTCATTATGCCGCGTGTGCACTATAAATCACGCGCAATGTGCAGCGTTGCAGGCGCGCAGCTATCTAGCCTTGCCACACATAATATTTTATCAATTAAAGTTCGCTGGCAGCAAGAACTGCAGACGAGTGGAATGATTGATTACCCAATATTACACATACGCCGTGTTAACCTTAGGCTCACCTTAGGCCCAATGTTTGGCAATCTAGAGATGATATCGCAGCTTTCACCTGTCTGGGCAGCCGCTGCTTTCCTCGACTTTGCCAGCGATAAATCGTGTACGCGTTGATTTCGCATATGCGTCGAGCCTTTTGGGCGAATTTAGATTTATTTCATTGCAAATATATTTGAACTTCTGACAGGCAGACAGTTTGGACAGTCGCAAGACAAATGTGATTTAAATGTCAATAAATCTCGCATAAATTTCAATTTATTTAATAAATGTACTTGGCATTAAAATTGAAGGTTGCCGAATTTCACTTTAAAGTCAATTTTAGTATAGCTTTAACAGTTGTTGCTAATTCTCTTAGCTATCCCAGTAGCATGTCACAAAATGTTGAAAATGTTTTTAAAAATCATTTGTTGTCTCTCTTACAGACAAGATAATAAATCATTGCAGACGCTTGCATTGCCGCAAATTCCCCAAAAAGAACTCGGGTTAGTTTAATGGCAAAACAAATGCACGAGAAATCGCAGCGAGTTGCGAGCTGTGCAGCAAAACAAACCAATAAACAAGAACTATAAACTCGGAGCTCTATGGCTTCATTCATTGTTGGCCCGAAATTATGCGTACCAAAATAGTTTGTTATGGATTTTTATACCCGCACTGCATAGGAAGTGCCTGCAAAAGGGTATATTACGCACTTGGAAATATAAAACCCGATTGCCACAATTTTCAGCAGCATATTTTCAAAAATAGTGCGTATCTGAACCATCTTCTCTATAGGACTTGGAACATATTTCTAAATCTCATAACTTTGTCAAAATTAATGCGATTTACTTTGGGAAACACATTTTGTTCAAGATTTGTTCATATTTTTTATTCTGCATCATTACTTTATTAACTTTCTTGAAATTTCAAAAATTCATTTTTTCAATATTTTGCATACCTACCCCTTTCAAAATTTTTTGAAAAATTAAAAATTATATTTTTTGATCTAATTTGATTTATTTATTCAGAATTAGTGTGAAAATCGATTTAAAAGAAGTTTTCAGGTCAAATTGTGAAAACTATCGATGAAATGCCAAAATAAAGTTCTCAGTATAAATTCAATTATATGAAATAAACCTAAGCAGAAGCTTCTGTACTCTTAATAATTGTGATGCAGGGTATAAAATAGTCTAATGTGCTTGAGTGTAGTTCAGTTTACTTTTTATGTCTGGGAAGTTTGCAGCTTGCACTTTTCCTCATTTGTTCAACAGTTTATTTGCGGAGAAGGAGGGAGACGACAGGGAGGCAAGGGCCATCAAAATATGTTTAGAACCATCCACATGCAGGAGAATCCCGAGCTGGTCGGGCTGATGTGGTCATAAATCTCAGTGTTTACCTTGCGAGGCAGCCAAACAGCCAAACAATGAAATTAAAAACATGTTTTCTCCTTTTTCGTGTCAGACGCAGCAGGATTTGGATTCAATTAAAGTGTCAGCGGGACAAGATGTCTGTTCCCTGTTCCTTGTCCCTCTGCCCCTTGTCAGCCACCAGCTGAAACCCGCAATATTTGTCCTGTTGAGCGGGTGGCATTAAATTCGAATTAGCACAAGGGAATCCCCTACCTTCCTCCTGCCCTTCTCCTGCTCTGCCTCTCCCTCTGATTATGCCGAACAAGAGTGAAAGACTCGATTTTAAATGCGCCCACGATTTATCGCTATCGACGCTATCATTTTTCATGCCTCTCTGACTTTGCCAGGGAAGCAGGAGGAGAAGTGTGGGGGGGGGGGGTGAGCGGCAGGCAGGTGGGCGAGCTGTCAGCAGAGGCGCAGTCGAAAACCGCAAAGGACACGCGAACTTCGAACTAAGCGGCCATCGAGGCCATTGAAGGACAACAAAGCGCGAAGGCAACCGCAACGTCTGTCAACGGGGGACAACTGACAAATCCCGGGCAGGATGAGGAAAGGGAGAGGTAGAGGGAGTTGGAGTCGGAGTTGTAGATGGACACCTGTGGCTTTGGTCGGGCAATAAATCAATTTGCCTGACGTCTTGACACTGCCTCCAATCACAGGAGACTCGAGTGCCACTAGAACTTGCCACGCCTCCTGCTGCTTCTCCTCCCACAGAATTGAAACTGAGTTTGTAAGGAGATTTGACTCAATACTCGAGTTGAGTCGCCAATTGAGGAACGAGAATTGACTCAAATTATCTGCTCAGGCTTCTGTAACTTAAGCTGTTGAGATCCTTAAAGTTCTCTCTTTCTGCATCTCAATAGCCAGAAATCCGTTTCGATTCTGACCACAGATATTCGTATTGTTGGTTGAAAACCTTTTAAAGTCGCCCGCAGATCTTTTTCCTCCTCCCCGAGAGGTGGAGGAGGAGGACACTCTGCTCCTGCCCTCGGACTTGTGTGTGGGCGTGTCTGGTAGCGTTTCTGTCACTTTTCAGTGGTTTCTCTTGTTTTCATCTGCTTCTTGTTGTTGCTCTTGAACTCCCACTCAAATCGAATCTGACCGAGCGAATCATTCGCCTCGGTCAAAGTCAAAGTCAAAAAATGAATAAGGAAAAAGTTTCTGGGCTCGATTTCTGCGTGGGACTCTGTCCGTCTGTCTGTCTGGCAATAATGAATAATTGACATGTTTTCCAGAGCATTCGAAATCGAACCGAACATTGAACTGCAATTTGAATATGAGTACATCAATGAATCAATGAGTGCCTCCCAATGAGTGCCAGCAACAGGCGTCGCTCGAGTGCAGACGGAATGTGAATCAAATTGAATGCGAATCGAGTTGAAGTGCCTTCATCGCTGCTCGGCATTAGCCTGGGTCTGGGTCTGGACCTCGCCCGATTTATGGCCCACTCGACCAGTCGAGTACCCGAATCGTGGCCAGAGACGCGCCATTGTGTGCAATTACACCTACTGCCAGCAGACTCGATGCCTTCTCTAACTCTTTCCCCTCTCCTCTGTCCAGTCTCCTGTAGCTGTACTGCATTTCGGGCGCTTTGAGGCAAGTAATGAGCGCTGAACTTGAACTCTGACCCCCTCAGTCCACGACCAGGGGTAATGGCCGGGAATGAGAGTTGCCATCCGCTTCTGCAGTTGACATTTATCGCTGTCGGGTAGGCACAACTCTTTGAGACAACTCAACAACTCATTAACAGGCTCAACGGAAACGGGAACCACAACAACAATAATCCGAGTCCAACAATTGTTCTTTCTGATTGAAGTTGCAGCATTTTAATTCACTTGTATTCACTTGTAACTCACGCTTATTCACTCATTCACCCGTCTGCGGGGATTACCCTTGTCAAATTAATTGAATCGCAGGCGAAGGCTGAGACTGTAAGAAGCGGTCGGACGGGCAACTGATTACCTAACAAACCTGGTAATCAGGCTGAGTTCAGGCCAACAAATGGCATCACTTTAAGGCGTGGCAGTCAGGCTCTGCCGTAAAACCATTTAAAGCTGTGTTTAGGCACCTTTCCGACAGCAAACCGAATTCCACTTAGAGGACAACACGCGTCCTTGTAGCTGCCTCCATCAGTCATCATAGCTAACCCTGCACCCGCCCCTGCCACTCCTCCTTGCCCTTGTCCACACTCTGCCTGGCACAGTCCACATGTGCGCTTGCTGCTGGGCCTAAGACAAGGCGAGCACTTCTGACACAATTCCAGTTGTGCTCCCAGTCCGAATCGGACTACAACTCTCCTGCTCGACCTCTCCGACTCGACAATTTTTGAATAACTAATGAAGGTGCCAGAAAAACAACAACTTGAACAATAACACAGCAACAACAACAACAACTAGAACAACAGCAGGAGCGAGTGCTCGGGCTGAATATGAAATTTGGATTTTCATCCGACTGTCGACATTCATCTTGGCAACTGTCTGTTCAACTGGTTGGCATTAGGAAGGCCTGTCCCCGTCGCCGTCCCCGTCCCCGTCACCGTCCTGATTGTCCGCTGTCCCTTGTCCAGGACTTATGCGTCATTGTCAAAATATTAACAGCTGGCACATTCCAAGTCTCTCAAAGATAGACAGAGAAAGAGGAAGAGAAAGAGAGGGAGAGGGACATGCGAGTGCTTAAGCCTCGCCTGATGATGAAAAATAGGAATTTAACTATTGTGAAATATATTTGGGCAAATAAATTTGCGACAGGCAAATGGAAGCTGGCAACTGGATTGCTGGATTGCCGGATTGCCGGATTGGAATGTGGGTCAAGGCGGTCAGGCTGCAAATCCACTCTGATTCGCACTACATAAATCTATCTCTATCTCTGCCTAAGCCCTGCAGCTCAAGACTCGAATGTGAGCATCAGAATATCTGGGAAATTAAAACCGAATTTATAATTCGAGAGCGAGAACGAGAACGAGAATGAACTGGTTCATTTGAGGGATTAGAAACATCACAGAAATGCCAAAGTGACATCGCATCGGCTTTGAGACAGCTTCAAAAATTCCTCTGACAGTCGAGCAGGCTCCCCTCCCTCTCTGCTACCCTCTGCATGCACTTGCTGTCTGCAGTATTGGAGTATCGATTTGACTGAGGAGGAGAGAATGAAGCTAGACTCACTTGGGGTGCACTCAGTCTGTCTCTGGCACATGTGAGGGGAAGTTCTAAATAAATTTGCTCTCGAGTAAATTAAAAACAAACAACAAAGTTAAATATTAATGCGCTGTAACGCGATTCAGAATCAGATTCAGATTCAGATTCAGTCAACAATTGAGCTCGATTCAATGCACATGCAGAGCAGTTTTCACTTCGATCAAGTGCAGAGTTCAGTTTCAGCCTGTGTTTGAGTCCGCGTCTGTCTGGGATATTGATTCGCTTGTTGACTGACGTTGGGTAAACAGCGGCATTTAGGAAAATCAATGCGCTTCCCCTTGTTTTATTTGCCTATGAAACAACGAAAAAATTGTCATTTAGTCAGCTGCAAATGAAGACAACTCCTCGCACGCCCCTCGTCGCAGTTTCCAGTTTGCCTTCCTCGAAACGTCACCATAAAAATGCCCGAAATAGCTGCGGAGTCTGCCGCCAAATGGAGTCGTCTCTCTGGCTACAGCTGCATCCCTGCTGCCTGTTCCTCCCACATCTCTCCCTCACCCTCTCCCTTGTTAGCCTGACGAGGCACAAAAACCTTTTTTGGTATTCAAATGTTATTTTTGGCGCAACATTTGTGGAATTTGTCTGCCGGGAAGGAAAACGTGTGAAAAGCGGAAGTGTTTTCGCCCCTTCTGCCCCTTTCCTCTTGTGTTTGTTGTTGTTGTTGCTTGGGAAACGCTTGGAGCGACCGCAGGCTACGACACGCCTCAAAGTTCTGGCTAAATTGTTCGGTTTTTATTGCTGCGAATGGAAGCCGGAAAAGGATTTCAGTTCGGTTTCGGGGTCGTCAAAGGGTTAAGAACAAAACTCCGAGGCGGCAAGTGTGCCCTTTGGCAGCTGATCTGTTGGGGGCGTGACATGGGCGTGTGAAAGGCGAGCGATGCTCTGGCTGAGTGCAACTGCAACTGCAACTGGAGACTGCCAGCTGAAGTGGGGGACTGAAGAGGCCTGCAAATATTGCCTGTTTGCTGGGGCAGGCCTTTCTGTAGCCTGGAGAGAGCCAAACAATAATTTCGATTAGTGAATCTGCGGCAGAAGTTTGTGCAGCCTCAGGTGCAATTAACTGTTAATCGATTGTGATTGTAGCTGTTGCTGGAAGCAACTGCAGCTCTGAAGTGTGTGCGAGTTTGCATAATCGAATGCAGAGTGAGAGAGATGGCAACAGAGTGTGAGAGAGAGAGAGAGAGCAAGCTCGGGCCCAGTTTGACCTTCTCCCGTTGCCCACTTTCAGGGCCCTCACAGGTTCGGTTTGTGTCCGTGGCTTTGGCAATTTGGAGTCGATGGAGAATGAGCAGAGGAGTGGGCAGAGAGGCGAGGGGAACGAGTGTGTCAGCTGCGTAATTAATTGCAAATAATTGCGCAAATGTCACTTGCAATTTATTTATTTGACAAAGTCAAAGTGAACGACCCCCGAGAGATGTGTGCAAAGAGGCAGCTGAGACTCGCCTTAAAGCGCACTTAAATCGGAGATAAGCTATGGATATATATTGCAACTATTCCAATCGGGTCTATCGCTGACCCTGGCAGCTATAATTGCCTGTTGGCAGCTGCCTCCGACTTGTTTACCGTTATTTGCATGTCAAACGCGTAATAATTTTATATTACTGCGACACTCGAGTTCCCCTCTAGCCCTTCCTCCCCCCTCTCTCTGCTTTTTTGTGTAACCCTCGCCTGCGCTCGAACGCATTATTTATGACTTGTACGTTTTCCGTGTTATTTTATAAACATTTTTCAAGAAATATGCTCCAAGTCAGAGAAGGGAGGACGAAGAGGGGCAAGTTGGAGGCTGCAACTGCTTGCCGACATCATAAAAAAGGAATTCTACGCGCCGGCGCCTTTATGTTTTATTTATGAGGCCCAAGCACACCCACAAAAAGTTAACATGGGGCCCACAATGCGTGTCGCGTTTTAATGCGAGAATACCAGCAGGATGATGGGGGAGGGAGAGAAGGGGGAAGAAGTCTCTTGTCTGAGGAGCAGGTTACTCCAGAAGATGGCAACTTTTATAGGGGCAATTAAGGGGTGAGTGCGCGTCGGGCATATGTGTTGAGTGTTGGTTGTAGCTGGAATCGATTTTCCTGTATGCAGATTAAGCATTATCAGTCAGTCGGCAAGTCCGCAAGGGGTCAAAGGTTAACTGCAGCTGGCCCCGCTTACGCAATGGCCCCGAGCAACTTATGGAAGCCACAAATCGCCGTTTAAATATTAATACATCAATCCACTTAATATGCGAGTTTACAGCGCAGAATGATGCAATAAATATAAAAAAGGCAAAACAGAAAGGAGGAAGAGAAGTGGAGCAGATAAGGCAGATAAGGCGTGTGAAGATGATGGGCATATGCTCGAGTTATAAATCCAACTCGTCGCTTTACGATGTGTTTTGTCTGCGATGCTCGAGCATATCAGAGATACCACAACATCGCATAATGCATCTTCCCATAAAGGAGACACGAGAAATTGACATTAAAGTTGCCTCCAGTTGGCCTCCTTCAATCTGGCCACAAAGCAAACAAGATTCTCGTGATGTAAGACAAAACAAATTTCGTTGTAAGCGCGCACTTCCTGCAGCCTCCCGGCTCGACTCCCCTGCCTTGTCACAAAGGAAATGTTGCTCCGTTTTGTTTATTTCTGGAACTTGCAAATGCAAACAAAAACTTGAATTTCCGTAGAGGCGGCCGCAGCCAAAATAATAATAATAACAGAGACGCAACACAAAGATATCAGAGTACAATTTGCATTACATTTTCGAGCAGCGGAAAAGTGGAGGCAGCTGGACGAGTGGGCGTGGAATTTGGCTGTCCGGCGATGTTTGCGGCTCTTGAAACTTGCCAGTCAAAGATTGCGCTCCGACTGTGCTCTGTGCTCTGTGCACTGTGTGCGCTTGTGCGTTATGATTGCGCAAGCAGAAAAATTCGTATATAGTACAAGAGACGCAGACACCAGCGCTCAGAGTGGGCGTGGAGACGCCCCACAAATAACTGCAGCTGACATAATTACGTATGCAGAATATTTAAGTGCAATGCATCTCTGCGCTTGTCTGAGTCAAGGCAGTTAAGGGGGCACTGGGGAAGTGAAAGGGGCAGGGAACTGAAAGTTAGTTTGCAATTTTTACCATCGAATTAAATGCTCCTTAAATTGGCAGCGTGCCAGAACAGCTACTGAATGTTTCTCTTCAAAATATACTACCACAAATGAATTAACTTTTGTATAGAAGTTTCAAAATTATTAATTTATAGTTTAAGTTTTTTTTAGCATTTATGAAAACACCGAAAATAATAATTATGATTAATATTATTAAAATTCATTTCGTTTTTGAACAAATTTTAGCATTTTTTTAAATTACACAACTCGGTTTCGCACATTTGTGATCTGTCGTATTTGTTGATAGGTCAATCTAATATTTTTTTATAAAAATCTTTAAAATGTGAGAGAGAGAAATTTATTATTTTCTCTATACAATATTTACATTATTCTAGATCTAGATCGCAGTTTTAAAGATAATTTCAAAATACTTCATAAATAATTCAACTCATAAAAAAAAACAATTCATCCTTCGCTGAAGCGCATATCTCAAGTTTTTTTTAAATATGTAAATAGTAGCATAAACTTCTCTCAGATTTCTCTCAAAATATTTCAATTACTCGTAGTTCTACAGAATTGAAACGAAAACATTTACCCAGCGCCTACACTGGAGCGTCTGTGGCTGCCCCCTTTCAGCTGTATTTGCAAATCCGATTCAAGTTCAAGGGGTGACTCGTAGGCCTACAGCACAGACAACCCAACGAACAACAACAAGAGTTCTCGACAACAACAACAACAAGAACAAGAACAACAAGAGAAGCGGCAGCGCCGCTCTGTGTATTAATTTGTGCACACATTCTTGGCCAATGAGATTTATGCTCTGGCGTAATACATTTTTTTTTTTGCTTTCCCCATCGCTGTGGGACACCCACGCTCGGGTGTCGTTTAGAGAGCATGGGGAGTGTGGGGGCTTATCCACGAGGGAAGTTCGAAAAAGGCGCGAAGTCGGAGCAGCCTACGCCTGCTGCTGCTGGTGCCGCTGCTGTTTGTTGTCACTACACGCACGTGTTTCGTTCGAAAACAGCGACGCAGGCGCAACAGGAACGCACCGAAGGCGACGAACTTGACGAAACCCGACGAAAGACGACGAAATTCGACGAGCGACGCCCGAGCGCGCATCAAGCCGAAGCAGCGCGCTCGGCTCGGCCGAAGCGTTGCGAGCTTCGAAGGCTGCCAATGAAGCGAGGCCCGAGATCCGGAGTCAGTTCGACTCGAAACTGCGCCGGAAGTGGACGTCAAACGTGTCGTCGGCCCGTGTTGGACAACGTTCAAGTGGAAGCGATTTCGTTTAGTGGTGTCCAGTGTTGAGTGCGGCTCATAAAATAAACAAATTACAATTTCATTTAGAGCAATTAAACTGGCGTAATTGCCCGGAAGCAATCCGCAAAACGGTATTTGTGTGTGATCGTAAAAAGTGCTGAAAAGTGTGTTGGAAAGCGGGCGATAAAAGCACGTAAATACCTACAGCGTTTGCTTAATGTTACCTGATAATGGCGGCCGCAGTGCAATTTGCATGCTCGCAAATTCATTAAAACGCAAACAAGCTGCAGTTGCTGTTGCTGTTGCTGTTTCTGCTCGGTGCACGGTGCTCGGTGTCTCTATGTCCTTTTTTTCGCCTCGTTTCTCTTCTGCCTGCTTTCGTACTCGTTCCGCTGGCACATAAATTTCACGGCAATCAGCCGGCAGCACTGCAAGTCATCCAAACTTCATTTGTTGCGCTGCGGCTGGTCTCCTCTCGCTCTATCCCCCTCTGCCTCTTGAACTGCTGCTAGACTCCACTTTGTTTCATCCTTGTTCCGCGTGCACGTCTCCGTCTCCGTCTTCGTCGTCGTCTTCGTGCGCGGACTGAAATATTGCTTCCATTATTTATGTTAAGTTTATGCAACATTTTCTTCGCTTTTGCCTGCTGCTGCTGTTGCCTCTGCTGCTGGCGTTGCACTTGGCGCACTTGTTTTTAATATCCTTCAGCTTGTAAAGGCATTACGCCCGTCAGTCCGTCAGTCCGTCTGTCTGCCTGTCTCTGCCGTAAGCTGGCAGCGGTAACCGGAGTCGCGCTGCTTGGCGCACTGATCCAAATTACGCGGCAAATGGTTTTTCTATCATTCGCCTCGTTATTGCAGGTTCCTTTTCACGTTCAGTCTCAGGCTCCGTCTCGGTCTCTGTCGAAGGAACCTTAGCTTTCGGTTATTGATGCCAGAAGCTCTGCATAACTAAGACAATCTAGTGTTGCAGCAAGGTGAAAGATAATTCCGAGTGATATTCAAGTTTCTATGTTGGAGAAATCAAAATGGAAAGTGTGCATTAATAATCAAGATAGCGTGGGAAGGGCGTAAGGTGAAAGATAATTTTCATAAATACTCAACTTTCAATTCTGGATAAATCACAATGAAAAGGTCTGCATAAATCAAGAGATGGAGCAAGGTTTAAGATTATTTCGATAGAAAATCAAGTTTGCATTCTAGAGAAATTAATGCAAAAAGTAGGCATAATTATGATAATGTAGAGAGTAAAATAGAGAAACCCATGCAGAAAGGGAAAATATAATTTTTTAACATAATACAGTTTATATTTCTGAAATATGAAAACACAAACTCGATAGATATATATAGATAGATATAGGAAGAAAAAATATATTCCAAGTTTCCCTTCTTGAAAATATCCTATATTTCTTAAAAAATATCGAATTGGGCAAGAGTAGAAAGATCATAGTGTTAGATTCTTGAGAAGATTCTAGAACTAAAAAAATATCGAGTTAGAGTTTTAAACAGGTAAAAGTAAAGGGTATTATCCTATCATTTGCTTAAGACATACAAGTTGAGACTTTCAAAACTGTCGCCTGACAACGATTTAGGTAACTTAATTGCAAGTAATCCCCCTGACGGCAGACAGTCAATGACTGAATACTATGAGTACACTCAAACTACAAATGGACCGCAATGCTGTGTGAGCTTTTTGACTCTGTGACTCGTGTGTCTGTCCCGTCTGGCGTCTGATTCTACTTAAGCTCATTATAGGAGGCGTGTGCCTAACAGCCAAAGAGGGTCGCCATTGTTTTTGCCACAAGAAGATAATAACAAACGAAAATGAAACCGAAAACGAGACCCAAACGAACTAATTAGCGCTGCGAGGCGCCAGCAAAAAAAAAAAAAAAGACAGTAAAAGAAAAAGCGCAAAGAAATCGCTGGAAAACAAGTCTTTTGTTTGTACTTTGCGTGCAATTATAATGTTGAATGGCTTTTTAAATATATAAGTAGACCGAGTGTTTGTGGCAAAAGGGGGCTGGCACGGAGCCTACTGTTGCTGCATATAAATTAACCTGTTAATATTCATTAAGATTGCCAAATATTCTCATGTTTGTCTGCCTGCTCGACCATTTCGCGTTGTGGGAAGGCGGAGAGGAACTTAATGCATTTTCATGGCGCATTTGATGTTGTGAATGGCCCTTTTCCCCACTTCTGTTTTGCCAGGCAGCATTATCCATTCTCTGTGACATGCTGTCAAGCAATTCCATTTGCAGTTGCCGCATTGCCTGCCTGCCTGCCTGCCACTCAAGATGCAGGCAAGATGACAGTCGAGTCGAGTCGAGCGGAGTTGAAGTCTGGAGGCTGCCATTTCTTTGCCACCTCTCCGAGAGCATAATTTACATTGTCTGGCATGGTATAGAGAGCGCAATGGAGCGGAATACAGCAAGTCAGCCTTCATTTATACATGTCAGTCAGCCTGTTGAGTTGTGATTTTTAGCCATGTTCATTTGTTTCCACACTGATTGCATCATAATTACCCAACTGTTTTGGGCTCCCTTGCTCGGCCTCGGCCTCGGCCTTGCCTAAGTGCTTTTTAACGAGCTGCTGCTGGTCGAGCTCTCTCGCTTTCTCTCTCTCTCCCTTCTCCTCTTTTCCATTTTGAAAAATTTGCTTTCCGAAAACAAATGCTGTAATTTCCAGTCCATGTGCGTTGTGCTCTGATTTTGTCGCTATAATCTGCTGCATGAACCCATAATTTGTAATTTCAACCTAATTACTTTGCCTGCCACAGTCCAGCGGTACAATGCGGCGAAGGGGCAAAGGGGAGACGTAGAGGGCCGTGACGGAGCCAAAAAACATTGTCGTCAGCCATAAAATGTCAGCAGCAAGCAACAAAACGCCCATTTGGACAGCAGCCTTCACTTACACACACACACATACACGCACGCATGCACACACGCTGGCATGCTGCTCGCATGTGCCACGCCCCCTTAGTCAGTCGTGCGACAGCCGCATGTAGCATTTGTGGCTGCCACATTCCTTGCCCCGTTTGCCTGCGCGACATATGTAAATTTGTGACAGCTGTTTGGAGGTCGTCGAAATTGATTTTCACTCCGCATCAGAGAGCAGAAAAACAAATTAATGCGAGAATAGTTTAATGCCTACAGGATCGGCCCAGACAATGGTCGGGTTGATGAGCCCAGAAATTAGTGCTGACGATGATATGGGAGTGAAAGCGCAGACAGACGCAAATAGAAATGCTTTAAATAGATTTATCAGTGCAGGCTCAGCTTGAGAGCTGGAATTAGTTGATTATTTTAATTCGTATAACATTTGAGAAGCCTTTTACAGTTAAAACTGTTTCTCTGTAGCTTTAAAAAATTATCCTTATAATATTATGCATTTAAATGCTTTTTAAATTGCCACACAGATTGTAAAACTTTATTTATAATTAAACAAATTTTAATCTTTTTGAATCTAGACTAACTTCAGAGTCTGATTAGGGATGCATTATATTTATTTATCCCTATTTTCATCATTTAATTTTCCCCGATTTGTAAATTGCAATTTACTCCCTATTTAATTACCATACAGATTACAAAAATGATTTCATATATAGATGGAATTAAATAGTTTAAATTCTTCATGAATTAAGAACGCGGTTAGATTTTTTTTTAGTCATTCGATTTACCACACTTTGTTAATAGTTATCAAGATCTATTTGCGCATTTTTTGCACCATTGTAATTAGCGTGCAAATTATAACAATTATTTTTTAATTAAATTAATCTGAATTGCAGGCGAATTTCTTTCTCGAACGCGCACACGCGCTTTAATTGCTTTTCACGCACAATTAAACAATCTGAAACAAATGCAAAAAGTGTGCGCTTAATTTCTTATTATTTTTAATTTTCAATTCACAATTTTAATCGCGCCGAAAACTTTGCCATGGCAATTAACCGAATCGCATCATCAGAATGCGAATGCGAATGCGAATGCGAATGAGAGCAGCAAGAGCTGCGAATTCCCATGCTTCCTCCTGCAATTCAGAATGGTTTTTCTCTCTCGTGAGTTTTTCACATTTCAGACTCCGCAAAATTGGCTGGGTAAATAAAAAGTGTGCCAGTCGCTTGTTTACACTCGTTTTTTGCAGTGTAATTTCGTATTTTTTAAGCACTGCAAATAAATATGAAAAGCATTCGATTATTCGATTTATTATTAAATGCATGCGACATAAATGTTTGAGTGCAGCGCCGACTGCCGGCCAGTTGAATCAAAAATTAATTTCTTGGCACTGTAGGCACAGTACGGGCAGTACGGCGAGTAGTGGGCGTGGCATGGCATGGTGTGCAGGAAACTGATATGTCGCATGCATTCATAAATCATTGGGCAAATGTAACGAATGTAACAGTCGGTTAAAGTATAGTTAAGTGTGCGCACACTAAGGAAAGCGCACGAAAGATACCCTGTAATAGGCGAAGGAATAGTTGTCTGTGCGAATGGCTTGCTGTAGTCGTTATGCCCCTTAAAAATGTAACAACAATTCAAGCGCAATGAAAATGTGGCCATGTTATGACAACGACTGCAACAGCAGCAGCACCAGCAACAACAGTAGTAACAATAATAGTAATAAAGCCAGCAGCAACAGCAACAACAACAACAACAACTGCGCGTAGCGCGGCCATAAAATAGCAACATCAATGCAACGCGTTCATTTGTATACACAACTGACCGGAATACAGTGCTATTAATAATAAATGTTGCAACTGTAGCACACACACACACACACACACAGACACAGAGCGAAGCAGTCAAATGAACTTTGCAAACCGAAAATCCCAACAAAACAACAAGAGAAACAACAACAACAACAACAACAACAACAATAACAACAATGGGCATGAGCCCATAAAGCGCTCGAGCTGCAATGCGTATGACATTGTTGTTGTTGTTTTAGTTGCCTTGTTGCTGTTGCTGGTGTAGTCAGTCAGCCATATACACACATTGACACACTCGCACACACACATAGACGCATACACCCAACAACATTGTAAAGCCCACGCAACAACAAATGAACAAGCGAGTGCCATAATAATAAATGCCATAATCCCGCGAATCGTTGCGCCTGCCTCTGTCTCGCCTTGCTTTTTCTCGCAGTGTATGCAATTTTTATTTTCAATTTTCATTGTTTCGTCTACAGCAACAACAATAACGACAACTGGAACGGCACGAGAGAGCAATGCAAATCGGCGCGTCAAGTGAATTAAGCGATTTTTAAAGCTTTACGCTAAATGAAATTTGAATTGCCGTTTTCGGAAAAGCGAGCCCGGATCGAGGGAAAAGCGGGTGGAAACTTGGGAAAGTGTTCACTTGTGTGTGCAAATTAAATTACGCAAATCAAATAAATGTGAAATCCGAAAACGACAGCAAGAAAACACAATAAAATAAAGCACGCGAATAAAAAAAAAGGAAAAACTGAGCAAAGAGAAAATACACACACACGCGGCAAATGTATGCGAAATCAAAGTGAAATCGCCAAACGGAAAATTTGCAAATGGAAAACCTGGTGAAAAACTAACACGCCGCGTGTAATTAAACGTGCAGTTTGTACTAGAGTGCCACTGTGTGTGTGTGTGCGTGTGTGTGCGTACCTATGTGCCTGTGTGTACTTTACTAATACTGATTAAATAGACGCACACACAGAGAGAGACGTAGATAGAGGAAGGAGCTCACACGCCACAAAATGTTTATCATTACGGTAATTAAACTTTTGCTAATTGCGCTCAACATATTTCCAAGCCGTTTCACAAATCGGCGGGTTATGTTTCTCATCTACATGACGAATCTGGTAACACACGGTGAGTAATTAAAGTTTGTCGATTAATTAAGCAAAGTTTGGTAGGGGTAGAAATCGAAAGAGACGTAAATTTACTTTCAAAGGGAAACTAGAAAACTAATAATACAAAGTCTTGAAATAATTCTCATACTGAAAATTCTCAAAATTTTAAATACAGAGGAGACGCTATCAAAAATATATTTAAAGCAAATTTCATTGGAAAAACTAATACGAATTTATAGAAAACTCGTTCTTTACCATATATGCATGCATTTATGCAGTCTGAAATTTATTTGCAAAAAGTATAGCATACTTTCTAGTGCATTATCTTAAATCCGTAAAATCTTAAATCTTCAGCCCCAACTTAATTTAAATCTCAACAGATTTTGTATACAGCATTTTCCTTTTTGTATTCCAAATTCCCCCTTGATTAAACTAACTTCAATTAATTTCCAAAACTTATTCAATATTTTGCCTGGCTGAATTTTAAAGCGAATCTCTCTCCGTTCCCCACAGCCAACTCGTCCAATTAAGCACTGGGCTGAGCTGCTTTAAAATCTCTCAAAATTCAAGCGAACGCAGCACAAAGGATTGCAGACAGTTCGAGGTGTTCGGTGTCGAAGCTGTCGAGTCGAGTCGAGTCATAATTTAATTAGTAAAATGAGACCTCAAATTGCCGACGACGACGTTGTCGAAGGGGCGAACGCCAGTAGAGTGGTGAAGGCGCAGAGGGGAACGGTGTAGGGGAATGGAAGACCGGATGGGAGCAACGTGCGGCTTGCATTCAATTTCAATGCCAGCGCCGTGTCCGTGTCCGTGCTCTGCAGTATGCGGGGCAGGGGTGCCAACAGTGCGCTGCAGATAACAAGCTACCCCTCGGTACTCGCCTCTGCCCCTGGCCCAGCCCCTGCCCACTTTCCTCTCCCCTTTGGCGAACCTACAGTGCGCACTTGCCGTGTTTTAACGGCCTGCCTGATGTTTTGCTTTTTGTGCAGCATTTCCGCGGCGAAAGCAGCACACGAAATGAATGCATAGAAAAACAAAAGTGCCACAGCCGAAGCGACTACAACAACAACAAAAACGAGCACGACGTCCGCAGTGCCTCAACAGGCTGCGGTTGTCGCCATGTCGACTACGTGCCGTCTCCGGCTCTAGCTCTGACGCCGGCCCCCCTGGCTCTCTTGCGCCACGCCTTCTGTCCTCTGGCTGAGATAAAAAATTGCTTTGTTAAATTATTTCATAATGACACTAACGCAGCCGTTGATTATATTTGGCCTGCGGGTCGCTGGACATCCGGCGACAGCTGCAGCAGTTGCAGCAACAACAACAATCACAAGAACAACAACAGCTGCAGTTGCAGTTGCTGCTGTATATACTTTGCAATGGATTAACTTACTTTAGCTTGAAGCTATGGCAGTGCTCTTAATATGCATTTATTATTAGAATCATGCTGAGCTTCTCTTTTGCGTTAGAAAGTATGCTATAGTTTTGGAAGCTGAGCTGAGCTTCTCTAAATTATAATATAGGTTGACTTTTAGTTGATAATAAGTTAGTTATTAGTCTGCTAAAAACTGGCAAAAAAATTGTTTCTAATTTCTTTTTCTTTCTTCTCTGAATACAACAGTTAAAACATATTTTCATTAATTTTAGAGGTTAATTATCCAACTAATAAAATCTCTACAGAAATCAAGTGGAAATATATCTATAATTATTTTTCTATTTCCCTTTGAAAAATATTAATCTCAGAGACACCAGAGATAGTAAAGGCAATTGATTCTGAATTAAAGAAATCTCTTAATATATATTCTAAAATATTTATATTCCATAAGTTTCCTATCGTCTGAGATTATATATTAAGTTTAATATATTATTTAATGCATTGTTGGCTAAAAACTTGTGCCTAAATAAAATAATTTTCTGCAGAATATTTACCATGTTGGCCTTACTATCTTTAAGATACTTTAGCCCACCCTTTCTCAGAAGATTTCAGTTTAAGCTGTCATTCTTTACCTTTTTTGCTAATGAAATTTCTGCAGAAAATATTCAAGATACTATCTATAAGATACTTTTCACTCTACTCTTACTAGTGCTTTTTTTGTTTCTTCTTTCGTATTTCTTGTTGAAAGCAAGATAACAGTTACTTCTTAAAAAAAGAAATCCCTGCAGAATTGTATTCAAAATAAGTATTTCTAATATATCCAAGAAACTATAGTATTCCCTCAACCTATCTGTAGATCTCTAGTGTATCTCTCGCTGCGACCAGTTGCACATGCTGCGGCCTGTCGCCTTGCGTCTGATTATCTAGTGCTATGCTGCCCCCTTGTATTCGTCATGCTGCTCATTAACTAACCGACTTGTTTACGCCTCTCTCTCTCCCTCTCTCTCTCTCTCTCTCTCTTTGCAGTGATGATGGATGAGCCTCGCTTTGCACAGCCCATACCAAATGTCACCGTCGCCGTGGGTCGTGATGCCAATCTGCCCTGCGTGGTCGAGCACTTGGGTGGCTACAAGGTGAGTGTGTTTGACTATATAACTATGGGTGTGAGTGTGGCTGTGAGTGTGGGTCTGCGTGCCTACTGGGCGTGTCATAAATCGTGCGTACAATGGAGTTTCAAGCTGGCGACACTGTCTAAAATCAATTTTGTGAATTGCTCGCACACACTCACACACAGCGACAGCGACAGCGACAGCTACAGCTTATGGCTGTGGGTGTGGGTGGGTGTGCGTTGAATTGACAACCATAGATAAGGCAGACGTGACAAGTTGTGGCCTAGGCAAGCAGCAGCGAGAGCTCTGATCGAATTCGAGTGTGTTGAGTAGTCGATAAAAGGAATTAACTTTGGATTTGCCTGGCAAAAGGTTGGCAAACGCTCTTCAGCGCTTTAAGGCTTAAATAGAGCTTGGCCTTGGCCAAGAAAGTGACTGGAAAATCACTTATCATTTATCTCTGTTTCTGCCACTGCGCGTTCATAACAAATCACAAATATTTACCCGACACATCAGAGAGACGGAGAGAGAGAGAGAGTCAGAGAGTCTGCTGCTGCTGTCAGAGGACTCACAGCTGTAGCTGCTGCTCTTATTGGACTTTCATCGGGCATTGGTGGCCATTGTTGGAGCTGAAAACGAGAAACTCATTGCTGTCACTGGGGCAGAAAGTAAATTTGAAAAGTTTTGCTGCAGCAAATCCTTGCCCGGGACATGGCCTGTCCTCATGTCACACGCAGTGTAAGCAAACGAAGCAGACGGAGCAGGCGAACTGCTGGCCAAGAAACTCGGACTGCTAGAAAAAAGTGTATTAAAAGAGCGGAAACAGCTGTCAAGTTGGCTTCCTACTCAAGCTACGGCACTTCTTCATCTGCTGCGTTCATTTATTACAACTACTCGACTGTGTGTGTGTGGGGGCTGTGTGTGTGTGTGTTTGCCTAAGAATAAGATGCTTGAAAAAACACTCCATCATCTCGCTGCACTCCCGTAGGTGGCCTGGATACACATTGATCGCCAGATGATACTCACCATACACCGACATGTCATCTCACGCATACCACGCTACAGCATCACCTACACGGACAACACGTGGCTGCTGCACGTCAACCAGGCGCATCAGGATGATCGCGGCTATTACATGTGCCAGGTGAACACCAATCCGATGATTAGCCAAGTCGGCTACTTGCAGGTCGTGGGTAAGTGCAGCTCGCTCGCCTCGCAGCGTATAGCCCGCTCTTTGCCATTGCTCATCTATTTCTCCTTACGCTTTTGTAGTGCCGCCCAACATACTGGACATTGAGAGCACGCCGTCCTCGGTGGCGGTGCGTGAAAACCAAAACATCAACATGACGTGTCGCGCCGATGGATTCCCCACGCCCAAAATCATCTGGCGGCGCGAGGATGGCGAGGAAATTGCCGTCGAGAAGAAGAAGAAAGGTAGGAGTGTATGGCATCGATAGCAAACCTGTGCGAGTGTTGGCAGTAAAGTTGTGGAATAAAAGAGTTACCAAATTTTATAAGCTCAATTATTTTTTTTACTATTACTCATAAATTTTTCATAACTTTACAAACTACTCTCGTTAGTGTAGTGCTTTTTACAACACTTTTTATTGAACTCAACTCGAGCCAACATAATCTTTTGGACTTTTATTGAGTTGTAACTACTAAAATTCATAAAGTTGTGACAACTTTACAAACTGCCCTCGTTAACGTAGTCCCATTTCACGTTTCTGTTGTCTCATTGAAAATTCTCTATGCTCTGCACGTTTATTTCCATGGTGCGGACACTTCCTTCCGGCAAACATCAACCGAAAAAACACCGCACGCCCGTCGCACACACTGGGCACACTCGTCGCGCAAACACACACACACACACACACAGTCCTGGTCTACGATGGCGATGTGCTGCCGCTGACCAAAGTGAGCCGCAACGAGATGGGCGCCTATCTGTGCATCGCCACCAACGGAGTGCCCCCTTCGGTGTCCAAGCGCATCATATTGGATGTGGAGTGTAAGTACGAAGAGCCGTCAGAAGGCAAAGTCACAAGTTGAAGCCCAACGAAAACAAGTGAAGAAAGCTGCAGTTCGACACACTCGACTGTTAGATACCATTCACTTAAATTGCATTTACAACTGCATAAAAAATATTAAATACAAGATATTAAAAACAGCAATAGTCTCACACGTTCTTATACAAGTAGTTCGCCATCTCAAGCCCGCGAATTGTAAATTGAAAATTCACCTTACTTTTTGCCCACACTTTTGTATGCAACTTTGTGTATCAATAGCTTCTGTATTTATAATTAGATCGAATTGAAATTTGTAGTGAAGGTTTGCTATATTGTTAGCTACGATTACACCAAATTTTAACATTATAACATGTAAGGGCTGTTAAATATTTGAGTTCGATATTGGAGGTGTTGGGCTTGACTTTCAACATTTTAAATATACTTGATCTGCGTATGCTTTGTAGTTACCTTCATACCAAATTTGGTTTCACTAGCTCAGAAAACGGCTGAGTTCTGTGATAAATATAGATAGACGGGCTCATTTATGCAGATCAAGAATAGTTTAAAGTCTTCCACGCAGACGCTTACCTGTTACATATATGTTCACAAAGCTAATATACCTTCTGTTGCCATTTCCATTGGGCAAATAGTATAACTATCAATATATACACACACACACACACACATACGCTCAGCATGCATACACACATACACGCATATCCTATATATCGAAGGATACGTATGAGCAAGTCGAGCGCATTATATTGCCAGGGCAGTAACACGCGCGTGCACTTAACGAGCACGACGACAGGGACTGGCAGGCAAACGGACGGACGGACGGACGGACGGACGGACAGAGAGATACGGACAGACAGCCAGAGGGGAGTATCTATGTATCTATGCGCCAATTCATCCATCTATATAGAAGCGAACTGAAGCCAAAGCGAAGCGTACCTGCTGCTCATCAATTTAACTGCATGCGCGCAGCGTCCCCGTGACAAGCGCGGCTCCTGCTAATGCAGCAGCTGATATATTGTGGGCCGTTGGGCGAGGGGGCGGCAGGTGCGAGGGTTGCTCTGACTGTTGCACGCTGTGTGCCAAGTAAACGCTTGTTAATCCTAACGAGTTTCTGCTCGCAGAGAACCTCCACCTCCCCCCCAGCCCCTGCCCAGCACACATTGACAATAATTCACGTCACGTACCTGCAATAAAGTCACTTGCCAGCATTGCACGTATGACTTTGACGGCGTTCTCCCTCTCTCTCTCTCTGTCTCTCTCTCTCACTCTTTTTTCTATTTTATTATGAACGGTTTTGTGCGTGGACGATATGCGACAAGGCGGAGTGGGCGGGGTCCTCGCAAGGCAGGCGCGTGTTCCGTAGGCATTGTCAGCGCGGCGCGCGTTTAAATTTCCCCAACAAGGCGTTCGCTGTTTCAATTTCGTGTGCACATTGTGCACAGAACTGGGACAAAGTGTAGGTAGGAGCGAGAAAGAGAGGGAGTGACAGAGACAGAGCTTGTATATAAGGCCGACATTGCACTCAATGCTTGTGCAATTAAAGGCAGCGCAATTTATATTAGAAATAACTGGAAGAGAAATTGCTAAATTTCAATAAATCAAACGTAAAGAATTAACAAAATTTAAATTTATTATCCAAAATTAAATAACAGACTAAATTCCTTGTTTATAATCTTAATAGTACTTTATATAATAGAAGCTATACATACTACTGTGGGCAAAAAGTAAGGTGAATTTTCAATTTAAAACTCATTTTTACTTAAAAATGTCAACTATCTCGCTACGTATTGACAGACTTGAGACTTGGAAGTCTCCTGCTACTCGTACACTCAGTATATGATATTGTAATCCCCGAAAACCCACAGCACGTACTTCCTGCTAAACTTTACATTTCTGTTCAGCTGGCTTAACGTGTTGTCTCATTGCCTCATGCCAGCCATGTCTCGCATAAGTTTTTCAGCTTTGTCATTGCACTTTCATTTCCAAGACGAGCACAGAGACGCTCCAGACAGACGGGAAGAGGCAGACAGAGAGAGGAAGATAAATATATATATATATAGACAGAGAGAGGGAGACAGAGCAAGTTGAACATACGTAATGCCACAGCTTATGCGTACTTTGGCCAAACGCTTAAAATGCAATGCCACCTTGCCTCACACACACACACACACACACACACACACGTATATGTGAGAGTATCTCTCATTTTTCCCCCTGGTATCATTTACTTTACTGACAGTCTCTCCTTCTCCTTCTCCCCCCTCGCACAGTCTCGCCGATGATTTGGGTGCCGAATCAACTTGTTGGCGCGCCAGCTGGCACAGATGTTACCATCGATTGCCACACGGAGGCGCATCCCAAGTGAGTTTTTGCGCTTTAAACATTTCAACATTTGCGCGTTTTTTCCTATGCTTTTCTACTCTATTGCATTTCTCTGCGTTTCGCCTTCGTTTTGTATTCTCGGCTGGTTTTTAATGGAAAATGCCTGTTGAAATTCATTTGCAGAGCCATCATCTACTGGGTGTACAATTCCGTTATGGTGCTGCCCAGCAAGAAGTACAAGACCGACTACACTGAGAACTCCTATCGGTGAGTGTGCAGCAGAAGCAGCAGAAGCAGTAGCAGGCTTTAAGCTCGAGCCAAGCTCTTGTTAAATATTTATAATGCATTTGCACTTTTGCCTACAAGCAGGTAGCCTGCTGGGTCATCAGCGAGTGTGTTCCCGCTAACGATTTCGCAAGCAAATCGCCAAGCAGAGCAGCAGTTTATCTGGCAATAAACTTGAAGTATTCACAAAATATGAAATAACAAATTTAATATTCAGTATGAAATTAAATATGACCATGTGCTGAAAAACACTTTCGCCAGCAAATCGCCAATTGAAATAGTTGTAGTTGAAGTAGCTTCAGCTGTAGAAAAAACGTTTACTGGCAAACTACGAACTCAAACAGACGAACGTGTTCTCGTCAGCAATTTCGCCAGCAAATCGCCAACTATTTTGTTGGCTTTATCAAATCTCCAGACTCACACGCAGCACTTCTCAGCACACTTTAGCTTCTGCTCTTGGCGATATTCGCAGCGATAACGTTTGCCGGAATCACCCCGGGCCAGCGGCATTTACATTACCTGTGTGTATCTCGTTTCATTGGAACTACTGCTATCTATTTCGTACAGCGCACACATGAAACTGACGATAAGAAACCTACAATATGGCGACTTTGGCAACTATCGATGCATCTCAAAGAATTCACTCGGGGAAACGGAAGGCTCCATACGTGTTTATGGTAAGTGCATTTGTATTGGTAGCTTAAGTGCACTAGTTGCAACAAGCAAACACACACACAGACAAACACATATACCCACACACACACACACAAACACACTCACTCACACACTATCAGCAATGCAATATCGAGCGCCCTTTGTGCCACAATTTTGCCAAAAGCTTTTACCTTTGCGCCGCTTCAGCGCCCAGCGCAACCCAAGGCGTGGGCGTAGGGGGGGCGTGGCGAGCGGAGCAAGAGCGGTTCGTCTAGCTGCGATATGTGTGCTCTGTGCTCTGGAGCGTAAAACTGAACGAGCGGCCGCTGTGTGTGTTAGAGTGTGTGTGTGTGTGTGTGTCTGGCTCTGGGTCTAGTTTTGGGTATGGATTCGGATCTGGCAGGACACGTAGATACATTCACTATAAACGTGAACGTAAACGTAAACGTAGACGTAAAATAAAGGTGCATTCCGGAATTGTTTGACTTTGTATCGTTTGCAGCACACACACACACACACACACACATGCACACACAGCTGCCTACTTGGTCTCTCGTTTATTTCTACCTTGTATTTATTTATTTATTTTCCATGCACTGCACAGTCTGCTACACTGCTGCTCTACAGTGCCTGCTAAACGCATTCGCCCTGCTCTCTCTCTCTCTCTCTCTCTCTTTCTCCTATAAGCGCAAAAGTTTGTCGAGCTGTCAGGAAGGTCGTCGCGACCTCAGAAGGTCGTGTTTTCCAAAGTGGTTTCCCTACCACTTGACTGTTTCCTGCCTTCTTTGCTCTGTTTCTCTCTTTTTTTTGGCAATTATACAGTTTGCTGACTTTTTGGGTTAACTGTGAGCAGCAATCGGAATATATGCAAAAGAAAGAAGCTGTAAATCGAGTAGAGTAAAATGCGAAAAAATGCACTGTATTTTTTATAAAATGTAGTATATATTTATTTGTATTGGTATTCGGTAAATATTTTCAATATATTTTTCAATGTAGAAGTATAAACGATATATTTATCTGTATAAACAGGAAACATATCAAGTATTATTGAAATTATTTTTTAATATATAATAATATATATAAAATATAAATTTTGTTTGCTTACATTATTTATTTATTATTTATTTTTTTCTGTATTTAATAGATGTAATGAAATACAGATATTTCTGCATTCCTGATAAAATGATAAAATAATTTTAAAATATATATCATATATATTTTTTTTTTATTATCTATATCACGATACTTTTTATTATATTTTATATCATATTTTATTTTATAGTATTTTTCACAAATATTTAAATTTATTTTTAAATGTTTTCTCGTAATTGTTGCGCACCTTCGAGTGCAGCTCAATTAACGTACAGCTTGCTGTTGACCCACTTTAGTCCCGGCACATAATCCGGCTAATCAAGACGTTCTCCAAAGAAATTCCCAAGCTGTGCGCACTCGAATTGAGTTGGGTTTGGGTTTGGGTTGAGTTGGGATTGGGTTTGGATTTGGGCGTGGGTTGTGCATGCAACTTGACCGAGCGAGCGAGCGGCCGACCGACTGGTGGTTCAGCTGAGCGCCGACCTTTTCATTCGAACCACTTGACACACAAAACATGCTCCACACACATACACACACTCACACACATATATAGTATACACAGTACACACACTCGCCGAGTGAAATGAAAAACTTGTGTTTGTTGATTTTACCATAATTAATTATGCTCGGGTTTATGCGATTCGATTCTGTTTTGCAGAAATACCTTTGCCATCAACACCATCCAAGCAGGTGACGCACACCACCGTCGAGTCCCGGGAGAGTAAGTATAGTATCAGATATACCAGGAGCGTGGAGGGGAGGAGAGCGAAGGGGATCGAGTGGCTGGTGGCTGGAAGTGATGCTCGTTTTTGTGCTTAGCACATGCCGACGAGCGTTGCATAAACTGTGAAAGTCACACCGGCAAACCGACACTTACTCACACTCACAACAAACTTACACACACACACACACACAGACAGTGAGTGTGGGCTACAGGATACGGCGAGCCACAAACAAAACTGCGAAAGTAGCAGCTAAGCCAGACAGAGCCACAATCGGGGAGGGAGAATGGGAGCTGGTATGGGAGTTGGAGTTGTAGTGGAAGATAGAGAGGGGCGGCGACACGCCCACAAGCAGATAAAGTAAAGCAAAGCACTTTTGACTATTTCAACGTGGGGCTTTCGCAACTCAAGTCGAGCAGAAAAGTACACACACTTTCAAGTTGTCTCTACCGCTGCTGCTGCTGCCTTTTCCACTGCTGTCCTCTCCCTCTCTCTTTGCTGCTCCTCTTTGCGCTGTGTGTGCGCGTCCAGGGCAAAGCAATATGCTGCGGATTATGCTGCAAGGGGATTTTCGGGGGCATTAGGTTGGAAACACATTTGAAACACTGCCGCTGCCAGCAACAACAATAACTCGAGCAACAGCAACAAGAACAAGTAAGCAAGGCAAGAGTTGAGTAAAGTCGACTGTTAGATACCCTTCACCTAGCTTGACTTTAATGTATCTAAAATACAAATAGGCCGTTCTCAGAGGAACAATCAATGGGCAAGCGTTCTAATCGCTTCTACTTTTTTATGGATAATTTATTTAGACATAACTTCAGTATTTGTTCGATGGGGGTATAATTTTCAGTAAACATTAAGATTATATTAAGCTACGCATGAGCCAAATGAGAATATTCCAACTTGCAGACTTTGCTTAATAATTAAATTTAAAATTGATAATATTCATTTTCTGATGCCGTAGGAGTCGCATTTAAAATTTGAAATTTGTAGTGATCTACGTCTGGTGTTTGAGAACCTTCATGCCAAATTTTATATGTCTAGCGTTTCTTATAGCTGAGATCTATGAAATCATACAGACAAGCAAACGGACATGATAAAACGACTCTGCTAATCAGAAATATCTATGTATGCCATGCCTCCTGCTGCATATTACGTATAGTTACACAAAGCTCATACACCATTGCATACATTTTCAATGGGTGAACGGTATAACGACAACTAGCTACAACTCGAGCGCAAGAAGGGACCAACATATTTTATTTAAAGTGACTGGCTGCAGCGGCGGCACGTAATCCTGCCCGGCAAACAAAGGATGTGCTCTGTCTACATGCATATGTATGAGAGTGGGAGAGAGAGCTCAAGTGTCAGAGTGTGTGTGTGCGAGTGTGCGTGGTAAATTTTTGTAGCGCTGCCAAGTGGCTGGCACAAGATTTCCACACAATTTAACTTGAAAAGCGTGTCAGCAAAGGTGTGTGGAGGGGGGGAAGAGGTTATGTGGCGCTCTTCAGCTCTGCTTGTTATTGAATTATTAGCTGAATTATAAACAACAACAACATTAACATATTTCACTACTATATCCTTCTCTCTTTCTGTCTCTCTCTCTCTCTTTACCATGGTCGCAGGCAACGTGATACCCTCGCTACGCAACGATTCAACGAAATCGCTGCAAACGGATGTGTACGCCATGAAAAACGATCTGTACACTGGCAGTGGCTCCTCCTCCTCCTTGGCGGGCGCCGGTTCTTCGGCCGCCTCGTCCAGTTCATCCTCGTCGATGCAGACCTCGCTGCTGCCTGGCGGCATCGGCGGCGGTGCTGCCGGCAACAGTCTGTCGGCGCTCAGCGGCGGCGCCGGTGCTGGCGGCAAGGGTTCCCTGGCGATAGGCAAGAGCATGTTCTACACGGAGAGACCACCGAATGAGTATGCAGGCTCAGCAACGGGTGAGTGAGAGAGACAGCGAAAATATCCATCTAAAATCTATGATAATCATTTGCACTGCACTTTGTATGCCCTTGCAGTTGATATATTGGTTAGGGTCGAAAGCCTAGGATATTTTCAACCCTATAAAGTATACCAAATATGTATTATTAGGCCACATTATGTTCGTCTGTCTGTACATTGCAATACAAATTATTCTCTCAGTAGAGATGCAGACAGTTCTTCCGATACTATAGCTATACGACAAGCTGCCATAGAAACAAGACTTAACCTCGTATGCCTTACAAATAAAATAATAAAATAATAAAAAAAAATAAATAAATAAATAATGATTTATATTCTTATGCTCGAGCTTCAATTAAATCGACAAACTATTTTTAATAGTCTACATAGAAGTGATAAAAAAAATGGAAAATTCTTTAAACATTTTAATAAAAGAAATAATGGAAATTTTTAAAATAATTCCTTAACTTTGCTAAGTTATAAGATAAAAATTTAAATATGTGTAATTCAGAGATGAAGCTATCTGCAAGGGTGTGCAAGCTTCGGCATGCCGAATGACACTTTTCTGTATACTTTTTTTTTAAATTTTTTATCTAATTGAACTCCTCCATGTTTGTTCGTCTTTCTCTCTTTTGCTGCCACCTGCAGCTGGAATGCTACACAGGCTGAGTCTGCTGGGCATGGGACTCGTTGTGCTCTTGAATACGCTCTGAAATCAATAAATTAGCTTAAGAAATGCAAAAGAAAATGATAAAAAAGATGAAGAAGAGGACGAAACAAAAATATGAACAAAAGGCATTTGTAAAATGCAGCCAAAGGGTCAAAGCAGGGGTACAAGGGGTAGCATTTAGGTCTATTGATTGATTTCGCAGCTGAAACGAAACAAAACACGTTTATAACAAATACACACACACACACACATACACACACGCACACAATAATAATGTACTAATACACCCGTCGTCGTCGTCGTCGTCGTCATCGTCATCGTCTACAGGTTCGTTTATGTGAAAATTTGTAAAATGAAAACTAAGCCCAGGCAATTGCAAAGGAAAACAAAGTATTTTTTGCTCATTCGATGTACAATACGAGTAACTAGGCATAAGCATCGGTAACTATATCAAAACAGACAGTTATTTGTACAATATACGTGCTAAAATACCAATACATATTGCATATAAACAATACATATATATATATATATATATATATATATAGATATATATATACCTAGTTTATGTATGATACAATTTAGAATAATATCGTTGGGCTTTGGAGTCTGTGTTTTTAGGGCTTAGCATGCTAATTTCCCAAACTAATGAAAACTAACGAGAGAACCGAAATGCAAAGGATAGCTTTTTCCAGTATTGCGTTTTGTGGAAATTCAATGGCAAATCGAGAATGAAATTGAAAATAAAATGTACCAAGGTAAATGGAAAATATTTAAGGTATAAAGCTTTTCGGTTTTGGCTTTGGCATTTTTCCGTTTCTCCGTTGAAAGATTGCATATCTAAGCAGAATAAAAGAAACTAGCATATCTTGATAACGTTACGTACACGAGAACGCATACATATGATAGTTACCTACAAACACACATACACAGGAATGTGAATATATGTGTGCACTTTTCCCCTTTTTTGTTTATGGTTAAAAGTAACTGAACGTTTTTCAGGCCGCACGAACTGGCGTGCAGGTCATCAGATTCGCCCTTATCGGGGGGCAATTAAGTAAATGCATTTTGTTATAGATATATACACGTGTTAACAGACAGCTACACACACACACACACACACACACACACACACGCACACTATATATTATATTATCCCTTTCGTTTATGCATTTCTGTATTATTTCCTTCGCATTTCTTTTATATTTTTTTCTTTTCTCCCATTTGACAAGTCTGCGCGCCGCTTACAAAAGCAGCCGAAAAAGCGCTGTGTGCGCAGCATAAAAATTGCAATTTATTTAATGAAAACGCTGCGTGCTGGGGATGCATGGCTGATGGGCGCTTGCCACGCCCACCGAGCTGTGCCCGGAAGGATTTTACAGTTGTTGGCCGTGGTCCACGCATTAAAACGCCTTGAAAATGTCATTAATTTTAACCGTGCAGGCAGGCAGAGTGTTCTTTGAATATTGCTACACTAGCAGATACCCTGTAAAGTAATGCCCAGAAGCAGTTTACAATTGTTGCCCGGGGTACTTCGAAAATGTCATTAATTTTAAACGTGCAGGCGAGACAGCATGTTATTAAGCAACTGCTGCACTAGCAGATACCCTGTAAAATAAAAAAAGTAGAAGAGTATTATTACAGACAATTTGTCTGAATTTTACTGCAAGTTGATTGCGTCTGAGTACGGTATAACCCCTAACCCTCTGCTGCAATACAGGGTATTGCGAAATAATATTATTAATATGCAGGCAACTTTTCGCTTGGTCATTGCCTTGATTTCTGCGTATAGGGCGCCGGCTTTTGTGCGCTCTCATCATTTTTTAATAAATGCACATGCTAATTATATTATTACTCATTCGACCCGTGCCACGTTGCAGTGCTGAAGCGTTGCACGTTGCACGTGGCAGCGTTGTCTGCGCGCAATGCTTGCAATTAATTTCAGCATAAAATTGCGTGGCCTGCGGTGTCCTGCACACACACACACACACACACACAGACGCACACACACACGCTCTGCAAGCGAGACACAGTTAACATGTCCAATTTATTGGTCATAACTCATGCAGCCCCCAAAGGCGGCCCACAGGGCGGTTGGACGGACAGGTGGACGGACTGCTGGACAGCAGGAAGGGCAGACAGACGCAGGACGGAAGGCCGGACGGACTCGGAGACAGATAGAGGCTATCGACAGCGACGGCGTCGGCGTCGGCAAGAAAAATGGTATTAAGAGCGAGAGATATATGGACGCACTTGCCTATATGAAATGTGCAAGCGAGAGGGTACAGTAGCGCCATCTCTCTCGCTGCCAATTTACTGCATTTATGTGTGTCGATCTGTGTGTGTGTGTGTTAACTGTGTATGGTTTTAATAATTGAAGGCTTGTTGCATGTGGCAATTGGCGGGTCAAGACGCAACAGCCGACTGTTAACTGCACAAAGGAGACGCCTCTCCCGCTGTCTCTCTCTCCCTCTCTCTCTCGCCATCACTGCCTCTCGCTTGAGCCTTTGCTCACATAGATAAATGAGCTTATTCAAAGAAATGCGTATGAACAACATGCTGCGTGCAGGGCACAATGCAGTTAAATTAATGAAAGCAGCAGCTGAATCAGAAGGTATATCATATTTTTCATGTCCTCATTGTGTCCGATTGTTGTTGTTGTTGTCCTTTTTGTTGTTGTTGTTGTTGTTGCCGGCTTGCAAATAAGGACATGCGCGTGTGTTGACTTACATGCATTGTCGCTTCTGCTCTGTTCCCGTTATCGCGAACAATGCAGCTAATTAAGTATTATAAATGCAAGCAGCAGACAACACGACAGTGGTTGGGCAGGGGGGGAGGAGGGAGAAGTTGAAGCTGAAAAGTTGACAGGATTTACGGGGCCAGAGGGCAATATTTGTCAGGCCTTGGCCTTTTATTTATGGCTCTTGATTTGAATTAATTTCGGTTCATTAAACTACTACACGCAACACACTACACTCACTTGGGGTATTATGATTTCCTTAGAGCGTGTGTAATGCATTAGCAGTTACTTTCAGCGCGAGTATCGCCCAAAAAAAAAGAAATGTGTAAATAGCAGAACTATTTAAAAATTGAGTAAAGACAAGCAAATAAAAAGCTGTAAATAGATTTGCCTTTTTATGTAAATAGAAATAAATAAAATAACTCTAATTAAACAATTGCCCCCAGATCGAATACAATAAAAACAAAAAAAAGAGCGAAAAGACATGCTAAGAAAAAAAAAAAAAAACAAAACACTTGAATATTAGCTGAAGTGCTGCGAAAAAGCCAATTTAACTATAATAAGCATATTGAAAGAATTGTAATTAAACATAATACCACACATACGCATACGCATACAAGTATATGAAATAATGAATTGACAATTGACTATGTTGTTTGTTGCCTGTAACTAAGAACTAAGACGAATATCAAATCAATAATAGTATTCTAAATAATCGAAATATTTACGCAAAGAGAAGAATCGATTAAAAACTGCAGAAAAAATAATTTAAAAATAGTTTTTTCAATATTTTGACAATATTTTCTTAATATTTTTTTTTTTTTTTGACAGCCTGAAAGTAGGCAGCGAATTTTTACTGCTCCCAGGCTGCAGCATAAATTCAATGGAAACGCTCGATTATTACGCTATTGTAAAATAAACAAATTAACTACATAAACTCATAAACAAACAAACACACCGACACACACACACACAGACACTAAGAGACGACTACAAGCAACTGTATTTAAGATTGAGACTAATTGTAAGCAGTTATTATTACGCGAAAATAAGCATAATAAAACCTAGGTTGATTGATACCACAAAGCAAAGAACGCGCGAGAGTTGTGAGTGAACGCGGAAGGCGGGCGACGGTGGGCGTGCCGTGCAAGAGGTGCAAAGCAAAGTGGAAAACAAACAAAACAAAGCAACGAACATAAATAACTGTTGTTTTATTCAGCAATTTGCATCTAATTCAGCGCTCAATTACATGCAGCAGCGCCGACGCTGGCGTCGACGTCGACGTCGACGTTTATGCAAATGCTTGTTGTTGGCTTTGGCTTTGGCTATGGTTTTCGGCTTTGGCGTTGGCGTTGGCTTTTGGCCGGGTGCTCTGGCTGAGGCTTGACATTTGGCTGTTTTGGCTTTTAGGCCCCCGCCAAAAAACGTTAATGAGCGCGTTTACAGCTCACACCATGTGTGTGTGTGTGCGTGTGTGTGTGTGTGGCTGTGCGGCTGCTAATTGTTTGAGACACGCAAACAAATTTAACACAAAATATGCTAAATATTTGCCGGGATTGAGAAGGAGGAAAAACTGTTTAATAATTTAATGTTATTTGCATAGAGATTTCAGCTGACGCGTTGACGTTGCGCAATTAAGCTCGACACGCAGCCACTAAATCCGCCCGCAGACCACGGGAGGCACACACAGCACACACCCACAATGCCATCCACTCGAATTTGTTTGTTTTAATGATGGCCAGAAGAAGTTTTACGCCGGCGACAAAGCGCTTCACTCGGCACGCACACGCTGCGTATACGCAACTTTGGCCTCGAGCCGGCCACACAGGCATGTAAACCACTTGGGCGCACTAACATTATCATAATTATTACATAAAGAGACGGCAGGCAGGCGGACAGACAGAAGGACAGACGGGAGGACAGACTGCTTTTTGGGTTATCTCGACGGCGCTGAGGAACTTTTCAAAAGTCATTTAAATTATGCGCACAAAAGCGCGAAAATTATGCCACGCTGTGAATGCAGACGCCACTTACAGCCAGCATAACGCACACACACACACGCACACACTCACACACACTCACACATTTACACGCTGGCAGACAGACAGAGCGAGAGTGAAATGAAAGCGGAAACCACATTTGTCGGCAAAGTTTCGCCTAGGAAAATAGCAAAATAGTTGAGTGCGAAGCGTGCGCACACTTAAGATAAGCTTCAAGCGCAAAACTTTCATCTTACAAATTCGCGGGAAAGCGTTTCCGTACACCGTGCCGCACCCCCTTTCCCCCTTGGGGGAGTAACCCCCCCTCAAACAGACGCATTCAACAAATTAATTCTCTGCCGATGTCTGAATGTCTCGCTGTATGTCAGTCGTGCTTCTCTTTTCCTCTACCTCCTCTGCCCCTGCTCTCAGCATCTTTCACTCGGCTGCAGGAAATATGTTTAATTTCATTTAAATGTTGTAAGTGCAACACTTTGGTTAGCTTTTCGCGTCTGGCGTCTGCCTGAATTCGGAGCTCTCGTTCCTGGTTCCGGCTGCTGGTCTGGGTTTGGGCTTGGGTTTGAGTTGAAGCCTGGTGTTTTTCTGGTTTACATTTGTGCGGGCTGCTGCTGCTGCTGCCGCGGGCGTGGCGCCGCGTCGCGTCTCGCTGCGTTTAACACGTGTATGCCGTGTGCATTTCGCGCAAATGCTTTCGCAGCTCAAAGGCGCACTGCATTTGGGCTTGTTAATGAGCGAGAAAGGCAGCATTAGCAAGTGCACTGATTAAAAATACGAAGTGCACGCTGCGCAAATCAGTTTTAGATACATTTCTGGCTCTACTATTAAAGCCTGAGAGTCTTTAAAATAGTGTCGTGTGTGCAGCTGGTTTGATATTAAGATTCTTACTACTACAACTTTATACTACTATATACGAGTATATACAGTATATAAGCCTGTTATTTTTTATTTCTTAGTCTTTACATAACTTTTAAGAAACATTTTTTGGTGCAAAATCTGCAGAATATTGCTTAAAGTTAGCTTGAAATTTTGAGCTTAATATTAAAATAACTTGATGCCTAAGATACTTTTCTAAATAAATTTCTGAATATAAAATTAATTTAAAATATAAAGGATACTTTGTTTTTAAGATATTATTTATTTTTCTTTAAAATTAATTTAAAATATGAAGAATTCTTTTGTTTTTAAGATATTATTTATTTTTCTATGATTTCCAAAATCATTATATATTCTTTTCTTCATTTCATAATCCCTACTTACTTTTCTAGGTACAATTTTGACGTTAAAGCTGAAATAGGAAAATCTTTAAAATCATTTCATAAATTTATGTTAAAATCTGAGCACTTGGAATACCTGTAAGTATTTAAAGATGTTATATATATTTTTAATCCAACTACCTTTACATATATTTATATTTCTGACTTTCAAGACAAAGTTATTTTTTAAATTTTAAAATATTATTGTGGCAATTGTCAATCAATTCAACTTTAACTAATAGTTTCATTTTGCTATATGTCATACACATACCTTTTTTGTTGCTCTCGAAACTTTGCAATTTTGTGTTTTAAGTGGCGTCGAAATTTAATTGAAAGTTCCTCGTCAATTCGTTTATGTTTTGCACTTGCAACTTTTTCGTCAATGCCAACATCATTATAAACATTTTCTAAACCAAATAAACTTATAAAAACTGCAGCAGCAGCAACAGCGGCAGCGGCAGCAATAACAAAAGCAACGAGGACAGTGGCTGCTGAAAGTACCCTTACAGCCAGCAGGGATTTGCAAACTTTGTGCGCGTTTTTTAAACAGACGCCGCAAATTGCAGCCAAACTTGTCGTGCAGTTAAATTTTTGTTGCCACATGCAGACTATGTTGCATGTACTTCCCCCTGTTGCTGCTGCTGCTGCTGCTGCACTTCGCCCCGTCATCAGCATAGATTTCGCTGTGGTTGTTGTTGTTGTTTTTGCTTTATTTGTGGGAAACTCATCTGTCAGTTTTACATAGTGCACCCCAGAGAAATTTGTGTTTGTTGCATAAAAATTACAGCGAGCATTGTTCGCTCGCTGGCAGACTTTGATGGCGAATGACTGGCCCACACACACACACACAAACACACACATACATACACACGCACAGCAAGTCAGTCAGTCGAGAGTCTGTCTCTCTGTTTTTGGCATTTGTTAAAACCATCAGCAGCAGTAGAGACAACAGTGCCAGCTGCAAGTCACCGCGGGGACTCATTGATGCGACTGCGACAACAAGCGAGTTTGAAACGTTGAAACGCTGCTGTCGTTCTCCTTCTTGTTATACCATTTACCTTTTTGGTAATGACTAAATAAAATGGTATATTAGTTTTGTGTAAATGCGGGTAATGTTTGTCTGTCCGTGAGTTAGTTTATTTTAAGAAACTAGCAGATCTCAGTTATAAGATGAGCTGGAGACACCAAATTTGGTACAAGTTTCCTTAGCATACAAGTACAAGTTTCCTTAGCATACACAGATGAGATTTATTTCAAACTTTAAGTAGCATGTCGAGCATCGCCGATTGTCCAAGAAATACATTAGTTATAGAAGAAAATATTACATTTTAATTAAATTAAATAATAGCAGCTTTGCAGGGATTTTATGTGTGAGCTCATTTAACGAACGTATTTAATTGTTACCAAAATTTGTACTGCTAAAATGACTGAAAGGTATTTAGCAGTCGAGTGCGCTGCACTTTAGTGTTCTTTACATGTTGTAGTTGCTGCTGTTATTGTCGTTGTCGGAGTGCAATGACTTCATTGTCGATTTTACGAGTTTATGTGGCCAGTTTTTGGCTGCGAGGCACCCATAAATGCGAACATCATCGAGTTGCAACTGCAGCTGGAGCGCAGCTCGAAATTGGGTTATTTAGACTAAAGAAAGAAAGTTGCTAAACGTATTTGTATGATATGTGCAGCAGGGGAATGCCGAGTATGTTGTGAATGGCAGATCAAGGGAATAAGATCTGGAACAAGTTGCAGATTATATGAAATTGTGTGAAACTTTTTGAGTTTGAGAAGTTGTAACGTGTGCTGTAGGGGAGTATTAATATTTTGGCTGGCTATACTTGAAGTTACTTTTCGCAGAAAAGCTTTTGTTTTTAACTGATTTAAGCATTTTCTGTAGATAATTAAAATAGATGTAGATACATTAAAATTTAAAGTAAGTTGGGAGAGGTATATGTAGGTGAAAGTGTGTGTGTGTATTTGAAATTTGAAATTTACCTATAATATTTTTAGCTTGATTAAGCCCTGACGATAATATTACTATTTTTTCGTAAGCAAAAAAAAGCTAAAACATTCAAGAGCATTGTTGTTTATTACGCTGACTTCTCCAGCAAAACTTATCTAGTATATTATGCTACCATCTTTCATCACTTACGCCCAGTCTTCAACTCGTTTAACCACTGTGCAGTTGTTATGCTTGTCCTGCCCACTAACTTTTCTCCTACTTCCTACTGGGAAGTTATTGACGACGTTCGTTGGGTTCAGCTGCTTTTGCCACATTTTAGACAACGCGCATATTTGCTTGACTTTATTTTTTAATTTTCACAAGTTTTGACAGTAAAAAAAAAGAAAAACTGCTGCAGTTGGTCACGTACGCGAAGGCTCTCCCTCATCTCCACAAGTGTCAATATGTGCGAGTGTGTGTGTGTGCGTGTGTGTGTGGTTGACTCTGCCGGACAACACTTGGTCAGCTCAAGCTGCTCTGGGCGCACGTGCCTCTCTGCTCCCTTGGCTCCCCTCGGCTGCCACTTCCCCTTCGTTTACGCTCCCCTCACAGCAGTTGTTGCCATGGTCAATTTTAATCAAGTTTTTCTCGCCTTTCTCTCTATTTAATTGTCAATTTGCTCGGCGCGTGTCTCTCTCTCTCTCACTCTCCCTGTCTCCGCCGGCCTGATAAATTGTGCGCCAGCCAAAACAAATACCACAGCAGACGCACAAAATAGAATGCAATCACAGACGCTCGGCTTTAAGCTACACACACGCATGCAATTTGGCAGATTTACGAGTTGTATGTGTATGCAGAACTTGGCGTGTCCAGTCAGTCCTTATCAGACGTACTGCAGCAGCAGCAGCAGCAGCTCTAGCCCAAGCCCAAGCCTCAGCTCTAGCTCTAGGCCCGCCAGGCTTGGGTTATCTTTTCTTAATGATTCCATTGTCAAACTCATTGCCCCGGAAATTGTGTACACAATTTAAATATTCAACAGGATATTGCATGAAATATACATAAGTACAAGGCACACACACAGATACACACACACACACACACACACACAGAGCAGTCCCCTAAGTTGACCAGTCAACACTGCGGGCGACTAAATCTTCTGGCCAAATGTGCTTTACTTTATGCCCCAACAAATATTTTGCCAGGCATTTTCTTTGGGTTTTTCCCAGTATGTGTGTGTGTGTGTGTGCATGTTGTTGTTGCTGCTGCTGCTGCATAACTAAGCTGAAATGTTGTCTCATTTTTACCTTGACGAATACGACGGATGTTGCTGCTTCAAATTAGTCGCAAATTTGATTTGACTGCAATTGAGTTTCTAGCAAATGACAGTGAAAACTCTCTATAACGGACAGTAAAAGTTTAAAAAATTGTAATCATTTTTTAAAAAATCTTTTAAATTGTTTTAATTAATGTTTTTATAAAAAATGAACACTAATAAATTAATTTACATTTTTTAATTTATTTTGAATAAAATTCATGCCAATTAAATATTTAATATAATATATAATAAATATAATATGATATAATATTATATATTAATTAAATATTTAATACTCAAACACAAGCATGTCGTAAATCTTAAAAAAAAATTTTAAACCTAAATTTTCTGAGCATGAAAAATATTCAAAGAAAGCGAATTTTCACTGTGCTTATGGAATTGCGATTGGTTAAGCAACAATTGCATTAGTTGCACAAAATGAATTTGTTTGCGCTCAGTTTGCATATGTTTGCAGTGACAATTACCCAGGCCAAGGATCAGTTGGCCCCCAAAAGCAGGCAACATTTATTCTCATATTGTTCGGAGCGTTGTCTAATTTCGACTTGGCCAACTGGCATGATATTTTCTTAAGCCTGTCACTGGGGGAATGCTCTGGCACTCCTGCTCCTACCCCTCCCTGGAGGGCGTGCCAGTAACAAATGCCCTTCATTTCCGACTGCCGAACGCCTGGCGGCCGAGCTGCACGTCGCAGCGCCACAGTTGCGCTGGGAGAGGTCGTTGCCAATTTGAAGCGCTCGTCCGACGCGTGTCTCAATCTTGAGATGGGCAGCAGCTGCCACGCTGCTCCAGTTGTATAGCTTTTGTTTATTGCGCTGCGCTCTGACTTTGACAAGTTTGCTGTTATAACATTAGTTTGTGTTAATCTTTTAACGGGCTACGCGCCTCGCTCGCTCACGAGGGACACAGCGCGTGGCAGGGCAGGAACAGACAGGCAGACAGACAGACAGACAATCGAAACGGGGGCATAGATTTGATGGACTTTCGCTGAAAGTTTCCAAATGCAAGTTGAAAACTATTTGATGGCGGCAAAGCAAATCACTTGAAGCTGCTGCTGCCTGCAGGATGCCACAGCAAGCCTCGTAAACTTTTACGCGCTCATTTAGACGGCACAAAAAATGAAACACTGACTGCAGAGCGAAGAAAGAGGGGGAAGAGGAAGGAAAACTCCGACTTGATTGTTGCTCAGTTGCAGGTTTGGTTTTGTCGCACAAACACTTTGCCCCCGAAAAAGCGGAAAAATAGCTTTTCATTGTCTGCCAAGGTAGAGTGGCAGATAGAGAGAGAGAGAGAGGAAAGGCAGCTGAAGGAAGAGCGGGAGGAAGGCATACAAATGTCAATAAAATAAATACTGTTGACGCAGCGCGGTTATTTTCCAACACAATCTCCATTACGGCATTTACATTTGTTGCTGTCTGTGTGTGTGTCTGGTGTGTGTGTGTCGGTGTATCTGTGTGTTGAACACGTCTGCCTGCCGGCTGAGTGGCTGTATTTGACTTTAAGCGGCGTTAACGGCGACAAAGATAAAGACATGAAGCCAGACATGCTCCGAGGGGGTGCAGAACATGGACAGAGGCAGAGGAAAGAGCGTAACACGAAAGGGGGGGAGGGGTAGGGTGTGGGTTGCTGCCTGCCACTCGTAGATACAACGTCAATTGACGGTCATTGTCATTAAGTCGCTCAGAATGAAGATGAGTTTTTCGCTTTTATTTGGTCTACTCTCGCCGCTGTTGCTGTTGCTGTTGCCCTTGTTGTTGTTGTTGTTGTTTTTTTCACGCCTCGCTTGTCGCTTAGTTCATTTGCCTTATCGCCACGGCGAACGACAGGACGAACGGCAGAGATCGACTGATGCGAGTATGCCATAGTAGTGCCGGAAGTGTCGTGAAAACGCCAAGTCAGCTGAGCTCAAGTGGCGTATACGTTATTTTTTGTTGCAGCAGTGAGGCTAATTGGGGAAGAATCGATTCTACCCTAGATTTTTCTATATACATAAAGAAAATATATAAAAATATATTTATTTTTTGATAAATACTAAGGATTTGATTACAAATTTTTTTTAAATTTAATTAATTTTAAATAAATAATGAATAATTTATTTAAAGTTCTTCCTGCAAATTGGGCTTTAAAATATTTTTAGCATAATTTCAAATATTTTAAAAATTATTTCTTGATATTTTGAAAATAAATATTGTATCCATTGATAACAATATTCATAAAGCACACAAAAAACATTTAAATATTAGAACTATTAAAAAATGATATAAAGATACCTTACATATTTTCAATATTAATTTTGATTTATTTTTATTTTATTCCAACTTTATTATTAATTTTGTTCCGAATACTTTGAAAATGTCTTTGCATTAAAAAACTATTCAAAGCACATCAGCAAAACGTGCATAACTCTGCGTAAACTTGCGCTTGAGTCAACTTTGAACCACTTGAGAGCAATCTAATGTCCTTTGCCCCGATTCTTGGACCGCAACCTAAACCCATTTCTATTCCCAGACCCCTGCCCTGGCCCCAGCCTCCGCCTCATGCCCAGCCACGTGCCAGGCCACACTTCTGCCCACTTTTGTTGGTTTATCTACTACTTTATTACTGTAAATCCTCAGATAATTTATTTGATTTGTACGCGCAGCACTCTTGCCCTGGCTCTCCCTGCCACACACACACGCACACACACACACGCACACTCATAGTGAAACTCACAACAAAAGTAGCAACAGCTGCGCTTTCGTCGGAATGCCAGAGTTTCCCTTTGTTGTTGTTGTTGTTGTTGCGCTTGTTTGTCTGCTTATGTGTGGGTGCTGATTTGTATCTTCAGACTGCAAAGTGTATCGCATTACAATCAGATTAGGTTAAAGCCGCTCTACATACGTCTGTGTGTATGTGTTTGCGTGTGTGCTGTGCGCTTAAATTGAATTTGAAACTTGTATTGAAACAAAATTGAAAAAGAATTTGCATGGCAGTGCGTTGTATCTTAAGTAAATTAGGCTCAGCGCACACGTGAAGTTCGCTGCGAATGCCCCGCCGCGTAGATCGCCTTTTAAATGCCTATAAATATTTATTTACAAAGGCAACTGACTACTTCCCCCTCCTGCCCTTTGCTGGCTGCTGCGGTTAACCAGACGCCTACAGTCTGCCGCCCTGCCACTAGAGCAGGCCTCAGTTGAACAGCTGAATGAAACTCAACCCTGTAAGTGGAAATTTATGGCCAGTGCTTGAGCAAAATATGCAATTGAGACAGCGGAGAGACAGATGGACAGACAGACAGACAGAAGGACGGACAGAGAGACGGACAGACAGGCAGATGGAGAGACAGAAGCACTGGCAGGAGTTTGCCGCGTAGACAGACAGAAGCGAAGAGGCACATAGAGAGACAGACACGCAGACGGACAAGCAGACAGACAGACAGACAGACAGCACAGACGGGACCATGGTCAATGGGCATGCTGTCCATTTATATTCAAAAGAAAATTCGAGCAGCAATTGATGAAGCCGGCATAAAAAACGTTGTAAATGCAAAAAGGCTACAATTGTCTGGCAACGGCTGGGAGTGAGTGTGTGCATGTGTGTGTGTGTACTGGGCTAATGTGATAAATCAATTTTATGCGAAAATCTCAGTGCATAAATTCGACGTACTAACGCATTTGTCAAGGGCAGCGGCGGCATTTGCAGGCGCATTAAGTTGGCTATAAATCGGCTATAGATTGAGAGGGATTTTAAGAGGAGCGTAGAGTGATTGAGAGAGAGATAGAATGGGGAATTGCATTGCATTGGAATTCATAAACGTCCATCATAGCATCAACAGCCAACAACAGATTGAACTGCTTTCGCTCATTGATCTGCTAGCCGAAAACCGCACATTTTGGCGTCAGTTTTCAGCAGCTGTAACAAAGCACATGGACCAAATCGAATCCAATAATAGCTACGGCGACTCTCTGCGCAGCTCCCCCCTCCCCCACACACACACACACTGCATGTGCAGGTCTCGTCAGTTTGCTGTTATTTGATTGTCATGGCCGCTGGCGAAAGTCTCCACAATCGAAAACCACAAAATGTCAGGGTAGCTTTCTTCTGTCGACCTGACTGCCCCCCCACCCTCTCTCTCTCCCTAACTCCCTCTCTCTCTCTAGCGGCACTCGATGCTGGGATTTGATTTTCTTTTGTGCAGTTAGCGCTACAGCTAATGCCCCCGAATACCTCTGCTCGGAGCTGCGCTGCTGCGCTGCTGCGCTGCTGCGGCTGCTGTTTTTGTTTGCCTTTGCGACGGTTTGTTGACCAATTTGTAGACCATCATCAAGTGTGAAATTTCCAATTTCCGTCAGTAAAAACCCCTGGCTGAAGTGCTGATAGCGACAGGCAGATATACGTACAGCCCACAAATGCAAATGCCGCGTTTCGTTTGCTGTTTGTGCAACCGTTTTGTGCCTGTTTGTGCAATACAAATTGAGCGCTCGGCAAAGCGATCTATTTGTACAGCTAAGTGCGTGAAAAAACGCGTCACGCAGTGTTGGAAAACGTGCAACAGTAGCGAGTATATATGTATAAAGCTTGAGGGTAAAGCGTGCATTAAAAATGGCAAGTGCTCAGCTTGAATTGACGTTCAGCACGCACAAAATCGCAGTATTTACAATAGAAAAAACAGCATTACGCAGTGTTGGTAAACGTGCGAAAGTAGCGAAAAAGCCAAAGCCAGCAATTGGAAAAGTTTAAAGCGCACTTGTGTGCTTCATTTGATGCTCAGCTCACACAAAAATGCAGTAATTACCCAAACCGCCCATTTTGGCCACGCCCACACTGGCGAAAGTGGCATATTCCGAGCATTCCAGGCGAACACCTCAACTTGAAAGCGTCAAAGTTTAATTGAATTTAATTAAAAGCCGACAAATTGATTTGGCAAAGTTCAGCTGAAAGAGAGAAAGAGACAGAAAGACTGAGAGAGAGAGAGTGAGAGCGAAAGAGATCATTAGCTAAAGGTCAAAGTCAGTGTCAAAATGCGACTTGGCGCGCTTTAAGCGATTCGCCTCAATTAATTGCGCTCAAGCGAAAGTTTAATTGAAGTGAGCGACAGACAGGCGGACGAACAGACAGACAGGCGGACAGACGGACAGAGAAACTCGGCCTAGGAGCATAATTACACCTGTCCGAAGTTTTGCCAGCTATTTGTTTAGCTGCGCTGTGTTGGGCTTGGCTTAATTTCACGACTGATAAAGCACAAAGATTGCGATTCCACCCATCGATAGAGAGCCAAAGACTCTTTAAGAAGTCTTCCCCACCCTCTCTATGCCCAGCACTTCGAGCTGAGTCAGGAGCATCTTTAAGAAATTCCAAAGAGATGCTCTCCTCCTCCTTCCTCCTTCACCTTCACCTTGAGCGGGGTCAGTTCCCACAGCTCCTACGGCTTCTTCTCCGCAATCAGTCAGTCGCTTTATGATGTGCGTGCGTTATCAATAGATGATTATGCTGTCTGATGCTCGTTTTTAAAGCCGCAAAAAGGACACGGTCAGACATTCAATGAGCGCATAAAATGAAATATAATAAAGTAAATGGGGTCGGGTCCTTTTTGCACTGGAATTCCTACTGCTCCTACTACTCAACAATATCCAACTAAAATAAAAAGCATAAAGCGACGCCCGACGCAGCGAGGCAATCAAACAGAAAGGCTGCTGCTTTATTCCAAATGTATGTATGCTACTATGTGTGTGTGTGTGTGTGTGTGTGTGTGTGCAAAATGGCTGCCGGTTAAATTGGCAACACTTTATCAAAAAATATAAAAAGCACTAAAAGTCAAACGTTTCGAGCGGACTGCAAAAAAAAGGGGAAAAACGGCAGGAAGGGTCCTAGACGGGCACGAGTTTCGCTCCGGCTTGCATATAGATTGGCAATAAGGCCAACTTGAATCATCATAAGCACAGACACACGTACACACACACACATGCGGGGAAAATATGCAAATGTCGCAGGACTCGCATAATTCATATGATTTTCCATTTATGAAATGCTACGGCAAAAGAATTGACAGACAGCGAACCTCAATTTTGTGGCAAGTTCAAAGCAATTTTAAGCGCAATTTATGTATGCTAACTGTAAACAAAATATGTGTGTGCGAGTGTATGTGTGTGTGTGTGTGTGTGTGTTACAAACAAAATCAACTTTACAGCTTCATTAGAAATATGCAAACTACAACAAGAGGGAAAAGCTCTACATACTTGGGCCAAAGAATTTTGCAACGATTTGCTTTCTTTTTTTATACCGTGCACCTATTTTAAGTGGACAAAAATGGTGTCTTCGCTTGTTGAAAATGTATGTTATGGACAGCTTTATATAGTTTTTCCTGTACAGTCACAATGTTTATGCGGTTTTCTGTATGAACACAGCTTATACAAGACTGTCAAATTTACAGCAAATTTTCAATTTTTCAATTTTCAATTAAACAAACTTTTCAGGTTACAACATTCTTATTGGGAAACGAATTGTTTTCTTTAATATAAGACTACGCTACAAATTTCAGTACATAATATATTCTAGTATAAGCAATATTTTAATTTTTTTTTTAATACAGTGAGTGAATGGTATACCACAGTCGAGTACACTCGGCAGTAATTTTCCTTGCTTGTTTGACGCTGCGCGCTGTGCGTTTTTCTTTGATGCAAGTAAAATTGTTGAAATTTTCAATTGATTTTCCGCACTCCCAGCACTGATAGATATGAATAGAGCTCCGAGAGCTCCGGGAACTGGAAGTTCCATCAAATATGCGCTTCAAATGAAACGATGCATTAATTTAAGCTCTCGAGTATTGCTTTACAAATCCTTTAAGCGCGCACAATACTCTCGCATTGTTGCGACTAATCTCTTTCATCAACTGTCAATTAACAACCAATTGTAAACGCATTCAGCGGGAGACAGAGAGAGTGAGTGTGCGAGAGAGACAGCGTTTCCCTCTCATAATTTATTCAATTCGAGCGACGCTTTATGACACAAACAAATCGCTGCGTATATCAAATTGATTCGATAAACAAACGCCTGCCGCGTCGCCCCATGCGAGACTGCTAATGTCGTTTTAATCAGGCTGCCGCCGGTTCCCCGAAAACATAACGACAATTTCAATAAATCGAAAATAAACAGAGCGGACAAAGGGGAACGGGAAATGCTGCAGCACAGAGCAGAGCATGTGTCTGCGTGTTTGTGCATGTTTGTGCGTGCAGCTGATGTTGTCAGTTGACCGCGTGTAATTAGCTTGAAATTACACAAATTATAAAGGTTCTCAGTTATGAATAGGGCCGAGTGGGGAGCGAGCGTGGTATTAGCTCGTTATGCAGCACTTGGGGTCAAGTGTGCAAGTGCTCGATTCCAATGTTGTAAAGTGGCACGGAATTCGCAATTAAGTTTTATTTGAGCCCTGCTGCACACTGAAGCGCCAAACAGCATCGACTTCGAAATGCTGGAGACGCAGCGCCGGCTGACAGTTGCAGGCGGGAATAGGCGGAATCACAAAAGAGATGCCAAATCTCCAGACAATGCCAAGTACAATGTAAATTATGCAAAAGGTAGCTGAAAATACGAGCATTACGCGATGGATGTCATTTACATTGCGGTTTCCGGCTGCCAGCGCATGGAAAATGGAAACGGAGACGGGAAAATGGAAATGGAAATGGAATTGTTATACCATTCACCCATTGAAAGTACGCAGAAAGGGTATTTTACATTTGTGTAAGAGGTAGATAGGGCCTCTTTCAAAGTATATATAGTATGAGACTTATGCAAAGCATATATATTCTTGATCAGTTTTAATGCCACTGTAGATTTTTAATTTTTTTTTTAATTATATTTTAAATTTCTGCATAAGAAATTAAAAATTTATTTAAAATATTACTAGCATTTCGTAGTGATATATTTTATAATTTTTAGCTGAAAATGAAGAAAGGAAAAAATTCATGGTATTTTAAAGCAAAGCATATATATTCTTGATCAGTTTCCATGCCACAGTCGATTTTTAGTTTTTTCTTTTTAATTATATTTCAGATTTCTGCATAACAGACACAGTTAAAATTTATTTAAAATATGTTTAGCATTTCAAAGTTAAATATTTTATATTTTTTTAGCTATAAATAAAGAAAGGGAAAAGTGCATGGTATTTTAAAGTCGAGTGTGCAGTTTTCTTTGCTTGTTTGTGCCAGCAGTTGGGAAAGAGTGGTGGGATGGTGGGGTAGGGGGGCAGGCAGAGTCTGTGAAAAGTGCCTGGCGAATGCATTAAATTCAGTTTCGTGCAACTGAGACAACGCTTGAGTAAATTATGGCGTCTCGAGCTGGAGACCGAAGACAGACTGAAGACTGGAGACTACTGCGCACAGACTACACACAGACTCCGCTTCGTGGTGCTCTGCGCTGCTCTCGGCCTGCTGAAATTTTTATGAAGACGTCGCCCATTTGAATGGAGACCAAAAATTCCGGAGGGCGAGGAAGGGGGGGGGGGGCAACTTAAAGTGCCCACAAACTACTTAGAGCGAAGCTAGCGCGACTCAACTGAGCTCAACTCGCTGTAATAAGCAGTTTCTGCAGTTGCAGCACGGGCGTATACGTAATATTCGTCAGGCGGAAAATGTTGCATACATTTAACATAAATAATGGCGAGCATATTTTAGCAGAATGCAGACTGCCAGACTGTCAGGTGGCAGTAGGAGCCGTAGCTGCCCTACAAGCCTCAGCTCAATATTTAATGAATGCCAAGACAAGGCACACACACACACACACACGCGCGCGCACAGCATGCAATAAAAGGCGCACTTAATGCGCTTGCCAAACAAAGAGAGATATCAGCAATTTGATGGCCACATTAATTTGCCAAATTAATTGCTCTTATAAAATTGTAATTGCACCCCTTCCCCGCCCCTGCAAAAATGCGTAAAATATTTTGAAAAAAACACAAAAAAAAATGAAAAATTAAGGCTTTGCTGTAAACCAATTTATTGGGCAGCCCAACTTGAACTGAAGTCGTTGTGGAGCTTGGCTCGGCTCTGCTCGGTTCGGGCGACTCTCGCCTTCGTCTGTGAGTGCTTCGTCTTTCGTTCAGTTTCGCTTCGGCTTTCTAAGAGCTGCGGCTCTTTGTGTGCTCTTTGAACTCTGCGCCTGCGCCTTGTGCTCCACTCGCTTCGTATGACTTATTAGCAGAGAATTTGGGCCAGAAAGCACACACTTAGAGGCTCTAACTGCATAGGCCGAAGGCCAAAAGAAAAACTTAAATTTCATTGGCCACAAAAAGTGGCATAGGCTGAGGAGTGTGAGAGTGAAGGAGGGGAAGGGGAGGGGGGGAGGCAAATGCTGGCAAAGAGATTGTAATAAAATATTTCGTTTCGTTTTAATATATTTTCGAAGCAAGCTCCTGCCCACCCCCTTAGCCACATCGTTTCCCTTCCCCTCTGACTAGACATATATCTTAATACAAAAACTTGACTGCTATGCTCTGTCTCGCTCACACTTTTCCAGTTGTTTCAGCGGAAATTCAAGTTTTTGTTTGCAGTAAATAAACAAAATGCAGCAATTCCTTTGGGAAGAGGAAAATGGGAAAAGGCAACGGCAGGAAGTGCGCGCTTAAAACGAATTTTGTTTTGTTTTTCATCGATGGCAGCTTGTTTGCTGTGTGGCCAGATTAAAGAAGGCTAACAAGAGGCCATACTTATACTATATACTCGAGCATCGCAGACAAAACACATCGTAAAGCGACGAGTTGGATTTATAACTTGAGCATATGCCCATCATCTTCACACGCCTTATCTGCCTTATCTGCTCCTCTTCTCTTCCTCCTTTCTGTTTTGCCTTTTTTATATTTATTGCATCATTCTGCGCTGTAAACTCGCATATTAAGTGGATTGATGTATTAATATTTAAACGGCGATTTGTGGCTTCCATAAGTTGCTCGGGGCCATTGCGTAAGCGGCCAGCTGCAGTTAACCTTTGACCCCTTGCGGACTTGCCGACTGACTGATAATGCTTAATCTGCATACAGGAAAATCGATTCCAGCTACAACCAACACTCAACACATATGCCCGACGCGCACTCACCCCTTAATTGCCCCTATAAAAGTTGCCATCTTCTGGAGTAACCTGCTCCTCAGACAGGGGACTTCTTTCCCCTTCTCCCTTCCTCCATCATCCTGCTGGTATTCTCGCATTAAAACGCGACACGCATTGTGGGCCCCATGTTAACTTTTTGTGGGTGTGCTTGGGCCTCATAAATAAAACATAAAGGCGCCGGCGCGTAGAATTTCATTTTTATGATGTCGGCAAGCAGTTGCAGCCTCCGACTTGCCCCTCTCCCCTCTCCTCTTCTCTGACTTGTAGCATATTTCTTGAAAAATGTTTATAAAATAACACGGAAAACGTACAAGTCATAAATAATGCGTTCGAGCGCAGGCGAGGGTTACACAAAAAAGCAGAGAGAGGGGGGAGGAAGGGCTAGAGGGGAACTCGAGTGTCGCAGTAATATAAAATTATTACGCGTTTGACATGCAAATAACGGTAAACAAGTCGGAGGCAGCTGCCAACAGGCAATTATAGCTGCCAGGGTCAGCGATAGACCCGATTGGAATAGTTGCAATATATATCCATGGCTTATCTCCGATTTAAGTGCGCTTTAAGGCGAGTCTCAGCTGCCTCTTTGCACACATCTCTCGGGGGTCGTTCACTTTGACTTTGTCAAATAAATAAATTGCAAGTGACATTTGCGCAATTATTTGCAATTAATTACGCAGCTACACACTCGTTCCCCCTCGCCTCTCTGTGCAGTCCTCTGCTCACTCTCCATCGACTCCAAATTGCCAAAGCCACGGACACAAACCGAACCTGTGCGGGCCCTGAAAGTGGGCAACGGGAGAAGGTCAAACTGGGCCCGAGCTTGCTCTCTCTCTCTCTCTCTCTCGCACACACACTCTGTTGCCATCTCTCTCACTCTGCATTCGATTATGCAAGCTCGCACACACTTCAGAGCTGCAGTTGCTTCCAGCAACAGCTACAATCACAATCGATTAACATTTAATTGCACCTGAGGCTGCACAAACTTCTGCCGCAGATTCACTAATCGAAATTATTGTTTGGCTCTCTCCGGGCTACAGAAAGGCCTGCTCCAGCAAACAGGCAATATTTGCAGGCCTCTTCAGTCCCCCACTTCAGCTGGCAGTCTCCAGTTGCAGTTGCAGTTGCAGTTGCACTCAGCCAGAGTATCGCTCGCCTTTCACACGCCCATATCACGCCCCCAACAGATCAGCTGCCAAAGGGCACACTTGCCGCCTCGGAGTTTTGTTCTTAACCCTTTGACGACCCCGAAACCGAACTGAAATCCTTTTCCGGCTTCCATTCGCAGCAATAAAACCCAAACAATTTAGCCAGAACTTTGAGGCGTGTCGTAGCCTGCGGTCGCTCCAAGCGTTTCCCAAGCAACAACAACAACAAACACAAGAGGAAAGGGGCAGAAGGAGCGAAAACACTTCCGCTTTTCACACGTTTTCCTTCCCGGCAGAAAAATTCCACAAATGTTGCGCCAAAAATAACATTTGAATACCAAAAAAGGTTTTTGTGCCTCGTCAGGCTAACAAGGGAGAGGGTGAGGGGGAGATGTGGGAGGAAGAGGCAGCAGGGATGCAGCTGTAGCCAGAGAGACGACTCCATTTGGCGGCAGACTCCGCAGCTATTCCGGGCATTTTTATGGTGACGTTTCGAGGAAGGCAAACTGGAAACTGGAAACGAGGGGCGTGCGAGGAGTTGTCTTCATTTGCAGCTGACTAAATGACAATTTTTTCGTTGTTTCATAGGCAAATAAAACAAGGGGAAGCGCATTGATTTTCCTAAATGCCGCTGTTTACCCAACGTCAGTCAACAAGCGAATCAATATCCCAGACAGACGCGGACTCAAACACAGGCTGAAACTGAACTCTGCTCTTGATCGAAGTGAAAACTGCTCTGCATGTGCATTGAATCGAGCTCAATTGTTGACTGAATCTGAATCTGAATCGCGTTACAGCGCATTAATATTTAACTTTGTTGTTTGTTTTTAATTTACTCGAGAGCAAATTTATTTAGAACTTCCCCTCACATGTGCCAGAGACAGACTGAGTGCACCCCAAGTGAGTCTAGCTTCATTCTCTCCTCTTCAGTCAAATCGATACTCCGATACTGCAGACTGCAAGTGCATGCAGAGGGGAGCAGAGAGGGAGGGGAGCCTGCTCGACTGTAAGAGGAATTTTTGAAGCTGTCTCAAAGCCGATGCGATGTCGCTTTGGCATTTCTGTGATGTTTCTAATCCTTCAAATGAACCAGTTCATTCTCGTTCTCGTTCTCGCTCTCGAATTATAAATTCGGTTTTAATTTCCCAGATATTCTGATGCTCACATTCGAGTCTTGAGCTGCAGGGCTTAGGCAGAGATAGAGATAGATTTATGTAGTGCGAATCAGAGTGGATTTGCAGCCTGACCGCCTTGACCCACATTCCAATCCGGCAATCCAGCAATCCAGCAATCCAGTTGCCAGCTTCCATTTGCCTGTCGCAAATTTATTTGCCCAAATATATTTCACAATAGTTAAATTCCTATTTTTCATCATCAGGCGAGGCTTAAGCACTCGCATGTCCCTCTCCCTCTCTTTCTATCTTTGAGAGACTTGGAATGTGCCAGCTGTTAATATTTTGACAATGACGCATAAGTCCTGGACAAGGGACAGCGGACAACCAGGACGGGGACGGGGACGGGGACAGGCCTTCCTAATGCCAACCAGTTGAACAGACAGTTGCCAAGATGAATGTCGACAGTCGGATGAAAATCCAAATTTCATATTCAGCCCGAGCACTCGCTCCTCCTGTTGTTGTTGCTGTGTTATTGTTCAAGTTGTTGTTTTTCTGGCACCTTCATTAGTTATTCAAAAATTGTCGAGTCGGAGAGGTCGAGCAGGAGAGTTGTAGTCCGATTCGGACTGGGAGCACAACTGGAATTGTGTCAGAAGTGCTCGCCTTGTCTTAGGCCCAGCAGCAAGCGCACATGTGGACTGTGCCAGGCAGAGTGTGGGCAGGGGCAAGAGGGAGTGGCAGGGGCGGGTGCAGGGTTAGCTATGATGACTGATGGAGGCAGCTACAAGGACGCGTGTTGTCCTCTAAGTGGAATTCGGTTTGCTGTCGGAAAGGTGCCTAAACACAGCTTTAAATGGTTTCAGGGCAGAGCCTGACTGCCACGCCTTAAAAGTAATGCCATTTGTTGGCCTGAACTCAGCCTGATTACCAGGTTTGTTGGGTAATCAGCAGGCGGATGAGTTGCCTGTCCGTCTGCTCCTTTACAGTCTCATCCTTTGCCTGCGATTCAATTAATTTGACAAGGGTAATCCCCGCAGACGGGTGAATGAGTGAATAAGCGTGAGTTACAAGTGAATACACGTGAATTAAAACGCTGCAACTTCAATCGAAAAGAACAATTGTTGGACTCGGATTATTGTTGTTGTGGTTCTCGTTTCCGTTGAGCCTGTTAATGAGTTGTTGAGTTGTGCCAAAGAGTTGTGCCTACCCGACAGCGATTAATGTCAACTGCAGAAGCGGATGGCAACTCTCATTCCCGGCCATTACCCCTGCTCGTGGGGGTCAGAGTTCAAGTTCAGCGCTCATTACTTGCCTCAAAGTGCCTGAAATGCAGTCCAACGGCAGGAGACTGGACAGGAGAGGGGGAAGAGTTAGAGAAGGCATCGAGTCTGCTGGCAGTAGGTGTAATTGCACACAATGGCGCGTCTCTGGCCACGATTCGGGTACTCGACTGGTCGAGTGGGCCATAAATCAAGCGAGGTCCAAACCCAGACCCAGGCTAATGCCGAGCAGCGATGAACGCACTTCAACTCGATTCGCATTCAATTTGATTCACATTCCGCCTGCACTCGAGCGACGCCTGTTGCTGGCACTCATTGATTCATTGATGTACTCATATTCAAATTGCAGTTCAATGTTCGGTTCGATGTCAATTATTCATTATTGCCAGTCAGACAGACGGACAGAGTCCCACGCAGAAATCGAGCCCAGAAACTTTTTCCTTATTCATTTTTTGACTTTGACTTTGACCGAGGCGAATGATTCGCTCGGTCAGATTCGATTTGAGTGGGAGTTCAAGAGCAACAACAAGAAGCAGATGAAAACAAGAGAAACCACTGAAAAGTGACAGAAACGCTACCAGACACGCCCACACACCGAGGGCAGCAGCAAAGTGTTCTCCTCCTCCACCTCTCGGAGAGGAGGAAAAAGATCTGCGGGCGACTTTAAAAGGTTTTCAACCAACAATACGAATATCTGTGGTCAGAATCGAAACGGATTTCTGGCTATTGAGATGCAGGAAGAGAGAACTTTAAGGATCTCAACAGCTTAAGCTACACAAACCTGAGCAGATAATTTCAGTCTATTCTTGTTCCTCAATTGGCGACTCAACTCAAGTATTGAGTCAAATCTCCTTACAAACTAAGTTTCAATTCAGTGGGAGGAGAAGCAGCAGGAGGCGTGGCAAGTTCTAGTGGCACTCGAGTCTCCTGTGATTGGAGGCAGTGTCAAGACGTCAGGCAAATTGATTTATTGCCCGGCCAAAGCCACAGGTGTCCATCTACAACTCCGACTCCAACTCCCTCTACCTCTCCCTTCCCTCATCCTTCCCGGGATTTGTCAGTTGTCCCCCGTTGACAGACGTTGCGGTTGCCTTCGCGCTTTGTTGTCCTTCAATGGCCTCGATGGCCGCTTAGTTCGAAGTTCGCGTGTCCTTTGCGGTTTTCGACTGCGCCTCTGCTGACAGCTCGCCCACCTGCCTGCCGCTCCCCCCCCCCCCACACTTCTCCTCCTGCTTCCCTGCCAAAGTCAGAGAGGCATGAAAAATGATAGCGTCGATAGCGATAAATCGTGGGCGCATTTAAAATCGAGTCTTTCACTCTTGCTCGGCATAATCAGAGGGAGAAGCAGAGCGGGAGAAAGGCAGGAGGAAGGTAGGGGATTCCCTTGTGCTAATTCGAATTTAATGCCACCCGCTCAAGAGGACAAATATTGCGGGTTTCAGCTGGTGGCTGACAAGGGGCAGAGGGACAGGGAACAGGGGGACAGGGAACAGACATCTTGTCCCGGTGACACTTTAATTGAATCCAAATCCTGCTGCGTCTGACACGAAAGAGGAGAAAACATGTTTTTAATTTCATTGTTTGGCTGTTTGGCTGCCTCGCAAGGTAAACACTGAGATTTATGACCACATCAGCCCGACCAGCTCGGGATTCTCCTGCATGTGGAGGGTTCTAAACATATTTTGATGGCCCTTGCCTCCCTGTCGTCTCCCTCCTTCTCCGCAAATAAACTCTTGAACAAATGAGGAGAAGTGCAAGCTGCAAACTTCCCAGACATAAAAAGTGAAGTGAACTACACTCAAGCACATTAGACTATTTTATACCCTGCACCACAATTATTTAGAGTACAGAAGCTTCTGCTTAGGTTTATGCAGCAACATTTCATATAATTGAATTTATACTGAGAACTTTATTTTGGCATTTCATCGATATTCTTGACAATTTAACCTGAAAATTTCTTTTAAATCAATTTTTAAAATAATTTTGAATTAATATGTTAAATTAGACCAAAATATTAAATATTTAATTTTTCAAAAAAATTTGAAAATTTTGAAAGGGGTAGGTATGCAAAATATCGAAAAAAATGAAATTTTTGAAATTTCAAGAAAGTTAATAAAGTAATGATGCAGAATCAAAAATATGGACAAATCTTGAACAAAATGTGTTTCCCAAAGTAAATCGCATTAATTTTAACAAAGTTATGAGATTTAGAAATATGTTCCAAGTCCTATAGAGAAGATGGTTCAGATACGCATCATTTTTGAAACTATGCTGCAAAAAGTGCTTTCCAAATAAGTAATACACCCTTTCGCAGCCATTTCTAATGCAGTGCGGGTATAAAAATCCATAACAAACTATTTTGGTACGCATAATTTCGGGCCAACAATGAATGAAGCCATAGAGCTCCGAGTTTATAGTTCTTGTTTATTGGTTTGTTTTGCTGCACAGCTCGCAACTCGCTGCGATTTCTCGTGCATTTGTTTTGCCATTAAACTAACCCGAGTTCTTTTTGGGGAATTTGCGGCAATGCAAGCGTCTGCAATGATTTATTATCTTGTCCGAAAAAGAGACAACAAATGATTTTTAAAAATATTTGCAACATTTTGTGACATGTTACTGAGATAAGAGCGGCAGCTAGATGAACAGAAACTAGAAGCGAGCTAACACTCAATTCGTTCGGTTTAAAGGAAAAATTTGGGTTAAACTTTAAAGTAAATTTGATTAAAATGAAATGCAGCTTCTGCGATATTTATTGACATTAAAATCGCATTTGTCTTGCGCCTGTCCGAAATGTCCGTCTGTCAGAAGTTCAAATATATTTGCAATGAAATAAATCTAAATTCGCCCAAAAGGCTCGACGCATATGCGAAATCAGCGCGTAGAAGATTTATCGCTGGGTAAGTCGCACGAACCATCTGTCCAGCCGGTGGATGGGATAAAAAAAAACACAGCGGGTATATGTGTGTTTGTGTGTGTGTGAGGTTATTTGTGTATACCCTGTACACAGATAAACGGCATGTACAGGCGTGTATGGCACATGTTTGTGTTTACAGAGAGTCGCAGGCAGAGATTTAAAAGCTGTTTTAATGCATGAAATTTCGCTGGGCCAACACTGCGTATGAGCAATATTAATTAATATGCGAGGCCCGACTGCTGCTGCCGCTGCTGCTGCTGCCGGTTCTTCTTCCACTTTTTATGGCTTGCAATCGGAATGAATTATTGTTTGCCTTTTGCCTTTCTCGCACTCCTGCATTCGTTGGCAATTCATTAACAAAATGAATGAAGCTCTGCTTCAGCAGCCTCCGCACCTGGCAAGAAATCGACGAGCCGTCGTACTGCTCGTACTACACTTCCTACTACAACTGGCAAGCAAATCAAACTGACTGCACGGCATGCCCGGTAGCAGTATACCCCTCTTGCTCTTTGGCTCTCTAACTGAGACTAAAATCAAATCGTATTGCACTCTCAATTTCCGTTTAGATGCGCCCGAAATAATTATTTCGACTATTGTAATAAAATACGCACCGAGACTTGCCTAATTTCCTTGATTTGGGCGCTCTAATGAGCTCAATGTGTATACAGTTCGGCAAATCGAATGCAACAAAGGAGTAGGCCAACATCGAGAGAGAGAGAGAGAGAGAGAGAGAGCACTTTTAACTCGAAACCTTTCATGCTTTTCCCCTTTCTCGGGTGAAAATTGCAGTCGAAAATGAAAGCAAGCTTCGTTTTAATTAACACTTTGTTTGTGCAACTGTTGGCAGAGCCGCTCGCAGCTTAAAGCCAATTTATTGGGGCACTCTGCTCAGAGCTGACTTTAAGTTTAACCCACAATTTCAGAAGCTAAACATGGGGAAACATGGCTAGAGAAGGCATTACATAATTTGTCACTTACACTTTTGACTTTCAATTCGGCGCGAAGGCAAACTTGCGAGCAGAGCAGAAAGCAGCAGAAGTTTGTGCTGGCGTCTGGTTGGAGTCTGTCGCAACAGATGTGCAACAGACTTCATATATTACTTTGGCATACTCCGAACACACACACACACACACACACACGCACACGCACATAACTCATCATCTGGCAGAGACGCATGCAATGTCATTACTCAAGCAAAAAGTCGTTAAAAGCGAAAGAAATCAATTCAGCCGAAGGTTAAGTGAAAAACTTTTACCATTAAAACTGACAAGGTGTGCGTGGTGTGTATATATGTGTGTGTGTGTAGCGCACACACCACGCTTGCTTGTCTAATGCCTGTCAGCGGGCATATAAGTGCGAAAAGTGCCGCAGGTCAAGTGAAACTGGAAACTGTTAACTCGAGTTGCGCCAGCCCATAAATCAAATTGTCGAAAGGCTTAAGCAAATGCAAAAGAAACTTGTTCCCAGTGAAGTTATTAGGTTCGTCAAGTGTAGGTATATCAGGCATATAGATATCAACTTCCCTGTGGCCTCCTGAAGCAGGTCTGCTGTTTGGTCTGCTCACAGCTGCTTCTGCAGGCTTAATTAAAAGTAAATTCACTACAAACTCGACAATTTTATTAGTCAATTTTTAAGCATTATTTTTTGCGCATTTTCTACATTTTTTGTGCTAGAAAAAATGTATCAGAAATTGCAAAAGTATTATTGAGTTGGGTAAGTGCATCTGTCCTATCAGCAGACAACATTGAACATTGAAGTAATCCATCGACCAAGTGCCAGGCGCACAATTAATGCGTGTTTCAACGTGTTTACACTCAGATCAAGAGCTTTACCCTGCAGGCATGGGTTGAGGGAAAAGGGTATACCTTCAAAGCTGAACTAGAGACAAAATATTAAAAAAAATCAAATAAATTCGATACTTATGTAAATAGAGTACTTTCTTGCGTTATCCAAAATGGTATATTAATAGCAGTATTATAGGGTATGTACTAGTCGATCATGTCTCTTAACATTTTTATTAAATGAGCTGCCTTTTTTACTGAATTTATTTCCCTGAGTTTCATGTGCTTATATCAATTCCTGGATTTATTATGCTTGTTTATTCCCTGTCTCTCTCTCTATATTCCTCTCGCTCTCTCACCATCCATTAAATATGATTTAAAGTGCACTCAGACTGCGCTTCAATATAGTACAACAACAACAATAATAGCAAAAAGTAGGAGAACAATAACAACAAAAACAAAGGCAAAGCTTTTAAATCGATTGCATTTATCGATTTTGCGCTTAAAACAAGTGTAAACATTATTTTGCCCGAGCAAAGCAAACGCAATTTGTTGTACTTAGCAGGCAGGCTGTTAGGGGGAAGTTGGCTGAGGGCACAGAGAGAAAAGCAAGCAAAAGGAACATTGTTTAAAGCAACAGCAGCGCATGAAAACTCTCTCTCTCTTTCTCTGGCGGAAAATCCGTGCAGCGGAAAGCGTGCAGCAGAGCAGAGACTGAAGGAAGTTGAGCAGGGGCGCAAGGGGGCCGGCAGGTCATCAATAACAGCGCAACAGGAACTTAAACTGGCCAAAACGCACACAAGCAATCAAGAGCATAGCTGCCCCGCTTCCTCTCCTCTGTCCGTGCTCCACACGTATTTATCAGATTAAGATAGGAACACATGATCGCGCCGGCAGGACGCCCCGCCGGGCAGACAGCTTCTAATTTTGTGGTTGCAGCCTGTAGATACACGCAGCACTTCCTGCAGCAGGCAGACAGAGTGCGAGAGAGAGAGGGAAACAGACTAAATGCCTCTGCGGTTGCTGCCCCTCCTCTGCTCCGCTCTCCCCTCCTGGCCACCTCGTTCCACTCTTCACTCTGCCTAATGAACGGCGACATTAAATAAAATGTCGGTCAATTGTCGTTGCGGCTTATCAGCGCCAGACAAGACGCCACATTGTGGCAAGGTGGGGCGGGGGCAGAGTTGAGGGCGTTGCGTGCGGTAATTGATTTTCCAGCGCGGCATCAACTGAGGTTTTCCCACACCCTCGGCCACCCCCCACAGCCAGCGTGATGAGAAGTTTTTTGCGTGCCTGCGAAAAGTTTTTGCGTGAAGCTGTCGACTGTTGCAACTGGAGGCAAGTGAGAGGCAACAACAACAACGACTTGTGGCAGTTGCAAGCAGCAGCAGTTGGCACAAAAAGTGGAGACTGCCGGCTAAAGCTTGGCTTTGTGCCAAAAGCAACTACAAAAACTTGTTGGCCTAATGCAAGTGATGGTGCGTGTAACACTGCTGCCAACAAAATAATGTTAATAAAAGCTCAAGAAAAGAGCCTTAAAAAAGGGGGAAACTTGAAGAAAAACCGTTAATTTAATAAGCTTCTTATATACAGAAATTTTATTTTAAACTTTAAATAAAAAATAAAGCCAAACAATAAATAAAATAATAATATATATTATAAAAATTGATTTAATAACTTATCATAGCAAAAACTAGCTAACTTGACAACACTGCTCTGTGACACTGTGAGCATTTGTCTATTTGCGTGTGTGTGTGTGTGTTCCTTTCTATGTGTTAGTCTGTGCTTACAGGGCATACATAAGTCAATGCTTGACAGGCGTTTAATGCTTTAAAGCCGGCGCGTTTCATATCAATATAGCAAAGCCATTGAAATTGACACGCAGACAGCAGCAGGCGAGAGAGAGCGAGTCGAGGAGAGCGGAAGAGAGATAGAGAGCAATAGCTGGAAAGAGACAGCAAATGATAGAAAAATAATTCAATGCGACGCGCACATTAAATATTAACACTTTAATCTAGTCGATGGTTGTGTGAGGGTGTGCCTGTGTGCCAGTCTGTGTATGTGTGTGTGTGTGTGTGTGTGTGTGTGTGGGTTAGCGATGCCATAAAAACAGCAAGTTATACACAATACACACACACACACGCGCACGCACACAGACACACTGGCACTCGTCGTCGTGCGGTGCATGTTAAGCAGTTTTTCAGCGCGCACAAAACTTGCCAATTGAAAAGTAAAACAAGCCAAGACATAAAACTTGCCCGAGCCGGAGAGCTATGCCTGCACAGCACGCAAAGCCGTAGACCATAAATTGCCAAACACACAGATACATAAGCACACATACACACACACACACCTACATACACAATAATTATACGGCTAAAAACGGTGGGGCCAAACCGCGCGACCACAAATAAAATCAACATGAAACGCCTTCGCCTATGTCTGCGCCTGCAGCCTGGCGAAAATATGACTCATTAATATTCACGCCCACGTTAAAAGCACATAAATAGGCGTGTCACAGCGCGCACACACAGATACACACACACACAGCACTGACCCAGGGCAAGGCGCGTTGAAGTGTAAGGTGCAGCGCGCTTTGTGTAGCACTTCCGGTTGCCGCCTGAAATTATGCTACAAAATATGGCCGGGACGGGCAGAACAACAACAACAGGCGCTTTAACAGCCGTAGAACAACAACAACAGCAACGCTGCCAGTAAATCACCCAAAAGCAATGAGACAGCTAAGCAAGTGTTGAATTCGACACGCCCACAGCTAGTTCCGCCCCCGTACAAGTTTAATTGAATACAAACTGCAAAAAGGAAGCTCGTTACAAGCAGCTGCCCTCGCGCTTCCCCTTCCCCTTTAAATGAAATTACATATGCGAAAATTGCCTTAGCTGTTGGTATTTTAAGGTGTTGGTATATAACTTGCAAGTTCGCTTTATACTGCTGTTAATTTATCTCAATTATATGCAGACTTTCCCCAGCTCAAACTTTGACCTTATTATTTATAATATAAAATATAAAATAATATAATAATAATATAAAATATAATAAATAATATAAAATAAATCATAAACCTTAAACTCAAAACTTTCTCAATTGATTTTGAGGATTATTGCAAAGCTTTTTTTTTGTTTATTCGTAAGGCATACGAGGTTAGCAGTCTACCTCTTCATATCCTTAGTGTCTATTGATTAAGCCCAGAAGGGCGCGCCGGCTAGCTCTTAGGCTAGGTATATCTAATTTTCTTATAAAACTAATAACAATAACAATACAAAATAAACAATCACAATTTAAGTTCTAGACCTTCGAGTCCTTGGACATCGCGTCATCAAATCCCTCGGCTTTCGCCTTTTCAGTCTTCTTGTAGGGGATTCTGTCGCCAGGATCCTCGCCAGTCGGTTTCTGTGTTGCTGCAGTCTGTCGTTATAGCGGCTCGAGTGCTTATTTATTTCGTCGAAGACCGTTGCCATATTTAGATCGTTATGCAGCATCGTGTTACGGATGTACCATTCACATCCGGTAATCAGCCGCAGTATTTTATTTTGTGCCACCTGGACTCTCCTAATCTGGCTATCGCAAGTGATCCCCCAGATTTGGCACCCATACCTCCAGATCGGCGCAATAATCTGTTTATATATTGTCAATTTGTTGGCAAGTGACAATTTGCTTTTGGAGTTGAGTAGCCAAAAGTGTTTCCCTGTAGCAGCTCGTACGCGTTGTCTAATAGCCGTTACTTGTTTGGAGAAGGTGAGTCTGCGGTCCAAAATGACTCCAAGGTATTTAGCGGAGTCGGCCTGCAGCACCGGATTGCCGTCAATTGTAAAAGCCGGCGGAGTTCCTTTTCTCAGTGTGAAGGACATCAAAGAAGCGTTTGACCGAGTATGGCACACAGGCTTACTGGTGAAAATTAAAGATAAGCTGCCCGCCCCATATTATGGGCTACTGAGGTCATATCTGGAGCAAAGGCAGTTTGCAGTCCGCTTTCATTCAGCCGTCTCTTATTGCAAAGCTGTTCACATTTCTGTTGATTTCAAAGTATTTTTAAATCTGCAATAATATTTTTTATTTTTAGCATAACAAAGCGCTACAGTGAATTTCGAATAAAATATAAACAACTTCCTGTTTGAATTTTCATTATAGAATTAAACTAAAAATATTTCGTAATCTCTTCCAATTTGCATTCAAGGATTACAGCAAAGCTCTTCATATTTCTGTTTTCTGTCTCAACAGGAAGAGTAGAAAGTTTTTTTTTAATAGAGCAAATCAAATTGTAAAGTGCATTTTATTTCCACTTTCAATTATGGGATCTTTGCAAAGCTCTACCTGTTTCTCTGGACTTCTTAATATTCTAAACAAAAATAAAAAGAAAACAAAAAATCTGCACAACTCGCCTTAACTTGTTGGCAAAGGTATTAAATTGTTATTTCCACTTGATATTGTTATTTTGGGCTTCAGTTGCAAAAAGTTTTGCGGCCTCGAGGTGTTTTCTCATTTGCCTGTTTTGACACAAAGTTGCCCGCAAATTGAATGGAATGCTGTGCGGCTAGCGCCAGTGTGTTTGTGTGTGTGTGTGTGTGTGTGTGTGTGTGTGTGTGTGTCTGTGTGTATGTATGGGTGCAATGCTCGTTATGTAACTTGCAGTGTTTATCTTTGTTTAACTGACCCAAAACTCATAAATTTACAAACAATAGCCGCCAGGGAGACGCTTGGCATGGGTTGAGAGCTTAAACAGATTTTCCTACAACTGAAATGCCTTTGCATTAAAGTAGTTACAGCTCGCTCCCTTTCTCTATCTCTTTCTCTCTCTCTCTGTGTGTGCGACTTTGGCAAACAATTTTATAGATTGTGTAATAAAATGTACAATGCTTTGCGGTCTCTGGGCAAATAAAACAAAACTTTCGCATATTTAATGTGTGCGAGATATCAATGTAGAGTCACAGAGAGTTTTGCTTCGAGCCACGCCCCCGCAGGCTACCAAGTAAACATCAAATATTTACCACACTAGCCCGCATTTGCACACACATACACACACACACACACTCAAAAGTAGCAGCTGTGCGTGTATTGAGCATCATCTGCTCCCCGAGGCTGACTGCAGTCAGTTTTAGCAATAATATTGAACAAGTCTTAAGCCGCAGTGGATTTTCCAGCATATATATAGACATATATATATAATTCTTAAATATTGTGATTTTCTCAGCATTCTCATTAAATTTCTCTCGCTCTGCATCAGCATAATTGTTGAGCATTATTTCAATTACATTTTAATTAATTATGAAAGGTTCAACAATTATCAAGCAATGCATTTAATCAATATTAAATGAATTAATTTAAATTGCTCGGAAGCAGCTCAGCAGCATGGCTGTAGAGTTGTTCAGTTTTTAGAGGGTATCTGCTGCGTCTGCCTTGCTGCCTACGCAGATCCATTTCTATTAATGTTGTCAGCCCAAAGCACTTTGTTAGCTTCGCTCGAGGCGTCGGGATACTCCCAGGCGACACAGTGCTCCACTCAATTAGATGTAACACACACAAGTGTGTGTGTGTGTGAGTGTGTGTGTTAAGTGATAGGCAAATTAGGACAGCGCAACCCCCTGTTGCCTGTCGAACATAATCGCCCACGTCAAAGACGCGCGCGTGAATCTCGAAGCGCTCGAATTTGATTTTGTTTGCTTTACTCAATGAGAGACTCTCAGAGAGAGAGAGAGTGAGAGAGTGAGATTCGACGTGCAAATATTCTCAGGAAGGCATCATATTACACATGAATTTCCCCAACTGTCGCTGTGCCTCCGCTCCCCCCCTGCCTCCACTTCCTGTTGTTGTTTCCCTAAACGTCAATTGAGGGCGCCGCAAAAATGCGAAGCGGATGTGAGTTATGTGCGAGGAAGCAGCCAAAACGAATCGTTTTGCTGCTTGCTGTATATGTGAGAGTATTCTGCCTCTGTGTGTGTGTATGTGTGTGTGTGTGTAAACAGGCAGCGCAGAAATAAACACGATTAGAGTGAAATTGTTTGGCAATAATGTTAACTTAATGCGTTATATTTGTCGCACTTCAGCCCGATAAACACGCACTCGATTGCGCCTTGAGCGGCCTGCCAAGTGATTTGTAATGCTCATTGCCGCGACAAGACAAAACAAGACAAGTACGAACACGAGCGCACAAGTTCGCGCAGGAACGCGGCACGCTGCTTATCGAATTCGCTTTGGCTTTTTGTAGCTTCTCGCAGCTCAACAAGTTGTCGAGCAGTTAATAGATAAAGCTGTTAATGAGCCCGCAAAGCGCTAAAGTTGAGACACAACCAAACACACAGAGAGACAAACATACAAGCAGCATAGCTCTTAGCTCTGCTAATTGCTTGACCAAAGCTGCAGAATCTGCTGAAGATTTCGCAGCGTGCCAAGAGCTTCTTTGCAATTATTACGCATACGCCACGTTTATCGCAGAGCGCAGAACGCCTAAGTGCTTTCACATCTCTGGCCAGGCCTGTGCTGTCCTTCCCGTGTCGTGCTCTTGGCCAGCCGAAACTTTATAATTTCATCAAATTCACAACCGAAATTGCGTGCATAATTTTATTATTTTGAAAGCACTTCAACGAAGTTTAGCTAAACATGCACAGACACTCAACTCAGCTCAGCTCAGCTCAGTTGAGCTTGGGTTCAGCTCGAACTACTTGCCCAGAATTTCTGGGGCCACGAAAACTTGTTTCCAACAGCAATTAAAATAAATTACATTTTGCGATTTTAATTGCGTCTAATTGCAGGTAAAAGCCGGCAAATAAGTTGAAACACAAAAGTTCACAATTCTCTGTCGCGTTCAAGTGAACTGAACCGGGTGACAAATGTGGCAGGGGGGGGGGGGGCCCACTAGAATAATGGCAGATTGAGAGAGCGCATAGAGGGGTACTTCCAAATTAATTTTGTCGGTTGTCAGTTATGCGCAGAGTGGGCGTGACAGAGCACAATGGGAGGAGGCGAAAAGTTTTGGACAGCACTCGAAATGGACATGCACACAAAATACGAATCATAATGCGAATGGACAATAAATGTACGCGCTGCGTATACGTAATTTCCAGCGTGCAGTGTGCAGTGTGCACTGCAACTTTTATGAGTGACAATTTGAGCAGTTTTTGTGCAATTTGCGGTGATTGACAGTCCACGGACGATTAGAGTTGTCGAGTATGTCTCTCTTTGTGTGCGTGTGTGTGCCTGTGTGTATGTGTGTGGCTGAGCGCAGCAATGCGCATAAATAACAAACAAAGAGTGAGAGAAAAGAGTGGCAGGAGGCAGAATAACCAGGAAAATCACATTGTTTGACAATAATTGCAACTGGGAAATTAGTAGGAAAATCCAAGTTTAACTGACAGTTAAATGCTGAGTTAACGTTAGGTTCTTGTCAGGAAAAATTATATGTAGATTTAATATTGTAGAAAAAAATATATCAAATCATTTCCAATTATTTGCAGCTAGATTTTTAAAGTTTAAGTTAAAGTCCATGAAAAAATATTTTTTTTAATGTTTAAATTATTTTTATAGCATGTACATTAGCATTAAAATTAATAAAACATAAATGAATTGATTATTTTAAATATTATTTAAATTTCATTTACATTAATTGAATCATTTACCAAGAGCTCGCGTTGAGTAAACCTTAAACCAGCATGTTTCGCTGAGTTTTAATTGAAATGAAATTTTATGTAATCATTTCCTCGGCGCAGCGGGCCTATTTGCCAGCCTGCCCCATCCCCAGTGTAACTTGATTCCCAATGGCCTCGTTTATTAAATAAATTCCCGTACAAATTAAACATATGTACGAACGCCTGTCGCTTATTTGCTTAGGCAAATTGAGTTTTCACGGTTGACATGTTTGTTGAATTTGAAAACGTTTCCGAATGAAGAGATAAAAAACGTAGCCAAAGAGGGAGAGAGACAGAATGAGCAGGAGAAACTGAGGGGGAGCACGTAAACTGACACATGTCATGAAATATTCAGAGATGCCAAAACAATTTCCTGCTCGCTATTTTCGGCTAGCAATGCTTAAAGCCAAGAAACTTTTTGGTGGCTGCGGTGAGGGAGGCAGCGTGGAGAAAACCGAAGCCTGTTGCCCTAATTAGTTTACTTTGACAGCTGACAAAGCGATGAGGACCGCCCACTCGCCAGCCCAATTGGGCTGCACTCTTAAAGCCGCTTTTCCAAGCAGCAGCAACAAAAAATCTAGCAGATTCTTTTGTCATAACAGTAAAAAATTAATTTTCTTTGCGGTAACAGAAACTCCTGTGTGTGTGTCTCTCTGAGTGTGTGTGTGTGTGTGTGTGCTATAAAGCAGAAAGATTATTTTTAGTTTTTGCCGCCCGAGGGGCGTACAAAAAACTTCGTCAAAGGTAGCATTTGGAAATTACTTCCTAGAGCTGCAACAGACAATGCACAAAAAAAAATGGTGAGCAAGTGGGAGAGAGGGAGGGAGTTGGCAAGAGCAAGCGGAACGAGAATGATAATTTCATTCCATTGCCTGGACAGCAATTGGACATTGCGAAAGCAATCTCACCGGGGGATAAACGATTTGCAGTCACCTGAGCAGCTCGCTCGCTGCACACACATAAAGCAAGCCAGGCGCCAAGCCATTGAATTGTCTTTACAATGCGAATGCCGGCCAAATTGCAGTCCATTTAGTGTCCGGTTTGAGAAATTCGCCGACATTTGTATGCTCCACTTGAGCGCCGTGGAAGCCCATTAAAAATCGAGCAATCGAGCAAACGGCAATGCCAAACGGGGGCACTTGAGCAATGGAAAACAAGTAAGGAATGCAGCAGTCGAGCGCAGACGCGACTGTTGGATACCATGCACACAATTTGCGCGTAATAAAAATATTACAATAGTAGTTAATAGTAATTTTCCGATATTATTTTTATTAATTTTATTATTTTGCGCGATATAAAAATATTACAAATATTTAATAGTAATTTTTCGATATTATTTTATTTATTTTATTATTTTGCGCGATATAAAAATATTACAAATATTTAATACTAATTTTTAATAATTTTTCGATATTATTTTTATTTTACTGGGAAATTCCTACATGCTAAAGTTTCGGTCTCTAGCAGAAGCAAACAACCAAATGCTGATCAAGTTTATATATATAATATTGTAGCACACTTTTGCATAAACTCATCACACCTCTTGAGTGGATGCATGGTATAACAATGGCAACTGCAGCTTGCAGCATCGCGCATACGCCGTGTGAGCCCGTTGCTCTCTGCACTCTGAATGAATTATAAATTGAAGTAAATATATTTTGCGGTTGGGATTACACCGGGAGTTATGGAAAATTGTGCGATTGCCGGCCATGGTCACGTTTCACGCGAACTCTGAAAAGGAATTCCTGTTCACGCGAAGCTAGAAATAAACTCTTGTAAAACAATTACCACAATTTTTTAATGCCAATCGCAGTAGTTTCCAAGTTTATCCTAGCAAAGTGCTGCCAGTTCTACTAGCTTTGCCCTGCTCCGCCCGCATTGCTGTTATCCATGGGCCACGCGCTTGCTCATCATGTTTTCCAGTGCCATGGGCTAACAAAAGGCAAAAATATGCAGCGGAAAAAACACTTAAATTTACATAATTTCCGGTCCACGTAACTGACGCGACTTCGTCTCCCGCTGGCCAGTTAGCTACCCGCTGCCTCCTCTCTCTCTCTCTCTCTCTCTCTCTCCCTCCTCCTCTCCAGACACCATTTGCAGCCGGCAGGCCTGCAGGCAAAGTGGTTGCATGCTGCCGGTTCGGCTGGTTGGCTGCCAGTTCCGTTGCTTTTAGCTTTTAAAGTGCCGCTGCGTGTGGCAGCTGCGAGTTGCCAGTCCGGAAAAAAAAACAGTTAGAGAAGAGACGTGGTGATAGAGGGTGGGGGGGGTCCAATTTCAATGCCCGCCCTTTGGCATGCATATTAACAGGTGACTAAAGACCAGCGGCCATTATGGATGCCAGCTGCTGTTGCGAGCATAATATTTGCTTAGTTTTACGCGCGCTCGAATGAGTTCGCGTTGCGTATACGCCATGTGGGAGGGTAGGAGTTCGCGAGGGGAAAGCGAGTGCCTGCTGTCTCTGACCAGTCGCAAGTTTGCGCCCATCGCAAATGTTTACAAATGTGTCAAGTGCAGTGGCGCACTTGCGACTTGGAACTTTGTCGAAGCAGCAGCTCGAAAGGAGCACCAAAAACAACTCGACGTGCAGTCAAGAGTTAAAAGGACATCTCACAGCCAGCCAGACGCCATTTGCATGCAAATGCTGCATGCTGCATGCTGCAGCTACAGCTACAGCTGGCAAGTGGCAGGCAGCAGGCAGGCAGGCAGGGTAGCAATATCCAGCGACGACGTGCTGGCAAATGAACTTGTTTGGTAGCTAATGAGATAAGAAGCGTGCCACAGGCAGCGCCGGGACGTCGAGCAGGAGTCAATTAAGTCGCCTTGCCGCGCACCGGAATTTGCATTCGTCTCGCTTTTATTCGAAAGGGGTTAACTAGCTGATTAGCATTGCGAGACAGAGAGACCTGGAGGTGAAACTGAGAAAGACATAGCAGAGCAGAGAGAAAGTGAAAGTCATTAAGAGAAAAATACTTATTATACAGATACAGCGGAGAAAAATAAGAAGAAAGAAATAGTTAAAAAATAAAATAAATGAAATAAAACCAAGCGAATAAAGCCAACTAGCTATATATACTTTTATATATAAATAATAATAATATTATAATAGAAGAGATTTTTAGAGGCAGCGAAAACGTTATAAAAATATGTATATTTATTCATAGAGAATTTATGCATAGAGTGTATTTTTTAAAAGGAGATTGTAGTGCAGAGAGAAAGTGAGAGTCATTAAGAGAAAAATACTTATTATACAGATACAGCGGAGAAGAATAAGAAGAAAGAAATAGTTAAAAAAATAAAATAAATGAAATAAAACCAAGCGAATAAAGCTAACTAGCTATATATACTTTTATATATAAATAAAAATAATATTATAAGAGAAGAGATTTTTAGAGGCAGCGAAAACGTTATAAAAATATGTATATTTATTCATAGAGTATTTATGTATAGAGTATATTTATTTATACAGTGACAGTGAGTCCTCGCTGCCGCTGCATGCGACTCTAATCGCATCGTATAGCACTCGCAGTTGGCATTCAGCCGCCGGCAGTTGCCTAAACAATGCACATGAAAAGTTTTCCACTGACTTTTGACTCAATTTTCCATGCAGTAGGCAAAACCGAAAACTTTTTAAAATATTTGTTTTATCTGGCATAGTTTTTGCGGCAAACTTTTGCACTTTTGCTCGACAGCAGATATAAATGTGCTTAACAGCGGTATTTATTCATTAATTTTATTGTGAGTTGAGTTTGCTGTTGTAATTTAATTACACACACACACACGGAAGTCAACAAAACGTAATGGCAATAAAATCACAATGACGACGACAACAACTCATTTGCCACATGAAGTCATTCGCCATTTTTATGGTTTAACACGCATCTAAAAATGATTCTCATTTCTCTCTCATTGCATGTTTGCGGCACATAAGCACTGGCGCTGGCCATTAATAGCCCGAAAGTGAAAGCGTAATTACGCACATTTCGCTGACAGCTCGCAGATTAAATTGTAAATTGTAAACCGAAATCCTGTAGAATGTCGACTAATTTTTTATGACGTGCGGCCTTTAATCGCACGCGACATGCAACAAATATGACCCAAACTTCAGCTTAAAGTGACGCCCAGAGAGAGAGAGAGAGGGAGAGACAGAGTGGGCGAGCGAGTGGAATTGTATAACAAAGTGGCCCGGCAACATTGCGTATGGGTAATCTGACACTCGTTTCGTTTCGCACATAAACATGTAAACACATTCCCAGCCTCACTCTATCCTTCTCTCTCTCTCTCTCTTTCTTTCTTTCTATGTTTCTTTTTCTACATCGCCAGCTTCTTTTTATGACAAGCAAATGCATGCAAATCTCGAATTTTACAAACGATAAACGCCTTGAGGCAAGCTGCTGCCTTGAGGTGCTGGCAGCTCCCTGCCTTCCCCCACTCTCTCCCTCTCTGCCTGCTGTACAATTTATGCCACTTGCTGTGCGCTGTGTGTGTGTGTGTGTGTGTGTTTGTGTCAGAGACAAATCCTACTAATGCCCAAATGCGTATGTGCACGCATTCTGCGCTCATTTTTCTTTTTGCTATGCGGCAAATCCGCTTTTTATGCACAAATCAAACAGAAAACATTAGGCAAATGGCGAAGGAACGAAACGAGAAGCATGAAAAGCAGACGAAGAAGCAAACGCACAACAAGAGCATATGCTAAAATGTAACCTTTTTTGTGGGGAAGAAACCTTTAACTGGAATTCGATTCTGTTGTAGTTCATGATTTTCTATGGCAAAACGAGTTTTTTACCTCTTGAAAGTATGCTACATTTTTTCTAAGGAATTTTTTCTCAACTAGAGATCAACTTTCCCTATATGTGTTCATATTAAATTAATGCTTTTGATATAAATTTAAAATAATAGTTTTCAATATTTCAAAAAATTGTATAATTTTTTTATACTTGTATTTTTTTATAGTGACTAATAATACACTCTTTTTGATAATGAAAATAAAAACATATAGTGGCAAAGGCATACTTTGCTTATATGTATTTAATTATCTATAAAATAAAATTCTATGATCTTTAAGCCTGCTTAGAACACAACTTAGTCTAAAACATAACTAATTCAACATTATTTAACACTTGCAAGTTTTTAATTCCTCCTTCCTCTGTGTGTAATTGATATAAACCACCGCAATTAGCGACTTAAAATATTACCCGAGCTCCTTGCAAATATGTAAACTCATTTAGAACCTAATATCCCTCTAATGCCCAAACCGCAAACCGTTGCGTCCGTCCGTTTCCCGTTTGATTCTCCCCCACCGATGCGCCCGCCTTCTCCAATGATACATTACGTTATTCAACACTAAGCGACACAAGCTGCCGCACTCAAAACATCTGTTGTCCTTCAGCCAGCGATGTGTCTTAGTGTGGAGCTGTTGCTGCTGCTGCTGCTGTTGCTGCTGCTGCTGCTGCTGCTGCTGCTGCTGCTGCTGCTGCTACTACTGAAAAGGATAAGAAACATGGGCTCCCGGGGGTAACCAAGCAACAGCTGCATTTGAAATGAAAAGCATTTGTTTCTGACACAACTCGTCCTGGCCCCACCTCGCCCCACCTCGCCTCGCCTCGCCTTGAGTCGACTCAACTCGACTCGTACATCCCTGCACAAAGGCGCAGTCCATCGAGAGAACTCGGTCCAATGCGCTCCACTCATTATGTTGATTATCCCAAGCGGCCGAACGGCCGGGACTCTCAAGGAAAAAACTACGAATAAAATATGAATTGAAATAAATGCGCTTAGCCCAAGTCTTCGCTCAGTCTTCGCTCAGTCTTTGCTCAGTTTTGTCCCACTTCTTACTGCTGCTTATTTCGCAAATTTCATTAGAATCGTTATAAATAAAGCAAAAAGGCCAGGGACACCATTAACCCTTCTTTTGCGGTAGCTTAACCCATGTCCATGTCTCTCTACGCCGTTTCGTTTCGTGCGAGAATTTATGGCCCTCGCTTTGGGCCATCTAATGCAATTTCATATGGCAGCAGCAGCTTCCATTTCCATTACACACACACGAGCAGCAGCAACAGAATATTGTCAAGCAGCCTTCGAGGCGGGCAATTGATGAGCCAAAAAGCCAACGAGCATGAAATGAAGCCAACTTCGACAACGGACGCTGTCCAGTGGCTGTCTCTCTCTCTCTCTCTCACTCTCTCCTTCTCTGTCTTCCTCGCTGTGGTTAATGTGATAAATCAATTTTATGTGAAAATCACGGAGCATAAATTTATTTAACTAGCGCATAACTCATGTGGACCTTTGCACATTTGTTTGCCCCGCTTCAGTCACTCTCTCTCTCTCTCTCTCTCTCTCTCTCTCTCTCTCTCTTTGCTTTGCCTGCCAAATAGTTGTCTATTTGTATTCGGGTTTAACTGGCAACTTAAAGCGCTCAATTGACTGAGATCTCATTGCTTGTGGTCTATGTAGCATCTCTCTCTGGGTCACATGACACACACGTTTCCCCCTTTATGACAGCATTGGTTTCCACACACATACACCCGCACACACAGTTCCTTCGGCCCTCACGCACGCTAGGGAAATCAAAGGACGCGGCGTCAATCAGCTGCCCCCAGCTGGAATCGAACCCTACTGCGGGCCAGCAGAAGGAGAATTGCAGCATTTGGTCGTCCAAGTGGAATGCCTCAAACAGTTTGCAGCTCCCTTGGCAGGCAGCGTTCTCGCACGCATCTTCTCCAATTACCAGCAACAGCAGCGGCAGGTGACAAAGCAGCGGTTTTGCAATTGGCTGGCAAGCATTTGGAGACCTGCACCATTTGACAAGCTTATGATTTGACCAGGGTTTACTCGACTGTGCTTCCTACGCTCTTGGACTTAAAACTTACCTAATTTAACTATTTCTAGTCTGCAGTGAAGCGTTATCTCTCTCTCTCTCTCTTCATGCTGCTTTATTTTTTCTCTTCTAAGCGGACATTAAACTAAATTAAAATATCTAAAAATATGAAGAGTATTCTTGTCTCTAATATCCTTTTTCTGTAGCTTTGTCCTTGTTTTCTCTTTGAAAATATTTATAACAACAAAATATAATTTAATTGGATTTTTTGATTTAAAATTAAAATACATTGAATTTTATATAGAATTAAATCTATTAAAGATTTGGAGAGTTTAACTGTATTTAAATAAAAAATTTCTTTCAAACTATTTTTCCTTCTCTACTATAAGCTGTCATTTAACAAATTGCAAAATAAGATTTTCACTCCGTCTTTATATAATTTTCTTTATTGGTATTTCTTTCACTTTAAAAGTCATTCTACATATATTATTATTATTATCTCTTTTTCTCTATCAATATTTTTCTATTTCTTTAACAAGATTTGAAGTGTTCAAGTGATATTCTTCCTTTGTCTTATCTCGCCCTTTATAATTTTATTTTACTCCTATCTGTCTGCATTTTCAATCAGTATCGCTATTTTTAGTAGACTGCAGTACAAATAAATTTGACAAGTTGATATATGCAGAAGGGTTGAGCTATCTGGTACTTCCCCCGGCCACTGTTTTATTTGCTCGACGTGTGGCGTTTAATTCGCATTAGAATTCATTTAGATTTTTCACCTTTTATCTCTGTATGCACAATGAATAAAATTAAAATAATCCGCAGCAGGCTGCCGCTTGATAATATTTTGCCATTTCGTTTGTTTTTTCTCGCGCGCGTTTGCTGCTTTGCTCTGCTCTGCTCTTTGTTCTATGCCAACTGATGGTGGTGCTGGTGGTGGTGGTGGTGGGATTCATTTGAATAACTGAATTGCTAAGTGAGTGCCGCCGCCGACCTGGTGACTGATGGCGGAGCTGGCCTCTAGCTGGGCAGCCTGAAAGCTGAAGGAGCTCAGGTTCGGCTGGCATTTATCTGCTTGAGTCGGAATGTGCGCAGACTTTTAATTAAATTTAATTACAAATGCCAACAGGCGGGCTGCGACGGGGGCGTGGTCAAGGCGGCTGACTTTGATAAAGTCATTTGCAGCAATTTGCATATTTGATGCGCGGCACTTCAAAGTGCCGGCAAACTTTCCCCTGAAATTCTTCTTCTCTTTCTTTTTTTCTCGCCGTGTTATTAAAAACCCGTTACAACTGTCGCCCAAGTAGTTGGGTATTACCGGGAGCAGAAGCCGCCTCTGCATTGCTAAAATATTGCAGCCTGCTTTGCGGCGCACCCACACACACACACAGACAGACAGAGAGGCAGGCAGCGCATGTGTCGCACTCAGGGCACGTTTGCCAGCCGGCAGAAGCTTCAGCAAATGTTAAGCTCGAGATTTATTGAGCTACTTAAGTTGCCCCGCTACTGCGCCCCTTCCCCTTCCCCTTCTGCATATACGCCCCTCTCTCATTTTTTTTTTGCAGCTATTAAAGCGCAGCCCACACACTCATAATTCCATTAGAAATGTTTTCCCAAAGTTTCTTGCTATTTTCTTTTCATTTCTTTTTTGGAAATTTGAACATTTTCGGTTTAAAGAGCATCATTAGAAACGAGCAAAGTCTCATAAATAAAACATAAGCGAGTATCTCGTATATATATATACTTTTATGTTGCAACTTTCAACTTTGTTATTGCAGGCACACACACACACACAGACACGCACACGCATGAGCCATAAATAATGCGTTCGAGAGCCAAAGCGATGCGTGCTGAAAATGCTGAAAACGGTCCAAACAAGGTAGAGTATCTTAAGCAGAGCTCAATATAACGACCAAACGTGTGTATGAATATGTGTGTGGGTGTGCGTGTGTGTGTGAGGGTGTGTATGGCGTGCTATACAGCACGCATAAATGTATAACGCGTTTGATATGCAAATAAAAGCCGAGCGAACGCTTATCATTTTGATGACCTCGACTGTAGTAGTCCAAGCGAGCACACGGCGTATGCGCAATATCGAACATATGTTTCCAATTTTTTGAGAAAACCTGTTCACATAGCCTTGCCCTTGCCCCCGGGCAGCTGTGTGAGCATTGCGATAAGCGCTCCCGAATTTAACCATACAATTGCATATTGTTGGAAAAATATGCACTCCGAAATGAGAAAGAAAAAGTGTTTAGCAATAAAAATCTAATATTTATTTAATTTTTTATGAAGCACCTACACTTATGGTATTAACTCTAGTCGGAAGTTTACTTTTATTTCTTACACATTTTCAATTCAATTGAATTGTTGCAAAGTGTCCGACAAAATATGTTGCGCGCCCGAACGGCCGCAGGCCAAATTTGAATTGTCAGAAATATAACGAGGTTTTCAGTCGAGCTCCGCAGCCTTCTGCTATCGCAATACCCTGTACCTAGCCCCTTGCACAGTGTGCCCAGTCTGCCGTTGGCTCGTTTCGCTGACATAAACTGCATTGAAATGTCATAAAAATTGAAACACGTTTCTCTCGTCCACCTCTCGGCTCGCTGCTCCATGCTGCCATCTGCAGGCAGTCTGTGAGTCTGTGAGTCTGTGAGCCTGTGAGTCGAGCAGCCCGGGATGCGGCTGCTCCTCCTCCTCCTCGTGCTGCTCCTCGTGCTCCTGGCTGACTTTGAATGGCAGTTGGCTTGTGTCGCTGCAGTGTCGCAGCGTGTTGTTGCTGTTGTTGTTGTCGGTTTTGGGCTGCTGCTTTGCATACAAATAACGGTAATCTTTAGCTCGCCCCGACAACTGTTGTCCCCACTCGGATAGGGTTGGGTCTGCTCTCTGGTATCTCCTCTCGCTTCGCCTCTTCCACTGACCCATTTCGCTGATGTTGCGCTTTTGCACTTTACACGTGGGCACTGTCTGTGAGCGGCGTGGCCAGCCATGTGTGTGTGTATGTGTGTGTGTGTGTGTGTATGTATGTGTGATGGGGAAGGGGGAATATCAGCTAAACTCTTGCGCTGCGCTTAGATGCGACGAGGCTATTATGAAAATTTATTGTTTTACGTGCGGGAAAAAGTTGCTGCCCATCAATCGAGCCTTAAATGTGTCTCATGGCTCGCGAAACTCTCACTTTAAGCTGAACTCAACTAATTGGCCATGACATATGCACAATTATTTTCAATTAATTATGCGAATTAGCTGGCAGGCGCGCAAAGCGTAGACTCCCCCGCAAAACAAGAGCCTGGCCGTCAGCTGCAGGTGCTTGCCCCGGCCCGATACGCTGGCTCTCCTGCTGTTGCTCTTACAAAGCAATTGATTACAGCACTTGTGGGCGTCGGGCACGCCCACTTCGATTTACATTTAATTGTGGCTTCAGCTGGCAAATTTCTGTGTTTGAAATTATTATGTTCAGAGGCCTTATTGTCTGCCATAATGGCGCTGTCATACAGAGCAGAGAGAGTGAGAGTGGGAGTGGGAGAGGGAGCGGGAGATGTGAGGGAATACATGTACACATATTTATTAGTTAAGCCCACAGGCGGGCAGCTTCGTTACGGGCTGTGTCTTTTGTTGGCAAATGACAATGCAAATAGAGAGCGAGTTGTTTGGTCTCCGCTCGCATTATACACTCATTACCATGGGGGCGTATACGTGTTAAATGCGCCTGACAAATATTTTAGCTCCAACAATATTTGCACAGCATCCGCTTTCTCTCTCTGTCTCTCCCTGTTGTCTGTCTCTCTCTCTCTCTCTCTCTCTCTCTCTCCCTCTACGTGACAGTGCACAACGTAATCGCAGCATTATAACAAACAGATTTCAGTTCTCGCTTTTCTCTGATTTCTGATTCAGATTTAAGTCGAGAGTTTTTCGCTTTTGTTTCATTTCCTATTCCCATTGGTCAGTTGTTGCGCGTGCAGCTCCCGGTGTGCTCCAACCCACCTCTCCCTTCCACTCCCCCTCCGCTGCTCTTTGTTATCGCTTCTGTTGTTGTTTCAGCTCATATTTACGTATTTACCAAGTTGATATTTGTATTCCCCCGAGTCGCATTACACTCGCAAAGTTTTTAGACACATTTATTGGCAGTTCCACAGCGACTGTTGCGTGTACGGCTTTTCTTTGGCTTTTGCTGTTGCTGTTGCTGCTGCTTTGTCTGCTTTCAACTTATTTGAATATTTCAGAAGGCCTCGTAATAATCTTAATGCACGGTCTCTGGCCTAAAACAAAGCGCAGAGCTTTGTCGAGGTGGGGTTTGCTTAAATTCTGGACAGAAAATATATATTAAATTTGCCTTGTAAAAATTTTTTTCAGTAAAAAAAATATTATTTTAATTCTAAAATTTATTTAAAGTTAATTTTTTAATATTATAACTATAATTTTATTTGCCTTTTAACAGCTTGAAAAATCAGATATATATTTATTTTACAAAATAAAAAAAAATTTAAATTAGAATTAAATTTCGCCATGAAGCAAAGGAATTTATAGAATTTCTTTAGGACAAGTACTCGTAGCTCGCCTAACGCTTTAGCTCTCAGTTCCTAACTCAACAATCCTCTGTAAATGAAGCCTTTTTCGATAATTGTACTCGGTGGCCATTAAAATGGATGCAGCCTGCGATTGATTGAATATCGAGTGGATTGCAATAATTCGCCGATTTTTTTTTTGGACTGTGTCAAGCCGTGCAGCTGGGTTAAATTAGTGCGCTTTGTGTCATTAAGTTTCGCTTCACTTGGGAACCATTTGCTGGCGACTGCGGACTGCAATCAAGAGCACGCACTTAACAGCGCTAACACCGCCCCATGCCCCCCCCCCCCCCTGACGCTACTGCTCAGAGAACTCGAAGCGCTTTTCAATTTCGAGCATTTTACGCTGCAGACAGACAGTTTTTGCTTTTAACCCCTTTTGCCTTTGTGGGCTTATCAAAATGTACTCGCCTTTTCGTTATTTTATGCGAAAAGGCCAAAAACAGTTTGGCAAAAAACTTTTAAGCCCTAAACGGACTTGCGGTCGACTGGGAGTGGCAAAAAGGCCAAAGCCAATGCGTTTAGCCGAGATTCGCAAAGGTAGTGAAAGGAGAGAGTGAAGGAGAGAGAAAGAGAGACTCTTCTATCTACAATTCTTCTCCTGCTCTCGCGCTGATAACTTTTTCAATTTGTTTAATATTACAACTCATTTTCAATTTTCCGCTGCGGCACTCACTCAACATTTTCTATTCATTCGCACGAGGCGCAAAGTCAAATTTTCTTCGATTGATTGATGGCCAGCTACAGGTGTGCGAGTGCGAGTGCGAGTGTATGAGTATGGGTGCGCGTACGAGTGTACTCGATCAAGTCAACTTGCGTGTGTGCATGATGAATTACTTATGCTTCCTCTCTCCCTTGTGCTACACCCCTCTTCCTCTCTCTCTCTCTCTCTCTCTCCCCGACTCTAGGCTATTATTCTATTACATTTCTGCCACGTCACGCGGCGCTGCGAGCTGTCAATAAGCAAATGGCCGCGATAAATCTCATGTGCGAATATTTTGCAGCAATTTTCCAGCCATATAGTCGAATATACCATATATATATATATATATATATATATACAGAGCATATCTATATAGTTAACTGCCTGCCAGCAGCGATTTTCCTGTTGATGTTGAGTAAAACTCGCGTTGATATTAGTGACATATTGTGTGCGATGTTGTCACTTTGTGGCCTGCATGCAGCGCCTGCTGACAATTTAATTGAAATGTTCCCTGGCCAGACAGGCGGAGGAGTGGAAAAAAACCTGCTTTATGCTGTCTCTTTGAGGCTATTAACTGCGCTGTGAACTCAGGCATTAACTGACACGGCGTATACGCAATGTCAGCACAGCTTACGTAATTGCATACTGGTATGCAGCACGGAAAAGTTGCGCGTGGAGAAGCTGCACAAACTTTGCCACTTGCTTAATATCTTGACAATTGTATGGGAAGCAGGACTTGGCCCTGCGACAATCTACTCAATGCAAACGCTCCAAAGTCGCAAAACTCTTCATAAAGACTGACAAAAAGTGTGGGCACAAATAAAGAGCTAAACGAAGCTTAAATACTCTAACAGCAGAAGAGTGCTATACAACGCAGACTCACACTGCAGGCAAATACAGTTGCCTGGCACTTTTAAGCCCTACTTCAGGGCCAAGCAGAGCTTCCCCCCAAAAGGGAGAGTGCGAGTGCACAGCGAACTGTATTTCATGCTGTCGAATGAAGCGCAAAACTTTCGCGATTATAAATCAAAAAACTTTCAATTTTCTTTAGTTTTTTCCGGTTGCCGGGGAAACTTGCCAGCGCCAGCGCCAGCGCCAGCGGCTAGACAGAGCGCAGGAGGCAGAGGGCCGAGCAGAAGCATTCAAATAAATAGCTGGGGAAACTTTTGCCGCCTTGGCAGCAGCAGATAAAAGTGAAACTTGAAAGTGAATAACGAAAATTGATCGAATTGTATGAATACAGAGTACTGAATAGTGTTCGAGTACTCGTAATGCTGCTGTGTGCAGAGCTTAAAGAACTGCAGGCCGAAACAATTCTCTATTTGGACATTTAAATTTATTTATCATATGGCAAACATCGTGCCGAGAACACGTAACAAATGTTTTTGCGCATTAGGCAGCACTTTTTGCCAGTTTTCGCATTTTGCAGTTTTATTGCGACTTTTTTGCAATTGCAAACTACCTGCAAAAGTTGATAAAAATTGTAATAGTTGGCACTTTGCCATAGGAAATATAATAATAATAAATTACAGTTGCACAAACTGTTTTGTGGTGAACCGGCGAGAAAGCAGCCCAGCAAAAAAAAAAAAATAAAATCAGCTAAATATAAATAAATTTGGCTGGAGTGCAAATGGAGGTTATTAAAGCCAGAAAAACACACACACACATGCACCGACTAACTGTGCTTAAACTATTACCAACGCTCAATTATACATAATTGAGCCTGCACTCTGAATTATTTATGATTGTGTGTGTGTGACTGTGTGTGTGTGTGTGCACAATCTGTGTGTGTCACGCCCTGACCAAATGGCAGACCTAAATATTAATAATGTCAAAGCACACGCACACGTAGCCAACTAAAGAGAGAGAGAGAGAGAGAGTGAGAGAGAGATAGAAAGAGAGAGAGACGACATAATTGTTTTGGTAGCCTCATTAAGGGTCAGAGCTTGTGGCCAGGCTGAGGAAAGGAACAGTTCATGTGGCTGGTCACAGGGCACAGCATGAGATTATTATGATTATTCACTTTAATGGAAATTGCACACACACACACGCAGTACACACACTGGCTCACAAGACGTAGCCCGGCTCAATTGATGTCTTTTAAAGCCCTGCGTTTATTATTAGATATTTCCCTTGATTTCGCTCGAGCGGAAATAGTTAGTTTCACTTTTATCAATCTGTGTCAGCAGAAATAAATCAATTACAACCGTTAACCGAAGCGCATCGTAATGAGTTGAATTTTATTAAAGTAAATTTGGCAAGGAGAAAACTTTAATATAATTATAGAAAGAAGGCTCTTTGTGCTTTTAAAAGCATAGATTTTTTTTAGAAATTATTTTTATACGCTCAACTATAGTTGCATTTGATTGGTTTTTTCTGTATGTGAAAACTTGCATCTATACCAACTTTCAGCTCTCATAACTCAGTCAAAAACAGTGCGATTTTCGCTTGGAATGTCATTTTATTCATGGTTTTAATTTTAAACTGAAACTGCATCAAAATTTTGTTCATTTAATAAATTTAACTTTTTTTGATTTTTTTCAGTTTTTTGCATGCTACCCCCTATCAAAAATTTGAAAAATTTTTCAAAAATTGAAAACTTAATTTTTTGGCTTAAATCAATAAAGCTGGCCAAAATAATAATAAAAATCCATTCCAAAACTTTATCCGACCAAAATTCCCAAAAATATCGAGTGCAGACTCTCAATGAAGCTCTCCAAAATGACTTCAAAATTATGTTTCATTTCTTATAAATCTGCTAAAAATTATATGATTTTTCATGCAATTTTTTATTTTGTGCACTATTTTGAATATTTATTAATAATTAATCAACATCCCAAAATATACCCATTTAAAAAATTCAATTTTTTGTATTTTTTTATAAAATTTCGCCAACAGAAATCATAAAATTATTTCAAAACTTATTAGTATAAAAATTAAGCAAAAATTAAAACATATCTAACTGCAAAAAAATGAAAAGCGGAAGAGATAGTATCACCATGCTCTCCACAAAGCCTTTTACAACCTTTTTATAATGAGGGGGCGTACCCTTCCTGGTTTTAATATTGTTTTAAGCCAAGCGAGTAAATGCGAAAGCCAAGTGACTTCATAAGCTTTAACAGCAGCCGCCACTCAATTAACGCAAAGTTGCTTCTAATTAGTTGGCTTAAATTCAAGTGTTCCCCTATCTATCTACCTCTCGCTCCCACTCTCTGTCGCTCTCTCTTTCTCTTTGGCCGCATTTCTTTTCGCATGTGCAGCTGTCACTTTTAAAAAGTTGCCATCACCTCACGCTGCGAAATTTGGCGCGCGCTCGCTGTATAAAATTTAATTAAGACGCTCGACGAAAGTTTTTCACACTTTGACACAAGCCCCGAGCATATGCGCCACGTTGGCACTGGCTTGGGTACGGGCTCTGGCTCTGGCTCTGGTTCTAGCCATGGACTGCGCTGTCCAATCTCTCTTCGGATGGCTTCGGTCTTGGGTTTTGGGTCTTGGGTCTCACTTGGCTTGCTCCAGGGGCGTTAAGGCAACTACTTTACTTTGGCTTTGGCTTTGGCGAAACTTTCCATTTTGGCCAGACCGCGCAGCATAATATTGCAAACTGCGGAACTGCAAACTGCAAACTGCAAAACTGCAGAACTGTGAACTGGCAGCGGACAGAAATTATGCGCCCTGCTGAGCGCTTTGTTAATTATGCTCAGTCCTGCTGCCCCCTTTTCCTGCTACTTGGCGTCATTGTAGTTGTTGTTGTTGTTGTTGTTGTTGTTGTTGCATTCTGCTTGGCAACCGCAAAAGTTTTGTTGCACAATTTGCGCTTTAACAAAGCCAAAACAATTTAATTGTCGCGACGCGCTTCCCCTTGTCAGCCGGCGGCAGTCGCCAGTCGCCAGTCGCCAGTCTATAAGTAGCTGGAAAATACCCTTGCTAATACATTTACAGTGAAAGCTTGATAAAAATAGAATTTTTTGCACGGCTTTTGAATTATACGATTAAAACAGAACCAATAGATTATTATGCCGGAAACAGTATACCTATTATCCATGCATAAATTAGACTACAATTTTTATAAAAAAAACTATAAGTCAGACTTATATACGTATGCTATAGTATATATAGCACGTATGCTATCTGCAGCCACATCGAACCCTTGCCACTTGCAACTAAGCCACAACAGCCATTTGGCGCTACGGTTGCCCAAATGCAATCCCAGAGGGAGAAAGATAGAAAAGCAAGAGACTGGGACAGAAAAAGAAGTGCGAAAAAAAGGCAAACGACTCGAACTGGAACATGGGGGAACCGGCAAATTCACTCAGCACGCCATGTTTTGCTCGACTTTATTGCACTCTTTTTCTTGCGCGGCGCTCAAAGCGTTATTTACGGGCCTGCGGTAGGGGGAAGGGAGGGGGGAAAGTGTTGGTAAACGCAGGACATCGAGCAGTGTGTGTCGCACTGGTCCCCTGCTAATGAGCAGGCACATTAAACGGAACTTTTGATGCATGTTGCTTGTAGCCAAAACCGAGTCGAAAATTGATTTCTAGGCTTTGCCCAACGCCAATGTTTTAGCAGGGACATGCGCTTGCTCTCTCTCTCTCCCTCTCTCTGTCTCTGTCACCCACTCTTTCTCGCTCTTGCTGTTTCTGGGGCACTTTTCTGCGACTTGTACGCAGACTGCGAAATAAAAGTCTTTTCAAATTTCAAAATGCCTAAGAGCGTCACTTTGGCAGCGCGCCAAGACACAAGGCACAAGACGTTGCCACAAGTTTGTGCGCTGACAAGCAGCAGCAGCCGCTGCCTCGGCCTCAGCCTCGGCCTCCCCCCTTGCTCCAGCTGCTTCTGCTCCTTCTGTTAAAAGGCACTAAAAAGGCAGAAAAATGCCTGTAGAGGCAGGAAAGCAGGAGAGGAAGGGGCAGCCTGATGTTACAACTACTGAAAACTTGTTATCTTAATGGATATTTTGTACTTCGTTTGTGGTTTAAATTGACTCACTCGGCCAGCGCAGGCTGCACTCTTCTCTGCTCTCTATTACCACTCTCTGTCTCTCTCTTCCTTCTTTCTTTGCCTGCAGCAGGAAAATAGTGCAAAGCGAGCAAGAAAATATTTGCAGTTTTATTTCTATTTTCGACCAATGAAGTTGTTCAACTTGCTACATAAGTAAATTCAATATTTCGAGTCGAGTTTTCCACTCTCTCTCTCTCTCTCTCTCGCTCTCTGTGCGCCACACGTCGTATGCGTAATTTATTCAAAGCGAAGCCCTCGCACCGAATTAAATAGAATCAATTAAATGATCGTAATTGGATTACTGCAAAATTCGATTGCGTCTTGAATGTCAGCGAGCATTTAATTATGTGAGCACACTCTGGCTTGGGGGGGGGCGTGCCATGTGGGCGTTGACTTAATTTAATTAAACTTTCACCTCTTGGCAAATACTTGAAATATTCACGCAAAGCTGAAAATCAATTTGTCGCTTCGTGCTTGGCAAAGCGAATGAAATGGAAAGCGCAGCGAAAAGAGAAGCGTAGCAGTTGGGAAAGCTGCGGGAAAAGCACTGGAAAAGTGCAGTGACGGAATTCACTATGCTAATAAATATTTTATAAACTACGCCGACATCTCGGCCTCAATTCAATTTGATGACAATGCGATATTTCCACTTGGAGTAGAGTATCTCGACGCCCAGCACCAGCAGAGCAATGCCATAGCTCATGACGAGTATCAGCAGCGCGGTGCTCACGGTGTCCATGTCGACCTGGCGAATAATATAATAAAATATAATAAAATTTAATATAATATAATATAATATAATATAATATAATATAATATAATATAATATAATATAATATAATATAATATAATATAATATAATATAATATAATATAATATAATATAATATAATATAATATAATATAATATAATATAATATAATATAATATAATATAATATAATATAATAATATATATAATAATATATATAATAATATTAGAGTGAATGTGAACTCACATGCAAGTCGGAGGTTTCAATTTGCTTCACACACGGCGGTTTTCTCGAGTGCCAAACATTGAACTGATACGAAAAGACGCCCGACTCTGTGACGCGACGCAGACTGGAATAGAATTATAGATAGATATATATAGTAGATATATTTAGTATTATATACCAGTGCTCACCCATAGGAGATGACCTTGCGCATGGGCGAGTTCTTCTGCGTAATCGAGACGGTCTTCTGCGGCGCAAACATGCTCACCTCGGTGAGATCGCAAATCTCGCGCTCGCTGAAAGTCTCGGCAATAATTTTGTAGGCCGCCGCGACATCCACGTGAAAGGCAAAACCTGGCGGGGATTAGTTGCCTGTAAATCGACTGCCTGCAAGCCTCGCCGTCCGTCCTGACTTACGTTCGTGCTTGACTCGCAGTAATCCCGTGTCGGGATCCAACCAATTGCTGGCCACATTGTCCTTGGCATGTGCGCCCACCTCGTGGCTGTGCACGATGTCGCGATAGGCTTTGGCCGCATCGCCAGTTGCCGGCGATTGGTCCTGCTGGTCCTGCTCCTCCTCGTTGCCGGCGCCTGCAGCAGCTTCATTCTCTCTATTCGTCGGCACGCTGGTAATTTTCTTGGCATAGAGTTCCATGGAAACGGGATCCTTGGTGTGCTGCAAGTGTACAATACAAACTGGAGTAGTTGAATCTCTCTCTCTCGCTCTGTCGGACTCACCAGAAAGTAGTCGCGATTGTAGACAATATCCTCGACGCCCACCTGCAGCGTGCTGTGCACCAGATCGCTCAGCGTCTTGATGGTCTTCGGCTTCTCCATGAGCAGCGTGCCCACTATGCTCGCCGAGTAGAACTGATAGATGCAGAAGGAGAACAGCAGACTGGTGATGACTATGGTGCGGCCCGAGATAAAGCTGGTGGAGAAGCCCAAGCCCTGCTGGCAAATGATGCCCACGAAGAAGAGCACCGACTCCAGAAAGAGCCCGGTGCGCTCTGGCGACTGATTGAGCGCCTGTCGCCTGCTGATGTAGTTGCTCAATCTGGCATAGATGCGCTGCCCGCAGCCGCCCTCCACGGGCAGCAGCTGCAACGAGGCCACCGACTGCGCGTCCGTCTCCGGCACCGCCTGATCCTGCTCCGGCTCCGGCCTAGGGCGCTGCTTGTGCCTTTGCGGTGCGCCGCCCTTGGGCTTGATCAGCGCTGCGCCCTGATGCGGCACCAGCTTCCACTCGAGCGTCGTCAGCAGCCAGAGAATGAAGACAGTCAGCACCCCGCAGACGAGTATCAGCACCCACACATCGTTGGTGAAGGGCTGCAGAAAGACAATGCGATCCTTTTGCGTATTGCGCGGATGCCTGAAGATGAAGCACGGCCTGCTCGACCAACTGCGTCCCGCTGCATCGATCCACTTGTGCCGCTCCAGCCAATAGAAAATCGGCGCCCCACCAATGTCCGTCTCGTTGCGTATGAGTGCTCCAATCATGCCGTCATATCGCCCATTCTTCACATAGCCCCACGTGGAGGTGCGCGACAGCACGAACGTCCAGTTGAACATGTCGCGCACGGCCATCAGTAGATTGAAATTGAACCTGTTCATCGTGTCGATGTGGCCCGACACTGTGTGCGTCAGATAGTACATCAGTGTGCCCGTCATGTTCTTGTTGGTCACCTGTCAGTGGGCAGGGGAGAGAGAGAAAGCGAGAGACAGAGAGTGGGGGAAAGATTGAGTAGTTGATTGCCTACGCTAGGCAATGCTGCCTTTTCGCTCATTTAGTTGCTAGATCTAGCCATTTCTTTTAGTTGAAAAAGCTATTAAATAATTTCAATTAAATTTTTAGCAATTTTTGTGATTCATTTAAATTATAACATAACCATTGAAATAATAGAAAATAAATAAAAAATTTATATTGACTACGGAAAAATGTATGCAGCAGGCAAAAGTGGGTATAGTTAACCATACAAAGTATATTTTAGCTTGAGCAGCATTAATAGCCAAGTCAATTTGACCATGTCTGTATAAATTATATAACTCAGTTCTTATTAGAGCCACAGATATATAATTTGGTATGAAAATATATACTATACAAATCATTTTGTGGTGCACAACCAGCGCTGTCAAAAAAAAACATATCTTCGATTTCAAACTGAAATATTAAGCGAAGTCTTTTAGTTACAACATTATCCTTTGGTACGCAGGTAGCTAGGTATATTGGTAAGGTTCACTGTCAATTTCAATACGATCGGACAAAAAATATAACAGTTTTAATGTCTTAAATTGTGCCTATTAACGCTGCAGAGGCTTGAGCGGCAGACTTACTTTTGAGTGTTTGTGTGGGATTTTAAAAAAAAATTACTTAATTTAAAAAAATATATATACGCATGAAATTAAAAATAGTTTTCTCTTGTAGTAGTAACAAGACTATCAATTACTTTGCTGCAAAACTCTGGCAGCACTGTGCCAGAGCTGCTACGTACCACCACCATGCAGCGCACATGGGCATGCTGCATATTGAGACGTCGCAGCAGCGTGGACGTTGTGCGAAACCATGACTGCAGCTCGAGTCCGGCTGTCAAGCTCAAGCTGCCAATTTCCGTGATATTCACATGACCGCCATAGTTGAGTCCCGGATTCCTAAGGGGCAGAGCGAACGAACGAAAAGGGAAGCACGCTTACAAACGATATGAGGCTTAAGGGGTGCAGAGAGAGAGGGAGCTGGAGCTGGAGCTGGAGAGAGGCAGATACGATACACTCGATATACGACTCATTAGAGCGAGCTCCGCTTGCCATACAAATCGAGCTGTGTGCGTTGCCTGCTAGCACTCAGTGTCAGCAGAAGCAGAGAGATTGCAACATACCAAACATCGTAGAGCACATAGCTGTCGCCTCGACTGGCGCCTCGACTGGCGCCTCGACTGCTGCGCTTTGCCAGCGTCACTTCGGTATTCATGTAGAAGTTGAGCGTCTCCATTAGGCGCTCAATGGGCAGCTCTTCATCCGCACTCGAGTCGCCTGCACTGCCATCCGGAGCAGCCGTCAGCGGCAGCGCATAATCCTCAATCAATAGCCAGTGATATTTATCGTTGTAGAGCATCTTCGCCGAAGCCTTTCAAGACAGTTGCAAAGTTCAGTTGAGCAGGGGGAGTAGGGGAGTAGTGCCTGGCACTCACCATTTCCAGGAAGCGACGACTTAGCATGCCGCAAGCCAAATCCACGGCCACAATTTGCCGCAGGGCTTCCAGCTGCAACACGCTCTCCAGCCACGCGGCGTGTTTCTGCGCCAAGTTAAGTCCCGTGACTGCGCCGGGGGCTCCTCCTCCACCTCCAGCTGGTGCTGCTGCAGCTGAGCTGCTGCTGCCACCTCGCATCGCCTTGCCGGGCCTGGCCCTCGCCTCGCGCAGCACATCGAGCAGCACGATGCGCACAAAGGGACGCGCCGGCAGCCCGACGCCGCCATCCTGGTAGAGGCTCTCAATCAGTTGCACATTCTTCGCGCGCTGTTGCAAGTTGTTGGCCGTGTCATTGCTGGCGGGATTGCGGCAGGTGAAGTAAGTTAACCTTGGAATTTGTTTGTGCCGCAGCGCGAACTCCAGCAGCAGGCGGCTCTGCAGCAGCGCCGCGGTGCGTGCCTCGTCGCGCGTTGCGCCCGCAGCGACCACATGCAGCAGCAACAACTGCAGCGCTGGGCGCATTTCTGCAAATGCTGCGGAAAATTGCCGACGAGCTGCCTTATAAGCCAGATCTCTCTCTCTCTCTCTCTCACACACAGACACAGACACAGGCACACAGACAGAGTCGCCCAACTCAATTATTCTGCAATGTCGGGGACATTTGTTCGACGTTTAATGCCAGACCATAAATCGCTCATTGGAATTTCACTTTTCTTGTCGACTGACACACTCATTATTCAATTTCATTCAATTAGCTTTCATAATTCAAAAGCCCTGCCCACCTCGCCCCTCTCCCCCCCACCCCCGCCACTTTCCATCTCGCCTTGCAGTTGCCATAAATATGCATGTGAATGCGATTGAGCAAGCGAGTGTGTGTGTCAGTATGTGTGTGTGTGAGTGCTGTTCCCTTTGCGGATTACTCGTGTGTGTTTGCCTGAATGTGTATGTGTGTATGCGTCCTTTGGGTATTCATTTGCTCTGCCCTGGCGCTGTCCCATGTCAGAAATTTTGACAGTTTGTCACTTTAATTGAATTTCTATGCAAAGGTTCTGGGGGCGCAACTTGGCAGTAGAGTGCGGAGCAAACTTTGCTTTTCTTTTTGTGCTTAAATTCGTACATTGTCTTGGCTTTGATAAATGCTTAAAGAGATTATCTAGATATGTTTGATAATTATATTTTTTGTTTAATGCAGCTGAATTTGTTCTTGAAGCTGTTAAATTTATTTTTTTTATTATTATTTATTATTTATTTTATGATTATTATTATTACAAAATTTCAACGTATTTTATAGTATTTTTTTTCTTTCTTTCCTCAAGTTCATAACTAATATCTAATAAATTTGTCATGCTAGGAGGAGGCCTTATACATAATTTTTGACTTGCTGATTAAAGTCTTAAAATTATATTTATTTTGCTTTTCCTAAAAATTTGCTCTAATTTTAATTTCTTAAATATTATCTGCGCTGCTCTTCTAATTGTGGCTTATCATTTGTATTTAATTTCCAAAAAAAATGCTTAGCTTCACCTTGAAACATATTAAACTTTATGATTTTCTTGGTAATTTTCCGCATTTCCTTTTTGCGCCTGCTTTTGTCATTATTTAAGACGCTGCTTCGCTGTGATGCAATTTGAGCGAGGCCAGCAGTGTCCACTGAACATTCAAGAGAAGCAGCCGAAACAGCAGCAGCAGAAGAAGCAGAAGTCATATTTCCTTATTATCTGAGCGCGAGGGCATCCTCATAATGCGAGTACAAAACCCCGAAATGGAATTATTAATGGCACTGTCCATTTGCCGCTAAGTGGCGCAAATTACATTTTTGTTTATTTTCCTTGTGGTTTTTTGAGGTATTTTTTGGTCTTTTGTTGCTGCTGTTGCTGTTGTTTTATTTATTTATGTTTCTTGCCAACTTGACTGCTTGGCCTTGGGGCGAGGCGCTGCTGCTGCCGCCGCTGTTGTTCCTGTTGCCTCTTGAATGTTTTTGTTATTTTTTTCGCTTTAAATTTCCTCTGCTTGAAATTCCTAATTGTTGCTGGCAGCAAGCGAAGCGCGTCGGAGCGCAGCGCAATGCTTCAATGCCTTGTGCAGGGGCGCCCCTGCGTATGCGTAATATTTTGCTTGTAAGCCGATTTGCAGCACGCTCGACCAGACAGCAGCAGAGCAGCTCGGCCAGCTTATTGGCAGTTAGGGGTTGGGGGTGCTTCGAGTACTTATTGCTCGATTTCTATAGCTATTAATACTGCAAGTATTTTTTTTAGTATTTTATTTTTACATTATTCACTTTGTGCATTGGCCTTTTGAGTGTAGCGGGCATAGTACAGTCAATTCGATTTGTCTATATGCAATTCGGAGCTCAGTTATTTTGCCATCTAGTGCGCCCAACTGTAGCTCGATAAATTATTGTTTTTTTTTTTTATAAATTTCCACCAAAAAATCTGCAGCAACTACCGCTGCCAATGCAATTAAAAGTGCCGGGCAGCAGTGCGGCGCTGCTTTGCGTTCGGGGCACTTGGGGCAAACAACTGTAACTAAACTGTCACTAATGAGTGGTTAAGTGCACATTTGCGAGTTTGCTGCAGCGTGCAGAGGGCGGCGAGCAGTTGGCCAATAAAAAGCGGCAACAAACAGCGACAAATTCAACAACAAAAGCGACAGCAGAAAAACTTGTCGCCAAGAAACTTTTCATAAAAGCGACATCCGCTGGCACTACCTACCTCCATGCCTCCCTGCCTCCCTCACTCTCAGTCTTTCTCTCTCCCACTCTGCTCTGTTTCTGCTCTACGCCCCCCCGCCCTGCTGCTGTGTGCGCTCTGCGTGCTTGGCATATTGGCCTGTGTGTGAAGTGTCAGCGGCAGTTGCAACTGTCGGCGCTTTTGGGCTTGCTTTATGAGGCCCGTTACTGTGGCTTAAAGCCAAGCCAAGTGCAGGGACTAAACCACAACAAAGGCAGAAGCGTGCAAAAGCGCAAAATGAACTGCAGAAAGAAGCAAGCGGTAGGCGACAGGCGAGAAGCGGGAGGCGGGCGGCGGGCGGCGGGCGGCGTGCAGCTAAAAGTGCCAAACGACATTTGCATGCAAATGATGCAGGCGAGCGGACACGCCCCTTCCGTCCGCTCACGCTCCCTCGATAGGTACAGCCATTGCCCGGACGTGTAGGTATTGGCCGTGCATAAGGCTGCAGATGAACTTGCTTCGTGCTAATGAGATCAGCATGCAAATGCGACTGACCCACACACACACACACACATACACACAGCACGCACACACTAAGCACTCAGTCAATAAGCCAGGAAATTGCAATGAAAGTATGCCATAATAACCTGCCCCATTATACACTTACATTAGAGCCCTAAGTGACTTTCGGCATTCATCAGCATCAGGCCGCGCCCGAGCTTGAGTTCGAGCTGAAGCTTATATGTATTATGACAAGCCACATTAATCAGCTGAGGAAAGAGCAAAGGTTCAGTCTCGTACTCGTACTCTGCTTCTGTTTCTCTGCCCCAATGATGATTTCAATTTGGCTTCAACTGTGAAAAAGCAGAATCTGCCACAAAGACGGCCCGAAGCAATTTTTCCAGCTGAGCTGCAGCTAAATTTCATATTATACGATGTTATGTTGCACGTATGTCAGGTCAAATGCTACATGGGCTACAGGGCACAAGCAACTTGCTACTTGCTACTTGCTACCTGTGCTTACACAGCTCAACGAGAGGAGCATGCGGTGTGGCATGTGCCTCATCAATCAGTGCAGCTTGCTGCGAGCAGGCAAATACCTACCAAAGCAGTAAGAGTAAGTTGAATGAAGTCAGGCGAGTTCTGAGTTGCCAAATCATTTGTGATTCTACTTTATTTTCGACTTATGAGATTTTTATACATTTTTGCGGATTTATTTAATATTTATGTGTAATAGTTTTATTTATTATTTATATTTTATGAGATCTCTAATTACTTTAGAAAATTTCTGCGATACTATCCAAGCCATCAAAAAATAAATACTGCTTGATTTTTCACCTCTCATACAATTTGCCACTTTATAAGATTTCTTTCTGCTTCTTGAGACTTCTTAATTTTTTCAGATATGGAGTCGAGTAAATTTAATGTAGTTTTTAAAACTAAAATTAATTTTTATTTTGACTTAAAAGTATTTCTTTCTACTTTCAGAAGTCCCTGGGATTTTTCAATCTTAACGATTTCAATTGGAATGTACGAGCAGATGCAGGTGAGTTCTGAATTCTCTTCTACTATATTCGGACGTATCTGAGGTTTGTCGAGCATCTTTGAAATCGCATCTGGAATATGGAAAGGAAGTTAGTTGAAGTTCGATTCGTATTTCAATTTTCTGAGATTTAATTTCGCCTTTTGGAGTTTTCCGCGTAATTGAGAACCGTTTGGGATTATAATTTTTGATGCTCTTTGAGATTAAACTTTCGACGACAAGAGAAACCGCTTTGCGGTTTGCTGCCTCGCTGCTACATCCGCTCATCCTGCTGTAGGGGTGGGGACGGAGAGTAGCGGAAACTAAACTAACTTTTTAATGAAAGGCATTTCGCAGCAGGAATTTTCACTTTCTGGCCAAGTTTATACTTTCGCCTTTTCTGCATTAATAAACTGCCGACGGTCGACTGTCATGTGCCATTTTTCATCATTATGCAGATGCCGCAAGTTGACAAATTTCCGTGACATTTTCTGCTGCTTCTTCTCATTGTGCAGGCAACAACAAAAGCAATAAGTGGCAGTAGCAGTAGCAGAAGCAGAAGACAAAGTAGAGAAAGAGTGCGCTACGCTTTTATCCTTGAAACGAATTTGCATCTGTTGGAAAATGCCGAGACGAAAGTAAAAACGCAGCTGACTGACTGACATTTGTGACATTTGTTTCGGTACAGAAAGTAGAAAGAATCTTTACGGCACGCTTGCGGCGCTGACGTAGAAGAGAGAACAAGCTAAAACTAAAGAGAAGATATTTCTGGAAATTGCTAAAAATATTCCAAAGCCATCAGCGAGTTGGGCTCGTTTTTAAAGGGAAGTTTTCTAAAATTCAATGGGAAGATTATCAATATTTGAGCGTTTAAGTTGGCAGCTTATGTCAATTTAAAAATTAGAAGAATTAAAAAATAAACAAGTACCTGTGAAAAATTTAAAGAACCACCGTATTAACCGCACAGTTTCTACCCATTCTTAAACCATGGCTATTAGGGGTTTCCTTTAGTTTTTCCTGGAGTTTGCTGTTCCACTCTCCCGGCTGAGCTCATAACGTGAATGCCATAAAAATAAATCGCAGCGCCAAAAGTTGCGACGAGCTGAAAGTCGCGCTGAGTGCATTTTGTTGATTTATAATAAAAATAATGTTAAAAACATATTACAATATAATGAAAGCGCGGCGGGTGGTTGGGCGTGCGGGTCTTGCGTTCAGTTGGGGCATAAAAAGCCCCGCCAGATATATAAAAAGAAATGCTTAAAATAAGAATGCGAAGAGAGAGAGAGAGAGAGAAAGAGATAGAGACGGGAGGGAAGTCGGCGTCGTAAACAACTTTCGAGTGAAATAATAAAATGCGCTTTTTATGCATTTCTCCGGGGCGTTGCGAGACGCCCGCACGCTGCTTGCTGCATGCTGCTCGCTGCGCTGTATAATGCGTGTTATGTAATAGTTTTCCCTCGCACCTGGCGGGGCTGCTCCTGCTTGCCATTATTAAGGCAAGCTGTCGTGACGCGCTTGCAACTTTGCAGCGAAAAATGCGCAAAACTTTCGCCCCGACTCGACGCCGCCTGCTGCACTCAAGCAGCACCAGCAACAAGAACAATGGCCAAAGAATAACATGAATAAACCTGCACATGAAACGCACACAAAAATAAGCGTGTCCGTAAAGGCGGCCACAAACTTTCACCCCACAAATTCTGACACCTCAACCATTTGCCGTGTTGACAACGACCCGGCATGTTAATCCGGCCGCCATCAGCAGCAGCAGCAGCAGCAGCAGCAGCGACTGCGACTGCGAAAAGTGTAACAAAAGTTGCCAAAAACAATCAAAAACCAAAACAAAAGCAAAAACAAAAAAAGAAAGCCGAAAACAAACGCAAAAGAAAGGGTGCAAAAGCATAGAAGAGCAGCAAAAGTGCGCGCTATTTGCGGGTCAACGTGGCGTATGAGCAACAAGAGAAAACGTGCGCGCGACCAAGCTTAAAACTTGAATAAATAATTTGAGCTGTTTGGTAGCTAACCGCGCACGGGGCGGATTCTGTAAAAGGGTTAAGAGCTACAGAATTATCTGTTATTTAACCAAATTTAATTTTAGATTATTTTGTTAATTAAATTTTAATTTGAATTTACTGGGATAGGCTTGTGTTAGCGTCCTAAGAGCTTATAATAATTCATTTAACTAAATTTAGCATTATTTTATATTTTTCTAAGAAAGCTGCGATTAAAGAGTTACTTGGATTTTAAGCTATTTTAAGCTGGCAATCAATTCCCTGAAAGCTTGAAAATTTTATAAGCTTTTCATTTCAATTACCATTCTCCATTGCCTTTGTTAAATTTCTACAGCTTTTTTTTCAATTTCTTAAAGGTTTTAAGGCTTTGCCAATATTGCTGAAATTCATGGCACAGTTTTCAACTTCCATTTTGTTTTTTTTTCTCCCCCTTCTTACCATTGTCTAATTCCTACACTGAAGCATAACCGAATTCCCAACAAAACCTTTAATCAAACATTCGCTTTGAGTTTTTATTGCTACTAGACGCTCTTCAATCAAAAGCTCCGACACATATGTAATGCTGAATTGTTATGGATATCCATAAATAAGCTTGTACACACAGACACAGAAGCACACACACACACACACACACACGGACACATGTTTACACGCTCATCAATTTGACTCGCACTTGCAGGCGACAGCTCGAGCAGGCAGACATTTCTAGGTAGAAAGTAGAAGTATAAAGGGGGGAGAGAAAAAAAGACAGTCTGACTGGCAGTCAAACGTCAGGCGCGAACATTTGTTAATCTTGGCAGCGAAGCTGGAGCCGAAGCCGAAGCCGAAGCCGACACCGACACCGTCGCCGGCGTTGACAATAATTCACGGCACGTACCTGCAATAAACTTGGGCGCCAGCGAAACGTGCATACAGCAGGGCGGAGGGGAAGGGAGCGAGGGGAGCGGCAGTCTCTGCGACATATACTTAACTACTAATTTAAAACTAGCAAGTGAAGAAGCCGCGCGTATGCTATTTTTAGCGCCAGCTTAGCAAATTTCGTAAAGTTTTCGTTGCCTACTTTTGGGCGACGTGAGAAAAGCGGGGCGGAAGGAACTGCTAGTTTTAAAGAAAAATGAAGGAAATGCGTAGTAAATCCGACTTGAGAAAAGTTTGTGGAAGGTAGTGAAGGTATCTCATATATTGATAGATACATATATATATATATTTTAGGATAGGGCTGGCTTAAAGCGAGACATGAAATTAAAATGAGGTGTGCTTTGGCATGATTTCTATAAATACATGTAGAAATAAACATAAAGCTGTATAGGTATATATAAAAAAGCCTTTGTCTGAAATTCACAATAATATTACAAATGATTTCCGCAAGGAAACAGCAAAACATGTAAATACTATGAATGCCGCCCGGCATTGCTCTAGCCATTACGGGCCTTAACAGATTATTGCCCAATTTTGTCCTGCGCGAGGGCAAAAGACACGCAGCTCTCGCCCGCTGACTGCGTGCGTGCGTGTCTCGAACTCATACAAATTTCACAGAGGCGCGCGCGCTGTTTCTGTTGACATTTCGGCTAGATTAAGTTATAAACAAATACGAGTGCTAATGAAGTGTTTGTTTGACTGGCAGTCAGTCCCTTCCCCATGCTGCTGCCACCCCAAAAAAAAAAAGCAAATGTCAACAGCTTTTATTGTGTGAAGCTGTTAACGGCGAAGCGACGACGGCGACGACGACGACACGCAACGCAAATTAAGTCATGAAAACGCTGCGAGAGACTGTGGGCAGCATTTAATGAAGCCCAAAAAGCACAATGGCATGGACAGTGGGCAGTGGGCATGCCAGTGGCATTCGCCAGAAAAATGTCGAAGAAATGCGAAAAGAAAACATCTGCTTGCCAACTGCCTGCCCGCTGCCTGCTGCCTGCATGCCATTTGCATAATTTGTCAAAACAAACATAATACACAACGTAATACAAAGTGCTGAGAGAGCGGCCCACATTGCGTATGCGTAATCTTGCAACGCCCCAGCAATAAACACACTCGCACACACACACACACATACACATGCTCGAGCGCACACAAAGTGCAGGAATTTCGCCTTTTTTGCTATTGTGGACAAGCACAAAATACATGCAAATCGAATCGAGCAAGAAAAGACGAAGTGAGAAAACGATAAACGCCTGTAGGACACGGCAACAACAAGGCGGGCAGAGAGAGGGCGAAAGAGAGAGAGGGAAGCAGAGTCTGTAAAGGGCAAATCCCACTAATACCCAAAACCAAATGGATGCCGTTTGTTGGCAAATCCGTCCTTTATGCTAAAATCAAACAACAATAAAAAGCAAAACCAGCAGGGAATGAAATTGGACAAGGTAAAGTGAGAGGCGTGGCAAGGGGAGCAAGAGGAGAGTTTCGTTTTACGGTTATCGCAAAAAATGTGCGGGGTTATGTTTTATGGCCAAAAGGGGATTTGCTGTTGCTGTTGCTGCTGCTGCTGCTGCTGCTGCTGCTGCTGTTGCTGCTGCTACCAGAGCAGGGCAGCGCAGCATTCAACTGCAATCGAGAGGTTTGCTGTTCATTTCCTTTAATTAACTGCGAGATAAATAAATTGCACGCTTAATGACGATTCCATCAGAGCGCGCGCGCTTTGACTTGATGACAATTATCATCAAGGGAAGCACACTTGATGACCGCACACCCACACACCAGCACACACACACACTCACGCAGATACTCAGGAACACTTACAGTGTCACTCAATGTCAAAGGGAATCTCGACACAGCAACAACAACAACAACAACAACAACAAGAGCAGCAACAACTTGGTGAAGGATCCTGTAACGCTTCACTTTGTATAAAAAATAAACGCGCTGCATCAACAGCACTCGCATTTATTTTTATTGACATTTCCTACACCCAGAAAAAAAAAAAACAAGTTAAGAAAGCTACAGCCACACGAACATGACTGTGAAATACCGTTCTCTCTGCGACTTTTTGAAAAATGCTTGATAACGTTTTTGTTTATTGTACTATTAAGTTAAAATTTGCAGCAAATAATTAGATTATAGCTAGCTACATTTGTGTTGAATGAGAATGTTTTCAATTGAAAACTTTCCCTAATATTCAACTTCAAAATCTAAAATTACGATTTTCTCAGATAATGAAGTTGGCAATTGAATTAAGTTTATTAAATATTGTATACACAAATATGTCTACCAAATTTGGTAACTCTAGCTCTTATAATAGCTTAGTTCTGGCCGAATCGCTTGATCTATGGATGCTGTTCAAGAATATATATAATTTTAATTATTTCTCTCTGTCTATTGGCACAAATTTAATGAACCATTTTTACCCATTGGCAATGGCTGAACGGTATCAAAAGCAGCAGCAGCAGCAGAAGAAAATGTAAGGGAAAACCTCAATGCGACTGGCAAAAAACCGCTAACCAGTAGCAGCAGCGGGAAACAGCAGCGGGAAATGGCAGCGGGAAAAGAAATATTCAACCAAGTCGAACGATTTACGTGACGAGACCGCGACGGCCATTTAATGCCGCGGCCCCCGCTCCAGCCCCGGTGCTGGCCCCAGCGCTTGCCCCGCCCTCCCTGAGGAGAAACGGAAAAGCTCGGCGGGCACAAAGAAAATGCCATTTTCCGGGTGGCCATAATGAATGCGTAAAACTTTATTGCAGCAGCTCGAGGCGGGGCCAAGGTAGCATGGAGAATGGAATGGAGAATGGAGAGCTCAACGCGGCATTCCAAAGGTATTGGCCAGGTTTATAGAGATATATACACGTTTATCCCGCAGAGAGTTGATTTACTTACCCAGACGAAAACTACAGGGAGTAACTGTCAACTGCAGGCAGATCAACATACAAAGTGCGGCTAAACAGCTTGAATTCGACAATGATTCGAGTGGAATGAAATGAAATGGGGAATATTGGGAATTAAAGAATTTCCAATATAATTCACATCATTAAAATCCAATTAGGGGCTGGCAGCACGAATGAATGCCAAATGAAATTCCCCAGAAATCATCACATTTCCATTAAGTTGCCCATAATTGAGGTGGCAGGCAACGCTCGGGCGAACTCTGTGCGACTTTCATTGACGAAACAATTTGCATTATTTTGTGGCAAAAGGTCAAAGTTGCAGCAAAGTTAGAGCCATAGCTGGCAACCAATTTGGCAGCTACCAAAATACTACAATTGGCCATGGGGACATTGACTTGAAAACGAAACGAAACGAGACCAAAACCTCATCGAAGCCAGAATCCAAGCGGAAGGGAGCAGAGCAATTGCCCAGGGGGCGAAACAATTAGAAATGCAACAAAAAAAAAGTGAGCAAATAATTAAACTACGGTGAAAATTCACTGAGCGCAAGAGATGCAGGTGGAGATACAGCCGGAGGAGCTGTGCATATGTAGCCGTGGGCGAGGGTTGCTTGAGCAGTGCGAGTAGCCAACAAGGGTGCAAGTTACTTGCAACTTGTTTTATTGTTTACTAAAAGAAATGCAGGTGGAGGCAGCTTTTAAGATATATAGAGTTGTCTGCTGCGAACTGTAAACATATGTAAGCATCAACGAGGGTAGATTGACAAGTAGCTGACAATGCTGGAACTTGTTTTACAACTTTTTTTCAGCTGGAAGCAGAAGCAGAAAGACGTTGATAAAAGCAGTTGGATAGAGAGAGCTGCTGCTGCAAACAGCACGAGGGTCGATTGAGTAGTAGTGCACTGTCATACAACTTGTTGACAATGAAATGCAACATGAGATATAGAGTAATGGATGACAAAGCTGTATATATTGGAAAGATCGAAGTAAAAAAAATTTTACTGTTTTTTAAGCTCGTGAAAAAAAGTAGTTTCCACTATTCTTTGTATTGTTGCTGCGACCCTCGCAGCTGGCTGTATCTACAGTCTTATATCCTGTGGCTATTGACAAACATTGTGCAACGAATCTTTCCACCTGTCCGGAACGCAATTGGAGTAACAAATTGCTGCAATGGCAAATAATAAAATGCCTCGCCAAATGTAAATAACAATGAGAGAAACTCACTCGAGACGCAGCAGGGAGATGGAGCATGCCTTCTTCTGCTCCTGCTGCTGCTGCTTCCTCCCACTTCTCGTGCTGATTGTTGCTCTGTGTAGCAGGCCAACAAATTTGCACAAATAGCTGGGAATATCCATGACAGTTGTGCCTCGGTTTGCCTCTGTTTCTGCTGCTGCTGCTATTGCTGCGGGCCGTTTGCCGTTTGCTGGCCCATTGAACATTTCGGAAATTGGAAATTTCGCACTTGATGATGGTCCACAAATTGGCCCCACAATGAAGACAAGGCGCCGGTCTCTCCCGCCTGCCTGCCTGCTTGCCAACCCGTGTCCAGTGTCCAGTGTCCAGTGTCCGCTTGCCGACTGCAGTCGTGCGTGAGTGAGAGATTTGGGCGAAATCAAACAACAGTTTTGGATTGAGGCTTGGGGTTTTGCTGGTGTGGTTTTAGCCTTTGGCCAACTTTTTGTGCCCGCAGTTTGTAGCGTGTGCCATCATCGAGGGCGGGGCGGGGCATGGCCGGGCAACTGCTCGGTTTGATTTCATTGTCACAATGTTGCTGGCAGTGTGTGTGTGTGTGCGAGTGTGAGTGTGTGTGTGTGCTGGCCACGTCTGATTGATGCCACATCGTTTGATTTCCCAAGTGTGAGCGGCGACGGTGGCGTTCTTGGAACCCGTTGGGTCTCTCATAAAGTGTTTATGAGTTCTGGCTGTCTGTCTGTCCCTCTGTCTGTCCCTCTGTCTTGCCAACTGTCGCCTGGCCTCGCTTTGCCCACTGTGTTTGTCTCTCTTGTGCCATGCATTTGCTGCTAAGTTTGCAGACGGCTTTTATGGCTTGGCACACATTTAGCTCAGCTCACGGCTCAACCCACATCCGGCTCATATTTTACAAGGTGTTAAGCGTACAATTTGTGGCACATCAAGACGCTTAGCTCACAGTGGGCAGCATAATGAGTTCTCTTGGCCCAACTAAGCTGCGAATTTTTCTAGCAATTGCCGTGAAGAGCGACAGAGCCAGACAGAGGAGGGGGGGATTAGAGCGTAAACCTCAGAATTTATGCGAATAATTCTTCTTGTGAATTAAGCAATTTACTGGCGTGCTGTAACAATGTTTGTGCCAACAACTTTGTTGCCAACTCGTTGAAATGAATGAAATTGACAATATCCGATTTTTATTTCCTGCTTTGAAAGACATTTCCCTCTGGCCAATAAAACTTGCTCCGGCGAGTAGTCATCGAGATTTATGCGAGGAAATTGAGCACTGCTGGATATCGGGAAATATGGGTAGAAGTTTTTAAAGCGAATGGCAAGTAAATTGTCTAGATACTGAATTTACTTCGGAACTTGAAATTAGTTGTTTATGAAGCTTTGAAGCTTTTTAATTACCCAAAAATATATTGAAAAATATTGCCAAAATTTTTAATAGCAAAACTAAGTTGACCCTTTTTCTATTGTACTATAGTCACATTAATTCGGCTAGTAAAACGCTCTTCTGGCAGAATCTATTCAATATTTTTATTTAAAAAAAATTCTGCTACTTTCGTAGTAATTAAAGGGAATAGTCGAATCAAATCGCAATAATTATTGCTGCATAGTCTGAAGAATCCACTTCTGGTAGGGAAATCTTTATAATCAGTTATTTCTCTTATTTCAAAAATTTTTGTATTGACTTCTTAAGGATATTATTGATATTCTCTTAGCCTGCTCCCACTGTGGAGTAATATACTACTGTGGGCAAAAAGTAAGGTGAATATTTTTGTTAAGTCAAAATTCTTTATTTATTATATTCTCCTAAATCAAAAAACTATTGTAATGACTTCTTAAGGAAGGGAAACATAAACTATCAATATTTCTGATATGCTCTTAACCTGCTCCCATTGCAGTCAGTCATATATCTGGCTCTTGGTAAAATATATATTCTAATAAAAATAAATAATAATAAATAATAATAATTACAATTAGCGGACTGTACTTTAGGAGATCTCAGAACAAGCGCATAGTTAACTCTCAAATGCCCAAATATTGTCAAGGGGGACTTGACCCACTTGAGACACATTAATTAGCCACCCGACAAGCGCAATCCGCACCTGGCAGTGAGCATGCAATGGGAATATTTTCAATCAGCGAATTGTAATACGCGGATTGTCATGCCAACGACGACGAGGACAACAACGATGAGGACGAGGACGCGGCCGAGGATGCTGGCATCCACTTAGATGGCGTTAGATGCTTCACATAGCGCTCCAAACATGCCACAAACATAACACGCATATAAACAGCTCACGCGCTTTTGCCTGTCGAGTGTGGCAAGCAAAAGGGTAGAGGGATAAGGCGTAGAAGCGAGTGGATGGGGGGTGGTAGGGGCAAGCAATGCTGCAAGCGCCTTACAGCAGCATTCGCAGCGCGAATTGCGCATCAGTGGCTTTTGAGGTGACACAAGATGTGGGCGTAGGGCGTGTCTCTCGAGTGTCGAGTGGCACCGACGGCGGCGGCGGCAGGTAGAGCAAAACATTCTGCGACGGAAATCATCAACACATGCGCAGCACACACACACACACGCACACCACATTGTCTAAGAAGCGTGAATTTGCCGCTGGTTCGCAGTTGTGGCAATGTGTCAGGCGGCATGCAGCAGGCGGCAGGCGGCAGCTGCTGGCAAATGTTGCATGCGTTGTCGTATGTAGGGCATGTTTTGCATGTGGCATGGCGCGCAAGACGCTTAGCCCCTGCTCCCGCATTCGGATCTGCTCCTGCTGCTGCTCCTGCTCCTCTTTTACAGCCTGGCAGATTTAAGCAGTTGTACACGCAAATTTATGCAAAATGTTTGCTCCTTTTGCGACTTTTTCTACTTTATGCTGTCCCTGGCCCTGCCCCTTTCCCATCCTCCCTCCCTCACATGCATAAATTGCACTGCTTCCCCTGCTCGGCTTTATTGTGCACTTTTTCTTTTTTTTTTGTTTTTTTTTTTATGCGCACACAGCCTTGGCATGGAAATTCAATTAAAGTGACAAACTGTCCAAATTTTTGACATGGGCGCAAGTCGCAAAAAAATGGGAAAAGCTGAAAAAACCAAAAACGAAAATCAAACGAAACGAATTCAAATGAATACCCAATGGACAATCGCTAACAAGGAAACAAAAAGTGAAACACATGAGCAAATATCCCATGCATATTCATTGAGCGGGTGTGTGTGTGTGTGTGTGTGTCTGTTTGGGGTAATTTAAATGTTTATGCAGCAGAGGCAGAGGCAGAGGCAGAGGCCACTCATGAATTATGAGTTGTAATTGAAGCAATTCGAATGCTCAACATGTCCGGCAAAAAGTCAAGAATTCTGCTCAACAACTCGCAGAGCTAACCTCTCTCTCTCTGCCCTTTCAGTAATCCCCCTGCGACTGTCATCAACAGACAAGGCTCAGCGAAGCAAGCAACTCGTTGCAACATCAGCAGTTTGCCATATCGATTGAGGATTAGCAGCAACTTCGCAGGGAGCGAAGAGGGCAAACAAAAGCCTTTTGATAAATATGCATTTCAGACTGCACTCTGCCGGGCAGTCGACTGAGACCTTAACAAGTAAAGAAAGCCACAGTCGAGTGAGCACGACTGTTAGATACCGTTCACTCAGCTTGGCACTGGCAACTTTATTTCACACATAAAATACTGTTGTATTACCAGCTTAAAAAATATAGTTATATTTTCCTGTGGTATATATTAACATTTCCATAAAGCTAATATACCCGTTTCGAGTGCATGGTATATAGGTATAAAAATGTAGTAGACAATAAATAAGAGTGCTTTTAACTTCAACTTTGGCTTTAGCTTACTTTTATTACTCGAATCAGCGAAGATTTAGCTAACTCTCTCTCTCTCTCGCTATATCTGTCTCTTTCTCCCATGCTCTCTCTCTCTCTTTAATAACCCATCAAATGATAACTGAATAATCATTTGCGCTTGCCGCTGCCCGAATGATACTATCATCAACATTAAGTATACGCCACTTGAGCCATTCCAAGTGATTTATGTAGGCAGGACGGGGCAGGGGAGGGCAGGGAGTAGAAGGGCGAAACAAACGATTGTCATTTGATTTGCAAATCGCATGCAAGGACTTTTTAGCACTGGCCCACTGCCAGTTGGTTAGACAATATGCTGCAAGTGATTTGGCTAAGGGCAAGCGACAGCACACACACACACACACACACACACAGATGCACAGACAGATGTAGAGCACATTTGAAGTGACTTTTATGCGCTGCACATTTGGCAGCTGCTCGTGCTTCGAGTTCAATTTGCAACACAAAATGTTGGCATAAAACTTCTGATTTAGTGGCCACTTAGTGGGAGAGAGAGACAGAGAGAGAGAGAGATGGAGGACGGCAATCAGTGGCAGCTGCAGTGACCGAATCACTTTTAAATATCGAGCAGCGAGCATCAAGCGAGACAATCAGCAATATCGTCCATTTATTGTATTGCCCTCGCATACGAATTAGCCCCGGCTCGAACTTCATTAGATACGACGACGTGCCCGACACGACACTGCCACAGACAGACGGAGAGAGAGAGAGAGAGAGAGAGGGAGATAGAGGGGCGTAAGGAAACGTCTTAAAGCGCCTTCGTGCGTCTGATTCGAAAATTTGTATCAATTCAATCAGTTGAGTGCCCAAAAAACAGCTCACAGTTCATTTAAGCTGGCACCGAACGGGGCGCAGTCCGGCAGACATGGCCAGTTTTTTAGATAGCGCTACGCATAGCAATTTCTTAGTGCGCAACGGGTGTCAAACGTTTGATCTGGAACAGATTGAACAATCAATTACGTGCTGGCACGCCCACTGCCGCCCACTTTGCACGCCACAACGACAAACTGCAAAAGTGGCAAAGCTGAGGGCCTCAGCCAGTTGGGCGAAGTAGAAGAATAACGCGTATACGTGCCGTTGTCCAGGTGCTCGCTCCAGGTCTCGGGTCTGGCGTCGCCGTCGCCGTTGCATGAAATTGACCCGCGATGTCGTGCTTTATAAATGCATGTGTGCACTTGATGCATGTGACTCGACTGCGAGTCGACTGCGACTCGACTCGACTCGACTCTCTCAATACCTGGCAGGTGTGGGGCGGGGTTATGAGAAATGCAAGAAATCAACCAAAAGCGAACGTGCGATGCATGCAAAAGCTGCCGGCGAACGGATTGTTTTCTTATATGTGTAGTTCAGCGTCTGAAAAATGCAATCAACTTGAGGCGAAAACTTTCACATGTAAACGGAGCATGTTGGTATGTGTGAGTGTGTGTGTGTGTGTGTGTGTGCGAGCGTGTGTGCATTGCATCAGTGAGATTGCTAAGGCAAGCGGAACAACACACATCCACACCTGTGGGGCATACCAGCGCCGCTGCCGCTGCAGCTGAAGCAAGCGCAGCGCTTGCCGTGTAGGTGCAACGATTTTAATAATATGAAAATATTCAAGTGGAAACGTTTTATAGCCGGCAGATAACAAAGATGCGCTCAACCAGAGGCAAATGAGAGCAGAAAGCAGGGCAAGCACTTCAAAAGGATAACAGCAGCAGCCTCATAAGGCGCGTAGCATTCTTCTTAGCGAAAAGCAGCTTGTAAGCTGCACTTATCAAAAACAGTTTAAAAATGCTTAAAGAACAGCTTAAAAATCAGTTTGTAGTAAAAATGCGCTTGGGTAATTTCAGTAGTATTTAAAAATGAAAAAAACTATTAAACATTATTTCAAAATAAATTAAGTAATTTATTTAATTATTTTAAGACACTTCGAAAAGTAGTTGGCTTAAATCATTTAAATCAAATATTTAAAATATTATTTATTTGTTAAATTTTACTTAAAAATTAATTTAGATTTAAATATTCATTTAACCAATTGTATATATTTTATAATTTAGATTTAAATATTCATTTAACCTACTATATGTTGGTTATTAACAGAAAAGGAATTTTAGATTGCTTGGAAAATCGTTTTATTAAAATATTCATATATTTACATTTTTAAAAATTAATACATTTAATAATTTCAGCACTTTCACTCAATTCTCACCTTTCGTGATTAACATAAAAATCATTTGGTATAATTCGACTGTGTCTTTCCGCTGGGCACACAACTGCGGCCTTTTTCATATTTCATATTATTTATCCCTGGGCAGTCGTCTGTATGTCTGTTCGTCTGCCTGTCTGTTTGCCTGCCTGTTTGTTAGCGGCATTAAAAATGCAAGCAGAGCGCTTTACACAGGCGACTGACCAGCTGACAGTCTGCTTTCGGGGGCAAATGCTTGTTCAAATGCTTGGACAGCTGGCTAAAATGCGTGGCAAGCAGAAAGTGAGCGTGTGTATGTGTGTGTGTGAATGTGAATGAATTTCCAGCTAAATATGAATATTAATAGACCCGGAGTTGTAGGAATCAGAGAGCAAAGTGTGAAAGCCTTTAACTCGAGCTGAATTTAATGTTTTCAATTAGCTGCCAGAAATCGCTGGGCCAGAACTGCCAGGTCCGACAACAAGGCAACAACAGAAGCTGGCAAACAACAGGGCAGAGGAGCGGGTATGGGCAGAGGCAGAGGCAGGGGCTGGGGCAGAGGCTTCACCCTACCGAGGGTTGATTGTATTGGTGGTGTCTGTGAATAATTTTGGCATTATTGCCTGTGCTTAATTCAAATGAAATTAATTTCACCAGGTAAACTTCGTGACGTGCCGGGGCACAGGCTGTAGCACGGGCAGGAGCTTGAGCGCCGAGTCCTGCCAGCTTCGGGGCGCAGCTCATTGTTTTTGGTGATTTAATGGCAGCGTGCCATTGTGTGTGTGTGTGTGTATGCTTGTGTATTTGTGTTTGTGTGTGCTTGGGTGAGCGCTGCTTGGGCCGTAAATGAATTCATCCCTTGGGCAACATTTTATGGCATAATTTGAGGCGTCAGGAAGTGCGGCCGTGCCAAAAGGTCAGTGCCTGTCTGATGTGGCATGCCTCGTGCCCATTTCCGTGGCATCACCGGTCCCTTGCCCGCCCCTCGCTCTCTCCCTCTCTATCTCTCCCCTGACCCTACAATTTCCACTCATGTGGGTGTGAATATTAATGCTTCATATTTTTTTTCGAGCGCTGTTTTCGTGGTGTTTAGCTTTTAATATTGTTCGTGGGCGTCGCTTGTTGATTTTGGCAGCTCACCCGCTGCCCTCACTCCCCGCCCCTCATTTCTCCTCTCACTGTAATTATTTCGCGCTGTGCTCCAATGAAGTGCTGATTCAGTGCCGCCTAAGCCTTTCCTCTATTCAAGCGAAATCTTCTTCCCTCCAACGGGGCGTGGCATCTTCACCTCTGGCACGTTTTTAGCATTCAGCTCGAGTATTTGAATCCGGTACGCCTTTGTCTGCTGGGAAATGCCAGCGCGTATCTGTCTGTCTGACTGCCTGTCTGTCTGTCTGTCTGTCTGCGTGTCCGACTCGCGATTTGTAAGATATTTTGCTATTTTTTATTGCCACGGCAGAAGGAAGCGCTGCGGAAGCGTCGTCGTCTGGCTCGACGGCGGCTTTGCTCCCTGCCATTGAGTGGATTAAAGTGTAAATATTTAATGCACGCGATTTGTGCGGCTTCCGTTTGTCGGCCTGAGTTATTATTATGTATGTAGTAGTAGCTGCCTGAAGACACCGACAGGCAGTTATACAATGCTCTCACATTGCAGATTTTAAAGCTGATTAAAGCGAATACTCGAAAGATTTTCACTCTCTTTATATCTGTCTCTTTTCTCACGCTTTGTTCTTCTTTTTCTGTCTCTTTCCTCTCTTGCTCAGTTCCTATTTCCCTCTCTCTTTCTTTTTTCGCATTTCTTCATTCATCCTTATGCTCTACTTCTTTTCTCCCATTATAAATTTCTTTCGCTTTAAATTTCTACCTTGCCCTATCCCTTCTTCCCCTCTCTCTGCCATTCTCTTTTTCCTTTCTTTTCCTCTTACCCTGCCGCTCTCCTGTTCTTCCACATCATCGCTCATTAGTAAGCCAAAAAGTAAGCAATAAATAAAGTTTGCCAAAGCTCATAACTGGCCCAAGAGCAACAAAAACTAGCCCAGCCACAGCCACAACAACAATAACAACAACAATAACTCGAAGTACAACAACAATTTAAGCTATAGCTGCAGCTGCAAGTCCTACATATATTGAAAGTTCATAATGCTCCATGCTGCATGCTGCATGCTTGTCTATAGATAATGCGGCCTGCCAGTTCGATGGCTTCGGCATCGACGTTTTTGTGCCCCGGGCAAGCCAAGCTGCAGCTGAAAAGTATCTGCCAGATACACATATAGAAACGAGCTACAACTACATCCTTCTATGTGGCTCGTGTTGCCCGTTCGAAGTTGAACTTGAGGTTTTTGATCTTTTTTGGTCTGTGGCGCCGCCAAGTATGCTACGCTTTTTTGCCAGGCAGCTGCAGACAGGCGAGTGAACATTTCAGTGCAGCTGCAAGCGCACAATTATTAATTGAGTGCATTTTTAATGGTTTTTTCTGTCCGCATATTTACAGTTTCGATTTTGTCATTAAATGCGTGTAAATCATATTGAACAATAGCGAAATGTATAAATAATTTTAATGCGTGCACTGAAAGCTTTTGCGGAAAAAAAGCAGAAATAATTATCAAAATGCAAACTGACGACTGCTGAATGCACTCAGCGTGCCTGTCAATATAGTAAACTACTAAAAAAAATTTCTAAAAATATTTTGAAACTCATTTAAGATATTTTTGAAAGTAATTTTAGCATTTTACTAAAATAATTTAGAAAGTTTGCCGAGATTATTATATTAATGTATGCATTATAATTCAAGAACGTTTTCTATATTTTAAATGCTTTCTAAATAATTTTAAATAAATCAGGAATATAATTATATAATTACCAAATTCTATTAAAATAATATTTTACAATATTTCTCTTTGACAAATCGCATAGCCAAGTGAGTATAACCCGTTTGAATTCCCTTCAAATAAATAATGTTCATTTAAAATATTGCGCATTCGTTTTCAATGCACGCCGTGCAAATGTTGATAATTTAATTCTAGCACATAAATTGCCAAGTGCTTTGGCCTCAAATTAATTTAATTAAATTGTGCGCAAACTATTCAAATCCGGCATGAGTGTGAAAATAAATACCGTTAATTGAATTCAATTGATTCGTTAAACTGCACGAGTGCGAGCCTGACAAAGACGCAGCTGAAGAAGCCTGTGGATACAACAGTTTTTGCTTCGACTCGAGTCGACTCGCCTGCACGGACACGCCCACTGCCCACGCACTAATTAAGTTCGAACGTGTGCTTAACGACAGCTAAATGAACTACCAAAAACAGACGCAGCCCGAGACACAGGCACAACATAGAAAAGATAACGACACACTCATTATCATTCCGTGCGCACGCACACACAGGCACACACACACATACCCACACATGGCACTGGAACACGTTTTGCAGACAAAGACAAGAGATTTTTTGGATCGCACAGATTGACATAATGACAACGAAACGCCCAAATGATTGGCCTAGTAGAATGGAAGAGAGACAGAGAGAGAGTGAGAGAGGGAGAAGGAGGAGGAAGAGTGTGAGGACACTGCAATTATAGAACCTGGCCCGATAATTCCAAACAGAAGCCAGAAATTTGCAATGATTTTATGTGGCTTTAAAGAGCCGAAAAGCAACACAAAGAGCGACAGAGACGGGGAGTGAGAGAGCGAGAGAGAGAGAGAGAGAGAAAGTTGGCAATCTGTGCACATTCCCAGTTAATAATCATCATAATCTCCTGCTGCGTTCGAAGTTGGAATCCAGCAAAGGATTCCCAGAATTCGCCTGCCAGCACACATGGGCTTAAGTTCTGGCATTTAATGAGGCTTTCAAAACAATTATGGGAGTGTGTGTGTGTGTGTGTTTGTGTGTGTGTGCTGTACGGATGTGTGTGCGAGTGACATTATTAATATTTAAGACTTTGTTGCTCGAACTTAATGGGGATTTGCTGCACAAATACTCCGACACCTGAGCATGGACTAAATTTAATTAAAGTTTCGCCTGTTTACAGTTCACAATATACGGCATAGTCACAATAGACAAGTGAGCTCCCTAAGAGGGATACTCTGTCATTGTTTGCACAACTCGACTTGGTGTCTCGGGGGTACCGGGTGTCGGGTGTCGGGCCGTCTGGTGTCTGCTCAGCGCGTGATGGAGTGTGCGTGGACATGACGCTGTCAACTGGGGGGAGGGGGGGCTTAAGAGCAGGAAGGTCGAGCGGGAGGAAGGTCGAGCCACAAGTGTGTGCGCTCGTCTTGAATGTTAATATTTGCGCTTTCAATTCGCAGTCGCTTCAAGTGACAATTTATCATGGTGCCACTCGCTCAACTCTTTAAACCACACAACTGTGTCTGTGTGTGTGTGTGTCAATGTGTGCGTGTGTAATTGAAGCGAGTTGCCAGCTGCAAGCTGCAATTATTTGCGAACTGTTCGTGCACTTCCTGCCATTTAATATGAATTAAATCTGAAATTCTTATGAATTTCTCTGTTTTGCTGGCCAGCAATTTTGGCCAACAAAAGCCAACAGCAAAGCGCCATCCATTGTCCCCAAAAATGCAACTGCATATACATTTGTGGGTGTGTTTGTGTGTGTGAGTGAGTGTATAATACTCACTCGTATATCCCTGCGCTTTGTCAGCAACAATGCAAGAAATCCAAATAGAAATCTTTGCCTTTTGTCTGTTTTTTTTTTTTTTTTTTTTTTCATTGCGGTTTCAAAAACCTCTTTATACATTTTTCGTATTTACTTTAAGTGCTTCAATGGAAATTGTGCTGAGTGCACACACATACTAGCGTAATCCCAACATGCAATTATTATATTTAACTCAAATCTAGCCAGAGAGAGAGAGAGAGAGAGAGAGAGAGACAGAGAGTAGCCTCAGCCTGCAAACACCTGCAGAGTTGTCAGAACGAATCCGTCAGCAAGTATGCAAAACAGGATGTGTCTTTCATTTGTCAGTGCGTTGAAAACATCCTGTCAAATGAATTATGAAAGATTATGACATCTGTGCTGCAGTGCTTTAAATACTCTGTAGATGGAGAAGCAGCTTAAAATGTTGTCATAAATATACAGAAATATTTCGTTTCGATTTTTTAATTAATTTGAATTGCTGTTGAGAGTTTTATTCGCATAACTTATTAGAAACTTTTTACAGAGCACTTTGAACTAAAACTGTTTAGTTTAAAAATTGTTCAGCTATTCCAAAGCTTGGTACAAATGCAGCTTAATATATCTAGGCTGCATCCTGTGAATTTCCATGCGATCGCACAAGCAATACAAAAATGATTTAAAAAACAAAAAGCTGTTTTCTAAGTTTGACTTGTAGAATTTGATTTTTTTAAAAATTAAATTTCGATTATATTTTTTTTAGTTCAGTTTTAATATTTTTATTTTTAAATAAGGAGTATCTTACCAATCTTTATCTTTATTATTACCTTTGCTACCATATTGCATCTAAAATTCCATGAATTTGCTCTCTATATCCATCTCTTTTCTGTGCCTTGCAACTACTATAAATCGTCTCGAGAGCCCGACACGTTCTGTCTGCCGTCTGTTGTCTGTTGTCTTCCATCATTGACTCGCAACAATATTTGGCACAAATTGAAAACAAAAACTTTGCTTATGTCGCCAGTTCATTGCCAACAGCTGCCGAGCGAAAGATTTTTGCCAAATGAAATATTTAAATAGGCCATCTGGATGCGAGATGCGAGATGCGAGATGCGGGGCCAGGCGTGGCCTGGGAACGTGGGGAAACCCTTGCAAAGTGTCCTTAAAGTTTGCACATGGATTAAGCCGGGATTTACTATGCTTACCCGAGAAAACACAAAACCTTTAGGCCCTGCGTGCTAGCCATGTTTTTATAAAGTCCCCCCCCCTCCCCCCTGCTTACGCCGTTCCACTCTTTTCTCGTTCCTTCTCGTCGTTTAAGGTCGCTTCAAGCATTTGTGTATCTTTTGGGGTCTGTTGTTGGTTTTACGGCTAACCGAGCAAATCGTTTGAGTCGGTCATGCAAAGTGCCAAAGTTTTTGCACCCAAAAGAGGTTTGTGCGGGGGCGGGGGCGGGGGCGTGGCAGAAAATGCGAATGGATGCCTAAGTAAAAACATATTAATAATGGACATGCTGCCACAGTGCGTTAAAGTTTTAGTTTTATTGCCTGGGAATTGTGTGTGTGTGTGTCGTTGCCCCTTCTCCTTCCCTTCCCTTCCGTTTGACTGCCCAAATCCCGCAGAGACAACAATTAGTAGGCATGCTGCAACTGATAGCCATAGTTATCGATAACACTGGTCGCACTGGCAGGCCTGCAGGCTGTGACTTAGACACTTTAAAAGGCAATGACACAATGACAACAACAATTCATGGGCAGAACAATGGAAGAATTAAGCGTTTTCTAATACGCAATCGTTCGAGGTATTCAGGTATTGCCCCCTTTAATTGGACTCAATTGAATGCCATAGACAATGCCGGGCAGCTGGAGAGCCAAAGCGGATTGGCCGAGCGCATCAAGTGCGAGAACTGAAGCTGACAGGCCAAGTAGGAGCAGAGTAGGGAACTACTACAGTAAGCAGGAGAGAGAGAGAGAGGGGGAGAGGGGAAGAGAGAGCGACTGCAGTTCATTGTGCTGGCAGGCAGACAGTCGTACGCTGCAGCAGCTGCAGTTGCGTCACTGCTCCCCCCTTGCTAGGTGGAGGAGCAGGAAAGGTAGCGGGAGGCAGCAGTACGATGGCCGCTTTCAATGTATGTGTGTGTGTTGAGTTAATTTATGGTTGCATTGCTACCAGCCTGGCCCGTTCGCCGTTTCAGATAAATGTGTCTGAGCATCGACAATGGCTAGCTTGGAACTAGTTCCAGCTCCAGTTTCAGTTTTAGTTCCAGTTCCAGAAAAGTTGTGCTGACCACAAGGTGAACTGCACTCCCGATGACGAAGTAGATAAGAATAATTTATGTTGATGCTGCATGAATTCGATGCGCGTGTGTGTGTGTGGTGTGTGTGTGTGTGCAGCATGCGCAAATTAGACATGCAGACAAATTTATTGGCCCAACAAATCTTCATGCTGCTCTCTCTTTCTGTCTCCATAGGGATTTTTCTGGCCAGCGCTATTAAAATATTGTTTACAAAGTGCTGAAAGAGTTGAAGCTGACACTGAGCAATGAACTGGTTAAGTGTGTGTCGCCCTTAAAGTCGAACCGAACTCAAGCGAACTAAACTGAATGCGATGAAGATAAAAGAAGCCAATGAGAAATGCGTATGAATCACAGCGCATCGGAAAGTGGCAAACTATAGCAGAAGTTCTGTGCGAGGTCAGTGAACTCGGTAAGTGCAATACTATCTGAAGAAAATTTATACGGTATTATATGGTGCTATTATATATAGAAAATATGCGAAACTGGATTTAGTTATTTCTAGTTATTTAATGAAAAAGATAATTAAGTCGATAAATGTATTTTTTTACTGCCTTTATAAATATGCTTGGTTTTTATAGCGTAAAAAGTCAGTCAACTTGGTAAAAATAATTTTTTTACTACTAAAGATTCATTTTTTAATTTTCGATATACAAAATTAAATGCAAGAATTTTCCTTCTTAGAAAATAAAGAGCTCAAGCGTCTTTCCTGCCTTAAGCTGATTAGCATTACGATATAGCGCGACGTCAGCTGTTTTTGTCACTTCAAATTAACTGCCAGGCCAAAGTTATTGTTTTCTACACCATGCTTCATAACTGTTGATGCTGCAGCTAAGCGTAGCCACCGCCCCCCCCCCCTTCCTTCTGCCACGCCCTGATAGTTTTCCAGTGTGTTTGCAGCGCTATGAAAATAATTTTAATGGCATTTAATTTACGCAAATGCAACAGTTAAAAGCTTTTCGCATTTCGCTTTTCACTTTTCCCCACGCCAAATCTGATTATATTATGCTTTGTTTTGCATTTTGCGAGGGGGACAGAAAGAGCGCCGGGGAGCGGGGGCAAGGCAGCGACTGCTGCTGTTTAGTCAGCTGCTTTGCAGCAGAGTGTAAAGGTGTAAACCGAATGATAAACGCAATTAGTAGAACGTATCCAAAGTTTCCACAAGTTTGCGCCTGCTGCAATCACACAGACACACACACACACACACACACACAACAAAAATAGACACAAAGCAGAGCAAATTATTAATGTGCAGTGGAAAGAACAAAACAAAAAGAAAAACAAAAATAAAATAAATGCAAAAACAAAGCAAAGCCGACAAAGTGTTTGGGAGCAAATGCAAAGGACACGCTTGAGTAATGAGTTCTTGGTCCATAACCCAACCGCAGACGCTTGCAAAAACCTTTCCCTACTCGGACAGGCTCTCTCTCTCTCTCTCTCCCGCTCTTGCTGTCTCTTTCGCTCTGCGGTCTAGCCACTGGTAAAAGCTTTGTGTCTCTGCGAGGGCATTCGAAATGAGGGAAACATTACAAATGTGCGGTCAACTTTAATGGAGTTCGCTCTGGGGCCGGGGAAAGCGGTCGGTCAGGTTGCCCACCGGAAAGATACATTCCGCACTCTGGCCGACTCCAAATAGTTGGCAAAAATACATATCAAACTATATGATATATATCCCTGATGCATATACGAGCATCCCGCTGCTGCTGCTGCTGCTTATGCAATCTCTGCGCTCGCAATGCAAATTTACTTGCACGCAAATTGAAAGCAAACAAATTGTTCAAACATTCCCAATGCATCTCTACGCCAACAAATATTCATTAAGATTTGTTATGCGTTTTTTTTTATTATTTTCTGAAATGAAATGTGTTTGTAATAACAAATTGCTTTGATCATATGCAAATTGTGACTGCTGCGCTGCATAGAACTAAAGCAAAATTATGAAGATGGAAAAAAGGCAGATAGAAGCAATCAAACTGCAGCTCAGATACTCTGACTGTTGCAGAGAAATTAATATATATATAATATTATATATATTGCGGGTATAATATTAAATCTACTTAGGTGCTAAGTTCTGTTATGAAGCCCCCCAAAAAAGTATTTAGCTATTTTTATATTTTTTTTATAAAAAACTTTGAAAATAAAGTTCAAGAGTAAGAAATATAAAGACTGATATTTAACATAATATCATAAGGAAATGTATATAATTTAAAAATATATAAATAATTAAATAATAAACATAATATACAAATATTATATATAAAATTATTTAATACCATAAACTGACTAGGAAAATTCTACAAAAAAATTGTGAAGTTGAAAATAAAGCAAGGCGGTGAGGGTCTAAATTTTTGCAGTCTCTAATGCAACGTCAAGCTCATACTCGAGCTTCTCTCAATATCTCGGCACGCCTCGTGGTGCATCAGCAGCTTCAGCTGCATACGCTCCTCGAATTATGTAAATTTTAAGCCGCAATGGAGAACCATTCGACATGTGCAACATGCGACTTGCAGGAACAACCAGAAAAACAATCAACTTACGCTCAGCAATTTGCGTTTACAAGTCCCAAGGGGCTCAACCAAATGGCCTGCTAAAGAGCCCGAACGCAATAAAAGCCAAGCGCTCCGCCATCGTTTTGTAATCCTTTCGAAAGTTCTTTCGTCTCTCATTCTCTTAACTGTTGCAGTTCATTAAACACTTGGCTTGATTGTTGCCAAATTGCTTAAAGCGATTTCAATACCCAAAAGCGCACTAATTCAACGTTTTACAAGCAAATGCCAGCGCGCACGATTCCCTATTATTGTAATCCAGCTAAAATTCAATCAAAAACTCTGTCATTTACCCAGCCACGCCCCCGCACCGCACCACCCGTTGCCAGCCTGGTCTACGTCAAAAATCAAAGACGACAAAGGCGGAGGCAAAGTCATGGAAATCGCAGCAATTATCTGCCAGCGCCAGCGTCAGCGCCAGCGCCCACAACCAAAGAGCAATCACACAAACACACACACAAACAGACACACAGTCTCGCATACACATACACATGCTCAATTGGCAGGACGTTGTCTGTGCCAGCAAAAATGTTACAAAAATGCAGGAGGAACAGAAAAAAAAATAATATTTACTTTTACCATGACAATGTCTCTGGCCCTCGATCCCTGCACGCCCCCGCCACGCCTCTCATGGCATCGCAGCAGCTTTGATGGTGTGCCAGATTATCAGCAGAGTGAGAGAGAGAGTGAGAGCAGGCAGTTGGGAACTGTGGGGGCTGTGAGCACACAAAGTGCCTGGGCGTGGGTGGAGCTCGGGGTATTATTGGCTTCTGATTGGGGATTATGTTTTTAATTGACAAACTTGAATAGATAACGACGTTGTCAGCAGGAGAAACTCGCATAAAAACTGACGACAAACGAATGCATAACAAGCAACTTGTTGTTGTTATTGTTGTTGTTGTGCCTTGCCTTGTTGTTGGCATAAAATGGAAATTGATACGCAGCCGGAAGGCGCATAGCATTTTACAAGTGTAGAAGAAGCTCAAGCTTATTGCATCTTCTACATAGATGCCACTCCCCCGTGGCCTTTGTGGCACTTCAAAGCGGCAACGTAACGAGCTGCCAGACGACTGCGAGAATTGGCAAATGCATTGCATAAATACCTGCGATATTAATAGCTCTGGCTCTGGCTACTTTTAGCTGGCATTGCTTGTGTGGTCGAGGAATGTGGTAGCAGCAAATAATGATAACGCCAAGCAAATGGCGCTGTTTGAGGCTTAAAGATAGATATTTTATTAAATGACAGTTAACCAGTAAAAATTATATATTTAAGCAGGCTTAAACTGTAGTTGTACACAAACCTATCATACCCTTTGACGCTCATTTACCAGTTATAAATGCTTCGCAGCGCATTGCTTACATATTTCCACATTCCTTTGGTTGCATTTGTTTTTTTAATATATTTATTTTATTTTAGTTCTATATAGCTTGGGTTTCCACAAGTCTAACATACCTCCCTTAATTTGAGAAATTAATTGTTGGTTGGCGTATTACGATATACTCCTCTTGACTATGCAGAACCTATTTATACATAATAGATATATTTATATATATATATTTATTTATATATAAAAAACTGCTTACAAACCTGTCATACCCTTAGCAGCCTTATCTGCCGGGTATAAAATTGAAATTTGCAGCTTAACATCTACTAAGACAAATTGAATTTCTCTCGAATATTTGTATTTATTGTATGATCAATTATATATACGTATGGCTCATTAGAAATTTACTAATCCGTTTGCCATTTGAGTATGCAAATTTCATGAGCATTTAGCATACGCCCCGTTGTCCCGTTGGTAATTACATAATAAACAAAAGGTGTGGCCCGCCCTGCTATGTATGTGCAAAGCACTTGGCACCCCAGTCGAATGAGTGTGAATGCGAATGCGAATACGAATAGGCAAACGAATATGCACACATAAAATACAGGCAGCTCCAATTTGAAATCTCACACAGCAGCATACACACACACTCGCACACACCAAGTCGGCAAACAAAACAAATGTGCAAACATTACAACAATGTGAACAATAATTTCGATTAGAGAATTTGCGAGCCTCAAATTTGTGTAGCCGCAGATGCAATTAAATGCAAATCGATTGTGCTTGTTATTCGGGTGTACGACACGCCCACAATCGAGTGTGGCCCGCCTGTGTGCGAGTGTGTGTGTGTGTGTGTGCACACATAATCAACTGCCTTGAAGTGCAGAGTCGAACCGAGTCGAGCTACCTGCAGTTAATGAGCTTTCCTTGTAGTCAACGCTCCAGCTTGTTGTCTGCCTGACCCAAAATAATTGTGCATAATTTATGTACAATTTATTAATTTAAGCCCTGACAGACTTGCGGCGTCTGTGCTACGCCTACTCCTGCAGTTTTAACTGCTCTTCCTGCTGCCAATCCTTTGCCATTGCTCAAAAAGCATTCGAAAATTATTCGCACGTAAAACAATAAATTTTCATAATAGCCTCGACGCAGCTAAGCGCAATGCAAGAGTTTAGCTCATCCCTCACCCACACACACAGCACACACACACACACACACATGGCTGGCCACGCCGCTCACAGACAGTGCCCACATGTAAAGTGCAAAAGCGCAACATCAGCGAAATGGGTCAGTGGAAGAGGCGAAGCGAGAGGAGATACCAGAGAGCAGCGCAGAGCAGACCCAACCCGATCCGAGTGGGGCCAACAGTTGTCGGGGCGAGCTAAAGATTACCGTTATTTGTATGCAAAGCAGCAGCCCAAAACCAACAACAACAACAGCAACAGCAACGAGAGCAACAACACGCTGCGACACTGCAGCGACACAAGCCAACTGCCATTCAAAGTCAGCCAGGAGCACGAGGAGGAGCACGAGGAGGAGGAGCAGCCGCATCCCGGGCTGCTCGACTCACAGACTCACAGACTGCCTGCAGATGGCAGCATGGAGCAGCGAGCCGAGAGGTGGACGAGAGAAACGTGTTTCAATTTTTATGACATTTCAATGCAGTTTATGTCAGCGAAACGAGCCAACGGCAGACTGGGCACACTGGGCACACTGGGCAGGGGGCTAGGTACAGGGTATTGCGATAGCAGAAGGCTGCGGCGCTCGTCTGAAAACCTCGTTATATTTCTGACAATTCAAATTTGGCCTGCGGCCGTTCGGGCGCGCAACATATTTTGTCGGACACTTTGCAACAATTCAATTGAATTGAAAATGTATAAAAAAAAAATAAAAATAAAATAAATAAAAGTAAACTTTTGGCTAGAGATAATCCCATAAGCTGTGCATGTGTGAGTGTCAGCGCTGTACATGTGTATATGAATGCAAAACAATAAAAGCATTTTGCTATTGCATTTTGCAAAAAGTACTTATAGCTTGCTATGAAATCCAACAATTTGCAATTTGATTTTGCACAATTTCTAACTTGCATTTAAATTTGAAATTATTTGCTAAAAATTAATTTTCTTAAATTAAATTTCAACTTGGCAAGCATAAAATGCCCCGCTTAAGCAGTCAATGCTATTGTTTTTCTACCTGTCGAGCGCACTCAACGCTGTGCTGATAATTTAAAGTGATTAGAGACACACAGCCAGACAGACAGGCGGACGGACGGACAGACGGACAGACTGACAATTAGCTTTTGTAATGTCCCTAATTGAGTTAGGGCCTGCACTCAATTGGTTGTTATGAATCTGCTGGGCTTATTTATTGTGCCGCCCCTTTGTGAGTATCTGTGTGTGTGTGTGTGTGTGTGTGTGTGTGTGTGTGTGTGTGTGTGTGTGTGTGTGTAAGAGTGTATTCAGTCTCCGAGTGTCTGAAACAGAATTCGGAATTTGTTTACCCAGCTAATTTGTCATAATTAATCAAGCAGACATAATTCAAACGCTTTTGCCGTGCAGCCGATTTGTCAGCCAAAGTGTGTATAAATATTTATGCTCGATTTGCAAACGCATCAAATTGAAATGTTCCTCGACTCTATATAGTTTTCAATTCTTTGTCTGTCTGTCTACAGTCTGACTGCCTGCCACTAGCAGGCTCGGTTATACCCTAGGCACGTGAACAAATACCAAATTAGAGGCATCAAGGCCAACGTAAGTGTTGCAATAAATATTGAGCTTAACATGTGCTGAGACTCCTCGGGCAGACGTGACCAACATTCAGACAGACTTCCGCTGCGCCCAGAAGTATGCAACGGATTTTAACTCAGACCGAGAGAGAGAGACAGGAAGAGAGAGAGAGAGACTGAGTCTAGTGATAAATTAACGCATTAAAGCCTCGCCGAATGGGAGTAAAAGCAGTAAGGAGATTGCAGAATGAAGGGCATGTGGAGTATGCGGCCATGTTTCAGCTTTTAATAACACAAATTGCAATCGAATATGCGAAGCAGAGCAAAGCGTGGCACGAAAAGAGAATGCGAAATGAAGCGGAAGCCGAAGAAGAAGCCGAAGAAACGCCAGAGCCAGAGCCAGAGCAATGTTAACTCAATTTGTCGAATGAATTTTGCCAGCTGTTGAGCTGCTGCTGGCATTGTAGTAGCTATAATTAACTTAAATTAAGAGACAGACGGACATTGATACGAAGCAAGAAAAAAAGGAGAGGAGAAAGGGAGAGACAGAGAGAGAGAGAGACAGAGAGACAGCCAAGTCAACAGGCATATAAACAAATAGTTGCAGCACATAAACAAAGCTGGCAAATATTTTAGCTGCAGCTACAGATACTCACACACACACACACACACACACATACAGCTGCAGCTCCGGCTAGCAGTTGAAGCCTTAATCAAACAGCATTTAGTGCCAACAGCCTGCATCAAAGCGAGTCTGCAGCTATTGCCTGCCTGCCTGCCACGCCCCGAACTGGTCAGCAAAATGGCAAATAATAAAATAGCTCGACAAATGTAAATAAACGAGGCGAGCACGCAGATACACACACACACACTCACACACACATACACACACGTAGTATCTATGACAATATCTGCGGCTGTGCCACATTTCGGAAATTGAAAATTTCACAGCAGATCGAAGAAAGCAGCTCGAATCCAGGTGAAATTGCCTGCTGCTGTAGGCAGCTTTTCGTTTTCGCTTCTCGGTTTTCCTTGCTTTTCTCTCTGCCAGCTACTAAACGCTGTCGCCGCAGTCGCACCCGCAGCTGCTGCTCGCTTGCCACTTGAGGCAGGCAGGCAGTGGCAGGCGGCAGGCGGCAGGCGTCCATTGATTGACGTCATGTCTTTTGATTTCCCATGTGTGAACAATGCTGCATCCGCTGTTGCCACAAAAAAGCCTGCAGAGTAGACAATGCGTGTGTGTCGTGCAACGTGTGGCAGCCACACGCGCAACACGCCCACACACACACACACACAAGCCGAGCTGCATTTCCATTTTCAGCTGCCACACACGCAGCTGCAATACTCTCAATGCTCTGCTTAAAGCAGATTTAAAAAAAATTTAAAAAAATAATATAAAAGTTTTAGCTGATGAAATTTCATTTCAAATATTTTGGCATGCATTTTTGAAAATAATTTTCGAAAATTGCTGCACATTTATTGGCGCGCAAATTGTGTTTGCCTTGCGATTGACAAATCATTTTTGGCCTCGATTTGCCAGTGATACTAGATGCCTCTCTGTGTGTGTGTGTGTGTGCGTAATTCGATTGTAATGTTAAACTGATAAACTGATGCAATTTTGCGATACAAATCAAGGCACAACTGTTGCTGCTGCTGCTGCCACTGCTGCTCGCTGAGCGCGCAAATCCAATAAATTATCTTTCAATTTGCAACTCGCCCGCTGCTGGCCCTAGAAAATGGAGTGAAAATTGCAATAGAAATGGCTCGCAAGAGGCAGAAAAATAATCGAATTGCAGCTGCAGCTTAAAGCCGTTTTGCAAATATTTTGCCAGGATTTTACTGGAATTTCAGGCAACATATTCTACGCCTAATGCCCGAGCTAAGTCAAGAGACTTGGCATTAAGATGCTTCTGTAAATGTTAAATTCCGTCTAATTGCATTTGCATATTTTGATTATATGTGGTGTTAGGGGGGGGGGGGGGAGCGGGGAAGCAGGCGCTGGAAATGAAAGTGCCAAGTGCAGTGAGTGCTGGCCTTGGGCGGAGCTGGCTGCAGTGAGGCGAGCTCAGGCAGGAAATTTGAATTGAACGGATGCGAGTGCAGATAAAGGCAGCAAATTCAATTTAAGCCAACTCCAACTAATTGCGGCATAATGCTATTAATTAAGTTACCAAACTTTCGCCGCATGTGCCGGCGATTAGAGGCAGTAATCGAAGGAGACGACTACAGTTAGTCATTAATTATGGCACAATTAATTACTTATCAGCAAAGTTAATTCAAGTCTGTGTTTTCTTTGCGCGCTCAATTGGCGCACTCTAGCGGGTAAATGTGGTACTACAGCGGTTAACCCGTTTGTGCAAGCGGCCCAAAGCGACCTCTAGCAGCGCAGCTTGGCAGTTAGCAGTTAGCAGTTATGTTAACTAACAGCAGCGCTGCTGTTTACAGTGCGCGCCAAATTCAAATTAACAGCAATGTTGCTAAAAATAATTATTGATTTTATTTATAAGACATGCGCGCGACATTTGTACAACTATGACTATGAGATGATGGGGCTTACAACTAGTTAAAATATACACTACAACTAACGTAATGACAATGCACATGGGCAAACACATGTTTCACTCTCTGTGTGTTTCGTTGCGGCTCAAAAGCAATAGACAAAAGTCCAGTAAAGCGCATTGAAGGCCAGAAACATGCCGGGGAACAGCAGACGCGATCGTCTATCGATCCACATGGCAATCTCCTGTGGCGTCATGGTTGTAAATGTGGGTGGATCCTTCTCGGGCTTCTTCTCCTTCTCGATGTCGACGATGTGATCGTTCGTGGAGCGTTCGCTGCAAACAGAGACGCTGTCCGCGCACTCTGTGCGTATGATGGGCAGATTGGGCTAGAAAATCGAAAATGCATATAGTTAATATATTTTTCAATATATTTATTTTCTCATGCCACTTACATGCACTGTGAGATAATTGTTGAAGCCGGGATTCACCGTGCCGTTGCCATTGCGCACGCTCTCCGTGCTGGACACAATGTTGTCCAGGCTGGAGCAGGAGCGTGCGCGCGAATCGTTGCTCAGGCTGCCGCCTATCTGACGCCTCGATGGGCGTGGCGTTAGTGTAGACTTTATAATATATTTGCTGTTGACCTTCTTCAGTTCGATGTTCTCCTTGCGCCGCCATATCGTGTTCACGAAGGCGAACTCCACCAGGCTGCCGAAGATGAAGAAGGTGCAGCCAATGAACCACACCTCCGACACCTTTATATAGCTGACCTTGGGCAGCGTCTTGCTCTGCGACGAGGACAGCGTGATGAACGACAACATGGTGCTAGTGCCTGTAATTAGTTAGTTAATTATAGCATATGTCTCGACTCAATCGTCAGGCTTTTGGCTTACCCAACATGATGCGCGGCGGCGAGGCATCTGCCTGCAGCCAGAAGGACACCCAGGAAATGGCGACAATCATCATGGAGGGCAGGTAGTAGTCCAGCAGATAGAAGCCGATCTCGCGCTGCAGACTGACCGTAAAGCTCAGCGAGCTGTAGTCGCCCACTGGAAAAAAGAAAACAGGTTTAAGATAGGACAATAAAAATGAGAAATATTTCTCTTAGACTTACTGAAGGCGCCATGTCGCATATTGACATCGTCTGAGCGCACCACTGTGGTGTTATGCCAGAAATCAGCCAAGTTAAATTCGGTCAGTTGCATCTCGGGGTCAAAGGAAATGGGCACGTGGTTCTCCCACTCCAGCACCAGATCGGAAGTGTTGTACATCCCTGCAAAAAGAATTGTATTATCTCAGACAATATTCTAAAAATATGTATCGTATATTCTATTATATATATAGAATTATCTTGAGGCACTTACAGCTCTCCAGCACCGTGGCGCAGTACTGCTGATCGAAGGGAAACTTCTTGAAGTTCATCCAACAGTAGAGCGAGGCCTGCAGACGCGTGGAGATGATCACATTGCCGTCACGTGAGATGGAGGTCAGCACATCCTTTTCATCGGTGCCCAGTATATTGGACTCCCGCTCATTGGAGAAGAAGATGTGCGGCAGCCAGAGGCGTTCGCTCAGATGCTTCTGGCCCAAGATCGTTTCACGGCGCTCGGGCGCAAACTCCTTGTACGCCAGACGCTTGTCCTGGAAGCTAAGCTGCAGCAGTGCGTGCATCTTGAACTGCAGCAGGTCCGAGTTGAGATTCTGCAGGAGGTACACATAGATGCGTGTCTTGACCACAATGGGCAGGCGCTTCAGCGTCTGATTGTCGTACACTGCAGAGAGTGAGAGCAAGTTAGACCAAGTGTTGGGCTGGCGTGAAAAACGCTACCTTCAGTCTTACCTAAGGGCCGCTCCAGGCGATCGTAGCGACAGACGTGGGTCATTCGCTGAATGAGCTCCGTGTACTGCAGGTTGTCCGCGTCGGCCAACGTTGGGCAATTAGGATCTTCCTTGGTGACGTTGACGGCGCTGCGGAGACAACGTTGCGTATGAGTAATGACAGATAGAGAAGTTGGTTTAACCGGGCGTATGAGTAATGTGCAAGGGAAAACTTGATAAAATTGTCACACAAATACGTGTCAAATATTATGGATTCCCTAAATTCATTTCAATTTTATTTTAGAGCCAATTCGAACGGTAGTTAATTCGTTTTTAAATGCGACCAGTTACAGTTCCAAAAGCTGTGGCTCGTGGCGTGGGAGATGCATGGCGAGGGGCGCTCGCGGGTGTAGCTAATTAATGCGCCAAGTGTTATAAGTTTACCATATTTGTGGGGAGCCACAGTCGCTGCCCCTGGCCAGCTGTGCAAGCTCATTTGGAGTCGAGATGAAGCTGAAGCTCGCACTGGAGCCCGTAGAGATATTTGCCTGCTCGGCCCTATTATGGTTATTGTTATTGGTATTACTTAACCGTTGCCTTTGTTTGTGTAATATTATTAAACTCTAAACGAATACGAAACGAAACGAAACCAATTCAATTACTGCACTCGGCCTGATCCCTAGCCAGAAATCCATAAATAAATTCAGTTTGTTTCTGGTTTTGCTCGGGCTCGACTCGGGCAAATATTTGCCAATTGGCATTGTGTGTGTGTGTGTGCGTGTGTGTGTGTGTGTGTTTCAAGCGGCAGATAATAATTCTCCTGAGCTCTCTAGCCTTAAGCACATACAAGACGAAAGTCGGTTTTGAATTAATTACAATTTTTGTCGGTTTTTTTTTTTTTTTATTTGCTGCTTGTTTTTGCCTGTTTTCGTTGCACCTTCAAAATATGGAAATAGATTAGTTGTGCGGCGTTGGCGGACTGTATACATAATTAACGGCAAATTTATGTGCCAAGGCATTAGAGTAATAATCCAATTGGTTTTACAATTACTCGAAATACTTCTATATACAGAGAGAGAGACAGAGAGAGGCAGAGAGAGGCAGAGATATTTTCGTTTCTAGATTTCAGCACATTTTGTGGTAAATTCCCCTTATCAGCGTAGCTTTCCTTTATTGAAATTGATAAAACTGCGAGCTGAAATTCCCAAGAGAATTTATCATATATATATATATATTACAGCATAAGGAAGTGCATAGCATATTGCCACGATTCCTTATCAGTTTTATCAGTTGTGTAACTGTCGCGAGTTGTAAACAAAAGTGGTTACAAAAATCGTTTATCTCGTCTTTGATTTCCCACGAAGATGCGTGCAAGAAGAACGAGAACAACGAGCATTTTTTTTTTGGTTAAATTTAGCCGAAATCGAACGGAAACAAATCAATGCTATTTATTCTTTTATCAGTTTGGCAGCAGAAGACCGCCGTCTTCTCTGTCTGCTGCTGCTCTCTGCGCTGCGTTTTAACCAAAAAAAAAAAAAACAAAAAAATAAAATCAGAGCATGGAAAATTTCAAAAGGCCCGACGACAGGCCCGCACAAAGTCGGCCATTTGAATAAATAATCAATAAGATAAACCCGAGCGGAAATGGTTACTAATGCAGACATATTATTACTTACCTCACGGGCCTCTGTAGAAAGCCGCAAATTATTGCTACTAGCAATAGCAGAACTTGGCCAGACTGCACTGCGTGAAGGTTCGTCATTTCGCACTCGCTCGAAATTCCTTTGTAAACTTTAAACTGATCACACGAATAGGACTGCGCGTGCTTTGCTTAATTGCAATAATATATAATAATATATTATATTTGATTCGAATTGTAATTTATTCGCCTGGCCTAATGCTCATGTTGGCCAACACTCGCGAACACTCGAACACTTGTTCTGTCGCGCACTCGACGTGCCGCTCGATCTTTTATCCTCGCCTCGCTCTACATTCACTCGCAAACGAAATATATGGAAATCAATCGGTGCTTATTTTCTGTTTTGTTGTTGGTTTTTTATATATTCTATATATTTTTTATCTATTTATCGCTTGTCAGTTCTCAGTACTCGCAGCGAGGACGTGGACCTGTTGCTTGTCGCCGGCGCTTTGAGCTCGCGTCGCGATTGCGCCTCGCAGAAATACCTGAAACTGCGCGCTGCGCTGCTCGCTGCTTGCTGTCGCTGCCGCTGTCGACGCCTCGAGAAGCACTGAGGGGGAAGCCAGTCAGCCCGCCAGCGGGTCGTCGAGTCTGTAACCAAGTAGTAGAGTAGTTGCCGCAGTTGCCAAAAAAACGCGTATTGTACTTTGTGTCTGTGTTCGCTTTTCTTGCTGCCGCTGCTGCTGCTGATAAGAGCGAGCGCGAGCAGCAAGCGCAGCAACAACAACAGCTACAACAACAACAACAACGAAACGCAGCTCGTTGGCTCGTTCGGTACGTCGGCTTTCTGAAGGTGTTTCTCACTGCGGTGTTAGCTGCTGAACGGCGCACAGGCGACAGCGCAGGGTCGCCGGAGATCGTCTCACTTTTAAACTGGCCACAGCATCACAACATCAGCTTTGGTAGCAGCAGCAGCTGCAGCTGCAAATGCAGGTGCTGTTTAGCGACTACAAGATACGCTGTAAATTTAAAAAAAAAGAAATTCTGTGTATGAGTTATATATGCCTGCAAGAATTAATTAATTAATTTATTCATTTAAATTATAAGCAAATATTAAAGAAATAAAAATAAAAAAACTATTTATTTTAAATGAGTCTAAATGGCAAATAAACATTTCTTAGATGGGCTTCTTTATTCTGACGCATACTGTGCTGCAGAAATTAATTTTAATTTTCAACCAAACACAAAAATAAAATATATAAATATTGTTTAAAAGCGTCCAACATATATATAAATATTTCTCGGAATTTTATAAATTACATAAATATTTCTCCGAATTTTCTAAATAACTTCCACAATATATCTTATATTTATTATAGTTTAATATAATGGAACTTGGGCATAAAATAAATAGAAATATTTTCTAAAACAGCTTCACTGTACTTTCTTGCCATTAATTAATTATAACTGGAAATTTTTTTTTCTAGACTTTCTAGAATATATATTAATACTAGTGACCTGGCGAACTTTGTTCCGCCTTATTGGCAATAAATAAGCAGTTTTTTTTTTATTTTATTCGAAAAAATACAAAATAAAACTAAATAACTACATTAATCATTCATTATTATTTCTGTATTTTAGTACATAGGTTGCTCTTCACTTAAGCACCTTGTGATACACGACATTTTTTGTTTTATTATCAGGCGCAAAAACAAACAACGCAGATGGTCTTCCGGCCCGTGAACATGCCACGTATAATTGACCATGGAAAAAACATGAATGTTCTAGATTTAAACCACAAACTTTTAAGGATTGGCCTTGTGATTTGTTGATTGTCATGGCAAATGCAAGACGTATCGGAAATTGAAGTCTTATAAATTCAAACGGCATATCGGTTGGGATCATCGGGATCCTCGAGTATTTGCAAGAAAGTGGCGTGATTCTTGTGTTTCGCCGAAAAGCAATGAATACAATGGCTCATGTGGCGGAGTCAACACTGGCAATTTCACTTTACCATTAACGCAGCATAATCCAGGCGTTTCTCCGGAAAACTTTAATGCACCACAATACTCGCAAACAACGTCCATTTGTCCAATGCAAACGCTAGGATGCATGCTGTAATCATTGGTGCAATCGTATCGAAACGCAGCTCGATTCAAATCAGCTAAATATCTTGTTCTGCGTCGCAAATTATCTATTTGTTGACTTCTGTTGTTCGCTCGACGATTCTGCATTGCCAACCGAGCTGTTTCACGGGCTGCTTCACTTTGCTCTCGTGATTGAGAAGCACGAAGTCGAGCCATACTATTGCTGCGCTGTTCACGTGCAATTTCTTGTTCTTCTTCAGTCCTTTCATTTGCAGTATTTTGTATTCTTCTTGCATTACGGCTTTGTCGGGAAAGATTCGATCGTCTTGGTCGCGGCATTATTAATTAAACTTCACTTCACTTCAATCCACTTGTTAATTATTTATTTAATAGAAATAGTTTTAATATTGATTTCTTACAAATATCAAATTGTCATCCATACGTCATTACATAGCTGTCATTTCACGTCAATTACATAGCTGTCATTTGCGTTTTGTTATTCCAAGTCTGATTCTTTTTTGTTATACCACGTTTTATAGTGACTGACGTTTCATGTCAAGTCACAGAGGAACGCTGTCGAACGGGATAAAAAGTATCCTATGTCCGTCTCCTGGCTCTAAGCTACCTCCCTACCAATTTTCAGCCAAATCTGTTCTGCCGTTCTTGAGTTATAAGTGGTGTAACTAACACGACTTTCTTTTATATATATAGATAATAAAATACGAGTAATATAAGCTAATCAAACTTGTCTGAAATTTCTTGTTAATATAAGCAAAATTTTAGTAGAGCTTATGACTTTAACTGAATGAACATTGCAATTAATTTTATTTTTTCTATTTTAATTTAATTTAATTTTTCTACTTTTAGTAGAATTTTGAACTAAAACTGGGTCATGCTTCAGCAAGAGACCTGCTCAGCTTGACAAGCGCTGCTTGAGGTGTAGCACACCCTTTGCTGTGGGCATGTGCTCGGCATTTCAATTGGCATATATAATACCGGCTGGCAAACCATACCCAATACTTATGCACATGTATATCGGAAGCGTTAAACGCCACAAACCGGTATTAATAAGAGGCCTGCAAATGCGTTCTAATAGTGCAAGTGATAAACAATTAACAAATGCACAAAGATAATCGTAGAATGCGCAAATTGAAGCTGCATTTCTTGTGCCAGCATTAGCATATTCCAGGCTGAAGAGTCGAGCTAGTTTGAGTTGAGTGTTGTGTCTAGAGTGTCTGTCTCTGTGTGTGTGGGAGTGTGTATGCTCAGGTGTGTGAGTGCGCAATCGACTTCTGTAATTAAGCGATTGACGATTGGCGGGCTTCAGTGCGGTTTGTAATATTTGCCCAAGGCACACGCTTCATTCGCTTGTTGTTTAAACAAATGCAAACACACAGAGTGAGAGAGAGAGAGAGAGAGACCGAGAGAGAGAGGGAGATCGCAGATCGAGACGACACACATGATTTGTGCAAATTAATTATGAAGTAAAGCATATAAATAATTATATAACTTGTTATGGTTGCTGCCGCGAGCAGTTCAACAAACCTGCCAACTTTGAAAACAGTTTAATGTTGAATTCTTATCAGCTTACAATTATGAAGAACAATCATTGATTGCCTGATCAATGATTCAATTGTTTGGCCATTGGTTGAACAAACTTTCAATACGATGCTGCCCGGATTATGCTTAAAGGTCGGCCCAAGCGCCAACAAAAGTCGCCAGACGTGACAAACACATAGAAATGTGTGTGACAATAATTGAAATCGATATAATCGCAAGCAGTTTTGCAATTGGCAATAACGAAATGAGTTAATAACATTTGCGTACGATGCGACAGTAGCTGAAAGCCCTGATCATGAACATGATCATGATCGCGCCCGCTGCGTTGTGATTGTTTAATTGATTGCGTGTTGCGTTGACTTGAATGGGAATATCTCAGAGCTATTGCCATGATTGGGCCAAGATGGCACAGACTGCCAGGCGTTAACTAAAAATACTTTCAGCTCTCATCTGGCACTGGCTTTATGATCGCTTGGACTTGTTTTCATTTGGAGTAGCATGAACCGCGCGCGTCAATTAGATAAAAGACCTCGCAAAATCTGTACCATTAGCATTGAAGCCAGTTTGCTTAAGGATCATAAACTGAGTTAGCATTTAGTACACAGTGGGCGGGCTACCGGCCGACAGACAGACAGACAGATGTGTGTCAAATCTGGCGTATGCATCAAATTCGCAATTTATTTATAAAATAATTTATATTAAAGGCGCAAACTCATACATTTATTTATTTATAATTCTTTATTGAACTTTGCAACTGCGTCAATTTGCGTGTGTTGACCAAGTTGAAGAAATTTCGAGTACACATTTATTTTTATCGGAACTTTAATTAAATATCGCGGCCAGCGAGATAACTAAACAAGAAAGCATTTTTAATTAACACAAATACACAGACACACACACACACACGCATAAGAACTCACACATACAGTAGCAAAAGAAGCGGTTTATTTGACAACAAATTGTTTTGTTTAATTCCCAGGCGCTTTCTTCTGCCGTCACGCGCGGCGTATGCGCAATGTCGAAAAGAAATTTGCTTAACAGCTTCCCAACGTGAGAGCGGCGCATGTATTGCCATATGTGTGTGTGCCTATGTGTCTGTGTGTGTGTGCTTGCACAACATTTGCTCTCCTTGCGGCCTCGAGATCGCGTCGTGTGTAGGTCTCCGCTGCGAGGTGTTGCTTGCTGTGTGTCTGTGGGGGCAACACGGCGTATGCGTGTTCGCTGTTTCGCCCCCTTTGGAGGTTAAGCATGTATTTATTTGCCCGATTTTATGGGTCGTCGAAAATGTGATTTCATATTTGCTCGCAAATATTGACTATTTGCCGCTGTTGTGGCCAAACCGCAGCAAACCGTAGTTAATGAAAATTTCCCGTGATATAATTCGATTCGCAGTGCTTTGTTCTTTTGCCGCCCGCATCGGGCTAAGTACGACGGCGAGATCTATATCTATGGTCAGATCTTGACATTATCTTTGCCATAGCATGAGTCACGGCAACATTTTTATCTGACAGCCTGGCTGGAGATGACAAGAGCTCCCAGACAGTTACTTGTATTTGGAATGCCCGCTTTACGTTCTATTAATTAACAAAAAAAAAAAATGAAAAACAGAAACAAATAACTAAAGCTACGGGCGAGCGCACTCGACACTTAGATACCATTCACGCACCATAATTGTAGTCTAAATATTTAGGGATAGCTTCTATCTTTATGGTACAATCGAATTGAAATTTGCAGTAAATGTCAACAGTATAGTTAATTTTATATCTGCTGAAATATTAGCTTGTAACTTAAGAATTTTGCCTAATATTTAAGTATAAAATAGTAAATATGAATTTTCGTAAGTGATCGTTATAGTACTCGAAGTTTTTAAACAACTTTATCCTTGTTTATTCTATAAGCATCTTCTTGCCAAATTTAAGCTGTCTACCTTTTGTAATAGCCGAGTTCTGTGTAGTTATACAGACAGAAATCCGATTAATAATTTATTTTTTTATTTTTTTTTGTCTGCCACGCCTTCCCGTGAGCGACACACGCATTTGCACAAAGCTAATATACAATATTGGTCCCCTTTCTTAACAGGTAACGAATAAGAACGTCCGTATGCTAAGCAAATAATGGCGGAGCGCACTGTGAACAGGCAAATATCATAAATAGACATGACAAATAGTTGATATTAAAAATAAAATTCATATTGTTGCTCGCACCTAAGCGCACACGAATGCGAATGCTAATCAGAGAGTCCAACTCGAGTGCGTCTAAAATTAAACCCATGACCGTTACACGACGCTGTTGCAATTTACCAATTGTCCTAACGGCTTATCGCTCGAGTGTGCCACAATTAGGGATACGAGCGAGATCGTGCGACAGTCCAATACTGTCTATTGGGGTCTACGGCGAGCGACGTCGCTTATCAGCGCCCGGATTCCCAGCGCGTCGTCGTGACGTCTGTTCGTATTTGCCGTTACTCTGTGCATACAGCAGTATACGATATACTATATATGCTATATATAGTACTATATCGTGCTTTGCTGTCGGCTTTGTCGTATTTGCGTACGGAAACCAAGTATAAAGTATCTTTTACGTGCGTACGCCTCCTCCTGTTTGCCAGCCGGTGCGATCATAACGGAAGCTGCGCCAAGTCGCTGCAATTTTGCGCTTTGCTGTAATCGCGCGAAATGCCAACTGGTCGACAACCTTCGCTTTTACAGCGCGATCTCTGTGAGTCACGTCTAGTTAGACGTCGCTCCCTCTGTCTCGATGACGATGCGCTGCCGTTGCCGGGAGATGAGTGACGTCTCCAGCAACCTGCCACAATATTGTTTATCTCTCTATCAGTGCCTCTCCCTATCGTGCACTCTCCCTTTCCCTCACTCGCTCTCTCTCTCTCTTTCTCTCTCTGTCAGTCGCTTTGAGTGAAGCTTGTTGTTCAACAACAATCTGCCATTTTCTAGTGATTGGCAATCTGGAACAGCGCTTGTCTACAGCAATAATAATCATAATATCTCGCTATCGGCCAAAGATACATTTAAGACAAAGAGCAGGGCGTCTTCGCGTTTGCCCCGTTGCCACACTTCAGCAGCACGTGTGAAGTTTGGCAGCTTTGCTGCAAGTGTTGAGTAAAATGCCGCTTAGGTTCTCATATTTTTCATTAAAAAGAGTTTTTTTTCTACATGCGCGCTGTTGCCGCACTTCAATAAACAATTGACTGTGGTTCTGTTTAAATTCTGATTACAAAGCTACTTATATTTTCCACTGAATATCATTAGTAATGGGTATGACAGTGCTCAATGTTCAGTACTCCCAGATTCGTAGCAAATATTGGCTTATAGTTCTGAACATCTCAAAAAATTTGAAAAATACTTTAAATTAAAAAAAAAACTTTAAAAAATACAGAGATTATTTTGAGAAAAAAATGGTAGAAGTATTTAGCGATCTACAAATCTTGAAAAACTTACTGCTTAAAAATAAAGCTATAAGATCAAATCAATTTTAGCGGGACAAATATTTATATATTCATGCAAACAGTTTTGAGATGCGTACGATTTTTAAGCTCTAAATTTGAAGCCCACTGCCCACTGTGCAGTGTAAACAATCTATTTGCTTGATTGGATATCATTATCTTTATACCCGGCAAAGTTTCGGATTACTAAGAGTCAATCTACCTGCTTCACGTACATACTTGCTTCATCATCATCCCCTGCACTCGACCATCGTCATGCCACTGAGTTTGCGCTTCGTCTGCCTCTTGGCCAAATACACGATCTAAGCCCACAATTTGCCTTGGCTTCCTTTGCAATAAATTCAAGAAATGTGACATGTTTTTCACGACTTGCTTGTGTCGGATGACAGCTATACTACCTAAGCACACACAGATTTACGAGCTATAAATAGCCGAGTTTGCACTAAGTTGCGATTATTATAGCATTCACCCATTGAAAGTGGTTAAGAATTATAATATAGGCATTAAGGGACATAGTCGACCATACAAAACGTGTTTTATACGTTCTTGATCTGACTTATTAACCGAGTCGGTTTGGGAAGGCTTGTTTTTTAGTCCTTCTGTCTGCCTGTCCGTTTGTCCATGCATCTGTCTGTGCGTTAGCTATTGTAAGAGTTATAGACTCCAAATTTTTCAGGCAAGTTCCAGTATAGCTCAGGTTTATATCAAACTTTAAGTACAGCGCATAACGCACCCAAAAATACTAATTTTCAATTTTGAAATCGATTATAATAAAGGATTTGGAAGCTACATTATGCCCACTTAGCACAAGCGTAGCTCAGTATAATGTTTATATTCATGGTAAATTTCAACACGATCCGTTTATAAACACAGAAGTTATACAGTATTTCCTATGCGTACTACGTAGCAGAAGACTGCGCAGCGACAAGCGGCTGCTTGTGCGCTTCCTTGTGCTAGTGTGTGTGCAAACGGTCTGTGCGTGTGCGACTGTTGTAAAAACTAGTGTGGGTGAAAGGTATACAAGAGTCGAGTTTGCTTACTTGCATTGTTGTTGTTGTTGTTGTTTTCAATTAAATGCTGCTTAATAAGTTTGCAAGGCGGTTCTCACGCTTAAGACATAATATGGTTTATTGCTAGCATTGAAGATCGAGCACAATACGCTTAAGTATTCCCCCCTGTGCAAGGGAGCGGGGGGAGAGGTAAATAAGTATTTTTAAGCAACTGCTGCTCTTGACATCTCTGGCTCCAGGGAACACCGCGCTGGAAGTGGGGGCGCCATGGCCAGTTTAGACAAACACACAGTGTATTCAATAGACTAGACTATGAACTAACATGAAAACAGCCTTCTAAATCCCCGGAGATTAGGGGTCTACTTGGACGCGGCGCTGACGTCGCCGCCTGTCGGCGTTTTGGCAAAGTCCTCGAACGTTTCTTTCGCCTTCTTGAGGCCGCGGCCCGCGTAGCAGGGCAGCATGTGCACGAACCGGAACGAGCCCTTGACGCCCTCGTTGTAGTAGTGCTTGGCCAGGAAGCGCATCTCGCCCACCTGCGGCAGCTTGGGCACATCGAAGGGTAGCTTCGCCTGCGCCTGCTGCACGTACGGGCAGAGCTGCGCCTTCACCGCGCTGTAAAGCTTGTCCGACTGCGCGGCGTCGCCCCAGATGCCCAGCTTGCAGGTGTAGTAGACAGTTCCAGCGACCAGACCGCTGCGCACCAGGAGTCTGCCAAGAAGAAGGTCCAACCAAGATTGGCTTTGGGGTTACGTAATTCTGGCAGGCGAATTTCATGCGCACTCACCCAATAACCATGGCGTTTCGTTTGTTTAGCAGCTACGGAAGGCGGTGCTTGTGTTCGGCAGTTATATTCCAGACCTGGGGCTAGTCTGGTCGAAGATCGTTGGTTGTTATTAACTAAGAATCCGCTGAAGGTGTGTATAAATTGCGGAAAACAACAACAATTAGTGATGCGAAAAAAAACATAACATTGTTGTCTACAGTGCTCTGTTAGCTGTTAACAGCTTTGCTCCTCACTCAACGAAAGTGCTCCACACGCGGCCAGTGTTGACAAGCACCATAACTGGCATGTGTGTAAAATAAATGCCGCCGATTCAAATTGAAAGCGCAAGTGTTTAACACACATATATATCCTTTTATTAATATAAATATTGTTTGCATTGCTAATGGATATGGGTTTCTCATGCAATAAACAGTAATATAAAACTCTTTGCACATCAATATAACACTTTATGGGTTTTTTTGTTCTGATTTCGGTTTTGGTTTTTCTCATAAGTACAAATTCCTTCGTTTGAACTTAGTGCCAATGCGCGAACTGCACTAAAATTCGTTAAATAGTTTTCTGGTTTGTCCTCAACACATTTATACGTAAGAAACGTGGGGCTAGCGAGAAACCCGCGAGTTTGCTCGTCTTATAAATTAACACTCAGATATAAAATACATATTTATGCGTGTATAATCGGTTTACATCGTTTCTGTTATGATTATCATTAGTAGTTGCTGTAAACTTAACATATGTTATGCTTATGTTGTGTGAGAGTTGTAGGAGGCTAGAGAGAGTTGTGTGTGTGTGTATGGGTTAATTGTGCACTCGGTGCTCTATTGTAAGTGTATTCAGTTGTCGTATTGCTTTTCATTGTATTCGAATCAGAATTGACATAATTAGAATTCGCTGTAGCGCACAATCCTCGTGTAGAACATGGGTTAACGAGCATCAGTCTTCGCTTGTAAGCTGATTGTATTTGTGTTTGTACACATATGTGTATATACATATAGCATAAAGTAGTGCATTGGAAATCGGCTACAGAGATTGAAGAGCTTAATACTTAAAAGCTCGATTATATTCGAAATTATAACAGTGTAATAGTCGAACTTTTTTTTTGTTTGTTTTTTTGTTTTTTTTTTTTTTTGAGGTTATATCAACAAATCAACAAGATAGGAAGACTACATGTTTGAACTTGAAACACATACATAAATATATATAAAATAGTTCTTTAGTTGTCAACACATCGATATCGCGATTAATGCCTAGGGCAACACAGTTAACGATTCGTAGGGTATCAATTAGAGCATGTAACACAGCTAACGATAGATTTACGGTTTTGGTTTCTGAACAATTTCGAAACGGGAAACAGTGAGAACTTGAGATCGTTTTTCTTTATACGTATGTATGTATATATACTCTATATACTTTGTAAACCTAAATTCAAATTCGGTGTACCAATTCTGCAAGATATGATCATCATCAAAATAGATCTGGTTTAAAGTAACTGTCGTTGGCTAAGGGTTCCGAATCGGAATCCGAATCGGCAATAGCGCTGTCTCTTATCTATATATGGTATATATATATATTGATCGTATCTACATGCGTGTGGGCTTAGGTCTCTTCCGTCTGCGCTGCGTCAGGCTCCGTGGGCGACTGCTGCTCGATATCGATGGAGCTCTCTCGCTCCCTAATGTCGGGCATTTTCAGGGAGAAGCTGCTCAGCTTACGCTCCGCCGATCCCAGCGAGCTCTGCGAATCCGCCTTGAGCAGCGTGCTGCGACGCTCGTTGATGACCTTGAGTGAGTCGTACATGTGCTCATCTGCGCTGTTGGCGCTCCCGCCACGCTCCAGCGATCGTATGTAGAAGACCGCCGAGTCATCGCGATCCTTGGCTATGCCCGGCTTGGGGCGATAGAACTGCCGGGAACTGTTGCTGCGGTACAGCGTGGCGGGAATTGCCTTCTGCTGCTGCTGCTGCTGTTGGGTTTGGGATTGAGACTGGGATTGGCTTTGGGTTGGATCCAGTGGCAGCGAGTCGGGACGCTGCTTCTTCGCCGGCAGCTGCTGTGCCTGCTCGGTAAGCTCGCTGCATGGGGCATTGTTGTATTTCTCATCGATTGGCTCCATGCTCTCCTCGGGCAGCGCGGGCTCCATGCTCGACTGCCCCGACAGCTGACGCACCGGAGGCGGTGGCTCCGAGCACACCGACAACTGACTGCTGCGGAAGCCCAAGAGACAATTGGTTAGCAAGGAGGGTAGATAGTAGCAGGAGGAAGAGTAGAAATACTCTGCCTGCTTTGCATAACAATGCCAGCATTGTACGTACCGGAACTCCTTCTCGACGGAAGGCGTGGCCGAGGGACCGGAACTGTAGCGTTTGGGGGAGCGCAGTATTGACTTGGGCATCACTTCCGGACTGTGTAGATCCACCTGCACGCGCCGCGAGTCAATGCTGGAGGTGCGACTGGCTATCGAGGCACAGCGTGCCGTCCAGCGGCCGCTGTACGAGGAGTCCGACATGGTCGAATTGCTGAGGAGGTAGGAATTTTGAGGATTAGGCCAAGTAAAAGTTGATAAATGGGAAAATTATTAAACAATATTTTAATCAAGCTCTTAGGCAGTAATTCGCTGTAAGACACTGTGAGCATCTTTAAGCTGTATAAAGCTTTTAAGCAGTAATTCGTATTGAAGAGCTTTAAGGAGCTTTTAGTGTGTACGTTTCAATAAGCTTTTGCAGATATTTTAATTATTTGTGCTGATTAAAATTCTTGATGAGTTTTTAAGTGAGGTAAAAGTAAGCTTTTAACGAAGTAATCAGGCAGCAATTCGAATTTGGAGCTTGAAAGCGGCTTAAAAGTGCTTTAAGGCCGTAATTAAGCTTTTAATGAGAACGTTTAGAAACGAAAAAAAAAGTTTAATGGTTTTTTAAAGAGCTTAAATGCCCATTTAATTATATTTCGCATGGTAGCTATAAGCTAAGCTCATATTCCAAAGCTTCCCAAGCTTTAATTAAAATTTCAAGAAACTCTAAGTGATAAGCTCCATACGAAGTTAAAATTAAAGCTTTCAATACGTAATTTATGAATTAAATAATTTATGAATTAATAAGGCATTATTTAATGCGCTTTGGAAGCTGTAGGATAAAATCTATATTAGGCTAAAAGCGCTTGCAAAGAGATTTCAAGCAGTAGTAGTAGTAAGCTAAGCTTTAATGCGCTTTCAGCGAGCTTTCGTATAACTTACCGCCTATGCCCCAGCGGACTGCAGCGTTCGCGCTCCCGTGCCGCTGCTGCCGCCTCCGCCTCCTGCTCGATGGGTCGCTGCCGCGCGAGCACATGCCGCTTGGCTGTGTCGGAGCGCTTGTTGCGCTCCGCGCGCTTCTCGCTGCCCGCGGAGCCGTGAGGCACGCCCATGCCGGCGTCGAAGGACGAGGCCTGCCAGTAGACGCGACTGGCCGTGGGCGGCTGCAGCAGCGCGCAGGTGGCATGCTCGCGCGTGGCTCGCTGTATCAAGCTGGAGGAGTTGCTAATGATGCGTGCGCTGGAGCCGCCGCCGGCGATGCCCGACGATGCGGCGCTGCCAGCAGCACCGCCAATGCCCGACGAGCGCGTCTGACGCACGCGACGCACGCTGCTGCTTTGGAATTGTTGCAGTTGTTGTTGTTGTTTGCGTTGTTTGTGTTGGTGTTGGTGTTGGTGATGGCGATGATGATGGTGCCGTTTGCAGCACAATTGATGTTGCAGTTGCAATTGTTGTTGCAGTTGCAGTTGTTGTTGTTGTTGCAGTTGCAGTTGTTGTTCCAGCGACGGCGTTTGGAACAGATTGGATGAATTAGTGTCGATGCAGTCGGATGTGGGATGAGCGTTTGCATGGAGGGTGGACAGATCGGGCACGGAACCGGTGAAGGTGAGCCGACGCTGTGCCAGTGGCGAGTGGCGTGTGGATGCGCTAATGTTGATGATGATGCGGTAAGCAGTCCCCGTGGGACAAAACAAAATGCCAGGCAATATACACAGAGAGAGAGAGAGCGAGAGAGAGAGTGAGCGAGCGAGATATGCACATACAGAGAGAAAGAGAGAGACAGAGCGCGATCAGGAAAAAAGGCAGCCAATTGCGAGTCTGTTCAAATTTACATTATGTGCGATGCGCTTGTGTGGGATAAATGCACGAGAGCGAACTAGAACGAAACGTTAGCTACGGCACGCCGAAGTGTGTATACCCTTGCAGAAGCTTGCATTGGAAATCTTACAAATATGCTTAAGTAATTAATTGCAAATAAATTTAAAGTTATCTTTAATTTTTCATGTATAGATAAATAATAATAATAATATTATTATAAATATAATGAAAAGCATTTAACTATGAAGTTGCATTCAAGCTATCATGTTCACTTTAACCTATTCAATTGCAATTTTGACACTTTATTAGTATTGTTATAGCAAAAAGCTAAGGCAAGTTTTATTATAATATGCTGAGAATTGAGGAAATTTTTAATAATAGAAACAAAATCTTAATCTATTGTTCCTATATGTTTTTATTCAAATTTTGACTTCTTGTAAGGAAGAGTAAAATATGACGAGTTTGTTTGCAATATTTCAAATATTAAATATAACGCCGAAATATAGGTAACTTTACAGAAAAAATAAAAAAGCAAGATTGATTGAAAGATCCTACGGCAGCTATATAATATGTCAGTGTGAACTGATTTATTCCGATTTTTATAAAAACAGTTTTTATAAAAGTAGCACCAAAATTGAGAGTCAAACGGACAAACGGACATGACTATATGGACTGATGTGACAGTTTACTCCACTCAATAATATATACAAATATAGTTATATATAATATATATATATATATCCTTTTCTATTTTTAAATATATATAGAATATATGTATTTATGGTATCTAAGAAGCTGTATGTTTCGCAAACATAATTTCATTTTCTTTGCAAGGGCAGAAAAACTCCCCCTGTTAAGCCTAGACTTAGCCAGACCCGCCCAGCTGCCACAGCTGCTAGAACCTGCTGAATACCTGAGGGACTTGGAGAACTTGATGAGCTCCGCTGTGAGCGCCTCGCGATCGAAGGGCTGCTGCTGCTGCGGATATGGCGCAACGCCCGCTCCACCTGCTCCCGCTGCCGCCTGCAGCTGCTGATGCGCATCGCCCGGCGAGGAGCGAAAGACGCCAAAATGCTGATCCCAGCGCGTCGACTGATACTGCGCACCTGCAGGCAGAGAAAATACAGATAATATTAGCTGCTATGGACAAAAGTTCGAATTGCATTGAGCACTTACCCATGCCGCGGCGCTGCGAGGCGGAGCTGCCCTGATTGCTGCGCGCCGTCGACTTGTTGCAGCTGCCGCCGCCCGCACGCAGACGCGCTGGCACCACTTTGGCGGCGGAGTCACGCGCCTCAAAGGTCATCACGCAGGAGGCGACCACAATGAAGCCGCCGAAGCCCATGACAATGGGCCCCACATACGAGAAGTTGTTCAGGTGGAAGCCCTTCAGATCGTTCTTCACGCGCACCGTCACATTGCCACGCAGCTCGGAGCCCATGGACAGGTGATCCGCATAGTAACCGAGTGTGGCCATGCCGGCGCCCACCAGCATCAGCGTGAGGCCCAATATGAGGGCGCGACAGGCGTGCCACAGGCACTTGGACGACATCTTGCCGCGCACCACCTGCACGTTCCATGTGGCGCCCGAGGCGGGATGCGCCCGCCGCAGATTGCCCAGCGAGTGTTTGCGCCTCGTGGTGCCGGCACCACCGCTGCGACGTGACGGCATCTTATCCCCGCCTCATCGACAGTCCCAGCCCAGCCCGTTGGCAAGTTGAGTGCGAGCACGAGCGAGAGAGCGAGACAGTGCGAGCGAGAGTGATTGCTCGAGTGCTGCTGCAGGACAAAGCGAATCATTAGAAGTGGACTGAAGCACGACATGAATACTCGCAATCTGCTGAGTATGCAACTGAATACATTCACTCATTCATATGGCGAGGGGGGAGGCAAGCTATCGATTAACATTGTATATATTTGCAAATTATAATGCCATATCGACGGCAATTAAATACAGACGTGCCTTCAGACTGTGGGCAGCTGTAGATACCGATATATACTATATAATTGATATGTTCTTAAGACAGCACAGGCTTCTCAGTAGCATTAAGTTTCAAGGAAAATATTTTTAGTCTCCATAAAAATGATTACATTAATGCAGCAAATATAGTATTTAATTGATCTGACTGAGAACATGCTCTTTTCTTAATTTCTGCTTTATTGAGTTACTAAGTCTAAAGGGAATATTATCAACATTCGAATTATAGGATATATATGCTATTTATAATAATATATATCATAGATCGAGATCGAAAAGAATCTATTCTTATATATTGATTTATTCGCATTGACTCTTAGTAGAGAATAATCTACTAGGATATCTTGCTAAACTTAATTCCATTAAGTTGTAAAGAAACTACTTCAGGGAAAAATATCTCAGACGAAAAGAAGAAAAAACTGCGTTTTGCACTATGCATGGCGATCGAAAAATATAATATATATGCTATAATATGCTGAAGATCTAGATCGGAAACAGCTGAATATATAATTCAATTCAAGTAAATTTTAAGAAATCAAATCTAACGAAATCGCTATATATGCTATTTAAGCTAGATATATACCTCCATATCGAGATTTTTAAAACAACTATCATAATAATAAGTTACTGCTGCTTCACAGCGAATTGGAGGAATTTTGGAGCTACTTTAAGGCGGTTGGCAGAACTGCCTGCCCCTTTCTACTGTCACTCAAGGCTGGTATAAATGATAAAGAAATTATACCATATATATATACCATAATATATAATATACAATATATTTATAGTATGCACAAATAAGATTAAGTTACAGTTGAATATGCGAAACTTGCATTGGGCAGAGTCAAGGAGCTTCCAGTCAAGGCTGGTCAAGCTGCCGAATGCTGTGGTAAATATGCTATAAAGTTACAGTAATGGGTATACATATATATATATATTGCATATACATATATACACATTTATTATATACATAGATACTTTAGATACTATACTCTACTGTCAAAGCTCAGAGTAGTCTCCCTTTGCCGCCCGCTGCTTAGCTGCATTCATTATGATATTTGAGAGCTGCTCGAAGTCACCCCTCCCCAAACCCCCCTCTCTACTCTCGTCTGATGAGTCTATTGTATTTTTAGCTGACAATCATTAAAGAGCGCAAAGAACAACAAAGATTTCGATTGGCAAAGGACACGTTGTCTGCCCCCAATCCACCTGTTGTTGTTTCAGTGCAACTGTGTGTGCGAGTGGGTATGTGTGTGTGAGCAGCTGTATGTGTGTGTGTGTGTGTGTGTGCTGGCAGTAAGGTCATCTGTGCATCGCTGGGGGCTGTTTAGACAGGCATGCAGCAGCAGTACAGGTAGCTGCCACTCCCACTGCCGCACACACAGAGCTAATTGTTCGCACAACACGCTGACAACAACAAACTCAGTGCCAAGAATAGCAACAGCAACAACAATAACAACAACAACTGCAGCTACTTGAGTAGCAACCGCAGTAGACAATTAGCAAGAAGAGTCCCAGCTGGTGGGGAGGATGCGGAGGAGGAGGAGCTGCCGCCCGAGCTGCCTTTGCAGGTGACAACTGAAGGATCTGCTGTGGCGTGTGGTTGACAGACGGACAGACAGACGGACTCGCACATTTGCATGCATTATTTATATAACTGCAATTAGGCGCACACACTGACACACACACACACACTTTGTATAATTAATTACTTACGCGCCTCGAGGCTTTAATTGATCTTTAAGTTGTGCGCCTCAATTGAATTTCATTTCGCATAAATTTTGCTTTTGTTTCGTTTTCTTTTTTCTTTTCAAAATTTTCGCAGATTTTTCTTTTTGTCGTTTTTTTTTGTTTTTATACCATTTACCCATTGAAAATGGGTAAAAAATGGTATATTAACTTTGTGCAAATGTATGTAACAGGCAGAAGGAGGCGTGGCAGACCATACAAAGTATATATATTCTTGATCAGCATCAATAGCCGAGTCGATTTGGTCATGTCCGTCTGTCTGTCCGTCTGTCCGTCTGTCCGTCTGTCCGTCTGTCCGTCTGTCCGTCTGTCCGTCTGTCCGTCTGTATGAACACACAGATCTCAGCTATTAAAAGAGCTAGAGGCACCAGACTTGGTGGGAGTGTGCGTGTATTCAATACACACAAGAAGTTTATTTCAAACTTGATGTGCCACGCCCACCGCCTCCGCAAATCGATAAATGCGTATTTCGATTTTTTCCAAATAATTCAATAACGAAAAGAGATAAACGCACCAAATTTGGTAGGAGGGTGTCTTGCAACATTATGCAGAAGTTGGATTTTAGAATTTTGGATGCCACGCCCACCGCCTCTAAAAAACACATTTTTATAGTTTCAAAGAAAACTAGAAAAGCTAGAAGCACCAAATTTGAAAGTAAGGTGCCTGGTAACATTACGGAGAATGTTTGATTTTCAACTTTTGGATGCCACGCCCACCGCCCCCACACTATTGCATTTTAAGAAAAGTAGGGAAATAACAAAACATTTTTTTCAACACTCTTGTAGCTTACCATAGTACAGATCTACCCTATAAATTTCAATCCGATCGGACAATAAACACAGAAGTTATAGGCACGAGAAGTTTCGCTCACAGCAGTAGAGGCCCGACGCCGACGCCGACGCCGACTGCGCACGCCGACTGCGCACGCACAGTCGTCGTGTAGTCAGTGTGCAGTCGGCATGTGCCATTAGCGTCAATGCATGTGAATTTGTCCTCGAAAATATGCGATGCGTTGTTATTCGCCGAATAAAAGTAATTAATATTAAGAATTAGTTTTTAACAGCGAAAGGTAAATGGTATCTTACTGTCGAGTGCACTCGACTGTAGCTTTCTTCACTTGTTTTTTTTGGCTTTTGTTTGACCTAAAACAAGTTTTCCTTTTCACAAGTACACAAGTTTCGTGTGCGTGCGTGTGTGTCGCTGTGTGTGTGTGCGTGTATGTATGTGTGTGCGCGTGTGTATACGTTGAGCATTCATTAGAGCGTCTCAGTTGTCCTTTCCGCTGTCGTCGAGGCTTTGTGCTGATTGCAATCGAAAGCGAACTTCATCTCGATTGCTTTATGATTTTCACGTTCCGCGACATGGCAACTGTGTGTGTGTATGCGTATGTGTGTGTGTGTGTGTGTGTGTGTAGCGTAACTATAATTTGCACAAGTTCAACCGAGAGTTTTTCGCACTTTCAACTATTTGCAGCGAGAGCTGAGAAAAAGTCGCCAAGGCAAATTTATGCAAATTTGGCCAAGTTGTCGTCGGGGGCGAAGGACGTCTGCACCCGAGCAGCATCCAAGCGTTTCTGATAAGACGCAGCAGCAGTCACAACAGCTGCAGATGCTGTGTGTGTCAGTGCGCGAGAGAGTGAGAGGGAGAGAGAAAGGCGGGAGTGCGCGCTGAGCGAGGCCTGCTGCGTTAAGGCATAAGACTGCCAGTGGCGCCATCTGTGGGCGAGTTGTGCGCAGTTCTAGGCATTGGTCTAATTTATACGAGTGCGTAGAACAGCGTAGTGCACTATGAGTTGCAGCTGCTGTATGTCAGAGCGAGCGTTTGTATAACACAGAAATAAACTGTTTGAGAGCTGTTATAAAATTAGTTGGTACGAAAACAGTAGCATTTAAATCAATTATGCTTATTTAATATTTATTTATTTGATTGAGTAGCATTTATAAGCAGCAAAAACATTAAAAAATACATCATATTTTAGCTGAAAATTTAAAAGTTATGCAATGAGTTGTAACAAAGTGAAAGCAAAGCAAATAAGCAAATTTGTATAAATTATTTATGCATATTTATGCATACAAACTCGATTTCTGGAGGCGGTAGGCGTGGCAACCAAAAGTTGAAAATACGCATTCTGTGTAATGTTACCAGGAACCTTATTACCAAATTTGGTGTGTCTAGCTTTTCTAGTGTTCTTATAATTCAAAAAATTCGTTTTATAGGGGCGGTGGACGTGGCATCCAAAAGTCGAAAATCCAACTTCTGCATAATGTTGCAAGGAACGCTCCTACCAAATTTGATGCTTTTCTCTCTTATTGTTATTGAGTTATTTGCTGATTGTATGGTCTGTCACGCCTCCTGCTGCCTGTTACGTACATTTAAACAAAGTTAATATGCCATTTTTTACCCATTTTTAATGGTAAATGGTATAATAGAATTTATACTTTTTGCTACAAATTTAAATATGCACAAGTTGACATTGATTGTCTGTAATAGCAGCGCATACCCCTCTTACGAGCACTGCTTTGTCGACTTTTATGCCTAAACAGCTCACCACAATTCGGACTGCGAACTCAACAAACTGCACGAAGAAAGCTGCGAGAGCAGAGAAAACTTCCCCAGGCCGAAGGCGAGTCGTAAAACGAAACGACCGAAGTTCGTCTGACGAGCTGGCCGAGTCGACAACAGCAACAATAACGACAACAAGAACAACAATTCAAACTCAACAATATTCTGATTTGGATGCCAGCAGAAGGACAGTCATAAACGAAGTGTAACGGCGTGTTGACGTCCCACAAACGCGCACCGGCTACGGCTACGGTTACGGTTCAGGCACACGCTCAGGCATCGCAACGTCTAACGTCGAACGTGAAACGTGAAACGTGAAACGTATGCGAGTCGCAAAGTCTAACGTTTATTCGAACTATAAACGAAACGCAGCGTCGTTGTGCTCGTGGCGTGGGCGAATGTGGAGATTGCAAGTTGCGTGTAGTACGTGGAAATCATAACTATGCCGATTTGATATTCTAACAAAAGTTTGCGCCAACCTGCTGCCAGGCGAAATGCAAATTTGCCCGTGCATGCCATGCCATAATATTATAATACAAAGTAAAGAGCATAAAGAGTATCATATAATAATCGCACGGCTACGAATAGTTTTTCCCCTAACAACAAAAAAATCACAAAAAAAAACACAAAAAAAAAAAACAATTTAAACTAAAGAAGATATTTTGCTGCCTTGTGTGAAATTGTATCTGCAAGATACTCCGTGTTTGTGTGTGTGTGTAACTAGATGCGAATACACAGCATTAAAGTTCAGCACAAAATTGAACTGAACGCGAGGCGAACATATTTTTTATGGTTTTTATGGAAACGCGCGCGTATTTCGCGCTAATTTACATTTTTATTTTTATTGCGAATTCGAATTCGTTCTCGGTTTCTGATTGAACGAGCAGGCGCTTTATGTGCGCCGATCTGTGTTGACTTTTATAATCCAGCGAATCGGAATATTCGAAGGAATTCATAATGAATGCAATGCCAGAAAAAAGGCGAAAAGAAAACATGACACACACACACAGACACAATCATATCGCATCAAATAAAACAACATGCAATATTTCGCCGAGGCCCATTCGTTTTTGTTACCGCGTAATGTTGTGGTAGGGGGTGGGGGGTAGGAGGTGGGGCAGGGTGCTCCCAACTTGTTTACGAGCGGCCGTAGAGCAAGCTGCCAAAAAGGCAGTTTATGCAAAGAGGTTTAGGCTGTCATATTGGCCCCGAACACATGTCGCTCCGTCTGTCTGCCCCGTCCGTCCGCCTGTCAGTCTGCGTTGCACCTATTTGGGGCATGTGCAGGGCCATTACATTCAGTTTGTCGAATATTAGATGCCCTTGTAGGAATCTCTTTATTAGGCAATGTATTGTTATTCGCCTGTAAAGCGCGCTAACTGGGCCAAGTTTAGCCTTAGCCTTAGCCGCAGCAGCGCAGAGCACAGCGTAGACATTAACTCGGAACGCCCGGAATATGGGTTTATGGGCTCGTAAATGTCCCCAGCGATGCGTGACCGAATTGTAATAGCTTTGCCAAGAATATGGGCAGCTCTAGACGGATATGTGGGGTGTCTAAGACCACTTTAAAGTTGGAATCCAAAGCATGTGATTGCATTTGCAGTTCAATTTTTTATTGCATACTTTCGCGCTGAGCACAAGAATTCGTATGCAAGGCAAGTCGCAATTGCTTATTTAATTTAAAAATGCACATAATATTAACAAAGTAGGCCAAAATTAGATTAAATTGTCAGAAATATGATCAGGCATATATTTAGTAGTATTAGTATCTCTAATTTCGCCCAACTTGTAGCCTTAATGCAGCAGCAACAGAATTGCAACTCCAGTTCACTATTTCATTGCATACTTTCGCGCTGAGCAACATAAATGCAGGCAGCGTATGCATAATAAATCTAACAATTTTATTGAAAACGACAAATGTAATTTCATTTGAAATGAGTAATAAAGTAATAAAATAGTTATCGAATTTATGCCAATAAGCAATATTTTTAAACTCACTTAAATGCAGGATAATTCGATTGCAATGCTAGTTCATTTTTTCGTAGCCTACTTTCGCGCGGTGCGCCATAAATCGGGGCAGCATATTCAATTAAAAGCGACGCCCCGACCTTCCCACAAAATTGACAAATGTAACAATGTTAATAGAAATGACAAATCCAACAATATTTGCATAAAAAATCAAAGCCTTTTTCTGCTAATTTTATTTGGAATAAATAATGAAATAATAGTTGCGCGTTATCAACGATTGCGACCAATTGCATGCACACAGTCAAATGCAATTATGCATAGCATACTTGCAGGCTGCGAAAAATAAAGCGGGGCGAATAACACTAACACAACACACAAATTAGCTTGATTAATGCAGTGCGAGAGCTGCGCGCGCCCGCGCATAATCGAAATTGGAATGCAGACCAAAAAAATGCAATTACCAGCAAATAACTAACCAATTGCCGATTATCATCGGCGAAAGAATTGCAATTGAGGAAAGTTTTTGAACAGCGACCAAACCGAAAACTAAACTCAAATTCAACCACAACAACAACAAACTAAAACCGAGTGCAAGCGCGCAGCGAGGAGGAGCCAAATAAACAAGCTCAATGCAGTTAGTGAAATGTGTTTTGGCTAAAGCAAATTCCACGCAGGAATTCACAATTGCAAAATGCGTTTAAATGCAACAGCAGCAACAACAACAACAACAACAACACGCATTAAACGCAAAACCAAACAAACGCTTCGAGCGGCGACCACAACGCGCAGAAAAGGGGAAAGGGAAACCGCCGCCACACGCCAAATTGAATGTTTTACATGCAATTTAATACAATTATTTGTGCTAACAACAACCACGACGGCCCTTTGCTCAGCTAGCGCATACGGCATGGGCACGCTGCAGGCACAGGCGCAGGCACAGGCACAGGCACAGGCAGAGCTGGAACTGAACGCCTTTGCTGCTGGTCAACGCTTTGATGAGCTGCTGCTGCCGGCGCTGACAGCGCCAGGCATGGAGGCAGCAGCTGCCACAACAGTGCCAGCTACGCACACACATGCGCGCGGCCACACACACCAGCAACACACACAGCTGCAGGCGGCGACAACGTTACGTATGAGTTACGAGGGTAAGTGGCACACAGAGAGAGAGAGAGGGAGAGAGAGGGGGAAGGGGCGGGACTACTCCAACTGCCTGTGGTTATACTACTGATAGAAGAATGCCAAATGTAATTGGGCAAACTGCCACGCCCCGCTCGCTACGTGCGCCCTTGAATTAAACAGAAAGAGAGAGAGGGGCAGATAGAGAGAGAGAGAGAGATTTAGAGAGTGACAGCGAATGACTTTGTCAACTTAAAGCGAATTGCTGCGCGCTCGCTGAATTCCTTTTGAAATTTAATTTCGCCCGGAACTTTTCCCCAGCGTCTCGTTAAGCGTTAAGAATTCTCGTCTCTGATAAGGAATTTGTGTGCAGCGTCAAACCAATTGATTCCTCTTGTTGGCACTGCAGCCGAGCATGTCGCAGTAGCAACTGCGATAAATGAAGCAATATTTTGTGCCCGAGTCGCAGGCATTATGTGTTAAACACAAGTAATAAATACGCAGCAAGATCATTGACGTGTGCGCCGTCGTCTTATTTATAGACTCATTAATCTCGGCTGATTTTTTCGTAAAGCTCACGACGATATTTTCGCCAGAAATTGGCACAGCTTTAACCTAACACGAACACGAACACAGTTGACCCCCAAAGAGAGCAAAAAAAAAAAAACATCAAAAACAAAACAAAAAAAAAACTGAAAACAAAGGCCGAGAAAAGAGAGAAAGAAAAGCGCTACCGTCAAATGCTGTTACTTTATTACAAGATATTAATCACGCTGCTATTGGGAGCGGAGCGGAGCGAGTGCAGGCTCGAAGCGAGCATGCCCTGTGTGTGGGCGATGGACAGAGCAGAGCTATGTTTATGATATAGCTGACAACTCAAATCAAAGGCATATATATCTCATGATGTATACTAAAGATATGTATTTATGAAATCCGAATATTTAAGTCATATATATAATTATGCAGATATAAAGATACATTTAAGATGTATCTCATATAGCAAATATATATTCAAATCTCATATACATATGTATATATAAAAATTTTAAAAATAATTATCACTATGCAAATCTCATTCAAATTTGATGTCTGCTCTCTTTTGATATATATCTAAATAAAAAATATATAAATAAATAAATAAAAATATAAATATATAAATAAAAAATACAAACATTCAACTATAAATCTATAAATCTAAATATATATATCGTACTATGAAATCTCATTTAACGATAAATATAAATACATATCTAAAGCTATACACAAAGCTATAACTCACTATGCAAATCTCATTGAAGTTCATTTAGTTTGCCTCCCCCAAAAAATATATACATATACTTATTTAGCAAATATAAATATATATCGCCTAGATAAAAGATATATGTCACTATGCAAATGTCATTGGTGTTAGTTTTCTTGCTCATCGCCCAAGCCCAAATGACAAAGTGCAATCAAGCGTAGGCATCCATTTGGGCCTGCCCTAAAAAGTATGCTATAATTTTTTGCCTGCCTGCGCACGCTTTGGCATGGGCAGAAGGACAGCGACTTATACCCTATGCTATATATCTCAATGACTAGCAATGCCAGTGTGCTCCGACTCAATTTGCTCTTGTCTTTCATTATGCGACATAGATTCCAATGAAATCGATAATTCCTACGCGGGAGCAGCAGCAGCAGCGGCAGAGGAGGAGGCAGCAGCAGCAGCAGCAGAGGCAGCGGCAGATGCCATTGAGGCAGATGAGGATGACGTTGAAAGAGCCGCCGATGATTACGTCATGGCATTGGGGCAGGGCCATCGCCGCAACACAACGCACGAGCAGAGTGACAGAGCAGCGCCAAAAGTTGCGCCAGCCACAGTGACAGCAGCAGCAGCATCAGCAGCCGCAACAGCAACAACAACATCAACAAAAACAACAACAGAGCAGGCGACAACAGCAAGAACAACAGCGGCGACTGGCAGCCAGCTAATGAATGCAAAAACGCAAGATTTATTATCCTTATCGCAGCTCGGCTCGTATCAGGCATCAACAGCGCGAACGCCGCTCTCGCCGCACGAGAAGAGCGCGTCGAGTATGAAGAACTCTTTGGCTGCAGGCGGAGGCACATTTCAGCAAATTGGCTCGCAGCGCGTAAATGGAAATGTTCCGGCAGCACCAGCAGCAGCACCAGCAGCAGCACCAGCAGCAACATCCTCATCAACCTTGTCGGCTGACAATGGCCAACAGGTTGCCTCGTCCAACGGCAGTCTAAGCCCTGCCGCTGCCACCGCGCCCTCATCAACGAGCGTCGTACGCAACTCGGCCAGGAAGGTGGACAGCAAATTCGTGCTGCCCAAGCAGCAGAAGACCGACGCGCCCATGCTCAACTACATATTCGACACGTTCTCGTCGGCCAACAAGCATCATCATCACGATCAGAGGTGAGTGGCGAGTTCGAGAACCAGGAGGTATAAATATACAATATATTATAAATATTTAATATACCAAAAAAAATTTATATTTAAATATTTAAACTATTGTATTATAAAATATATTTAATACTGGATCCACGCCGTGTGCCTATTATTTCCTACTTATTGAAAATGATATGACTTTCGCGATTAATTAAAATAGAATGAGATCAATTTACCATAAAGTATTGTTTTCTCAGAAATAATCTGTACATTTTTGTTCGTTTTCAAAATATTCGTACCAAACATGACATACCTAAGTAACACAATACTCACTAATAGCTTTTAAAATTTCATCAAAATCGAGGCACTAAAATAGCTTGTAGAGAAATTATCCTTCCAAGGTGTTAGTTCTAGTTTAATAATTATCAAAAATTGTGTTTGCTATTCTGATTAAATTTATCACATATAAAAATATTAAAATTTTAATAAAATATGCTATAATATATGCTATAATATGCTATATAATATGCTATGCCATACGAACGATATGCCAAGCTTCGAGTTTTTCCATGAAAAATATCAAGAATTTCGCTAGATATTGGAAATAAATTCGCTGGAACTAAGTATAGAATGAAATCATGTCTAAAACTCAATAAAATATATTTTACAGCTCTCATATTAAAAATTTCAATAAAGTCTCAGAATATTACAGCCTGAATTTAATGCTACAACAGTATATACAAAGGTGTTCTCTAAATTTGAATAAAGTTGTAGCTCATATTTAGATATAGAAGCGATGAATCTAGGTCTAAGTTTTTGCTTGAAAACTTCAATAAATTCTCATGATATAATAGCAAAGTGCGGTACAGCTTAATTTAAGCAGAACACTCTAATCTAATATGTATGTAGGCGTATGCAAACTGCGATAGGGCAAAGCCCACGTTTCATTCAAGTCAATTTTTAATTTTATTATTAATCGTGCTGGAAAATATGGTTATTAAGCCTTTTTCACTTTGCCCGAGACTAGGACAGCGGCATACTCGCTCGTGTCTGTAATTTTCGTAATAGTACGACTCTAAATAGATTTAATAACCAACACATCCGACCACACCTCTGGCGAGCTGCCTTCGTGTAGAACTTAAGTTTTTAAGGCTTTTGTTGCCGGCAATAAACATTAAGCACAAAGGAAAACAATCTCCGGCGTACCTAGGCATACTCTACTTCCCCTCCATCTCCCCCTTCCCCATGCCACTGTAGCTCTACCGGAGCGATTGCACCTGCTGACCAATAAAACGTATACTATGTACTCCATTGTGTGTGTGTGTCGTTGTATACACACTTGTGTGTGTGTGTGTGTGTTTGCAGTTTTACTTACAGTTTTTCATAGTTTTTCGCTCTCATTTTTACTTGCAGATACGGACCGCACTTTGAGGACGTGCAGCGCGTCGGGCAGCCCACAAATATGACCGTGCAGGCCGGCAGCAGCATTCATTTAAATTGCAGAATTTCATTGCTGCAAGATAAGACTGTGAGTTGAATGAATACTCGCCTCGAGCACTCACTCGGGTACTCAGCGCTCACTTGACAGGCATATGAGAGGTTCATTTAGGAATTTATGCAAGAATTTACGGATTAGCAGACTCGTATGACTTAAGAATTTTGTTTTTCTGCCGTTTACACACTGCAAATGTGATATATATTATTATTAATGGTATGTTAGCTATGTAGAAACGTATGTAACAGGCTGAGGAAGGCGTGGCTTACTATACAAATTGTAGATAGTTGTAATTGGTAGCAATACACGCAGCAATTTGGTTTTGCACGTAACTCTGTCCGTTCGGCTGTCCGTCTGCCTAAATAAACACGCAAAGCTCAGCTTGTGCAAGAGCTAGATATACAAAATTTGGCAAGAAGATTTCTATATGGCATACGCAGATTTAGTTTATTTCAAACTGTTATTAACATACTCCTTGCCACTAAAAATCCATATTTTAGTTTATAAAGTTGAATTTTTAACAGAGTTTGAAAGCTATAACATTATACTTTGGCAAGCACGTAGCTAACTATATTGTTCAGATTCATGGCAAATTTCAACACGATCGCACAATAAATAAAACAGTTATAGTTAATAACAACGAATAATGTGGGTGAATGGTATTTAATAGTCGAGCGTGCTTCGCTTACATGTGCTACGCTAATGAACTCCTCTGCTAGCAGTAGTTAAAATGAAGCCAGTGAAGAGCACATGTAATTACAGGGTATATGCAGAATATCATTCTCACTCGCTCTCTCTCTCTTTCTTCACTCTCCCTTGCAGGTCTCCTGGGTGCGTCGCAGCGCGCAGAATGAGGAGAACGCGCTAGATCTGCTCACCGTGGGCCTGCACGCGTACACGGGCGACAAGCGCTACAAGATGGAGTTCCAGTACCCCAATAATTGGCGGCTGAAAATCATCAATGTGAAGAAGGACGACGAGGCGACATACGAATGCCAAATTTCCACGCATCCGCCGCGCGTCATACAGATCAATCTGCATGTGAATGGTGAGGGATTGAAATCATACTCCTCCTGTAGAGTCTGTAGAGCTTATGCAAATTCCCTCCACTTGCAGCACCCAAGGTGATGATTGTCGATGAGTACGGGGATCCGCTGCAGGAGAAGTACTACGAGATCGACTCCACGCTGCAGTTGTCCTGCGTGGTGCGCAACGTCGCGATGAGCAGCTCCGTGGTCTACTGGAAGCACAGCGAGAATGTGCTCAACTACGATGTGACGCGCGGTGGCGTCAGGTGAGCGAACAGTTGCAGAAAATTATACGAATAACTTTATTACTTATTATTATTATCCACTCAGTGTCAAGACGGAGCTCATGGACGATGGTGCGAACTCGACGCTGTCGATTGCGAAGATACACAAAGCCGATTCCGGCAATTACACCTGCGCCATCAGCGAGTTTCAGAACTTTACGATTGTGGTGCACATACTGAACGGTAGGCGTATATATTCTTGAATGAATTAACATATTGATAAACCCTCTCTCTCTCTACTCTGGCTGCCAGGCGAGAGCTTCGCGGAGCTGCATCATGGCGCGGCAGGGGCAGGCGCACACGCCACATGGCAGTGCGTGCTCGCTTTGTGTCTACTGCTGCTGCTGCTGCAGCACGGGATCAGCGGCTGCTCTAGGTAAGGGTTAACACATGGTATATGGTATATCTGGTCGCAGCGTCGCTCTTCTCTTCTTTGTACATTTTTGTTAATTAATTGTAAAGATTTTTGGAATAGGCACAAGTTATTAGAAATAACTAAAAACTAAGTTTAAATCGAATCGAATCGAAGCGTAATAAGTTCAAACTGAAGTGAATGAATTGTTATCACATAAGCAAGTACTCTAAGTAAATGCCTAAACCGATATAAAACGATCGAATGATATATAGCAACAAGGTGTATCTATTGTTTCATATTCGTTAGCAACAATTTGTACATGTAAAAGCAGACAAAAAAAAAAAAAAAACAGAAAACACGAATGAGGAGAACTACGACTAAAGTTAATAATAAGTCATAAGTGAACTATTTGCGTATGCCAACGAATTTCCATAGCAGAATTAACGATAGCATTGCATACGGTCGAGCGATACAGGAGTGTAGGATAACAACATAGTATGACTACAACACATACATATATACCTAACAGCGTACTACTGCAAGGTAATTTAATGCTTACAATATCTAGTACATAAGCCGACATATGATTCATAAATAAACGAAACTACACAATTATACAGGCATCCATAATTAAGATTGCATCACATCTCGATTGTTTCAAACAATTATTATATTATATTATAAAAATAAGAGTCCTCTCGACTCTAGTTTACAACTTCAACGTGACACTTTCAGTGCTTATAGCGTTATAGATAAACGTATTATCGATTGGCTTGTATTGTTTGGTAATGATCTTGATGGCCTCCTGCGCAGCACAGCCTCCTGCAAACAGAGAGAGAGAGAGAATTATTATGCCATGTCGTCATCATAGCTATGAGTGTTACCTATGAAGGCCGAGACTGCATGCAGCTCGGCGCCGCCGTAGCGGCATATCTCGTGCAGCACATCGTCGCTAATGCTCACGTGCAGGCCCAGATCGTTGAGCATCTTGCTGGCAATGGTCTTGAGGCGGCCAATGTCCTGCTCGACAGCGCACTCGCCCGGAATGCTGCCGCACTCGCTGAGGAAACGCTCGTAGGCGCGCAGCGCAAAGTTGTAGGCGGTGAGCGTGCCCTGCAGCTCGTTGTCCTCCACTGTGGCAAATAGGAAATGAACTAAGGCAGTTACCAGATGCACTTGCAGACTACTCACCCAGCGGCAGCAGCCGGCAGCTCTTCTCATACTCATCGGCAATGCGCGTGCCACGCAGCACCGCCAGGCCGGCAGCCTCGCGGCAGAGCAGGCGCACCGTACGCTCGTCTATGCTGTCCGCCGGCAGCGACAGCTCCTTGAGGTAGTCCTGGCACTTGTGGTACACCTGATCGGCGTCCTGCAGCGCCTGCTGCCGGTAGATATGTTGCAGGGCGATGTACGAGTCCGTGTTGGCCGTCATGTCGGGCAGCACGCCCGGCAGCGGCAAAAGGCCCTTGTTATCTTCGACGACGAAATGCTTGAGTGCCTTGGCCATGATCCAGAAGCTGTCGCTCTGTTTGGCAAATATATGACAAGCTCTGAGATATGAAGAGATTTGCTCAGTGGAGCTTACGAGCAGCTCACCTTTTTGTGCAGCAGCTCGCAGGCATCGTCCTCAAATATGGCCTTAAGCGAGCTTGGCACCAGGCCAGCGCCAAAAGCTGTATTTACCGCCTTGATGGCCTCCTCGTAGTTCTCCTCGTCGGCCTTCATTTCCGCTCTGATTACCTCACGTAGCTTTGTCTTCTCCTTGTAGTTGCCTGGCGCCGCACGGCCATCGCCGTGCTCCTTCTGCCAGAGCTTCAGGCACTTGTAGAGCACGAGCAGCCAGGGCACCTTGTTGGTGACCTCCGTAGTCTCCAGGTGCTCACGCAATGCCTCGAACGGCTGCTCCAGCCGCAAGTCGAACTGGCGATTGTCGGGATGTGCCTCGACCACGCAGTGCTCCTTCAGCTGCAGTCGTATGGTCCCCAGCATGCCCAGGGAACGACAATAGACCAGCGGCACATTGGACTCCCACAGGCGATTGGCCAGCAGCAGCAGCGACTGCTCGTTGAGGTTCGAGGCTATGACCAGGTCAAAGCTCTCGAAGAAACTGGGTCTATTGGCCAGTATATAGTCGACGCTCTCGTCCACATAGTCGCCGTTCGCGTCGGGATTCAGCTCCTGCAGCAGCTGCTTGCAGGCGAGCGCCTTCGATTTGCCCAAATAGCTGGCATCTAAGAAGAAACTAAGGTCGAGCATGAAATCCATTTAAATTCCCATTACTAGTAACGTGGCTCGACCTACTTGTTGCCCAGATCCTCCTCCTTCACAGTGCTGCCATCGGCCACAGTGAAGCCTCCAATGCCCGGCAGCACGAGTCCCTTTGCCGCCTCGCAGCCCACGGCCGTCACATTCACTAGGCAAATTGTGGCCGCCTCCAGCAGTGTCTGTCCGTGCTCACCCCACAGCCTGTCGAGGGGAGCCTTGTACTAAACACTCCCCTTAAGCATTTAACTGTTAATAGTTACCTGATTTGCCTATCATATTTTTTACTTTTGTCTGATAACTCAGGCGACTTTGGAGGCGCAGGCGAAGACATTTTCCAAGCCGGTTGCAAAAAATAAATTGCAATCAAGTGTTGCAAAGCGCAGCACTGGGTCGTGTGTGTAATCGATAGGCAGAAAGTACAAAATATATCGGCTGATCTATATAAAAAAATGTATTAAATAATTCGTATAAATGTTCTACAATTTATTACATTCAACTTCTTTAATTCTACTACTCAATTATACAAGAAGTCAGTCTTTCGTGTTGCAGTTTGGTATATAATGATTTTCATACGATATATATTGCGCTCTTGCTCGTTTTCCAACACACACACACTGCTTGAAGGGCTCATATGTTTTTTTCATATACGCTTTGGTACGTCATTCGCGTCGTAATTTCACAACGATCCACCTTTATTTGTTGGCTACAACTTGCATTGCTGAGTAAAAACGAAAGATTTCGACTAAATACAAATTAAAATTATCACCCAGAGAATGCCAGCCAGAAGAAGGACTGCAGCGGCGTCGTCAAGTGGAGGGGGCGGCGGGGGCAACACGGAGTCCAATACAGAGGATCCAGCGTACAAGTTAAAAAGAAAGAAGAACAATGAGGTGTGAATGTAAATAAATCAATGTTCAACAATGGTGCAAATGTTGCTAGCCTCGCACTAGTGTGAGCCCCAAAATAGATTCTCGGAAATTCCGATAGTTTTCCTCTGTTAATCGTTCGATCTGCTCTCTCGTGCAGGCAGTGCAGCGTACGCGAGAGAAGACGAAGAAGACTGCGGAGGATCGCAAGAGGCGCATCGAGGAGCTAAAGGAGGAGAATATACGGCTAAAGGAGAGAATCAATTCGGAAAAGAATCACATTGGCACGCTGCGCACGCTGATCGTCCAGGGGCGGAACAACGAGCAGGAGGACAAACTCATCGATGAGATTCTTAACAGAACGGAAAACGATGACAATGACGATGGCTTTCAAAATGACTAACGAGCAACTAATTCGTATTCACTTAATATAGTTCACTTATTTCTAAGCAAGATATTTACTCCATCCTCCCAAACAACCACCTGCTGTTCTATTACAGCTCCACAGCAAGATTACAGAGCTAGCAGTGCACAGCTGTTAGTTAACATAATGTTAACTATTGCTTGCGCGCTAACGGCTATTAACTTTTAACAATTAATATTTTATAAAAAATAAGTGGAACGGCTAATACTTAATTTACTATATTAAGCTATTAATTATTTTTAAAAGTAATGTTTGCTTTAATTTTCAGCAGTGTTGCGATTGTAAACATTAAATGTAACATCGATGTAATCGATATTTTAGAACAAGCAAATCATCGATGCTTTGGGTCACAAGCAGTGTTTTTGAATACTGCCACCACTGGAACGTATTTCAGGTGACTTTAATGGTGCAGGCGAGGACATTTTCCAAGACGCTGACAAAGCTCGGCAGTGTCGTGCGTGTACTCGATAGGCAGCAAGTTTTGTATTCATCGGTTGATTGATGATTAAAACATTTATTAAATAATACGTATTACATTTCACACATCATTCACATAGTTTTCGCGTTTGTTCTAAAATTTATTACGTTCAACTTCTCGGATTCTACTATTCAACTACATACAAGAAATCAGTCTTTACAAATAAATTGTATTAACTTACAGCTTTTTTTGTTTTCACGTTTCAACATAACGACAAAAATAATACCAAGTTGTGAGCAAAACTATATTCGTTTGGAGGGCAAATTTCATTAGCTATTGTACGAAATGATTTCCATACGATAGGTTCGGTTCATCGCATAAAATCCCACACATATCTAACGCGCTCTTGCTCGTTTTCCAACACACCCACACTGCCCCAGGGGCTCATATGTTTTTCATCTACGCTTTGGTACATCATTCGCGTCGTAATTTCACGACGATTCGCCTTTGTTTGTTGGCTACATCTTGCGTTGCCGAGTAAAAACGACAGATTTCGACTAAATACAAATTAAAATTATCACCGAGAGAATGCCAGCCAGAAGAAGGACTGCAGCGGCGTCGTCAAGTGGCAGCGGTGGCGGGGGTGGGGGCAGCACCGAGTCCAATCCACACACAGAGGATCCAGCGTACAAGTTGAAAAGAAAGAAGAACAATGAGGTGTGAATGTGAATAATGTAAATAAATCAATGCAAATGTTGCTAGCCTCGCACTAGTGTGAGCCCCAAAATAGAATCACGGAAATGCCGATAGTTTTCCTCTGTTAATCATTCGATCTGCTCTCTCGTGCAGGCAGTGCAGCGTACGCGAGAGAAGACGAAGAAGACGGCGGAGGACCGCAAGAGGCGCATCGAGGAGCTGAAGGAGGAGAATATACGGCTAAAGGAGAGAATCAATTCGGAAAAGAATCACATTGGCATGCTGCGGGCGCTGATCGTCCAGGGGCGGAACAACGAGCAGGAGGACAGACTGATCGAGGAGATTCTGAACAGAACGGAAAACGATGACAAGGACGACGACTTGCAAAATGACTAACGAGCAGTTAATACTTATTTACTTAATATTGTTCACTTATTTCTAAGCAAGATGTGTACGGCACCACCCCCCGCCCTACTTATTTCTCTCTCTCCCTCTGTTCGTACTAACCATCGTAGACATCCAGTTTTTCCATGTGCAATGAGAAGACCTCATCCATTTTAGGTTCGTGTAGATTAATAAACAAATCCGAAATGTTTTAAAATGCTGTCGGGTGATCCGTTTCCCGTTACTTCTGATTCGCCTCAGTCTTTTGCTCTTTGTCGTTCCTTCTGCTTTGGCCACTACTTCCGCCTTCTCGCTGCTGGGCATTGATTTATTGCACTTTTCATATGTGTTTATGTGTGTGTGTGTGTGTGTGTGCGTTGTGGTTAGCGTTAAATATAGTCTGCACTATTTCCCCTCGCTGAGTTGCCGGGCGAGCGTTATGTGCTTACACACACACATGCATTTGTTTAGTTAATTGGTTTTGGTACCTGCCAAAACTTCGGAAACTTTTCAACAGTTACAATTAACACCCCCGGCGGGATTTAACAGCAATTTACGAACAGCAGCGTTGTAACAGCAAAACGAGAATGTAACGTCACATGCCAGAGGAGAAAATCACAATGCCAACTCGGAATTCCAATCGAGCGACAACTATAATTGACTCTCGTCGTGCGCTTACAGTAAACTATCTGCTTTCGGAATCACACGCTTGGCCATGTCATTCACTATTTTTTCTTATTTCCATTTATGCTTCACGTAACTTTTGTTGTTTTGCTGTGCTATTGTGGCTCCACAGCAAGATTACAGCGCAAATAGTGCAGAGCTGTTAGTTAACAGAAAGAATAATGTTAACTATTGCTCGCTTGCTAATACGTGCAAATATCTATGTTAACTTTTAGCAATTATTAAATTATACCAAATGAATGAAAATGAAGCATTAAATACTTGATTTACTTTGTTAAACTCTAATTTATTTTTAAAATTAATGTACGTAATGTAATGTAGCGACTTTCATTAGTGCTGCAAAACGCCGCAGTGAGATTGTAAACATTGAATATAACATCGCTGTAATCGATATTATACAACAAGCAAATCATCGATCGGGGTCACTATCGGTGCTTTTAAATACTGCCGCCACTAGAACGTCTTACGCCTTCGACTACCGCACACCAAATGAGGCGAGCTACGGAGTGCTTATAACGAAAGGAGAGAGGGAGGTCTCAGCTCTCAATCGAAGAAGTAACACTCTAAGCCGATCGTATTAGTAGTCGAGTCGCATTGGACCTAGAGAGTTCGAGTATAGAGAGAGTAAGATGAGAGCCTCGATCTTTTCGACGAAACTTATCGATGTATCGTCACCTTAACATCAGGGCTGCACTGAATGAAATGCCGATAAGCAATACAATCGCTCAAGACATTTCAAAAGTTTTCAATTCGTGTTGTTTATTGTTATTAAAAATATGTTACAAAATTAAAAAAAATTTAATAATGCACCTGTCTTCACAGCACGACTATACTATCACGCTATACAAGAACTCCAAAATTCAAGTTGCTGTGGCGCCGTCATGTCGATCATGGATCAGAACCTAGTGAGCCCCAAATATCGGACGATGTGCAATAATGATGTGTTCTACGAGGACACCGCACACAACGGCCAACAGCACATCTTCAACGACGAGGCTCTCAACATTGCCAAGGCTTGTCCAAGGGAGAAGCTGCTGGGAATTCGCGGACTCATCAAGCATTTGCCCTTCATATCAAGGGCGAAGCACGAGGAGAAGGATCGGCCGCAGCAGTCTTTCCGCGATAATCCCAATATACCCGAGACCCAGGACGAGGTGCAGAAGCTAATCGCCGAATACAGGAAGTTCGAAAGTCTGTACGATCCGAGTAACCCGCAGTACGGCCGCAGGGGTGCCGATAAGATCTACTACTCGGAGATCGCACAGCACTTCCCGGGCACGACGACGCGCGAGATCCAGGAATACATCGCGGAACTGCGCATGCTCTTCGAGCGCGAGTACTGGCACATCGAGAGCACGTACCGTCGCACCGGCGAGCTGCTGGAGCCCTCGATCAGGTACTACAATGATTTCCTCTTTCTGGCTCCCTATATGGACAATAGCGAGTCGTTGGTCTCGGAGCCCGCATATGGTCTCTCGCGACGGAGCGCGTTTGCTCCCGAGGAGGTGAGGCCCAATAATCAGGTCTGTAGCAGTCTGCAAGGCGGACAATCGATGCGCGGCTCCTTCGCGCCGGGCGAGAACTTGTCGGCCAGACACATCTCCGACTGCAGAGAGGACGGCTACGAGAAGTACTTTCTGCGCACGACGGGACCATCGTTCATCTGCAAGCGCAGGAAGAAAGCCGCGGAGGCCAAAGACAAGGACAACAATTCAGGGACAGGGACAAATTCGAAGACGGATCAAACGGGCGCGGCAGGCAAAAATGGTCAAGCCAATGGCGAGAGTCAAGGCGGCCCGGAGCGCAGGGAGAGCCAGCAGAAGGTGCGCTACGCCGACTGCGGATGTCAGCTGAACTCCGAGGTCACGCTCCACACCCCGACCAGACAGTCGATGGACATGGACGGGCGGTACGAGGACAGCGGCATGCGCTACTCCCAGGATGAACAACGCGAGGTTATCTGCACCTCACCCAATTGCCCCTCCCGTGCGGGCAACAGCCAGCAAGTGCAGCTGCTGTGCGACCTCATCAAAATGGAGCTCGGCTCGGCGCCAGAACAGGTCTACGACGAGGCCAAGTGGCGCATCATTGAGATCCTGCGCGATGTGCAGCGGCGCGGCATGTGCCCGCCACCGGGCAGCAAAAAGAGCTCCTACGGCCGAGGCAAGAAGTGCCAGTGCACGGCGAAGCTGTGCCCCCAGCGCCCCAATGTGATCCCCTGTCCATTCAAGCCGCAGCCCTGTCCCTTCTGCTTGAGGCGACAGAGGCCGCCGTGCCTACTGTAAGAGGCTTCAGTTACGCCTCTAATCAGCGCAGCTCTGCAACGGCCCTGACCGGCTTCCGCGCTGCGATGATAAGCGTTGAGGGCGCTACGACGTTTGCTTATCTTAGGCTCGGACAGTTCTCCGGCAACTGCGATCGAAGATGCAGGCGCTGCTGCACAGCTCCAAGCTGCTGAGGCATTGGCCCAGCATTGTGCTGGGTTTCCTGCTGGCATTCATTGTCAAGTGCATCGCCAACTACAGAAGAAAGCAGAGAGGGAAACCCTTGGCTGGCGAGGAGGATATTGCAGGTTGGTTGACCTCACACATAATGCCACGCAACTCATTCTATATGCATCTGCCTAGTGGACTTCCCGCATTCCACTGCCGCTGCACTGCAGCCCGCTTTGGCGCCGAAGCCGCATATACCCTTTGTGCCTGGCGAGAGTCTCAATCCGGCAGGAGCTAAACGCTTCTACCACTTGATGCGTGGTCGGCGCAGCGTGCGATCTTTTGCTGCCAGCAGAGTGCCTGCGCTGGAGGTCATAGAGGATTGCATACGCGCTGCGGGCACAGCGCCAAGTGGTGCCCACACCGAACCATGGACGTTTTGTGTGGTACAGAAGTCGGCATTAAAGCAGGCTGTGCGCGAGCTTGTGGAGCACGAGGAGCAGATCAACTACAGCACACGCATGCACGCCCAGTGGGTGACGGATCTGCGCCCGCTGCAGACGACTGCGGTTAAGCCTTATCTGACCGAGGCGCCCTACCTCATACTGATCTTCAAGCAGACGCACGGCACCACGGCGGATGGCCGTAGGAAGCTGCACTACTACAACGAAATATCCACGTCCATTGCGACGGGGGTGCTGCTGTGTGCACTGCAGGCTGCAGGACTCTGCTCGCTGGTCTCCACGCCCCTGAATTGCGGGCCCGCCCTCAGACGTTTGCTCAAGCGGCCTACTAGCGAGAAGCTCTTGATTTTGCTTGCTGTTGGCTATGCCGCAGAGGATTGTCGTGTGCCAGACTTGGAACGCAAGTGTCTTCAGGATATAATGGTTAAATATTAAAAATTAAAATTGTACTCTGTTCCATGCAAAATAAATTTAAAACGCACACTTCAATTCAATTCAATGTGGTGGTCGGTCGATTGATCGATTGTCATAGTGTCTCTCACATGCCAGCTGTGAACATCATTCACACAAAGTAGTAAACGATATACACAGTCTCAACGCTTTTGATATTATTTTATGATTTATTTGCATTTCTTTGTGCTAAAAAGGCATTTATATATTTTAACCTTTAGCTAATTGCTTATTAGCTATGTGACTTTTTTGTAAATTGAATATAAACCTTCGACTGTATTTATCGGCATATCGGAGCAGGCACTTATCGATTACAGTACCAAATAATTCATTTTATAAATAACTTCAATGTGTTCGGTCGCGCCGTCGGGATATTATTGAAGTTATCAAAGACCCGATTGAATTTATAAGTAAATATCAAAATTAAGTGCGTCTCGTATGCAATTGCTGATGTTTGTGCACAATGCGTACGGTTGAATACTTCACAAATAATTATAAACGTGTGCTTTACTGTCGATGCAACAGCAAATAGGTGGGAATGAGAGCGCAAAGCAGATGGCAAAGAGCGTCGCGCCGCATTAGTGTTGGTTTGTGTATGCGTGTGTGTGCGTGCTTGTGTATGTGAAGTAGAAAGCGGCGGTAAAAACTTGTAAAAACCATACATATTATACATTTATATGTATGTAGTAAATATATTGGTTCTCAATTCCACCGAGATCGATTTTACAGTCTATTGGAATTTGAAGCAAGTCGCACTTATTGCATAGCCGAATCTGCAAGTCAAAACAAAACAAACGTGAAACGTAGCCGAAAAACGCCTGCTTGTATGCGCGCGTGTGTGTGTGTGTGTGTGTGCAACTGCGAGCGTATTGAGACCCACAGAAAAGGCAAAAACGAAAGAAAAAAAAAATAGTGCATACGAAAAGCAAGCGCAAAACGCAATTGATGAATTTCGTGATAATCACAAATTTGTATTAACAAATGGTTAAATAATATATTTGAGCCAGAGATTTGAGAACTAAAAACAGAAATCATTTATACAAATTAACAGAGTCTGGCATTTTGAAGTCTCGAAACGTATGCTAAAATAATTCGACTAAACTGTAATTGCCGACACATTTGCGCCTTTTGTTGCCTTGAGGTGAGTTGTAATTGTTGTTGTTGTTATTGTTCAAGAGGTTTCAGTCGGTGCTTGTGTCCAAACTGTACTAGAGATGAGCGCGTGAGCGGTAGAACAACAGAGCATAAAAAAGTGACAAAATTATTTACACACATAATTAGGAAACTTTTTTGCTTATATTCTTAATCGACGAGAATACTTATTGGGCACAAAATATATCGATATATCGCTTGCCAATTGTGAAAGTTTGTGAATTTAAGTAGTACTCCAAACTTGTCGTATAATTACATACATTATTTAAATTCAATCCATTTTAAATATTGCGGTTTCAATTGTCCAAATATAAATTGGTTATTTACTGTCGTGTCTTACTCGCAATGCGCGCCCATCTCTAGTCCAAACTGTACCATATTGTTGACTGGCTAGCCGAAAAGGGAGAGAGACGGAGAGCGCATAACAATTTTCGCTCTCTTTGCAGCGCTCTTTCTCTCCATCGGTGTACGATGCGACATGATAATCAGCTGCTGCCAATCGCCCTAAACAACAGTTATATCAATCAACAGCTACAACTTGCTACGTAAGGCATACTACGTAGTAGAGATTCCGTCACGCAACACACACTAAAACAAAAAAAAAAAAATATGAGTCGCTTGCAAAAGCAACAACAACAACAGCAGCAGCAACAACAACAACGCAATCAGTGTGAGATTGTGAGCAGCAGCACGAGCGGCACCAAGAACAGACGCAAAGCGCCGCCGCCGCCTGCGCTGGAGGATATGGATGCAATGCAGCACATCAATGGCCACACGACGACCAACGGGAATGGCGGCAAGTCCGCCAAGCGACGCCGGCAGAGCGACGATGAGCAGCAGAAGCAGCAGTACTTGCCCAACGGCGTCAGCAGCAAGAACGCCAAACTGAAGATGCATCAGAATGCGACTGATACAACAACAACAACAACAAGTAGTTCGGGCTCCTCCAGCGGGCAGCGGCACAACAACAACAGCAAAACGGTTAACTACAACAACAACAACAATAAGAAGAACAACAATAATGTAAATGGACGGCAATACACGAACAACAACAACAACAACAATAACAACAGCAAGAAGAAGCAGAGCGCCAACAACAATTCCAATTCGGGCACAACAACAACAACAACAACAACAGCAATGGAATACAATTACCGTAATAACATATCCACCATACCAACGCCACCCTCACCCGCATCTCCGGCCTCCCCACCGCCTGCAAACGTAGCCCAAGATGTGGTGTGCATTTCGGATGAAGATAATGAATACGATCAGGAGGAGACGGAGGAGGACAGCGACCTGGAAATCGATGAATCGACCGCCGCCACAACAAGCAATGCGAAGTCCACCACTAGCAACCATGCGTCGGCGGCGACGACGGCAGCAGCAGCTGCCTCAGCGGCATCGGCAGCGGCAGCAGCAGCATCGACTGCCACGCCGCCAACAACATACAACATGCCCACAAGCAATAGCACGCCGCTGGATCTGGAGAACGAGGCGCATCATCGGGATCTGGAGTACGTGACCGACCTGCGTTCCTATGGTGAGTGATTCGATTATCGTTGCAGTCTAGACTTGTTGCAAATTACTTATGTGGGTGGCGGATAAGTGGGCGCTGACCAGTATATAGTATGGCCATCATCCGCTTCGTCGCCCTCTCGCACAGAAATCCTTTTCTAAGTGGAGCACATGCATTCAACCTTGACATACTTTCGTCGCTTTGGGTGTTCTACGTGCGCCCGCTGCAATTCACCCCGAACGCAACTTGCTTGAACTCACCACAGCACACCACACCACACTCGGACATGACGTTGACTGCCCCCATGCATGCATGCGTGTATTTCTGTTTGTGTGTGTGTCTGTCTGTGTGTGCAAGTACATAAGCAATTGATTTACTTGAACTTGGCAATGCATTCGGCCCAGCAACTACTATGTATAGATATAGATATGTATGTACTATGTTGCATATGAAACACGTTAGCCTTTGCGCCTAATTGGCAATTTGTTATTTACCTTAGAGCATAAGTGGAAGTAGAGAAACTTGACACGACAACACAGCGGAGAGAGAGAGAGAAAGAGCAGCAAGAGCGAGCGGCAACCTTCTCTGCGTAAACCTTCCTCTCTCCCTTCTCATCCGCGCTGCATTCTGTTATCACGCATGCCAGAGATCGTGCAGCAGCAGCCGCTCTCTTGTTAAGAAGAGAGGAGGGAGGGTGAGAGAGCGGCAGATCGTGTGTACGCTCTATAATGCTTGTGCGTGTGTGCGTGCGCCATGTGGACAGCTGTGCGTTTGCCATCGTGTTGTACAGCACCACCGTACCCAATGTGACAATCTTCTAACAGTGAGCGTTAACAGCTCATTTACATAGATCTCTGCTGGTGATGTAAACAGGGTTGACTACACCAGCCGCAAAAACAACAAATTCAGCTTGTTTATTTTTTATGTTTATCAACTTATGCTCATATTCAAGTATTTCGTTTATTGTGGGTTTTTAAATAAAAGAGCAGATAATTGTATGTGAATTCCCACTATCGCTTAAGTCTGCCCTGCCGTATGCAAGCATTAAAATTAAAAAAAATAATAATCTTTATAAATACACGGAATTGTAGCTTCTGTAGTTTTCCCCACAGCCCTGCTTTTCCCATTGTGTTTGTTAGATCAATAAATTTGTTGGCCATTCGAAAACAAATTTTCGCTGAAAAATATTTTTTTGTAATATTCACCTGCTTAAATGGGGGGAAAAGCTGTCACTACTCAGTTCAATGCACCCTCTTAAAAGGAAATTTCCGACGCGTGTTAGCAGCTTTGCATTATTGTATATTTGAATATAGTATAGCAGGTAACTGGTTTACTCCAACAACAATAACAATAACAATTAGCAAAGAGATTTCATTAACCTCTTGACGCGTGTGTCAACGTGCCGAGAACAAAAATTTCGCAACAATCTGAAAATTTGATTGTAACTGAAGTAGAAGTGGAAGTGGAAGTAGCAGTTGAATGCACGCATTGAACGCATGTTTTCGCTTTCTTATGGTCGAAATGGGCAAGAAATACTGACGACTCTGACTCTGACGTCGCATAGACGCAAAAGGCCACAGGGGTTCAAGGACAAACGTCCAGCGATGGCATTCAACTCGGTCTTTCTACTTGCTCTCACTTACTCTTGCGCTCTTTTTACTGCTCGGCGACACATTGAGAGTAGAAGCGGATGTGGAGGGGAATGTGGGGAAGTCACACGAAAATTAGTCACTTGGGAAATTCTTATTTAATATGCACGAGTTTTATGATTGGCCAGAATTTCATTTTCCATGCATAATGCGTGCATCTGTCGTCTTGATAACTGTAAATTGTCAAAATGCGACAGGGCCGGGCCAATGAACTACAAAGGCTGAAGGCGTCGTTGGCCAGAGAGGGAAGAGTGGGAAAGAACTGGTCGGCAGCGATTGGCTGAGGCGCAGCCTGCGGCTGCTCTTCAACTCAAACACATGTCGCATCGACTGACGGACGCTCTCACTGGGTCAGCCACCTGCTGCAGCGACACCCAGTGTTCTCAGTTGTTGTCCTTATGAGTACAATCTCAACTCTCACGAGCAGTGCTGCCTGAATTTTGAAATCAGCAAACGCTAAATTTTTAAAAATTAAAAAATAGGTCTTATGTTTTAAACAGATAATTTAAAAATTATTTTAGCATTTAAAAAAAAAGTAAAAAAGGCAGCAATTAATTAAAACTCGCAATTATTAACTTCCCGATTTAGGGAAGTTATTGTAACGACCCCGATTTTGAAGAGTGTCAGATCCTTGAAATTTTCACGTTTCTCGACGTTTCACATCCCCCTGACCCATTTTCAATGAGGGTTCTGTGTGTGTGTGTGTGTGTGTGTGTGTGTGTGTATGAGAGTATGTTCGTATGTGAGATTTTTTTGTGTCAGCGGTTTCTCATAAACTACTGAACCGATTTGAACTTTTTTTTTTTTGAAAGATTCGTTTCACCGCCATCTAGGTCTGAAAGGAGTTTAAGAGGGTTATATGTTATAGTTTTTTAATAATTCGCCAAAAAGCACGATTTTTCGGGTATTTTTTGCTTTTTTCGGCTCTATCTCGTAAACGACGGGGTTTTGAAGAAAGTCGTAAGAAACTTTTCGAGCCGAAATTGAATTCTCTACAAAAAAGGTAAAATGATATTTTTCAAAATTCTCAACCCTTAACGAGATAATGGTGTTTTAAAGTAGGAAAAAGTTGAAAAATCGCGACACGCTCGCTCACATGTGTGTATGTGCGTATGTTCGTATGTGAGATTTTTTTGTGTCAGCGGTTTCTCATAAACTACTGAACCGATTTGAACTTTTTTTTTTTTGAAAGATTCGTTTCACCGCCATCTAGGTCTGAAAGGAGTTTAAGAGGGTTATATGTTATAGTTTTTTAATAATTCGCCAAAAAGCACGATTTTTTGGGTATTTTTTGCTTTTTTCGGCTCTATCTCGTAAACGACGGGGTTTTGAAGAAAGTCGTAAGAAACTTTTCGAGCCGAAATTGAATTCTCTACAAAAAAGGTAAAATGATATTTTTCAAAATTCTCAACCCTTAACGAGATAATGGTGTTTTAAAAGTAGGAAAAAGTTGAAAAATCGCGACACGCTCGCTCACATCGCCCCCCCCCCCCCCAACAACACACTCACCCACCCACCTGTCCACCCACACACACCCACCCGTCCACCCACACACACCCACCCGTCCACCCACACACACACACACACACACACACACACACACACACATACATATTTTTGTTATTTTTTAACTTCCCGATCTAGGGAAGTTATTGTAACGACCCCGATTTTGAAGAGTGTCAGATCCTTGAAATTTTCACGTTTCTCGACGTTTCACATCCCCCTGACCCATTTTCAATGAGGGTTCTGTGTGTGTGTGTGTGTGTGTGTGTGTATGTGCGTATGTTCGTATGTGAGATTTTTTTGTGTCAGCGGTTTCTCATAAACTACTGAACCGATTTGAACTTTTTTTTTTTTGAAAGATTCGTTTCACCGCCATCTAGGTCTGAAAGGAGTTTAAGAGGGTTATATGTTATAGTTTTTTAATAATTCGCCAAAAAGCACGATTTTTTGGGTATTTTTTGCTTTTTTCGGCTCTATCTCGTAAACGACGGGGTTTTGAAGAAAGTCGTAAGAAACTTTTCGAGCCGAAATTAAATTCTCTACAAAAAAGTTAATATGATATTTTTCAAAATTCTCAACCCTTAACGAGATAATGGTGTTTTAAAAGTAGGAAAAAGTTGAAAAATCGCGACACGCTCGCTCACATCGCCCCCCCCCCCCCCCCCCCAACAACACACAAGCTCAGAGAAAAAGCACATACATACATCTCATATCGGGAAGTTATAGATGTGACCCGAATGGGGGTCACACTTTGCCCGCTTCTTGTTTAATATTATATCGAGCGTATAATTTAAATGCAGGGTCTGACAGGGTTTTAAACCATTAATACTCTATAGATTTTCAAAATTGCATCTTAATACCATGATATGGCAGTGATATGGCAGCACTGCTCACAACTACTGATAACGAAGACTGCGTGAAAATACGCTCAATGCAACAAGAATTTCTGCTTGAGCTGCTCGCTCCACTCGATACTGTCGCACGTGCTGCCCTGCTATTGCTACTTGCTATACTCCAGTGATAACGCTAATCACATGCCAAACAATTCAGTAGTTTTTTATAGCACCGCAAGTCTGTTGTTATGTCGCTGGTGTACTGTGTGCGTATGTGTGTGTGTGCGTATGTGTGTGTGTGTGTGTGTGTCTGTAGTCATTATCGTGCTCTTGCGTTCTTCTTTGTGCTGTGCCTCCACTCATTTTCCATTTGCCATTTGCATATGCTCATCATTTTGCATTGGGAACTTTACTAAAAATTTGTGTTTTTCTCATTTTTTGGTTCTTTCTCTCTTTTCAGTTAAATTGTATAGCGATGAGCGCGTGAGTCTGAACGATTTCAAAATCATTCGCGTGCTTGGCACGGGCGGTAAGCATAGACTGTCCGCTGAGAGTTACAGCGTAAATAATAATCAAATTCTTCTATTGCTTACGCTGCAGCGTACGGACGCGTCTTTCTCGTCCGTAAACTGACCAGACACGATGCCGGCAAGCTGTACGCCATGAAGGTGCTCAACAAGATCACAGTGGTTCAGAAGCGCAAAACGGCCGAGCATACGAAAACCGAACGTGTGGTAAGTAGTAAAAAAAAATGTGAGAGCTAAAATACCGTTCACCTAAGCAAATCGCTGCGTTTCTTATATTTTATATAATATAATATATTTAAATAAGAATAGTGTAGCTTGCGTATTACAATTCAGAAATAACGTGTCCTTAAGACAAAATCTATATGCCAAAATTGGTGTATATAACTAAAAAAAACGATACTTTGCCGTTGTATTTTAGCTGAAATGAATAGAATAAACAACGATACTAGATACTAGATTTTTGTCAACGTCTTTTTTATGTTTTTTTTATGAATAACTTTGAAGGTTTTTATTAAAAATGTAAAGTGTTTTTTTGTCATTTGACGTGAAATAATATTTTAAACAAAACTGCATTATTATTTTTCAGTAAAAGCTTTTGAATGGGCAAAATTGTAGAAAAAGGTGTCGTATGTAGAGTTTTGTCCGCGATTTTAGCTCTTGTAGTTACTGAGTTCTGTCAAACGGACAAACGGACAGGGCCAAAAGATTCAGTTTTTATTGCTGTTCAAGAATTTATGTTTGTATGTAAATTCCATGTTACAATCTTTTGCACAAAGCCAATATACCACATTGACCCATTTGCAATGAGTGAATGGTATAAAAAAAAGAGAAAACCCTTTCAATCGTGTGGAACGTGTGTGAATCGAGCTCCATTTCGCCATTTCATTTTGGGCTTATTCCCAATTGCGATCAAAAAAAGCGCAGCTAATTGAAAATAAACCTTCGCTTGATGCACGTACACAAAAATGAAGAAAAAGAAGAGAAAACGCAAAGCAGAAGCGAACACGACGAAGTGGCGGCGGCCGAAAACGCTGTGAGATTCGTGTACACATACAGCTGTACGTATGCGTGTGTGTATGTGTGCACATGCATAGGCTTAAGCTCCTCGCTCAACTTGTTGCACCGGCAAAAAGCTAACGGGATGCCAAAACAGAAGAGCGGCGAGAGAGTGCGCTCAGTGAGAGAAACAGACAGAGAGAGAGAGAGAGAGAGCAGACGTGCTGATCAGATTTGTGCACGTATTCAACCGGTTTGCGGCATTGAAAATAGAAAAGCTAATGCAAAACTTGGTTAAATAACTGCCAACAGGTGTGTGTGTGTGTGTGTGTGTGTGTGTGTGTGTGCAGGTAGTGAGAGTGCAAACCCGTTAACAAGGGCAAGATTTGTCCGAATAAATGCACGAAAATTCAACAGTGCGTTCGACTGTCTCGCTTACGCACTTGTAATACGTTTTCAAGCACAAACATATACAAACATACATGTGCGTATGTATGTGCGTGTGTGTAGGCAGCAGTAGTACATAACGATGACTATGACGCTTGTGCCACTAACCCAGATTGCGACATAGCCAATGAATGGGGAAAGGTGGGGCGAGAGAGACAATGACAGAGAGAGAGAGAGAGCGAGAGTAAGAGGGGGGAGGGGGACTAAGCAGGAGCTGATTGCCGGCTTCTGTTGCTGTTGTACACGAATTTCCTGCTTGGCGCTGTAGTGTGGGCCCTACTCACTGTTGTTATTGCCAAAAATGGAAAGGAATTATTTGGTAAAATGTGAAAGTTGTACGCGGCTTGTACCAGGCAATTGTCTATGCAAAAAGTGAAAGAGCAGTAGTAGGAGGAGGTGCACTCAATATGAAGCTAAATGGTGCGTAAAGCAGCTTTTCACTTTCGAGCGACAGGCATGAGAATAGTATTAGAAAAGGAATAGTAGTGCCTAAAGTAGTAGTAGTAGTAGTATTAGCAAGAGTAGCTTAAGCTGCGAAATAGTAGTAGCTCTAGAAAAAGTAGTAGTTGAGTAAGTGTAACAATAGAAAACAAACATTGTGTTACTGGAGAGAGCGAGAGAGTGAGCAGCCAGTTGCTGTTGTTGTTGCTCTCTCTATGCGTTCCACAATCAATACCGCTTGGCAACAACAAAGACAGCAAATAAATAAACAAAGAAAGCATGGAAAAACAACAATAAGCGAAAGGTGAAGATGCCGCCAACACAATGCAAATAAGCAGCAAAGCAAAAGCGCAAAGTTATCGATACACGCCTATCGAACAAACTTAACGATTAATCGAATTAAATATTAGTTTAATGAGAAGTAAATTAAACTATGCAATTTATAAATAAAAATAATAATATATTAATAATAATAAATAATTGTACATTTTATTAATCATATTGCATTACTTGCAGGTGCTGGAGGCAGTGCAGCGCAGTCCGTTCCTGGTGGGACTGCACTACGCCTTTCAGTCGGCGTCCAAGCTGTATCTAGTGTTGGGTAAGTTCTCAAATGTGTTTCGCATCGTAATACCCTCTAATATGTTGTTATGCTTTCAGACTTTGCCAATGGCGGCGAGCTATTCACGCATCTCTACCATGCCGAGCACTTCGAGGAGTCGCGTGTGCGCGTCTACATCGCCGAAGTGGTGCTGGCACTGGAGCAACTGCATCAGCTGGGCATTATCTATCGAGATATTAAGCTGGAGAACATACTGCTCGACGGCGACGGTCACATAGTGCTCTCCGACTTTGGCCTGTCCAAGATACTCACCGCAGAGAATGAATATCGTGCGCACAGTTTCTGTGGCACTCTGGAGTACATGGCGCCGGAGATCATACGCACTGGGCCGCCGGGTCATGACAGTGCCGTCGACTGGTGGTCTGTGGGTGTCTTGACGTTCGAGCTGCTCACCGGCGCCTCACCATTTGCCACGTCCGATGGACAGAGTCAGCAGTCGGAGATCTCACGTCGCATTCAGAAGGAGCAGCCGTTGATCCCCTCGTCGTTCAGCCCGCACGCACGTGACTTTGTGCTGAAGATGCTGGAGAAGAATCCCAAGCGTCGACTGGGTGGCAATCATCGCGATGCCAGCGAGATCAAGGATCATCCCTTCTTCAATGGCATCAACTGGCAGGAGCTGCGTGGCAAGCGCCGCAAGGCTCCATACAAGCCCACGCTCAACGGCGAGGACGATGTGCAGAACTTCAGCCATGAGTTCACCGATCAGTCGCCCGAGGATCCCGAATGCGATGCGCCCCCTGCGCGCATTCAACTGTTCCGCGGCTACACCTACGTGGCGCCCGAGCATCTGGAGCAAATGCGGCGCGACAACAGCTGCAACATTGAGTACTGCAATCCAGACCTGCAGGTGGGTCAAGCTTCCAGTGAGTTTCCCTGCTCAAAAGCAACATAATTACATTGTCTAATGCCTTGCAGAATATACCCTCACGGCCGGATGATCTGGAGCTGGGCACACGCACGGGCAGAGGAGCCTATGGCACCTGCTATTTCGTGGCCGACGGCACCACGGAGATTGTGTTCATGGCGAAGGTTATACCATTGTCCAAGTTCCGCGCCTCCGAGGTGGACGCGCTGACCTCGTGTGCACTGGACAGGCACAGCCATCGGAACATTGTCAACTATCATGGCACGTTCCGGGATAAATGTGAGGTGTGGATCATCACGGAGTATCTGTGCGGCGAGGAGCTGACCAGCTTTCTGCAGAGCAAGCGGCTCGACGAGCAGGTCTGCCGCGAGATCTTTCTGCAGCTGGTGCAGGCGGTGAGGCATGTGCATGCCAAGCACTTCATACACGGCGACCTCAAACCGGAGAACATCATGTTCGTCAGCCGCGACTCTCTGGACGTGAAGCTCATAGATTTTGGCAACTCCTGGTAGGAGATGAAATCACACACACACACATTCAAGCAAGAAGCTAAGCATTTCTTTTTCGTTCCGTTGCAGCTACAACCGGCGCTTCCTCAGCTGGAAGGATAAGCCGCGCTACACGCTCGACTATGCGCCGCCGGAGCTGCTCACCGATCCCAATGTTGTCTCCTATTCGCCAGCCGTCGATGTCTACGGCTTGGGTGCGACGCTCTACACAATGCTGGTGGGGCATGCGCCGTATCGGCAGTATCGCGGCGATTGTGACCACAGTCCCGAGGCGCATCATAAGCTGCGCAGGCGCATGGAGAAGGAGTCGTTCAATCAGCGCCCCAAGATCTGGCAGAATGCGAGTCCGCAGTTCAAGCAGATGGTCAGCTGGTGTCTGCAGCGGGATCCGAGCAAGCGACCGCAGTTGAGCGACATTCTCGACTGCGAATGGCTGCAGCAGAGTCCCGATGCCGATGAGGTGAACATCATACCACCACCGGAGCAGATTGTGGTCGATCTGAGTGAAGACACCATGGAGTCGTCGACGGAGAAGCCAGCAGCGGCTGCCAATACGGTTGCAGTCGAGGTGCAAGCAGAGCAGCAGCAAGAGCTGCCGACAGCAGAGCCAACATCGGCGGTATCCCATGAGGATGAGGATGTGGTGGTGCAGGAGATCTTCGATCCGGACTTCGAGGCTCTCACCGATTTCCTTGGCTTCGATGAGCTTGCGCCGCCGTTGCGTCTGCCCAGCGAGTATTACGCAGAGCTGCCGCTGCCGCCCCAGCAGCAACTACAACCGCTCTTGGTGCCGGATGCGTCACTGCAAATGCCGCCGCCTGCGGCGCCAGCGCCAGTTCCTGCTGCCGACGAGAGCGAGAATCGTCCGCGCACACGGCAACAGCGACGCACCGAACTGCGCCAAACGGCCGGAACGCCGCCGGAGCCGGAGGACAACAAAGCCGGACTGTACCTGTTGATGCAGCAGCTGGCGCCGCCGCCGGACGAGCTGCTGCCTGTGGCCACCAAGACGCGTCAACGACTGCCCGCGCGGCCGCGCTCTCCGCGTCCGCTCGACGATCTGTGCGGCTTTGGCAAGACGAAGGCAACGTGGCGCAAATCTCGCGCCAGCTGGCGCCACTTCTGCCTGCTGCTCAACGGCGTGCAGCAGGTGCTCAAGCATCGCTTCAAGAAGCAGAGGCGCGTCTACTGCGGCCCCACCATCAAGGCCGAGCTGCTGGACGAGGCGTACGAGAAGCCGTTGATCTTCCCGCGGCCCAGGCCCGCGTCGCAGCGGCGTGCCAAGCGGGCGCCCAAGGTGTCGCGGCTGCCGACGCGCGTGCAGCCCGAGCGAGCGCGTGCGCTGCGCCAGCGCTACGTCTTCGAATGACAGCGGTTGGTCGATGGCGGCGGTGGTGGTGGTGGCGATGGCGATGGCGGGGGGCGAGAGACAGTACAGACAGATGTTGCTGTTTATGTTGAGGAGGAAACCGATGAGGAGCGGGAGGAGCGACGGCAGCTGCAGGCGGCGCTCGCCGCGACGGCGGCTGGTGGGCGTGGCGGCGTACGCTGGACAGCAGCGATGCAGCAGCGCAGCTGACGTCATGCAACAAGTGAAATGACAGTAAGCAGGACCAGAACGAGAGCGAAGAGACGCGGCCCGCTGGTAACAATGTAGTAGAAACATACACACACACACACACACACTTACACACAAAGAGAGAGTGGGATTATGGCGATGTGTGGAGCGTGGGCCCAACGGATCATTGAGCAGCACCAAAGATCCTGTCGATAGAGATTTAGAAATTGTTAAGTTTAAGTTGACCTTTCGACCCTTGACTAACAACTGGAATATATCTTCCCCCCCCCCCCCCCCCCCCACACACACACACACACACCCAGCCAGCTCTGTTGTTGGGTCTAGTTAATTGTTTTTTATTAGCGCATTGAAAAAGGTGGCAAATTTTTTGGAAAAAAGTTCAGCAACAACTTGAAGTTAAGTTAAGTGCAAAGTTAGTTAATTATGATGATTAACAACAGCAGGCAGACACGTACACACACACACACACAAATACACACACATATTGATAGTCGTACTATACACACGCATATACAGTTATAAATATAAAATATCTTTATGCATAAAAAAACACACATGTAATATTAACGATACGCTTTAAGTTGTGCTCTATGTTAAGTTTGTAAACTAATCTTAGGCAGAAGCATCCACAACTACCACAACAACAGTAACCACAAATACATATATATATATATATATATACTAGATATATATATATAGCGATACAACAAGCAATTGATTTCGCTGAGAAATTGTTTTGAAATCGACCTTAAATTCACGTTTTGTTAGTTGCAGCAAATGCAGAAGGAAAAATTCGTTTGCTGCGGCTAACATCAAATTTTCCTTTGTTAACTTGTGTTCTTGCGTTTTTCTTTGGATTTTCTCCTTGCTTCCTATTAATCGACTGTATTGAAATTGGATTGAAATAAATTTTAAATGCAAACTTTTATGTTTCTACTTTTACTTTGTCACACACCACTTACACACACTCACACACACGGCCAGACACATATCTGCATTTTGTATTTAAATCTGTAAGCCTTAAGGTCAGGAGGAGCCAGCAAGAAGCAGCAGCTCAAGGTGTCCCACAAGATAGTCTAGTGTCATTAAATTTAGTATATATTAAAGTTGCCTTTAAACAAGTTGCCTTAGACAGAACAAGAACACGTTGAGAAATCGAGAAATTGTTAACCAAAACTCCAGCAAAAGCAAAAGCGAAAGCTATATTAAGCGTAAGCCAAAACATATATAACTTCGATGCATATACACACATATATATATATATATATATATATATATATGAGTTTTAACAAGCGAAGCGAAGCGAAGTACTATGTGTGAGGTATGCGCAACTGCAGAGTTCGACGAGTTGTTTTAGCTGTAAAAACGTATCATTTGCTAGCGCATAAGTCACCAAAGTTTGTACATAGCGTTTAAAATAAAACATACAAAATAAAATCAGCAAAGGGCTGACTTATACTATGGATATACTTATAGAGTCCAAGTCGAAGATGTTTATATTGGACACAATTTTACCATTGAAAGATGCTCCCATTTATTTCAGTTGCTATATATAATGGTAATATATATGTACGTTATTATATATACTACTTTGGGCAAAAAGTAAGGTGAATATTTTTGTAAAGTCAAAATTCTTTTTTTATTCCCATATTTCATTCCGCAAACAAAATTTGATGGCACTTCTCTGCTCAATTAAATCAGACATTGTAAAAATCGCCAAATGCACTCTTGATCGTTTAGTAAACAAAAGCGTAAATATAGTACTCATACTGACATTGACATGAAATTCCCGCCAAATGTCATCAACAGTCCTGCCAACTCGAGAAAAAAATAACTAGTTCGCCATCTTAAGCCCGCGAATTTTAAATTGAAAATTCACCTTACTTTTTGCTCACAGTACTATATGATATAACATCCAAAATTATTCATGTTTTCGAAACATCGTATGTGAAAGTCCAATTGATTTTTTAATTTATTTACAAAGCGCATAAACAAATTGTTAAAACTATTTTGTATGTAAATGATCTGCTAATGTTTTCGCTTCTTGCCCAGCTTTGGCTTGCCTCCTCGTCCGCCACCGCCTCCGCCTGCCTTGGAGAACTTTTTGCTGGTGTAGCTCTTGCTGTTGGAGCGACGCTTCTCCTCCCACTTGAGCTGCTTGTCGGAGGATTTGTCCTTGTTGAAGACCGCATTGCTTGTGCCCTGGCCTTTCGTCTTGCCCGTCTCCTCCAGCAGTGCGGAGAAGTCATCCGCGGCGGCGAAGAGCGAGCTCATGTCTGTAAAAGAATATATATATATATATATTATTATAGAGATATAGTATATATGATATGTAGTACTATACGCACCGCTGCTGTGCTTCAGTTTGTTGGCGAAGCTGCGCTCGTTGAGCTGCGTGTCCTTGCGCGATTTCTTGGACTTGGGCGCGTCGTCGTCCTGCTCATCCTCGTCGGGACTCTCGGGCGCATCGCTGCTATCGCTATCTCCGCCATCCATAGAAATAGAACCAGCATCATCGTCGTCATCATCCTCATCATCATCGTCCAGAGGCTGCAGATCCACAGAGCCGGTCTCATCATCGGATTGCTCATCTGCTCCGGACAACTCCTCATCATCATCATCCTCTGCGCCATCGTCCGCCCAGTCATCAGCCATGTCCTCATCCTCATCGTCATCGTCCGCCTTCTTCTTCTTCTGCTTCTTTTTGGCCTTCTCCGACTGCAGCTCACCACCGAGTTCCTCCAGGAAGTTGAGCTCATCCTCATCCGCACCGTCTTCGCCCTCCTTCAGCTTCTTGCCGAAGAAACCATCCAGATACGACTCGAACTCATCATCGTCCACTTCACCCTCCTGCAGGACATCATCTCCCTCACCCTCTGCTGCCTCCGGCTCTGGTTTGGGCTGCTTCTTCGACAGCTCCACCAGTTCTGCCTGCCTGCGCTTGTGCTCCAGATAATTGAAGATGAACATCTCATCCTCGGTGCAGGTGGCCTTCGTCAGGGACTTGACCGGCTTGCCACGTGCGCCGTACGAGGTGTAGCGCTTGTGCGCACTGGCACTAGCGGCGGCCTCAGCCGCCGGCTGTTGCTGCAGCTGCTTGGGATTCTTGAAGGCGAAACGCTCGAGGAAGTGCGGCAGCCCAAAGTCGCGCAGCGGATCGCCATAGTAATCGATGCGTTTCTCTGTGGGGAAGCAAGAAGCAGCATTAACTACAGAGCACTGGGAACTCAGCTCAGCTCAAGACTTACCCAGCAGGATTTGCTCGGCGAAGACCTGCACAGTGGGATGATAGTGTTGTCGCAGCAGCAGCAACTCGTTGCGCAGCGCGTAGCCGGCGCCGGCAAAGGCAGGCACACGATGGTAGGGATCATACTTGCAGGCATCGATGTCACGCACCTTGGACTCGGTGCCGGCGAGCTTGACGTGATGCCAGGAGCTGCTCGAGGCAGTTGCCTGCTCCTGCTTCAACTCATTACCCTCAGGCTGCTGCTGCTGCTCCACGTCCGCATCCTTGTATGTCTCCTCCTCGTCGCTGCCAAACTTGTCCAGCTCGTCGGCAGCTGCAGCGGGCAGCACTTGCGCCGTGGTGTCGCCAATGCCGGCAATCAGTTCCTTGCGCATGCGCAACAGCTTGTGCAGCACAATGAGGCAGCCGGCGGCCATGTGCGGCGGCGCATAGAGCGCCAGCTGCAGCAGGCGCTTCACAAAGGCCTGAGCGCGTGCCACGTGCGTGTCGATGTGCACGGCACGATGCACAATGTGGAGCAGCTGGGCGGCGGTCTTGGTGCCGATGTTGATCAGATTCAGATCCGTCAGCTTGACGTACAGCGCATTGTAGAAGCGATCCGACTTCTCCGTCTTCACCGTGATGAGCTGCAGCAGCAGGCCGAGCGTCTGCACCGAGACGCGTATGTCGGCCAGATGCACCAGCCGGTAGATGGTGTCCTGCATCTCCTTGTTGAGCAACTCCGTGCTGCCCTTGGCCGGCTGCGCCTCCACGATGGCCTTCTGCAGGCAGCGCAGTATCGCCTGCATCGTGCGATTGTTCACGGCGCCCTTCTGCACGAGCACCTTGAAGAGTGCGAAGCAGATATTGACCAGCTTGGTGCACACCTCGGGCCGACCGGCGGGCGCAATGCTGGAGAGGAAGCACAGCGCAAAGTGCTGCGCCCGCTCCGAGATGTTGTTGCGGAAGAGCAGCTTCTCGGCCTCGGCCACAATGACGCCGCACATGTTCGGATGGCGGTGGGCCACCTCGCTGAGATGGTGCAGCGCCTTGGAGGCAATCTTGGCGATGGGATCGCCCAGCTTATTGATCAGCATGGTCAGCAGCATCTGCTCCTTCTCGGGCGCATAGGCGAGCAGGCGCGCTGCGGCCACAATGGATGCGGTCTTGTTGTGATCCTGGCCCGTCTGCAGGCCCTGCATGAGGTTCTTGAGGTACTCGTGGTACTGCTCCTTCAGCTCGTTCTCGAAGTACCAATAGGCGTAGATGCGACGCGTCTGCTCCTTGGGCAGCTCCTGCTTCTTCAGCTGCTTCCAGTCGGCGCCGCGCGTGTGTATGGACAGCAGTTTGCGCTGCGGCGGCAGCAGCACCTCCTGCCACAGATCCGTGAGCACGGCGATGACATCGTTGCTGCTCTTGTTCGATATCTTGCAGAAACCGATCAGCGTGGACAGCGCCTCCAGGTTGCCTAGCGGATTGCTGGTTACCAGCAGTGCGCCTGCATTGGCGCGATCCTTGGCCGTGCCCTTGTGCAGGGCAGTCTGCAGCCAGCGTGCATCCGTGGGATTACCTGGGTGAAAAGTAAAGGTCAAGGCTGATCCTCTAGAGAAATGCGCGCACTCACGTTTGTTGTACGTCGACTTGGACTCCGCCTCGAAGGAATTCTTGCATAGGTTGAAGAGCTCCAGCTGCTCGTTCTCCTTCATGTCGAGCAGCTCATCACTGCTGGGGTACTCCGTGTGCTGCAAGGGATTCGTTGAGGCAGGAGGGGCAACTTACAGGAGAGGGGGAACTTACCACGTGATACCATTTCTTCTGCGCATCGTCGTCCTCGGTGCTGTTGTACTGCTGCTGCTTGCTGCGCTTGTGCTTGGACATGCCCAGCTGCGCCTCCAGCTGCTCCTCGTCCGTCTCCTCCTCCTCCTCCTCGTCTGTGGCGTGCGCCCGCTGCTCGCCATCCTCATCGAACTTGATGCGCTGCGGCTTCTTCCCCCCTTCGAGCGGCTTTGCTTTGCTTTGGGATTGCTGCTTGCTTGGCGCTTCCTGCACTTCTCCATCGTCTCCGAACTTTATTCTCTGCGGTTTCTTTTGCTCCGCTTTTCCGTTGTCAAAGGATTTTGTTTTATTTATCGCATTCTTTTTATTGGGCTTCGCTTCGCCGTCATCGTTGAAGACAATTTTCTTGTTTTTCGCTGGACCGTTGAATTGCACAGCTGTAGCCACAGCTGCCGGCATGTTTGTTTGTTAATTAAAAGCCAAATTCGTTTTAAATAAAATGCATTAACAAATTCAAAGAGCTGCACGTGTGTTCAAGCAGCTTGCCAGTCACCACGAAGCGGCTACATGCTAGAGATGCTACGAATGCGTTGTTATCGTTTTCATAAATGCAACATAACAGAGTCAAACGATTGCATTGGTACTAATTTAACACATTTAAGGGAATGTTACACTATAGTCTAAACATTAATTTTTTAATTTGTACTAAAATATTCATGTCAATAATAGTCATCGAGTTTGAATTTCAGGGTGACCGCACGTGCGACGCAAAAACGCGCAGCGTGAAGTGAGCTGCGCACGCAAACTTGAGCGCACTTATCGGCCGACCGTGCGCTATCGTTATCGCACAGTCTCGATTGAAGTACTAGTACAACAATCAACGCAGCGGTTGTGCGTCGCACGGATTTTGCCTGCTAATTGAATTTTTTGTTAAACGCTCGCGCAAATAGCTCGTTACGGCGAGTTTGCTGGTCAACAACAGGCGTAAACGTGACTCGAATTCCAGCTAAATAAAGAGCAGCTCTGTGCAGTGCTTGTCATCGCCAACAACAGCAGCAACAACAACAACAACAACGGCAGCTTCGCTTCGTGCATTCGCCCCTCGAATTCAGTTTTCGCTACGTTTATTTTGTGCTTGTCTTTCGTGCGCGCATTTCCATGGAAAACGTTAATTTTTTGTTTAATTTATGCGAAATTACACAAAGCAAGTGTGAGGAATATGTAACAAAATAAACGTTGGGCACGCACACAGGCAACGAACAACGAACAACAACAACAACAGCAAAGGGGTAAAAACCGTTGAAAATTTGTGCAAAAAAGTGTGACGACAACAGCGGGCAGGCAGGCACAGACAGACAGACAGACAGGCAGGCTGGCAGCGGGAACGGAACGGAACGGAAAATTGTCTGTTAAGCAAGAGCAGCAGCGGCAGCGGCAGCAGCACTGCAATCGTGTGCGTGTGTGTGTCAGAGTGTATTTTTTCTGCCTGCTTGGGGCTGCAGCTAAATTAATATAAAGCGCTCTCCTCGTGTTCCTCTTGCTTCTCCTGCTCCTCCGTTCGCCTTGTATGACAATGATGATGGCCAATTTCCATGTACAAACACAGCGCTGCCTGCGCTTGCACCACTGCCAGCTGCTCTTTCTGCGAGTGTAAACAAAGCGAACACACACACACACACACATACACACTCACGCGCGTACAGGCATACGCAGCGACGCTGACGTTGACGTCCTTCACCTTGCGCCTGCTGCTGCCGCCAGTGTTGCCGTCGCCTCAGCGTGCACACATATTGAGTTTCAGTTTCATCTCTACACACACACACACACACACGCATACACCTGTTCGCATCGCCAGCCCAAGACAGGAAGTTTCGCAAAGTGCAGCAGCCGACAACAACAACAACAACAGCGACGACAACGGAAGCGTCAACGCTTCGCTGCGCTAGTGCTGCCAGCGCCTGGGGACGTACAGCTGTTCCCGCAAGCGACTGAAACCAAAGCAGAGTCCACCTCTGGCCCGAAGCTCACCACGAGGTAAGTGTCCTCTTGCGCTCGTTCTGGGAAGCGAGACAACTGTCAGCATTTGTCCAGGCAACTGTTACGATTTTGATGCCCTTGCTGAGGGTATATTCGTTTTGAACAGTTGTTAGCACCGTAATATAAATATTAGCAATAATAAAACATAAAAAAAGAAGTAACTAATTACAAAAAAATATATATAATGAAAAATGGAGTTAAAATAGTCTTATCACTTCTTTACTCAACATACAGTAAATAATTGGGAGCGAGTCTGATCAGATCGATTTCTCGTATAGCTGCCATATAAACTGTCTGTATAATTATGTTAGTTCTCAAGATATGTCAACCAAACACGAACCATTATTTTTAAAATACTTTCTACTGACTGTTTAAGGTCAATTAAATTCTATATATACTTGGAAAAATCGGCAAAATTATAATTTTATATATTTATATATATTTATATTTATATATTAAGTTTCTTATGATACCTAACAATATGATACCTATCATGATATGAAATACTTAGCTACAATACATACAATTTCTATTGCATTACCGAAATTGAATTAAAACGCTTAACTACGAGGTCTGCCCGAAAAGTCCGACCTGCAATTATTTCTTGGCGCCAGCGTTAGTCTTAAAATTTTCCAAACTAGATTTTGGAATACCAGGATTTAAAATCAACACCTCGTATATCGAATAATTGTCATAGAGGTGAAGCTATGCATTTCTATATTTTACAAAAAAAGGAATACCGGTAAATACAATATTGCAAGGGTATACAAGCGTCGACATGCCGTAACCAAATCTTTTTTTTCAAGTATTTTCGGCTTCTGGGCGGTGGTTGATCATGTACAACGAGCAACAATTTCCAATTCAGATTCTAATCAGTTTAGTAGTACGGCAGAGCCCGGTGTAAAATCGATTCCCTTGTGTACCGCTCGCTGAACAATGCAATAATACGACAAAGTATTTCCGCCTGCGTAATTGCTCGTAAGTAGTCGCAAGCGATTAAACGGTAAAGCGTTTAAGCGAAGCTTTCAGCCTCGCGCAAGCGAATACGAAGACTGCGTCAAGCTCTAAAAATGCGCGCTGCACTCATTTAACGCGAAAAAACACTGCAATCTTTTCCATTTGCCAGTGCAGCCTTCGTCCCTCCCCTGCCTGCCTGCGTATACTTATCCCACTGTGCTTATCGCCGGCTTTGGCAATTAACTTGCAGTTGCAGTGCGCAGCACGCGTCAAGAATTTCTATGAACGCAATACGCTCGCAGCAGCTGCAGCTGCAGTTGCAGTTGCAGTTGCAGCTGCGCGCTGTAAGTGTTACGCTCTCGCTCGCTCTTCCTCTCTCTGTCTCTCACACACACACAAGCAAACACGTGAGGCCTCTGCTGGCCCACTTGCATGCATTGCCACTGACTGCGCAGTCGCAGTCGGCGTCGACAGCGTTGTCACCGTGCTTTATAAGCTGACGTAATGCCTGGCTCTGCCGCTGCCGCTGCCGGCAGATAATAAAGCAGCGACGCAACGGCAATTTTAATTTATCGCATTTACACTTTTATGCTATCCCCATAAACAGTCATATGGCACTTTCGCTAGTTAAGTACTTAGGGCGTGCGTGTGTGTGTGTGTGTGTGAGTTGAGTTCAAGTTCGCGTCGCCTTATCGAAACGTAAATGCGAAGGTGTGCAGCAACGAATTTGTTAACAGAGTCGAACTCGAAAGATGTTCGAATCGCGAAGACTTGCACAGCTCATTGTTTTCGAGCGAAAGAGAGCGAGAGAGAGAGAGAGGAAAGAAGCAGCTTGAGAGAGAGGCGAACGAACCATGCAAATAAAATTTACGAAATTGTTTGAGCGTGGGAAGCCCCCAGCAACAACAACAGCAGTTCAAAATTTTGAAAGGGAACACACATACACATACACACATACAGACACACACACACGTGTAATTAAAACAAACATGGCTTTAATGAGGGCATTCGCAGGGTAAAGTTTTTAGCAAAAAATAACTGTGTAAATAAACTAAACAAAAAAATATGCAAAATAAACAGAAAAAAATGTTTATATTTTTAAATACAAATTTGGCAAAATAAATAAATACCTATTTAAATTGCTTAAATAAAAATAATTCGAATAAAATAAACATACAAGGAGCACTAATATATATGAAGTGCGAATCGATCTAGCCATGTCCGTTTATCTGTCCGTATGACCGTTGCAATGCGTACTAGTCTCGCATTTTTGAAGCAAACCAAATGAAACTTGGTACACATGTTTCTGACTTATGCCGAAGTTGGATTTTAAACTTTTGGATGCCACGCCCACCGCCACTATAAAACGAGTTTTTTGAATTATAAGAACACCAGAAAAGCTAGAAGCACCAAATTTTGAAGTAAGGTCCCTGGTAATATTACGCAGAATGCGGATTTTCAAATTTTGGATGCCACGCCCACCTCCCCCAAAAATCGATTTTGTAAATCGGTAAATCGAATGAGTTTTTGTATAAAAATACAAATAATTTGGCATGTATCTAAAGCCAAGCTGCAAAGCAAATTCCTTTTATCCTATTACCACCTACTATATATTATATAGTATATAAATCAATAGGAGCAGTCGAATGTACTTTAAGCTTTTTCGAATTTGAGTATTACATTGGATATTGCGTATATAGGATATGCATATATAGTAATAGTACTATAGAGTATTTGTATATAGTATCTGCAAGGGTATGCAGCCTACGGTACGTCGAAAATAACGTATTATTCTAGTTGTTCAGACTGGGTAATCTGACTCGTACTCTATGTGATGCTATTCATGTAAACCTCAGCTTCAATAATCACTATCAAATTTTTAGTGCATTGATGTATGCAGCATCCGAAATTGAATCAAACTTTTGACTCATATTACCCGACACCTTGATTCATTGGTACTTTTGAGCAAGTTTTGATTTGCAACTGTTGACAAGCATTAAAGAAAGCTCTACTGAGTTCAAAAATGAGGCGTTACACATGCGGGTAATACCCAAAACTTCCGAGACTTTAACGCTTAGAATCAATCAAACATAAAGAGAAAAAATTTGCCAAACTCGCAGCTTACTCACGATGTAAAACAATAGCAATCGTAGCAGTCCAAGCTGTTTTTACTGGATATATATATATTCCCAAAAAGTATATATACTGCACCATCCGATCTGGAGTCGAATCGACTGCAACTGCTGCCTTTCCGGATTTCCGATTCCCGACGAATGAGCACAAAAACAAATCGAGATCGAGATTGAGAGAAAACTTGCTTGTATATCTATGTATATATATAGGGAACGGGAACAGTTTAGAGCAGCAGGTAGTCCCCCTAGGGCCTAATGTTAAACTTGTACAAATTACTCAAGTCATTGATTTGGCATGCCTCCGATTCGTTTGCAGGTGCTGATCACACGGCGGCCATGGGCTCACCTGCTGGCGGGGATGGGGGGCAGGGCGAGACCGCCTGGCTGGAGGATCTGCTGCGCGAGGTGCAGCTGCAGCAGTTCCTAGAGCGCATACGCGACGATCTGCAGGTGACGCGCCTCGCGCACTTCGACTACGTCCTGCCCGACGACCTGGAGCGCTGTGGCCTCGGCAAGCCTGCCATACGGCGCCTCATGGAGGCGGTGCGCAAGAAGAAGGCGCATCAGTGGCGCAAGAACATACTCTCCAAGCTCATCGGCGGCGGCAAGCAGCCCTCGTCCAAGAAGCAGCAGCAGCAGCAACAGCAGCAGCAGCAGCCCGGCGCCCTGACCTGCCTCATACACGAGAAGGACATCGCGCTGGGCCTGAAGCTGGGCGACGGCTCCTTCGGCGTGGTGCGACGCGGCGAGTGGAGCGCCTCGCCGGCGGGCAAGGTGCTGCCGGTGGCGGTGAAGGTGCTCAAGTCGGACAACCTCACGCAGCCGGGCATCATCGACGACTTCTTCCGCGAGGTGCAGGCCATGCACGCACTGGACCATCCGAATCTGGTGCGGCTCTATGGCGTGGTGCTGTCGCAGCCCATGATGATGATCACGGAGCTGGCGGAGCGCGGCTCGCTGCTGGACACGCTGCGCAAGCAGTGCCGCCACACCTCGCTGACGCACATCTGGAATTGGTCCGTGCAGATTGTGACGGGCATGGCGTACCTGGAGCAGAAGCGCTTCCTGCATCGCGATCTCGCCTGCCGCAATGTGCTGCTCGCTGCTGGCAACAAGATCAAGATCGGCGACTTTGGACTGATGCGGGCGCTGCCCCAGGAGGACGACTGCTATGTGATGTCCGAGCATAAGAAGGTGCCGTTTCCCTGGTGCGCGCCGGAGTCGCTGCGCTTCCGGCAATTCTCGCACGCCTCGGACACGTGGATGTTCGGCGTGACGCTGTGGGAGATGTTCAGCTTCGGCGAGGATCCCTGGGTGGGGCTGAACGGCTCGCAGATACTGCGCAAAATCGATCGCGAGGGCGAGCGACTGCATCAGCCGGACGCCTGTCCGCCCGACGTCTACGCCATGATGCTGCAGTGCTGGGACAAGACGCCCGCGGAGAGGCCCACATTCGCGGCGCTCAAGTAGGAGAATGACTTAGCCGTACCGCTGCCGAATCCCCTACTAATTCTCTCTCTCTCTCTCTCTCTCTCTTTCGGCTTCTCTCAGGGAGTACCTGGCCAGCATGTCGCCGCCCGTGATGCGCGCCTCGCGCAGCTACCACGACGCCAAGGGGCTGCAGGTGGAGCCCGGCGACACCATTGCCATCATCGACGGCCGTGCGGAGCTGAAGCTCATCAAGGGGCAGAACCAGCGCACCTACGACATTGGCATCTTTCCGCGCAGTCTGCTCGAGCAGCAGCAGCGTCGCGTCGGCGATGTGCAGCTGCGCGGCAGCGGCGGCAACAACGCCTCGCCCTTTGGCTTCTGCTGGGGCGGCGCTGCGACGCCGCACGGCGAGGAGCGGCAGCGCAAGGCCAACAGCCTGACACCGCAGGCGTCGTCGTCGGGGCCGGGACATGCCAAGGAGCGCAAGTCCATCTCGAGTAAGCAGTTTGCCTACAACAAGCTCATCAACGAGGCAGGCGGACTGCAGCGACGCAATGCGGTCAAGCAGAAGGGCGCCACAGGGCCGCAGCGACCGCCGCCACCACAGCAGCAGCAACAGCAACAACAACAGGAGGGCATACTCATTGACATCTCGCCGGAGCTGCGACCGCTGGCGGACAGCGCCTCGCTGCAGCTGGACAGTTCCTTTTGCCTGCTAGACGCGCCCATCGATGTGCCCACCTTCAATGAGAGCGGGGGCGGGGGTGCGGTCGCTGGCGCCATTGTGCCCTATGGCGGCTCTGGCGGACCCACCACGCCCACCTACTTCAACGAGCAGCCGCAGTTCGAGTACGAGACCTCGTCGCCGGGTCGCCTGCAGCCGCCGCCCTACCAGATGCCGCCCACCTACTCGAACACCATGGAGTTTGCGCAGAAGCGCGACCAGCAGACGCCGCAGCGGGATCCCTTCGATACGAGCAGCCTGCTCGAGCAGCAGCAGCAGCAGCAGCAGCAGCTCGTCTTGTACTCCAATGCTGTTGCTGCTGCCGCTCCAGCTGCCACTCAGCCGCTCTACAGCAGTCCGTCGGTGCGCAAGAGTCTCTTTGGCGCGGGTACGGATCTGCGCTCGAATGGCCATGCCAACAAGGAGAACATACCCGCACTGGAGTCGGCCGCCATGCAGTACAACCTGAGCACGCTCTCACTGGAGCAGCCAAGCGGCGCGGCAGCAGGCGCGGGCGCAGAGAGCGTGCTGCTGGACAAGTCCTTCATTGCGGAGCTGGAGAAGGACATGTACAGCGGCAGCAGCAGCAGCAAGGCGCAGCAGGATTACCAGCGCAACTCGGCGCAGATGTACGCCAACAACAAGGAGTTCGTCTACAAGCAGAACCTGACGCCGCTGAAGAACGCCAGCGCGGCGGAGCAGTCGAACCACTCCAGTCCCAGCTCCAATGGCAGCCACGTCTCGCCCACGCCCACGCCCAAGCAGAACAATGTGGAGGCAGGCACAGGCGCAGCGAGCACGCAGAGTCTAGTGAATCGCATCTGGTACGAGCGTGTGGCTGCCACGCCCTCGGAGTACTATGCGCAGCCGCCGGCGGAGTCGGAGCAGCAGCAAGAACAGCAACTCTACGAGAATCATCAGCAGCAGGTGGAGACGCACCACTCCTTTGTGGCCATCTCCAATCGCGTCGTGGTGGCGCCCAAGAGCAGCGTCTACGCCTCCTCCGGCTCGCTGTATGGCGGCACGGGAGATCGCTATGATCCCGTCGCCGGCTCCAGCTACTACGGGCAGGTGCCCAATGGCGCAGCAGCAGCAGGAGCGGGAGCGGGAGCTGCTGCCATCTACGATGAGGTCACGCTGGACGATTACCTGCGTCCGCATCGGCCGGCACCGCTGGCGCCGCCGCCGCTGTCGGCGCAGCAGATACAGCGGCGCCTGGACAAGATGCGGCAGCAGCAGCAGCAGCAGCTCGAGGGCGCCCACCAGCTGTACGCGCCGGTGCCGGCGGAGGCGCAGCGCGAGCAGGAGAAGCTGCAGCAGCTGCTGCAGGAGCTGGGCAGCGCCGCGGTCGAGCAGGATGTGCGCAATGCGCTGCGTGCGGCTAGCGGTGATGTGCAGCTGGCGCTGCGGCACTACAAGATCGATCAGCTGACGCGACTGGGCGTGGCCGGGCGGCCGCAGTGCGAGCAGGCGCTGCAGCAGAGCGGCTGGAGCCTGGAGCTGGCCGCCGAGCTGCTGCTGCAGTCGTAGATTTAGCATGGATTTTAGTTCTAGTTGCAAGTGCTTGTCTCTGTCTCGCTGGCTCGCTCGCTCTCTCGTTCGGTCTCTCTCACTAACCATGAATCCCGAAGCCCGATTAATCCAATCTCTCGAAGAAATCTCGAAAAATACTCGAAATGTTGCCTGAATTTCAGTAGCGAATCGCGAAACAATTAATGTCCAACGACTGTACGATATACATCATATATATATATATATATATATATATTTACATACATTAAAGAATATATATTATATATTTTGATTAATTTAAGCAGAGGAATTTTTACAATTGTTATTGCGCCACTTCTGTATATAATTTTATGCAACCCACACGAACACACGCAAACAATCACATACCTTACGAGCAGCAGCTATTTAGTTAGTTATTGAATCAATAAATTATATGTAATTGTTACCAAGTGCGCCACTTTAATTGGAATTTGTTTAATAACTAATTTAAATATTCATTTAAAAATAACATGTGGCGCGCACTCGTTGCATTTCGATTGGACTCGCTGCTTTGCGGCAACGATGACATACGACCGATAACACTTTGGTATTTTTTGCGTATTTTCGTGCAAGTGTGCTACGGTCACACAGCGGAACTTTGTTGTAGTTAGTGATGTCAAAAAAAATTCATTAATCGATTATTGAATCATATGATTAATTTTAGCCAATCCGATTTTTAATTGCAATTAATCGAAAAAAATGAAAATAATCGATAAATCATATGATTTTTTGCACTAAGTCTTGTAATTTAAATCTTTAATCCAAATGCCGGGATTACAGAAGAAAATTATAAATACATAACTCTTTTATTTATTTAGTATAGAACTCAAAAATAATAATTTACACAGACGCGGGGTGGTCAATCTGTTCCTCTTTTCGGTGGCAGTTGCTCCCGCCTTTGAAAACAGACGTTCTGCTGGTACTGAAGTACCTATGAGAAAACAATACCGACGAGCTATAATATAAAGCTTTGGTTATACTACACACATGTCATCCCAGGCATTGACGACGTTGCATTTTAGTTCAAGGACTGGAGCGGTCAGGAAAAAACTGAGCTCGTCCTGAACAAGTGATGGGTCATCGCCTACTTTGCGGCGTTTGTGCGCCAACGACTTTTGGTGTGCTCATGGATCAAACTCAATTTCACCAGTGGATGATGCATCACTTGCGCTTTCCAGACTCTCATTCCGTTGTGAAAGATCCGCTATTTCTTTCCGAATATTCTTCATGGTTATGGCCAAGGCCATTGGATCATGGAAATGATTTTTTTTTAAAACGCGGGTCCAGCAACGTTGATGCACCAATAAAAAAGAGCGCTCTATAGCTCCAAATCTACGTTCAAACTGTCCCAGTATAGTTGATTTCAGGTGGCTTGCTGTAGCCGACTTTCAATATTTGTTGGCGTCCGCAATGTGCAATTGCAAAAATATTTCCAAACTTTACTATAAGTTGTTGCCATTATAATTTGTTTGCCAATTTGTATTTTGCCGCAAAAAGTAGTGACGTGATTATTTTAGTTAGTAATCGATTATAGATTCAATTAATTGCAACTGTTTTTTCGATACAATTAAATCGTAAATTGAGTCCAAATAATCGATTATTGTGTATCATATGATTAATCGTGCCATCACTAGTTGTAGTTGCAAACGAATCGCCGAAGGTATTACAACGTACGGACCGCATGCAATTTGTTTTCGCACGAGAAGAGAGGAAAAAAAAGAAACAAGAATTAATTATGCTCGTGTGTTTGTGTGTGAAAATGTCCCCCTGAATTATGACGCATACTAAGTGCAGGCGCATATCAGTGCGATAAAATATTGTGCAACACTTGAGAGAATAACGAAAGCAGCAGGAAAAACAGCGCAGCGAAGTGTGGAAGAAGCAGAGTGCATGCACTCGGCCTACGTTCGTTGCTGCGTGCGTGTGTGTGCGTGTGCGCCTAACTGTGCGTGTGTGCGTGTGTCGCCTGTGTTCTTGTGTGCGAAATTATGTAAAAACAACAATAGGCGCATTTGCCCATTGTTTGGCATGGCGTCGCATGCCTGGCGCTGTTGTTGCCGTTGTTGTGTGGTTGTTGCTGTTGTAGTAGTAGTAGTAGTTAATATTATTAAACTGCAAATTAAAACTAATGCAAAATGCAATTAAAAACGCGCGCGCAGCGCTAAATGTGTTTAATATATTTTAATGTAGCTCAGAAATAAATAAATAAATAAATGATTGCCTATAAAATTCCAATTGTCTCTCGCTCGCGCTCTCCCAATTACGAAATGCAGCCGTCGCTCTCACGCTCGCGCCGTCTCGCTCCAACGCGACTGCAACGTATGCTCAGTGCACAGAAATTTTCTTGACGTCAGCAGCGACGGCGGCAGCGGCAGCAGCAGCAGAAGCTCGGCCGGTTCCATTTGTTATTGTTGATGGGCAGCACTAGCAGCCAGCCGAGTGTCCCTGCAGCCCGTTCCCATTCCACAATTCCTGCCTGCCTCCCATTCCCAAATTTTCCACACGCGGTCTAACTACCTGCACGCTGCCCGCTGCCGGCGTCGCCGCCGTCGTTCTCTGCGCCTGGACACGTCTGCAGTTTACCTGCGCTCTGTAAACGCAGCAATTGGAATCGCGCTGCTCTCTTTGCACTGTTTACACGCACACACACATAGGCACAGGCAGGCAGACAGAGAGACAGGCAGGCAGACAGACAGACACATTAAGCAAAGGAAACGAAAACGAAATAATAAATTCTCTGTTTTAATTCTTGTTCTTTTTCGCTTTATGTTCCGCTCTTGCGTTAATGAACACCAACAACAACAACAACTACAACAACAATAATACTACTAATAATAATAATACAACAAATAACAGTGGCAACGGATCAAGCAGCAGCAGTAGCAGCAACAACAACAAAAGCAAGCGCAGTAGCAGCAACAGCAGCGCAGCAGCAGAAACTGGCAGAGTCAGAAAACGCAGCAGCAGCAGCGCAAAACTCCAACAACATGAGTTGGGGTACTGAGCTATGGGTAAGTTCTCTCTCTCTGCCTCCGCTTCGTCTTCTCATTCTACTGCTTACGCTTAATGTTGTTATTAGTGTTACTGTATTGAGGGGGGCTCTTAAGTTCTTAGTGTGTGTGTGTGCTGCTCGCTGTTAGTGTGTGGAGCTTAAAGTGCAAGCGACATCTCGTGCTGTTAATCGCTGCCTCTCGCTCTCGCTCTCGCTCTCGCAGCAGAACAGCAAAGTAGCAGAGTTGAAAAATGCCAGAAACTGGTTTTGCGTGTTTTATGTAAATCGTGGCCCGCCATATGAGTGTGCCCCAAGCGCTGTTGTTGTTGTTGTTGCTGTTGTATTCTACATATTTTTGGAGCGTTTCGGGCAGCCATAAACTCGAAGATATGTACATACCGTATACATATACATATATGTATGTATTTTAACTGTTTTTCCATGGCCGCCTCCTGTCACAGCTGTTTCGCTGACACGCCCATATTGGGCGATTTACCTGATCCCTCCCCACCTCGCTCCACCCGCTCATATCGCTGTTTCAGCTGTTGTGCGAGGGAAGTTTGTAGTTTTTAGCGCTTATCGTTTTTTTTTTTTTTTTGCTTTTCGGTTCGATGAGATTTTTATGGTTGTATTATTCGTTTTTCAATTCCGATTTCGGGGGTAGTTTTATGTGCCGGCTGCCTGCAGCACACCCTCAAACTCGCTCCACAAGCAAAAATATAGATAGCTCTAGCTATGTGTGCGTACGACTATTTATGCATGTAGGTGTGTCGGCCCGCCCGACTGCCGCGGTGTCTGTGTGCTGCGTCAGGCTGATGAAATTGCACGTCTAGACAGACCCTGACTCTGCCGACTACAAGTATTTATCCTGGCTTTTTTCTCTCCGGATAGTTGTGCGGCTTAAAGCTTACAAATGCTGCGAGATTTGTTTGGATTTTGGATGACATGGAGTAGATAATAGCGTGGACATACAGCATGGTACACTCGCCATGTACTTAGCCCACTTATGACACACACCATTGTTTGGCTCTTTCGCTGCGCGCACAGGCGCTCCATTATGGCCCGTTTACCATTTGCATAAATAATTTGCACGCGAATTTCAAGCATAAAATCATCGTTATTGTTCCTAAGAAGTAGGGGGGGGGGGGGGGTACGGGGTTGGTAATAGACTAAGGCAAGAGCCAGCATAGAAAGTGCAAGCGGCGAGTTGTGAATTTGGCTAATGGCGCGCAGCACGTAAAGTTGCAGTGGTTTTTTCTTCGAATTATTATTGTTATTATTATTTAGTCTAATGCAAATTCCCAGCGAATCGGGCCGGGCTAATAAGCGGGTCAACTGCGCGCCTGCAAAAAAAATAAGAAATAAATAATAAGAAATAATATAAAATAAAAAGCAGAGTCAGAGTCAGGCCCGAGCCAAAGCCAGAGCCAGAGCCAATTGAAGCGTCACTCGACTACGAAAATAACAACAAACTTTCTTTGCATTTATTTCTGTTTCTTGTTGTGCTTCTGCTGCTTCTTCTGCTTTTTGCCTTTTGGTTTTTATGCACGAAATTTTCACTTTAATTAAATTTGAAGCATGCGCCAAGCCATGCCATGCCATGGCACATGCTCGCTCGCCTCGCAGCGTCCATTAAAACTTGGCTCGTTGCATATGCAAAAAGCTGAAAAACTGAAACTCAAAATTACATTAAACTAAATCAAATGAAATTGTAATAAAAACTGTTTTTACTCTGCGCCGGGGTGAATATTCATTTTCTCCTCTTTCGCAGTCTTCGGTTCCGCCCTCGAGAGACTGCTCTAACTCGCTCTCTCTCTCTCTCTCTTACACTGTCTAAAAATAGTCGCCTGTCATGTCGGATCTCGTAATACAGCAAGCGTGGAGGGAGGGAGGGGGGTAGGGCGACTCAGCGTGTTACATTTTATGCTCTGGCTCGAGTATTTTGATTGTGTTGCGGCGTTTGTGGTCATAACCTACATAAATCAGCGATTAGTATCGGGTATACCAAATCTTTGGAGAGCTAATGATTAGCTCCCAAGCCATCCAGCAGAGTCGTCTCGCACTTAATATACCCACGAAACAATGGGCGACTCGTGCTGGCAGTGTAAATAATCAAGTTCTGCTGGAAGTAATGTTTCTCTTTTGTTCTACCTGTTTAATTAGCTGTTTCCGCGTGTGCCTGGACTGTAGATACAAAAGTATCTTTTCTTTATGGATTTATATTTAGCCTTGCCGCGCAATTTGTCTGCTCTGCATGTAGCTCCGAAATGCTCTTTCGATTTGTATCTTCGCTCTTGTCGATCAGCTGACTGCACCACAGGCACTTGTCTCAGTCCGTCTGCCTGTCTGTCCGTCCGTCTCGATTCGAGGTCTCTTGCGTGCTGTTTCAGCTCCTTCACACTCTACAATCATCCACTCGATGTTCAATGCCGTCGCCAGCGTCGTGGAGTGCAGCTGTTTCATGTTTTTTAGAGCGCACTGTAAATAAATCTTACACGCTCTTCTTGTTGTTGTTGTTGCTGTTGTAGTAATTGTGCTTTAGCTTTTCTTGACATTGAAATAGCCAAACGCCGCACAATCCTGCACCAATTATTGTAGTAAGCATTGGCGGTTTTTTAATGACTCCAAAAGCGTCTAAAAATAAGTCTATCCACGATTTTTTTACGATTGACATAGGTGCAAACACACACACACACACACACACACCTAAATATATGTGTGATCTTAAAAAAGAAACCCTGCAGTCGTATATCTTTTGGCAGCTCTAATTATTGTGCTCACTGAGAGGTCGTTAATATTTTGGCTAACGTGTGTGTGCCATGATTAAGATTCTGACACACACACACACGCACTTACACACACCCTGCTCCATACGCCCACCGAATTCCCCTCTAACACCCTGACGACGTCGACGACGACCCCTCGGGCCAGTTTCCAATTAAATCAAAAGGCGTACACCGAGGGCGACGGCGAGGGCGATTTATGCGCTCAAGGCCAAGTTACTTTTCTTGGGGTCGCACCCTAACCGGAATCTGCAGCTGAATCTCTGAGTCGCTGCCAGCATCGATTTTGCCGGGCGAAAGGACAAGGTACAAGGCAACGTGGCGCCTTGTGTCTCGCCTTGGAATACCCAAGGATCTGCCTTGTTGCCGGGCACGTCGCGACGGGTGGTTGCAAAAACTGTCGCTGATTTTATTGCATCCGGCGAGTTTTTCCTTATTTTCTTTTTTTTTGCACACTTACAAGACGTAATATATAGAGAGTATATGGGGGAGCTAAAGTTGTTGCAACTGCAGCGTATTTTAGCTTGATAATTCGATTTAATTCAGTGTCAATCTTAGCTGTGGAGTGCAAGCTAGAGTAACTATAAAATAATTTGATTGGGAACTCGCAGAGAATTGGCAACAGCGCAGAAGGTTGCCAAGTAAACGAGTTATCTAAAAGATGCCTGTACGACTGCTGCTCGACTGCTGACTTCATCTCTGTATCTCTCTCTCTCGAACTTGCCGGCACAATGTTCTGCAGTGTTACCTCAGATAGAGAGCATCTGCACTGCTCTCTCTCTCTCTCTCTCTGTCTCTCTCTCTATCTCTCTCTGTCTCCCTCTCTGTATAGCTTTCGATGACAATCTTTGCTTGGCAGATAATTGCGAATTCCGCTCACACTTTCCAAGTGCATTGTACAATAATCTCTTTTGTTTATGTTGTTGTTGCTGTTGCTGTTGTTGTGTTCGTGCCGCTGTCTGTTGTCTATCGATTTCAGTAGCCTTCAGCCTTCAGTCGGCGTTGGCTGCATATTAAGCAGCAGCCGTGGCTGCCTGCAGTTGTCCATCAGCTGCGTTTAGTATGCAAATTGTGACCGTTGCGATTTGAAATTGCGGCGCCAATTGCCATTAGAGAGAGACAGAGCAGAAAGCAGGCATAGCGTGAAATATATTGATTGTAGATCTAAGATATATATGGCTATATAAGCACAGTTTGATGTATATAGTATCTACTATATTTGGACAGCATGTGCTTGTGCATGTGGCACTTCTATGATGAGATATATTGCGATTATATGGTATATTCCTTAAAATACATAGTTTTATATATTAAATCGATATAATATATTTAATATAAATTTATAATCAAATCTCTAATATAAATTTAAAATCAAATTTATATTAATTTAAATTTAAAATCAAATTTATATTAATTTAAATTTATAGTAAAATTTATATTAAATTGAATTTATAGCCAAACTTATATTAAATTAAATTTATAGTCAAATTTATATTAAATTAAATTTATAGTCAAATTTATATTAAATTAAATCCATAGTTAACTTTATATTAAATTAAATTTATAGTCAAATTTATATTAAATTCAATTTATATTTATAGTTATACATATTAATATATATCGAGTATTGTATATGTATATAAATTGTTTTTTATTTAATTATATATATATATATGTATAATATATATATATATATATTGGTTATATCGGCGAACTGGCTGCGCTGCAGACTGATAAGCCACAAGGCTTTCTTGGTTTCCATACAATCAAAGCTGAAATGTGCGTTTCTTTCTCTCTGGTTTATAGCACACATTTCCTTTGCCCGCCTTATCTTAGTTGACCAACTTAACGCAATAAGAAAACAAAATTTCTATATATATTTCCACATTTGCAACAGCAACAGCAACAGCAATAGCAACAATAAACAAACAATTCGAGTGCAAAGAAATTCTCTTGTTGTTGAATTCTTTGAAGCGCGTGAGTGTTTGTGTGATTAACACCTTACAGTTTCATTTGTTTAAACTTTGTGCGTCATATTTGCGTTTTGTTTGGCTTCTGCTGCCTTTGTTTTTGTTTTTTGTTTGTTTTTTTTTTTCTCGATTTTTATATTATTTGCATTTGGTTTTGGGACAGCATCATGTTGCTGATTCAGAGTTGGCTTTGCATTAAGCCAAGTTCGCCATAGACCACATATTTTCTCTATACACTTAATCATATGTGTACATATATGTGCGTATGTATAAGTGTTTTTGGTTTTTTATTTTTTTTTTGGATGCGTCAGAGAGTGTATGTAAGAAACTTATCAGTAAATCCAATGAGGCATGCGGGGACTGTTACTAAATTAAATGAACCTGTTGCTCGTAAAAACATATACATATATACATACAGCTATGTATGCAAGCCACAAACATAGGCATACATATATATCTGTGGCTATATCTATATCACAAACTGTGTGTGACTCTGTGTTTGCTTTGTGGCGCATTCTTTTTTATCGGGAATTGCGCCTTATCGCTGTGCCTCGAACGACCTACAGCAAAATATGACAATGCGACAATATTCGATTTTTTGTGGAGGCAGCTGTAGATTTTTCCGAGGCATGCGACAGGTGCTGCAGCATTAACTGATTGTGAATTATAGTGGAAAATGCTGTGAATTCCAGAGTGAAATATTTTTGAAAAATATGCGCGAATAGCTGCAATACTGAACTAATCTTAGCTCTGTCCGGTATCTCCTCAAACACACACACAGAGCGATATATACAGACATATATCTAGACACACGCGCGATGCGATACGAGCAAAGGTTAATAAGCAAATATTTGCTGTACATTAGATACACAATGTGACAGGTAACTTTTAGAACATTGTTTTTTCGTTTTATTGTTTGCCTTTTGGCCACAGACAGAGCCAATTAATTTGTTTCGACTCACTGGCATGTCCATAACGAGGTGTGGTTGTTGCCTTCTTGGCGAAAATGGGCAACAGCAGAGCGAAGAGCGCATAAACTTACAATTTGCCAAGGTATTCTCTGGCTTCGCTATAACTCAGAATTCTACAATGATTTATGCGCGAAACCTCAGCCATATTTTTGAGGTTTTCAATGGAATGCTGATTAATTGTTATATACATTCATATGCAGGCATCGATTTCGGGATTTCATAAGTAATGGCCCCGCAGCATAATGATAAGCTCGTTCGCTGTAGAGTTCAACTCGCTTATATAATTGATTCCAGTTGTAGCAAATGTTATGCATCATAGTTATATTTTTATTTTTTAATTTAATTAATTAATTCATTATTAATTATTTTCATTATTATATTAATATTATTTCTGTTATTATTATTAATATTATTATTTGTTATATTATTATTAATATTAATATTATATTAGATCATTATTTTTTATATGATTATTATTTAAATTATTATTATTCATATTATTAGACTTTTTTTAAGTAATTTTTTATATGCTTCGACTTTTGCCCATAAAATTAAAAGATAAAATAGCCATTTCCTTTTCTGAACTTCTGTTCCGCCTTCGATTTATGAGCAAAGCTTCCAAGCTCTTCCCAGAGGCTGCACAATTTCTTTTCGAAGATATATTAATTACTCTTGAGATTTATGAGTGCGTTGCGCGCGCATATAATTCATTAGTACCAGGCGACCAGGCGACATGTGGCTGCCACAATGCGAGCGCTTGTTGTGCCATTTTGTTTTCGGCTGCAAATCGACCACAAATCACTTGAAAAGCCCCGAAATGCAGAACAACCCCCCGAACTGAGTGCCAATTTAAGTTCCATTTCTGCACTTGACACAGAGTGGACGAGTGCCAGGACAAGCAGTTACCAGTTCACTGTTTGCTGCTCTTCCCCGCCCTTACCCCTCGCTGCTCTTACCCTCGTTTCAGTGTTTGCGCTAATTTCAGTTAGTATCACGTTTTAGCTGTCGATTAGCCTGGCAACACGTTCCGTTATCTGCTCGAGCATTGACGCGCAGCTTTTCCTTCTTTATTTTGAGTCACTTCTCAGCTCTGACGTCGCTGAGTCACCGCTTCAAAGGGGGTTGATAAGGCGGCTGGGCGGGGCGGGCAGCCACCCTCGCGGGCATCCCAGCAACAGCTGTTGAGGCTGTGACTCACGCAGGGCACACAGCTGAGTCGAGTCGGTCGAAGGGCGAGCGAGCGAGCAGGCGCGTGTGGGTGGCTTTGTTTACTCTAGCAGCCCCCCCTGCACCTTCACCCGCTGCTGCCCTTCTCCGCAGAGACCCTTGTGACTAACATTGCGGCAAAATGCTTGATTATGATGTTTGTTTAATGCTGAAAGTGGAAAAGCATTCACTCTGCCCGCATGCACTGGGAGAAATGAGAAAAGTGATGAACTAAATGATATACGAGGTATAAGTGGAGAAGCATTCACTCTGCCTGCATACACTGAGAGAAATTAGGGAGAAGATGATTTAGTTGATATATTATACATAAAGTTTTGTAGTGCAGCGCGTGCAAATCTTAAAGTGGAAGTTTGTGCACTTTGCCCGCATACACTTAGAGAAATTACAAACATAATAAAATATATACAATAATGTGATATAATATAAAACAATTTATGCAAATATGAAAGGCGAAAGGCACTCACTCTGAGTGCATGCACTTAGAGAAATTTGATGATATAGACGATGTATAGAATGTATAGTGCAACTTATGCAAATATTTAAGTGTAAAGGCATTAAGACTGCCTGCGTGCACTGAGAGAAATGATAAGGCATTTGATCCACTATATTTATTAAGTTTTTATTGAAACCTTTGCGAATTTTTGGCGCAGTGTAATTGAAGCAGTTGCAAGCTTTTGCGCTAGATAGATAAAAGCTTTCATATGGGCCTCTGGCAAGTTGAAAGGGAAGCGAAAGAGAGCTGCAAGAGAGTGTGCCAATAAGAGAGAGCGGGAAGAGGCCAAAGAAAATTTCCTTTGTTGTGTCAACTGTGTGTGTTGTGTGTGACATTGTTGTTGTGTGTGTCGCATCGTAAAATGTTATGCGCTTTTATCCACTGCCATAAAGGCTCGACTCTTCTGTATAAACATATGAGGACAGCCTGTGGGTCTGTCTGTCGTTCCTTTGACTGCGTTCGCCTTGGCCTGGCTTGGGCTTGGGCTTGGGCTGCGGTTCGGTTCGGTTCGGTTTCGGTTTCTGCGCTGCCTTCTGCTCCCTCGTTTTTGGCCAGGCCACTGCCGGCGCACCCCGCCTAACAAATTAGCTTCATTTCCTGTCACATGACAGGCCCGAGCAAGGCTTTACTTAACCCTACCAAAAAAAAAAAAGAAAACAAGTGAAGAAAGCTACAGTCGAGTGCACTCGACAGTAAGATACCATTTACCTTTCGCTGTTAAAAACTAATTCTTTATATTAATTACTTTTATTCGGCGAATAACAACGCATCGCATATTTTCGAGGACAAATTCACATGCATTGACGCTAATGGCACATGCCGACTGCACACTGACTACACGACGACTGTGCGTGCGCAGTCGGCATCGGCGTCGGCGTCAGGCCTCTACTGCTGTGAGCGAAACTTCTCGTGCCTATAACTTCTGTGTTTATTGTCCGATCGGATTTAAATTTATAGGGTTGGTCAATATTATTATTATCTACAATAATACCTAAAAAAAATTTCGGAAACTTTTCTACTTTTCCTATAATTTGATTTACCGATTTACAAAATCGATTTTTGGGGGCGGTAGGCGTGGCATCCAAAAGTTAAAATTCCGCATTCTCCGTAATGTTACCAGGCACCTTACTTCCAAATTTGGTGCTTCTAGCTTTTCTAGTGTTCTTTTAAACTATAAAAATGTGTTTTTTACAGGCGGTGGGCGTGGCATCCAAAAGTCTAAAATCCAACTTCTGCATAATGTTTTAAGACAACCCCCTACCAAATTTGGTGCGTTTATCTCTTTTAGTTATTGAATTATTTGGAAAAAATCGAAATACGCATTTATCGATTTGCGGAGGCGGTGGGCGTGGCATATCAAACTTCTTGTGTGTATTGAATACACGCACACTCCCACCAAGTCTGGTGCCTCTAGCTCTTTTAATAGCTGAGATCTGTGTGTTCATACAGACGGACAGACGGACAGACGGACAGACAGACGGACATAACCAAATCGACTCGGCTATTGATGCTGATCAAGAATATATATACTTTGTATGGTCTGCCACGCCTCCTTCTGCCTGTTACATACATTTGCACAAAGTTAATATACCATTTTTTACCCATTTTCAATGGGTAAATGGTATAAAAATTCAGCGCTGTTCCCTGTTGTTGTTGATGTTATTCATAAATATCCGAAAAAGCATACTCCAAGTGTTTGGCCATCTTTTTGTTGATTCGCAAAATAACAGTCAATGTTATCGAAAATACCCTGTAAGGGGTGAATGGAAAACTGCTTCCTACGATATTTTTGTTAAATGTTATACTCTTCAACTTAGATTTAGTAGGTTTTTAAAATTAGTACGATGTTGTAACTTTTTTAATTTGACTCATTGCTATTTTAATATATTATTTTATATTTATATTCTGAACAAAAAAAACGGTTTATAGTTTTTGGGTATTTCTTGTGCGAACTCCAGCAACGCGAGTTGGAAATCACAGGAAACTGTTTGAGTTAAACCCCTGGAATGAGTCTTTTCAGTTCCTATTTATCTTTTTCGTACCATATGCCAGAACTCTATAAGGTTTTTAGCATCTGCGGGTATATTTTCTTGCGAGCATAATTTATCAGCATTAGAAAGGACGGAAAGCCTCAATAAATATTGTAGTTCCCCGTGCAGCTTTTTCTAACAATATGCCAAAACTCTCGTAAGCTCCAAGTATCTCTTTTTATAGTTCTTAATCCGTTTTGGTATTGCAAAACTCTTGTAAGCTCTCAATTATTAACTTGTATCCAGCATTTGCAGGGTATCTTTTGTGTGCACTCAAGCTCAATTAAAGTCTTTTCGTATTTGTATTATATTTCTCCATCTATCTTTCTCTTAAAAGTACCTTCCAAGTTCTCAGCAAAAACTCTAACATCTGCTGGGTATCTTTTGTGTGAGCTCCTCGCACTCAATCAAAGCTTTCTTGTTTTGGTGCTTTCTGCTTGCGTGGGCGACTTGTGAAGGAGTCAATGGTGGAGGCAGAGTCAGAGGCGGGGCAGCGGGAGAGGCAGCGTCAGCATCGGCATAGGCATTGGCATCGGCATCGCCTGCACAGAGCTAACGGAAATCGTTAAATGCTTTTGAGAGCGACAGCGGCGGCGCGTCAGATAAGGCGGGCAGCTGTGGCAACATGCGGCGTACCATGTTGCAGCAACATGTTGCCAACTAGTCATATTTTGCAACGCCAACGAAGCCAACGAACCCATTTCGAAGGCGAAATGTTTGCGTTGTTGTTTCTGCTGTTGCCGTTGCTGTTGCTGTTTATAAAGAAATCGATTCTTTCAGGCCGGAAGGGCCGTTTTCAAGCGTGGCAGGAAGAGTGCGGGAGACAGAGAAAGAGTGTGTGAGAGTGAGAGAGAGAGATAGGGAGAGGGAGGCGGGCAGCTAGCGTAGATCGCGCACGTACTGGGCTACTGGGCACGATCCCCGAGCTGCTTGACTCACTCGCTGGCTGTACGTGTGGAGCGTGTGGAGTGTGAATCAGAAATGGGGTCGCCGCTTTCGGTTTCTGCACTGAATCATTTCGTCCGTCGGCAGGAATCGCGTGCCAAATGCACACAAAGCGCAGCAGTAGTACAGCTACAGCGGGAGGAGTTGGTCAACACAGGCGCTGCAGTTGGTCAATAGAGGGGGAGCAGCAGGCAGTGGAGACGGAATCCATTACGAGGTGCTTGCCCTCAGCGCTTTGATGTTTGATGTTACCCCCGCTGTTTTTTTTTTTCTTTTCCATGACAGTTTCAAATCCAAATGCATCAATCATTGATGCACGCATGGCAAAAAGCATCAGAGTTGCATATGGAAATGAAATGATCATTGGCTTTATGTTTAATCGTGAGAAATCACGTTGGATCACCATCAGGCGACACACTTTTTGCCACAAATTGTGACAGTCGAAATAAGTCGCGAGTCGATGAGGCTGTGGCAACGGTTGTGGCTGTGACTGCGGCTGAGTCTGAGACGTGTCTCGCTGCCACTCGACGTGGCATAATCATATTAAAACTCCTCGCGGCGTGGCAGCGGCAAAAAGCGGGCATAAAAGTTGTGCGTTGTTTGCCGCCAGTGGAGCAGAAGAAGCAGCAGCAGAAGTTACACAGAAAGAGAGCGAGACAGAGAGAGAGAGAAAGAGAAGTTGTTGCACAGTTGCACAGTTGTGTTGCCGGTGCATTGCACTCGCCGCCATAGGACGCTGTCATTGTGGCCTCAGCTGCCAACTATTTTGCATCACACACACGAGAGCAACTAATGAGTGTGTTGCAAGTGTGTGTGCTTGTGTGTGTGTGTGAGTGAGTGTGTGTTGGGTCGTGTCATGCAACTCGCTGCACACGTCGTCTTCAGCGTCGTCGTCGTTGTCAGCGTTGTCGCCTTGTGATAATGCTATTATGGTATGACGGTAGCGTTGATTTCAAATAAGCACTATAAGAGAAACTGAAGCAGCGGGGGGAGCCAGCTGAAGGCAAGCTGGAGAAGCTGGCGAACTAGTTGAAGCAGCTGCAGGCTTTTAGAGGCGTCTCAGAACGTTGACTTTCTCGACAGGCTCGCGGGCAGGCCGCGCCGACTTGTAGACAACTTTGTCTGCTCGTTGCGGGAATTTTTAATTAAAATATGTTAATCCATGTGCAAAAGATAGTTAAACTAATCGATTAAGCAGCCGATCGATACTATATTTAATCTAGTTTGACGCGCATCGCATACGGGAATTTGATTAGCAGTTCGTAAATTCTCAGCTGAAGGGATTTCATTAGCTGCGAATTTATGGCATGAAGAAGAGATTTTAAGTGAATGAAAATGGGGTTGTCTAGAGAGAAAAATAATACAATTTTATAGAGTGCACTTAAATAAATTAAGTTTAAGTAATTCTATAGAGAATTGAGTTGAAATGTAGCTGAAATTCTAGAGAAGAATGCAGTCTTATTTATGAGAATAGAAAATCAAAACTTAAAACTGAGCTCTAGTTAGAAATTTTAAAAATTGTTTTGACATACAAAAAAAAAAAAAATAAAACAAAAAAAATAAATTAATTCAATTCAGGTTTTTCAATTACGAACTAAACTAAAATGTAATTCAAGTACTTCTGGTGGGCACAGAATTGAATGAAAATCAAGTGCTTCTAGCGAGAACTGAATGGAATTGAAACTTGAGCTCTACTAGCAAAAAAAAAAGAGACTCAATTGCATGTATCTCAATTTCTGATAGAGTGTGTTGAGCTATAATTAAATTTAATTTTTATTTATACAGTATTTTTTTTAAATATTTTTCACAAATATTCATTGCATTTTTCACTAACTTTTCTCCTCTTTCTCTGTTTGTCTTTCAGGTAAGTTGCCTAGACACGATCAATCAAACCACGTGAGTTGCAGCCGAAAGATTCTCGCTTTTTCCCCAGCTTCTACTATAAACACATTTGCCATTTACCATAAACAATGGGCGGGTGTAGAATGGGCGGGCTGCGCCGCCTCTGACGCGGCCGGCATTGCAATTGATGCGTTTATTTTTATAAGCCTTGTGCATTTATTATAAACAAAATATATTCTCGAGCGCGCGAGCTGTTTATAAAGCTGTTGTTGTTGTTGCTGCTGTTGTTGCTGTAGGCAATGTTGCTGCTGCTGCCGCCGGGTCTGTGTTTACGTTAACATTGACTGCTAGCGAGAAGTCAGAGAAAGAAGAAGCAGCAGCGGCAGCAGCCAGAATCTTCTCTATAGTCCGAATCGCATCCACCCACGCACTGCGATGCGTAGAAAAACTGCTTGAACTCTGCGCTTGACGCATTTCCCTGGCATTTTCCTGTTTAGTAAACAGCAGCAGCGCACAGACCACACCCATGACAAGAGGATAGAGAGGGGGATAGGAGGGGCTACTTTTACTTTTGGCTACAATATCGAATTGAGAAAACGAATCAATTTGTATTTGAGACACAAAATGCGTTCATAATTCCGCGCGACTCCATACGGAATCGGAATTGGAATTGGAATTGGTATACCATATACCATATACCATATACCATATACCATATACCATATACCATATACCATATACCATAATATGATGTGGCAGCACTTCCGCATTTCTTTTTGGCACTTTCGGTGGGGGACCCTACTATATAGAGCTGCCATGCATATAGATTGATATATGCGCTTTATTGCCTCGTCTGCTCGCTGACTAATGAAGCAGCCTCATCCTACTGCCTCTCCCTCTCTTCATCTCCCTGGCTTACTCATCAGCATAATTAGCATTACAAATCATAAAACGTCATGCGTCCACTCAATTTGCATTTGCATTGTCTACAACAACAGCAAGAGCAAGAGCATCAGGCGAGAGAGAGAGAGAGGGGGGGGATATCATTACAAATGTTGTTTTCATAAAAGATTTATATTATTTTGTGAGGGTTTTCTCGAGTTTGTTGTTTGTTTTGAAAATTACTTATGCATTCTTTCTGCGCCTCTTTCATAATTTCACACACAAAGTCAAGAGGCAAGTGCTAACCGGTTTGAGGTTTACCCTCTCTTCTCTGCTACAGATAGATCTCTCTTCCTCTCTCTCTCTGTCTTCTTCTTCTTCCACTCTACTCATGTGACTGTATAATTTTGTTATTTGAATTCGATTTGATTTTTTGATTTTCGTCTGACTTTGAGGCCTTTGTGTGCATTTCCATAGGAAAGTCCATTTGGAATCTGTTTTTTAATTCTTTTGTTAATTCGCGAAAGTGAAAACAGTTTTTTTATGGCTCCACACACAATAAACAACAACAACAACAATTCAGCGTAATAACACAAATAAAATGCAAATGGGCAGGGGAGTTTGAGGGGGGAGAATACGAGACAAAGTAAAAACAAAGAGCAACTGTCGGGGCTCCTCGTAAACTGTTTGGAATTGGATGAGAAATTAGCATAATATGGAAATGCTGAAATGCCTGCTTGTGGAGCATTCTGGAATCCCGACTAACGGCAGTTAAAATGCATTCTAACTGTAGCCGCAGCTGTTTGTGGCCCAGAGCCACAAAACTTCTAAGAGACGCCGGCTAAATTATGATTAGCCCGTTCAGTTGCCGGGCGCTGTAAATGATGAGAAACGATTTATGGAATCAGCAGTACTTATATAAACATCTGATTCACAATGGAATCATTTGGCCATTAAGCATGCCTGCGCATTATCTCTTTTTCGTATTTTATTTATAAATACCTTTCAATTCGATTGCTGCTTTTCAGTGAAACGAGCACAAAATATATAAAATTCATTTTTGCAGCCTGACCAAAATTGAGACGTCAAAAGATTTTAGGTTGAGTGCATTCGGCTCTTAAATACCCTGCAAAGTGATGTAGAGAATGGCCTATATTTTCGTTTACTTCGAATGTATGTCTGTGAAACTGTTTTAAAACCGATTTGTATACTTATTTTTACTAGCTCTATCGATTTCAAGCAAAAAACGATGTTTTTAAATTTTTTCAAAAAATTTCAAAATTTGACAGGGGGTAGCATGCAAAAAATCGAAAAAAATCGAAATTTTTTAAACGTTTCTGATTGATTAAACTGGGATGCAAATTTAAAAAGGTGTTTAAACCATAAACAAAATGACATTCCAAACCAAAATCTATAGATTTTTGGCAAAGTTGTGCGAATTTGAAATCAGTTGTAGGGTCACAATGGACAGGTGCAGCGACAATGTTTTCTCGATATTTTTGACATTTTAAGTCAGAAATTGTTTTGGAATCAAATTTTATGCTAATTTTGAACAGCTTTATCGATTCTAATCAAAATATGAAAATTAAAATTTTTTCAAAAATTTTTAAAATTGGAAAGGGGGTAGCATGGAAAAAATCGAAAAAAATCAAAAATTTTTAAACTGTTCTAATTAAAGAAATTGAAATGCAGATTCAATAAGGTGCTTAAACCATGAACAAAATGACATTCCAAACCAAAATCGGTTGACTTTTAGCAAAGTTGTGCGAGTTTAAAATCTGGAGTAGGGGGGTCACAATGGTCAGGTGTTTTCTCGATATTTTTGACATATTAAGTCAAAAATTGTTTTTGAAAACTATAAAATTTTACTGGGGAATCATTGTAGATCTCAAAATATTATTATAGTGACATTCCAAATAAAAATCTAATGATTTTGCTCAAAGTTAAGTAAAAATACTTGTCACAATTCAATATACCCTATACAATGCCTGCGGAGTGTTATAACCACAAATTTCCACAGACTTGTTTGCACACAAATATTTATATACGTTTGCATGTATGTGTGCGCGTAGACACGGAGATTGGCCACTTGGAAAATCGAAAATGTTTTTCTCAAATGAAAATAAGCAAAGCGCGCACGGCTAACAATTTTCTGCAATAACAACAACAAAGTCGCCCACGCCACGCCAAGGCGAGCAGCCGGCGAAAATTGAAGAGAAAAACGCCGAAAAATCAAGCACTCGAAGGAAAGAAAAACATATGTACCTATGTATGAGAAGAAAAATGATCTGAAATGCGGATCGTTCATAAATCGTTTGCTTTATTGTTGTCTGTGCGGAGGAGTGTGTCAGGGGAGTGTGAGGGGAGGGGGTGGAGCGGGTGTGAGAAGTGGGCATTTGGCAATAATTGTTATGAAATCGCCGGCGACCCGCCCGCTGGTCAGGTTTTGCAGACGTGTTCATTATGTGTGAGTGTGTGTGCGAGTGTGTGTCTATGTGTTTGTTTGGATCATTTTCAATTCATTTTCGAAAAGGCGTTGTCCGACACCGAAATTGAACCAGGCCAAAACAATGGAATAACCCCAGACTGGCTGGCACTTGGCGCCAAAACTCGTTTAGCTCGAAGTTGCAAGCAGAGACCCCGCACTCTCCCTCTACCCCCTTACCTACCTCTCATTTGTGCATTTCCACTTTTCCATTTTACTCGCTCAATTCCATCAACTGCGCTCCGCTTCGGGCTGCTCTGTGTGTTTAACGTCGTCAAGCAGCTGGAACAAACGGAAAATCTCGGCTAAACAATGGCAAAGTCCGCTTGCCGCATGCCTCATGCCACATGCCGCACGCTGCACTCAAGCATAGGAAACATAGCAGAAAAAAAAGAAAAAAAACTAAAACAACCGCGAGCAATTGAAACCAGAATTTCATTTGGTTTAGATTTTCACTTTTGTGCGCTGCTGTCGGTCAAATGAGGGGAAGCCTCCCCCTCCTGCTTACTCCATCTTCCGCCGTCTCCAAACTGCCTGCAGCCAATCGTTTGCCAATCTCTCATTGTTTGTGCAAGTGGCCTGGACTTGGCCCGGCACTGGGCCTCCAATTGGATCTATGCCTGTGGCTGTCGCTCTCGTCTGGCACGTGTTGCAGCTGCCTGGCCGTCAGTCTGGGCAATTTTCTTGCTTTGTTCTAAGGCGCATATTTCCTGCTTTTCACTCGCTTAATTGAAAGCGTCTCCAGGCCCCATGCCAATTGTGCCGGCTGATTAGAAGGCAGCTGCTCAGGCTTAGGCTTTCAAATAGCTCCGAAACTGGCAGGCAGCTGCAGAGAGCGCAAAACAAAAGCGATTCTCTAATATCGTTTGGGGTTTATGAAAATTTTGGGGAACAAAAGTTATTCGATCTGAGGAGCTCTAGACTCTTTTAACAGTCAATTAGCAGCTTCTTTCTTTAGTTTTATTCATCTTTTCTCTTTCTGGCAGGTCAGAGCTAATTATCATATTAAACTCTGTCCCGGCTGCTACATCTACTGCTTAAGTTATTTTCTTCGGCCAGTAAAAATTGCTAAAAATGGTATATTAGCTGTGTGTAAATGTAAAAGGCAACAGGAGGCATGGTAGTTCATACAATATATATATTTTTTTTAATCAATAGGGATATCTATATTATTTATTAATTATATTTAAATTCAAATACTAAGCAAAGCTGTTAGCATAGGTGAATGGTATCCAAAAGTCGAGTTAGCTCAACTGCAGTTTTTTTTTACTTATTTTAAAATATGTTTAGTTCAACTTCCACTTCCACTTGGAATGTAACTCTCTCACGTTTAGCCGCAGCAGCAGCTGGCGCAACGTCGAAGGCAATTTAACCTTTTGAACTGGCCAGAGAGCAGCACGCAGGCAGCTGCGGCATCTTATTGTGACGTCACTTGTGGCATGTCTCGAGTGCTCGCCGCGCTGCGCTCTCGCTCTCACTCGGCTTGTTATTAATTGACTTTTGAGTTGACTTGGCGAGCGAAATGACAGCGTTTAATTTATTGCGCATACGCCCCGTGGTCTATGGCAAAGGCAGCATCGGCGGTAAGAGCACCCACAAGTTCCGTGCCCCATGCTGCTGCTGCTGCTGCTGCTGCGGAAGCTGCTGCTTAAGGAAGTCGATGGGGCAGTTGGCAGATGAGAGGCAGCAGGCTGCCAGACTTGCAGCCAATTGTGTCGACGAGGTGTGAGGCTGCACATCGCGTTGTCTGTCGACCAGGAAGACGCGAATTGCATTTTCATGGCTCATAAATATTGCATTATGGCCCACAGTTGCCCCCGCTGAAGTGAGTCATGAGAGTTCTCTTCGTCAAGCCGCTGCACTGTAAGGCGTTGGGGGGAAGTTGTCGATTGTAGGGTATTTGTTAGTCTATTATCTTATTTTATTTTATTACAGACATAAAAAATGGTTGCTCCTATGTAATCAGGCGCGTTCTCTGAACAGCAGATACACTGTAAGCGTATTGAGTGAGTTTGTTGGGTAGGGTATTTGCTAGTCTAGCAAATAAATGTATACATTTCTAGGAATACAGCGTAGCACATAAAAAATATGGCGAACTCTTTATCGAGAAAATTCCGTGAATAAAGTAGAGAGTAAATTTCTGCTGCTCTTACAGGGTATTCTTATAGTCTAAATCTTGTTTGTTTCACCGTTGTGAGCCATGCAAAAATAATTGTTAGGTGCAGTTAGACAGAGTTTCTTTCCCTTACAGGGTATTTGCTTGTCGAGCAACCAATTTTACACTACAACACTCTTATCAACACTGCGTAGCACATAAAAAATGTAGCGCAGTGCATAAAAATAGCAGGAAAAGTATAAAAAACTGCAGCGAAAGTTTTGCCTCAACTCTCGACACAGACGCGCCGCGACTCGCTCGCGACTCTCAGTGGATTCTCAAATAAAAATATTTTTCATTCGCTTTGTTTATTTACTCAGCGTAGCTAGTGGCATGTGAGAACAAGATTCTTGCAAGATTCCCTTGCCTCTCTCTCTCTCTCTCTCTCTGTCTTTCTCTGTCTCTCTCTCTTGCTGCGCGGCCTACGATTCGCTGTAATCGCGTTCTTTGCCTGTGCCTAGTTTCGCTTTTACATTATAATTGCCACCTTGTTTTCCACGAATCTCTTGCGCTATCCGTCGCACAATCACAAGCGTATGTAAATACAGACATACATGCATGAGAATTTTAATTACACAGCTGCAGCAACAACAACTAATTACTTGCAAGTACGTATCTGCATGCAACTGTATCTGTATCTGTATCTGTATCTGTATCTTTCGCTCGACTTGCACTGGCCGCAGATTAATGATAACTCGCCGCGGCTTGACTCGAGTTGAGAGCATGAGAAATTACTTACGCGGAATTGTCGTTGTCTTCGTTGCCTGCTGCTCTAGTTAAAGTAGAAGGAGGAGCAAGAGAGAGAGACAGAGAGAGAGAGAGGGAAAGAGAGAAACAGAAAGATAATAATAACATTGCGCAGCGGAAATGCAACGAATTTTTGCTGTCTAAGCGAAACTATGGCAAGTCCTGGCCTCATGGCTATTTTTAGTTGGCCGAGAGTTAGAGCTCTCGATGGCTCGATGATCCTCTTTCTATGCGAATTCTACCATGTCCGGGGCCGCAGCCGTTGCATTGGGCAATGCGCGCATGCGCCATGGCAACAACAACAACTTCGACAACAACAACAACAACAAAGTAGTTCAACCTGTTCGGCGGCTTGGCGACGGCCAGAAGAATGTGGCTGCGAATTTATAGCTCTTTTGCTTTCGACTTTATAGCCGGCTGACTGGCCGACTGGCTGACTGGCTGCCTCGACTCCAATGAAGACTTCTTCAATATTTCTAAGCAAACAAATTTAAGCTGCGTCTCGCTTGGCAATTTGCGTGCAAGATTTACGCTAAAATGTTGCCGCAAATGACGATGCCACATAAAGCAGCAGCAGCAGCAGCACGTTGTCTATTCTACTGTCTGTCTGCTGGCCCTTGCGTAAAAGCGGTGTAAAATGTGTTGATAGGACGGGTTTTTGAGCTCGAGCTGGCCAGAACTTGGCACATTGTCGTCGTCGAGCAATCAAAGGAATGTGGACAGAGCAATATACTGGCGGACAGATAGACGGACAACTTGTCTGTAAATATTTATAGTGTAGTCGCAGGTTGAAACAGGAACTAATGATAGGCAGAGTGTGTAAATATGATTTTGAAATATAATCTGAAGACTAGAAGTGAGGACAGAGAATTGCAATGAAAAAAATAAATAAATCATAGCCATACGGTTGGATGCAGCATGTTCAATTGGCTCAAGTATTTTCACTGTTTGCAACCTCATTAGTTTTCAGGCATCCTTATTGAGTATGGTTACATATGTATGGGGAATTTTATTAAATGATTTAACCATGAAAAAATAAGAAGTGAAGCGAAATCTTAAAAATATATATTGATTTAAAATTAAAATTAAATTTAAATATATATAAAATATATATTAATATTTATCTCTACATTAAATTTATCCTATAATTGTATATATATTTTTATTCTTAAAAATATATATTGATTTAAAATTAAAATTATATTTATATATGTATATAATTTATATCAATATTTATCTCTACATTAAATGCATCCTATAATTGCATATATATATTTTTAAAATAATTATGCAATTATCTGATATTTCGATGTCTTATTCAAATTCCCTTTTCCACAAGCAAAACGAAGAACTTCAAGAAGCTCTCATTTTGTTGAGTGCCAGTTAGATCCCCTGTCATGCACTCAACCACTCACTCATTCACTCAGTTATTCACTCATTCATTTAGTGCAGCAGCTGTTGGTCGCCTTGTCTTGGGTCTCATTTGGTTTCTTCTTGGAGCACTCTTCCGCGGGGGCTCCAGCAGCTTCTCAATTAAGTTTAATGAGCACATGGGCATTTTCATAATTGGAGCAAATTAACTTGATGGCGCTTCACTGGCCAAAGTCTTCAGTTTATATATATATGTATATGTGTCTGTTGCGGTTTGTGTATATAGTTTAGTTACGCGTATGCCAAGTTTGATGGACAGCCGGAAGTGTTTGCTGGCCAAGAAGTCGCTTCGCTTTGGCGTGTTGTTTGCTTGACCAACTTGTACAATTGAATTATTTGAGTTTATCGCTTTAAATTGTTGTTCGAGTACTTGCCTAATGAGTCACAATTGTCAACCACACACACGCTACACACACTCCACACGATTGCCGCTTTTCGGGCCAGTTCGCCGCGCGGCTGCGGGCACGTTTCGAGGTCACTTGGCCAGCAATCAGCACAGCGCGCTGAGAGAGCCACATAAAAATCATAATAATAAATAATACAATAAAATGTAAGAAGATTCTGCGAGCTCTTCTGCAGCTTCTTCGACTGCAGATTTGCGTTTTCTAGTGTGCGTTTTATTGGAATTCTCGGCTTATCGAGACATATTGAGCCACTTTTAGCTGGAAGACTGCAGCTCAAGACTTGGCCAATTAGTTCACTTCTGGCTTTCAGCATGAGCTGCCTGTTTGGCTATTTGACTGCGGCTGCTGCCGCTGCTACACATTTCAGCCAGAAGGATTGGCGTGTGGAATTTTGGGTAAGTGGAGTGCAGGTGGTTAACACAACTGGCCAAGTGGCTGTCGACAGGCCGAGCGTACGTGCTGGAATTGGCAACCAGTTTGCAATTAAATGTCGCCGTTTAAATGTGCTTTGATTTTTGCATAACCCAATCGCAGTCTGCAGTCTCAAGTCGCTTGGGGGGTGTGTGTCTCTCGCGAGTTTGTCTCAAGTCCATTTTGCTTGGCCCAAATGCCTGCTGAGAAAGTACGGCGCCAAGTCAATTAGAAACGAAAGCTAATAAAAGCCGTACTTGGCTAAAAGTGATTTAGAATTATAGGGAAACTACTAGCTGCCACTACGGTTTATAATTATAACAATAAATAAATAAATGTATTTAATTATTGTAAATGCAGTGTACCAAACTGCTGCTAAAAATTATATTTAACTAACAAACCCTTGGCAATAATTTTTTAAACTTGGTAAAACTGATTGAAAAAAGTTAATACAGCTCCTCCAACTATTTTCTTATAGTTATATTCTTCTCTATATTTTATAGTCTATTTAGTCTGCTCAACTGTCAAGAGAAACTTGGCTAAAATTGATAATTTAGTATTATAACTATTTATCATAATTCTATGGAAAAATGTCTTAAAATCATGCTGGGCTTAAGCGTCAGCTAATTCAATTTACTTAGCTTAACTTGGCTAAAACTGATTTGTATAAATTGTAAGCAAATTGTCGGCAACTATTGCTAATAAATCTATTAAGAAATTATCAATTAACGTGCCTGTGTTAGGCGAGCGTGACCCGCTCGCCGATCGAGTGCCCAGTCACGCGACCATCGCTAGAATCGCTGCTTGGGGCCAGTTGCTGGCTACCAAGTTGCTGGCCAAGTTAAAGTTCATAGAAGCGGCGTTTGTTCAAGTATTTTTATGATTATTACTTGCCTAACGGTTTCACACACATGCGAGAGTGTGTGTGTGTGTGTATGCTTATTATATACTTTGTAGATTTTTTTGGCTGCTGCTTTTTGTCTGCTTCCTGCTTGGCTCTGTCGAGCTGTGAGCTTTATCAGCTGCCATCGCCATCTCATCGTTACGAGCGTGAGCTTCTTCTGGCCAAGATCATGTAGCTCTAGCTGTAGCTATAGCTGTTTTTGTAGCTGTTTTCTTTGTAGTTGTTGTTGTTGTGGTTGCTGCTGCTGCTGCTGTCTAGCGCTTGGAGATTAACCTGCCCGCCACGCTGCTCTGTTAATTCTCGAGATTTGTTTTTGTTTGCCAGCGGCTTTAGCCTCGCCTCTGGCCTGTCTGTCAGAGCGAATGCGAACGCGGACGCAAACGCAAACGCGAACGAGTACTTGTGAGTTAACTGTGAAAAGGCGTCGCTTGATTTATTCATTTATTCATTCAGCTGCTGTAAATATATATATTATATGTGCATTTGTGTGTGTGTGTGAGTGTGTGTGTGTAATTATTAATGCTTGTAAGACGGCAATTTGTTGCTGCAAGCGCGCTGTACACATGTTTCTGGGCTGTGGGACAGTCGGCAACTGTACCTTTTGCACAAATACCCTGTAATTGTTAATAATAGGGTAGTTACTGGATTTTTCAAACAAAATTTGAAGCCTATCTAGCGGTTAAATAAATGCAGTCGGGATATTTTTCAGCCGGATAAGTTTATATTAATTAAAATATTCCAATAATGCATTTTATGCAAAGTACTCTTTAATGTGTTGAATGTAGGGTAGCCTGCAACGTAATTCCTGGCGCTTTATCTTTGTCTAGGCGAGGTATTTTCCAGTCGTGCATCAATTTTCTATATAAAGTCCGCAAAAAGCTGTCGTATATCTAGTAGCATGTAGATTGTTAGCATTATAATGGGATTTAATTCTTTGCTGACTTGGTTGATTGGTCTAGTCGAGGTATTTTCCAGCTGGTATACTTCTGCAGCATTTCATTTGCTACTAAAATTCACCAAAAAGATATTAGACTTTTATATGCCCATTACCCTGTGCAGTTTACTGTGGTTAGGAAAGGCATGAAATAATATTTATAGCTTATCTAGTTGGCAGGGTATTCTGCTGGTTCGTTCAGTTTCTTAAACAAAATCCCCGAAAAGTATCTGTATCTGTGCGCTCGTATCTCGTTCAGTTTATAATTGGATAAGGCGCTTTTCGTTTGATGTTGTTTGGTATCGATATTGGTATCGATTTATTTGCGCGCAGTTATTTAATCAATGGCAGCAGCAAACGTGACACACAAAGAGGCAGCGACAGAAGAGACAGCAGACAGAGGAGACTGAAAACGGGCGCTGACAGCGCACGGCAGCCCACAACGGGTTAATGTGCTAATTTTTGGTACGCTGCACGGCAAAAACGACGAAAATAGGTAGAGAAGTAGAAAAACCAAGGGAGGGAGGGACAGATAGACGAGGCAAATGCACATATAAATAGCATTTGAAGGGGATTTGCAGGGCATGCGAGCGGGTGAGGGCAGGGAAGACCTTAACAAGTGGCAAGCCGATATTCACACAAGGGCTTCACTGCCCTCTCTCTCTCTCTATCACTGTCTTGCTCTCTCTCTCTCTCTCTGCTTGCCTTTGTTGATGCGGAAAATCGTTACAGCAAATCGTTGATGGCAAAAAGCTGCTTAGAAAATCGCTGGAAAAGCGCGCACAGAAACGGGTCAGCAGGAGTTTTCTGTGTGTGTGTGTGTGTTTTCCGACTTTTCTCTCGCTTTGAGGTTTTGCCTCGAATCAAACGAAATTAGTGAAAATTTTCTAGCGGAAAATCGTATGAGACAGCTGGCCGAAATTGCGGCTCGACCGAAGTTTTATTTTCCAATCGATGCAAAGGTTTTCCTCCCCGATTGTTGTTGCTGTTGTTGTTGCTGTTGCCAGTTGCAAGTTCAACGAACTTGCCCTCGTTTGTTTTGTGCTTTTACCCAATGGTAGACGGCAGAAATAATGCACTTCACCATGATGATGAGTTTGACAGTTTATGGTCAAAACAAAGGCGCCGCCGTTTGTTAAATAGATTGTAGAAAAAGTGCAAAGGGGAGGAGAAGGTAGGGGGAGTTGGTATGGTGCAGAGGGGGAGCTACACATGCGCGTCGCCAATGTCAATTTGCGAGGCACAAGGCCCCGGCGCGAGCAAAGACTAGCGTCATCTAAATGTCAACTGGGTGCAGCAGCAACAACAGCAGCAGCAGCAACAGCAGCAGCAACAGCAGCAGCAGCAACAGCAACAGCAGCAGCAGCAACAACAGCAGCAGCAACAACAGCAGCAGCAGCAACAATAGCAACAACTACAGCAACAACTGCTACAACTGCAACAACAAGCATAAAATCTACAGCAGCAACAACCGCAGCAGCACATACAACAGCAACTACAAGTACAGCAGCAACAGCAGCAACAACAATATGCATAGCAACAACAATCCATGGCGCAGGCAAAAGGGAGAGGGTAGAGAGGAGGCAGGCATGACAACGACACGCTGCGGCGCGCAACTTCATTGACGATAGTTGCGTTTGCTTATCAGCTGCAACAGTTGCTGCTGCTGTTGCTGTTGTTGTTGCAGTTGTTGTTGCTGTTGCCGTAGATGTTGCTGACATTTCTTCATGCGCTTGGGCTGACTTCCACGTCCGCTGCAGATAAAACGCGTGCTGCGGAACTTCCAATGCGACTATATCGCTCAACTTTAAAGCTAGACATGAGCGAGAGAGAGAGAGAGAGAGAGAAAGAGAGAGAGAAAGAGAGAGAGAGAGCGATAGATAGAGAGACGACAGCAAAGAACGATGTGGAAATGAGTGGAAAAAATTGCGCATAATCGTAATTTCATTATGGAAATGCAGCATCGTTTTTCAGCAGTTGCAACTCTCCATAATCCTGCTGCACAGTGTAATCAGCGAACGTGCAGGCGATTGCCAGACGGGCACAGCCCACCACCAACAACTCGAGGCGAGGCGAGCCGGCAACACCCCCTCATTAAAGTGCGGGAGGGGGTGCGGAGGTGGTAAAAGCTATGGCTTCCAACCACAATGCGAGCTTGCTTATTGTTGTAGCTGTTGTTGTTGTTGTTGTTGTTGCACCTGTTACCCAGTTTAGTTAGTTCGCCTGGTTAGTCGGTCGTCCGAACTGGGTCTAAAAGGAAGCCAATGTTTCTGGTCGAGTGAGCGCATTGCTGCCCCTGCGAGCCGACGACAATTGTAATGCTAAACAGGAACCATACTGCACGAGCGAGACAGCACTAGCAGTTGCTGTCGCTTTCTGCTTCAATTGACACCCTTCAGTTTGTTGCTGCAGTTGCAGCGGGTCGTCGGCTGCCTTGTGGCAGTTGCAATTGCATAAAGACAAACATTGGCGCTCGTTTGGCGGCCATCACGTCGTCGCGCTGGGTTGCCCCTTCTCTCAGCTCTTGCACAATATTTGATTTGGCTGTAAACTCGTCTTTGCCTGCGGTTTTGGCATGCGATTAGATAAAGTAGGCGCTCGCTTCTCCTCTCCTCGCCTCGCCTCTTCTCTCCTCACCTTCTGCAATCAACTGTCATTAGAACTGAATTTATGACGGCTGCATTCACTCATGTTACGTCGGGAGATGTTTGTGCACAGGTGACAGTTGCGTGTCGTTATCATGCTTTATTTATTGAACTTATTATGAAATTGAATTAGAGTCCCAAACGAGCTGCTCTCGATCTTACGATTCCGCTGCACACTGCATTCGTAAACGTTCGACCACAATCTCTGCTTATAATCATAACTAGAAAGAAACGCTGGCTGTGGTGTGCCGCAGCTGTATATACCCTGCAAGCAATTGTACTGTAAATATGCTGTATATTGAAATTTTATATATACTATATTTTTTTTTTGTAATACGATATTTTAATTTTAATTTAATTTTTAATAATAATTCTTTTTTGAATTTTTATTTCATTTAAAATTATTGGATACATTTATTTATTGCATTGCATTGAAATTCGCATGATAAAGAATTTCTAATAAAACTAGTTTTAATATAAAATTAAACACAGTTCTCCAGTTTTAGAATAGAAGCATCACGGACTTTAACTTTTTAAAATCGTATCTTTATGTCTTTATTAATTTAAAAATATTATACAGATACAACTATCAACTTAATACAATTTTATTAAACTCTTGACATAATATAAAAACTAATACAAACGAATTTTAGGGCCTCCGATTTTTTTCTTGTGAAGTATGGACGTTTTTTTCTTAGAATTTTCTAAATAAATATAAATATACGCATAATTTTTTATTACAGCGAATTATATGCCAAATGCGGGTTTAATTTTGTGCTAAATAAATACAATTTCCTTGAAATTCGGATCTGATATAATAGAACACTTTATAACACTAAATTGTGACGAACTGACAATATTATGACAAAACTTTGGAACATGTTATACAATAATGCACAAGCCAACGTCAGAGTCTCTAATCATAATTTTGTCGAGTTGAAAAAAAAAACCTTTAATTGCCTGCTGTAATACTGCACGCAGATAACATCGCTGCGCAGTCACCTTTTTCCCCTCTATTTTATCTTGTTGCTTGAGCGTCGATCAATTGTCACGACGAATCGGAACGAATCGACAGGCAGGCAGACAGACAGACGGACAGGGAGACAGACGATTAATTTAATGAACTTCTCGACCAAGTGCGAGCCGGGACTGAGCTTTAATCAATCGCTCGAATTACAATCTTGACCCAGTGCCAGGCGTGTGTGTAATGGAAACGCCCTTATGTTGTGGCTGCAGTACGGCAGAGGCTCTAGGCTGTATTGTAGGTTGTATGTTGTGGTATGGCATGGCATGGCATAGAGTGGAGTGTGGCCTGTCGTGTCGTATGTGGTGGCATTTGGTGGTGTGGTGATTCCATTTCCACTTTGATTGCTCACACACTCGCGACTCGATGACAATCTTCAATCGAATTTAACACTTTTGGTTTTATTTGTTGTTGTTTTCTTTGTTATTGCTCTGGGGGTCTTATGCGTCTGGCAATTTGTTAATTTCTTTATTGGTTTTTATTGTCATTGTTTCTGTTGTTTCGGCTGCTATTTCTGTTGCTATTTCTCTGGCTTTTACTGTGCTTTGTTTTCTTTGGGAAAGTGTTTGGTCTTTAGATTCTTATTGTTACACTTACTCGATTGTTCGATAAGCAGGCGTGGCTCCGGGCAGTGGGCGGAGGCGGGGGCCGACACGCATGCCATGGTATCAGTGAAAGCTTCCAGCAATAACCCGATGGATTTGAGCCATGGCCCGTTGACACTTGTTGCCCCCGACGCGCTGATGTTGTTGTTAATGTTGCTGTTGTTGTTGTTGCTGTTGCTGTGTATGTTTGGCCAACTTTCGCTGTGATTTATTGGCCAGCTTGTTAGTCGCGCATTGCGACATTAATCTTGTGACTCTTGCTTAGCTAAATAAATATTATTTAAATGTTTTGGTTTATCTTCAAAATCGCAGGTTATTAACCCAAGTCCGTCAACTCGGCAACATCTGGCGTCTGTTTCTTCTGCTTTCGGTGCCATCGCGTGCCACCAGCAGGGGGCAACCGGCCCTGGCATGCCACATACGCAAGGGTTGCCCCAATGCTGTTGCTCCTTATACGACATGCTGCCCCTCCTTGTATGGCCCCGGCGACTGTCAGCCCGCCTGCCTGCCCGTTCGCCCGGTCAAGGTTAACAATGCGATCCGATGCGCTGTGCTGCGACTCGATCCGATGCTATGCGTTGCGATGAGATCGCGGGACTGGCAAATAACCTCCAGAGTCGTCAGTCAATGTCAACCATAGAAACGAACGAACTCTTGCTGTGCCAGTCCCAGTCGAGCATAACTGAGCAGCCTTTTAATCTGCACATCGGCGATGAGCTCAAGCATCTGCAGCAGTCTGCAGCTGCGAAACGCAATCATAATATTTTAAAGTTGGAAAAACTAAATACTAATCAAATATTTGCTTGGATTTGCATTTGAGCAGCATCTGCACTAAACTCAAACTGAGAAAAATATAAAATGATTAACTTGTTAAAACTAAAAACTAAACAAATATTTGCTTAGATTTGAACTTGAATAGTTTTTATATCTGCGTTGATCTCAAGCGCTTGCAGTCTGCAGCTTAAGTATACTATAAAAATATTATAAAAATTATAAAATTGAATACTTATCAAATATTTGCTTAAATTTGTATGTAAAAGAGTTTTTCATTTCTGATTAAGTCCAATTCGTGCTCATGTTAAAGTTAACCTTCAGTTTGGCTTGAGGTTTTCGATTGAAATTCCCACGTTTGTGATTGCCTGTCGTTGTCTCTCTATACCTTTTGGCTGTTCGTTCTGCGATACCTCAAGATCATGTTGCCACATTGTTGCACAGCGCGCGCTTAGCTAATACTTCTTATGGCTAGCATAATGCCAATGCAATCGATTTATTAATTTGCCGCTCACCTGTGTTATTAGCTCTCTATATAAATCAATGGCGCTAATGGCACGACTTTCCTGCCCAGACGCAGACACAGACGCAGACTCAGACTCAGACTCTGGCAATTTGCCAATCGCGCTCGCTCGCTTAATCAATAATGAAGTGGTAGCAGTGTTGGGGTAAGGCAAGAGGGGGCCACAGATCGATTGGAAAAGCAATTTCCCGCCGGCAGCTGCTGGAAGGATGTTGCGCAAGCGCAAATACGAGTTGAAAACGGATTGAATGAGTGTATGCAGCGCACATGAATAGTATTCGAATCGAGTATGTGAGTCCCTCGGGGCATTATGCAAAAAATGCGAGCACTCGCAGTGACAGACAGTTGCAGTTGCAGTTGCCTTTGGGGCCCGACAGCAACGTGCAGCGTGTCACAATGCCACCCACATGCAGCCTGGTGCACGCAAGCAAGCAACAGTCGAGAACACTCGACTGTTGGATACCATTCACGCAACTCTGCATTTTACAGCATCATTTCAAATATTAAATACGTTTATTTAACTAGTTTAAAACAATGTCGAACGTATACACAGTCCATTGAAGCGTGCCATTAGCAACGTTGCGCTGCTACGTTTGCAAGCAAAATTTCTTATAACTATAACTTTTGTGTTTATGTTTTGATTGAATTGAAATTTACAATTTAACTTAATATTATAATTTGGCACACCTATGCAGAATTTGATATCGGTAGCTCCTAAATTGTGCTTAATATTCGAGTTTGAATGTAAAAATAACAAACTTCATGGGCTATGGTCGTCATTGCTAATATTTGAAACACACTTGATCTGCCTATGCTATGCAGGCACCTACATGCCAAATTTGGTGTCTCTAGCTCTTGTTTTGGCTGAGATCTGTTTGTTTATTCAGCCAGACGGACAGCCACAAGGCGAAACTGATCAACAACATATGTATATGGTCATATACATATTAATGGTCTGCTACTTCTTCTGCTGCCGATACATACATTTGTACAAACTTAAAATACCATTTGTGTAATTTTCAATGGGTGCATGGTATAACAGCAACGAGATCACTTTGCATGCCACTGTGGCAGCCACATTCGCAACTCAATTACCTCACTTGTCTCTTTCTCGCTCTCTCTCTCTGTGTGTGTGTGTGTGTGTATCGTTTTGTGTGTTTTTCGTGTGTGGCGGCATTTTCCTAACGCATTTGCTTGATTAGTTTTTGTGCAGCCACAAAAGTGCCACACCCACACACAGCGACAGAGACACTCACACACACACACATGCCCGCACACCCTCACCCGAGTGAAAGTTGCGTCTGTCTGTCTGGCAGGCAAAATATTCTACAAATGCCACTTAAAAGTTTTTGTTTAATTAATTGTGCGCACGTTGCCGTCGACTCAATGACTCGAGTTCGAGTTCGCGTCGAGTGAAAATCGAAATTCGAAAAACGAAAACCCAAAAAGCGTATCGACATTGCCAAATTTCACTGATCGAAGCGAGGAGGCCCAATAAAATTAAATATCGACAAAAAAAAAACAACATTTAAATTCGCCACACATTAAACAAACAAATAAATGGCGTTATCTTCAGACTGCTAAAGACTTTCGTAATACCCTAATCGGCCTATCAATTTACTTGGGCTGTGTGCCGGAAGAGAGGCTATTGTTGCGGGAGGTTCGTATGATATATGATGTGGTAGAAGAGTTCAAAATATTTGTAAATATATACTGTATGTATTCAGGAATAAACCATGATATATTGTAGAGTTGGGATTTTTGCTTTGATAGAAGACTTAGAAGTAACCATAAGCATATTGTAAAAATTGATGACAAGCCATAAGTTACGAGAGTTAAAATTCCAAATATATATTCACAAATATATCTGGATATATATTGAATATATTCAAGTTGAAAAAGAGTTCAACTGCTCAAGGTTAGCTTGAGCAAGTGTTACAGAATTAACTCGTTACTCAATGCGCTTCGAACTCGTTAAAGACTCATTGGGAAACATCTGATATCACCCGCACAATGACCAATTACGTGACTGAATTAGCATAGCCTACTGCGAAAGGGTATGCAAAATAAATGCGAGGGGCAAAAAAAAAAAACCGATAACGAAGAAGACCCAAATAACGTAAAATTGTGTCCCAAATAGTTTGCACATCGCGGACCCGCCCCGGTCCGGTCCGGTCCGGCGCGGTGTTGGCCCTGGCAGAGCTGAGCGCAGCGTATTAACCGAATTAACTGTTATTTTCTCGTCTAACTTTTATTATATAATTGTTGTTAATATTTGCCAAATGGCTTATGCAAATGTTTGGGCTTCAGATTTTGTCTACCTTTTCGCCTTGATTTCGACGTCAACTTTAAATTCGATTTATCTGCCTCATTTGTGGGCGTGTGATTGGCAACGGCAGCGTCGTTTGATGTTACGTAGTTTTATGTTTACTTTTATTTTCATCTATTTATTTTCTTACACTTCGTCTGCTTCTTCCTAACATACTTTGTTGCGTGCGAGGGAAGTGGAGCAGCGTTTGCTTTGCTTTGTCTTGTCTCGCTTCACCTTGCCTCCGCTCTTTCTCTCTGGCCCATTGACAAATCGTATCGAATGCTGCATTGCGAATTGTCGCGACAGACATTATGTCACACGGCGACAACAGATCGAGGAAGTTGCGAGCAGCTCACAACTTCCATACAGGCAGAGGCATGGCAGAGCTAATGAGCCGAGAGCTTAATCGAATGCAAATCGCAGTTAGTTTGCGCTCTAAAAGGTCTTTACATATTTGCTGGTAGCTAAACGAGCAAGCGATCGCAGTAGATAATTGAATGGAAATACACACGATATTCGCAGAGTCGAAGATACGACTATTAGATACCATTCACCCATGCTTTTAAGGCATTACTTCTGTGTTTGTTGTTCTGGTGAGCTGCATATATCAATATTAAAGCTATTTATGTGTGCAGACTTTATCTAATATTTGTGCTTAAAATTGAAATTATATCAACGTATGATTGAATCAAATAATATAGTCTATAAGTCTAAAAATAGATGAGTTATTCATATCATATAATTATATATTTTGCAATTGCGACATACCTTCGCACAAAGCTAGAATACCATTTTCGTTAATTGCAATAAATGAGTGGTATAAAGACATACGTCTTGTATACCTACATATATCTTGAGTCTTTGTGTATAATTCCATTTTGATTTCTTTGTTGCGCATACGCTCCGTGGACTGGCATGCTGTGACGCAGTTGCTTTTGCTTTTGCTCTAATTAAATACGAAATTCGATTAATTTTCAAAGATTTGCCCAGCTGATACCGTGTTACTTGTGGCACGCAACGCAATTCCGTTTCTCTTATACACACATATATATCTGCTGTATATCTCTTAAATGCTCGGCTCAATGTCAAGTATACGCCGCTTGATCCGCCGTCATGTGTCATCTGGCTAATAATGTATCTCTCCCGTTGTCTTCTCTCTTTGCAGGATCAGTACGATAATCTATCAATACACACAAACAGAGGCATCGATGTGCTCGACAAGTATGCCAACTTCTTACGCGATCGAGTGGCCATAGAAACCGAATATGCCGGCAAATTGAGGTGAGTAAAACCTATGAAATTATAATTAAATAAATATTTAATTTTAACTGTGACTCAGACGAGCAACAAGTTTCAATTTTGACTTGACTTTAGGCTGTGATTCAGCGAGAAGTCGCCGACTTGTGTCGACTTGCCGTCATCAATAGAGACGACAGACAGAACTCGTTTCTGTTTCCGAATTCTAACGATTTCTGTGGACTCTTACGAGTTCTCCCCGCGGCCTGCCTCAATGTGTTACACATTTTCGCAAAGTAATAAAAGTCGCGGCCAATTTATTTATACCGAGAACACGCCTTAAGCCCCCGAATAATGTAAACACAACACTTCTCTGCTCTCAGCCCGGATTCGGCACCTAATTTGTTGCTAGCGTTGCTGTTGTGTTTTATTTTCTTCGCCGGGTTCGTTATTAAAACGATTGCTTTTAGAGCCAGCGAGAAATGTGTAAATCATTTGGCGCCACTTAATGCCCATATTTGTTGGCCAATTAAGAGATTTTTCTGTTTACAATTTACATCGTTTTCGAAGCGATTGCATCGATTGGTGCCACAGGCCGCGCCCGTTTTTGTGGCCTGTCACAGCATTAGCAGCAATAAACTATTAATAAGCCGAAGGCGGCATACCCTTGCAGTCGATTCAGGCGGTTTTGCTGACATAACTATATATAGTTAGCTATTCAATTGAAGTAATAATAATTGCTATTATTGCAAAATATATTTTTTTATTTTTATTTATATAATTAAATGTCTTGGAAAGTATAGAATATCATTTTCCAATAAAGTGTCATGAGCTTGGCTATAAAGTTTTAAACCTTTGTTGGATATTTCTGACAAAAACTTGAGTTAGGAGGATCGTTCCTTTAACAGCTTTATGTTATAGCAACACTATTTTTTTTTATTAAATTCTTTAAAAAAAAATGTAGGGAATATGGTCAAAGTTATCACTTAATAGGATCATTATTTCATTGGGATGCTGTTAAAAATGGATACACTTTATAGGCGAAGCCAACACCAGAGCCAAATTAGTATACCCTGCAATGCCACATAAAAGCAGCGACAATTCCTTACCAGAAACTAGACACATTCAGCCGAACGCAAGTGCAGTCAGTTCTCATAAATGAATTGCTCGAATAGGCGCAAGGTCAGCGAGTTTCTGGCGATTGGTCACTCCCGAGAGGAGTGGCTGCGGGGGGAGGGGAGGAGGAGCATGGAGGGAGTGCAGGCCTGGGCAGGGCTAATCGTGTGTCTTGTGGCTCATAAAACATATTTATGTTTGCTCTCGCCGTACGCATTTCAATTGTCGCCCTTTGCTGGGGTCACTTACGGCCGCACCTCGCTCCAGAGAGTGGGAGAGAGAGAGAAAGGGAGCGGTAGGTTGGGTAGGAGACTGCGACCCTCCCCATTAGCATGCTCCATGTCTGTGTCCAGTCGCTGGCTAAATTGCCCAATGGAATGACAACGAAGCAAACAAGAGCCGACCGCGACCTGCCCCACACGCAACTGACACGCGACGCCCCTGTCCCTGTATGTGATAAAGGCAGGGAGGGGCAGCGGAAGGTGAAGTGTGTGTGTATATGCTATAAAGAATAATTCTGTCCATTTCGTGTGATTGCGCTTGGGTTACAAAATGACAAACTGACGCCGAGCCCAACAGACACACAAAACACACACACACATACACACACAAATACTCGTACTTGGCGTCATAATTGTTTAATTTACCTCATGCTGCTGCCTGAGGTGCTGGGGCACCTCTTGCTGGGAGCCTCTGCTAGCGCTAGGTTGTTACTTCTTGTATACCCTGTACATGCTTGTGCAGTGGGTAGGCAGAACTTCAGAATCAATGCATAATAACAATAAGCAGTAGTTGTATCGGCAACAAGGCATTTAGAGCAATTACAGGGTATTATTTTTATGTGTTGCTCTCGCTGTACAGCTATCGTTCGTATACTCTGAGAAAGGCTGCAGAGTGGCATATACTTGCATTGAGAATTTTAAAGCAAAAACAAAAGGCATTTCGGCTGCATATTTTCTATAGAGTATATATAGTTGATATATATTTAGAGTATATATTAAAGAGTATAAACAAAGAACCAAGCCACCTGAATACGTCGATATAAACTTCGATATCTGAGCGTGTGACACGTAAAGTACCCTATAAAAGAGTTCAGCGTTCATATCCTATCCTATTCTATATTTACCTAAATATTTAGAAGGTATTAAAGGGTATTTGCTGAGCTGTGCCACTCGTTTTAGCCACCTCTCTAGTTGTTTAATTTTTCGAAATTATATTTCTTAACGCGTTCCCACAATTTGAATGCCGTAAAATGAGACGAGACAGAGAGAGAGAGACAGAGAGAGGGAGAGACATGTCGGCCCGATGACTGACTGACTGAACTCGTCTCAATTCAACCCGACTCAACCCAGCTGAACTGTGGCCCTGCCGCCTGCAGCTACTGCTGGGATCCAGCAGTAATGACAATATCATTGCGGCGCCGGCGTCGTCGTCGTCATCTTCCCAGGCGCCCAACTAGACCACAAAAGGCGGCCACATGAAATGGAAAACTCTCTTGTATTAAATACAAACCAGTGAAATCTGAAATCTTAACTCTGTTAGACTGAAGACAGTAGAGCGAAGAGCGTAGACTGACGACCGTAGACTGTAGACCGTAGTGTGTAGACTGCGGACGGAAGACTGCTTTGCGTGTCTTGTCTGGCATTGGCCAAAATGAAAAGTCTCGTGTTAATGCAAATGCCTCGGCTTTGTTGTTGCTGCTGTAGTTAGATAGTGTAGTGTACGGAGATAGTGTAGATAGTAAAGTTGTTGCTGTTGTCTTTGTGTGCATAAACAAAATTTCACTAATGCCATGTTATTATTATTATTTTCTTTGATTTTCTTTCCACAGGCGCTTAGTGAAAAATTATCAGCCCAAAAAGAAGGAGGAGGAAGACAATGAGTAAGTAATAAGATATATAGAAATATAAGCACATATAGTATGTATGTGCACATATACAGCGACTATGTACATACATAATAAGCGAGCGCCAGCGAGAGAGCTGCTGCTGTTAATTGGAACTGCTCAGCTGTGAGCTACCCTGTAACTAGCAGCGTGTGAAATTGCAGCGGTAAATTATGTTGGCGTTTTCTCTCTGCAATGAAAGCAAAATATGTAAAACTGTTTAAAGTTTGTTTAACTAAATACATTGAAAGACAAATAGAAAAAGAAAGAGAAAGAGAGAGGGGCCTCTCTACAGGGTATTGCCAAATGCCTTTGATAGTTTGTGATTTTCCTTCGTCACGATTGCGCAAAATTTGTTAAATCTCTTGGAAAATTATCAATAATTTGTGCGATTTGTATTTGGCAATTTGGTTAGCAGAGTGTTAAATGTTTCTTTGCACTCGATTCGGATTCAGTTGCGAATGAAGAAACTAGCTAACTGTTTCTATATATTCCATAGAATTGCAAGATTGCGTGTGAGATGCAGACGACACTGCGGTGGACTCTGTGTCTACTTCAAGTGTTCCATGTGTGGTCTCAGAATACTTGCGGCCTGCCACTCAGCTTTAATTACATGCGTGGCAATGTTCTCGCACTCTCTCGCACTCCGCCTTCTCTCTCTCTCTCACTCTCTTTCTTGCACTCGGACTGACATCATGACACGCAAATAGCAAGAAAACGGCGCAAATTTGTTGGCATTTTTGTAATAAAAACAAATAAGGAAAGCGGCACACGACTTTTAGATACCATGCAACCACTTTGAAATGTAGTGTTCGCAGCTTATGTAGCAGCTTTGTGTATTTATACCGAAAGAAATACGTACACATATTCAAATAGACATATGGGCATAGAGAGGAACATACAGATCGAGGGAAAGATGCACAGGAATACGGATAGACAGAGAGAAAGACGGACGAATGGGCATATGGAAAAATGAACGGACAGACAAACTTACGGAAAGATAATAGAAAAAGTCTGATAGATGGTCAAACGGACAGACAAATGATTAGTCTGATAGACAGTCTAACAGACAGACATACAAACAGACCTAATAGATGCACGGGCAGACGGACAGACATATAGATGAACGAATTGACATATGGAAAACTAAAGGACTAATGGATAGACATTCAAGCAAACATATGAACAGACAAACAAGAAGGCAAATAGACAAACTAACGGACAGACAGGTGGACAGGCAGACGAGCAGACAGATTGACAGATAGAACGGACAGACATACATGCAGTCAAAAGGACAAACATTAAAACGTACAGATGAATAGACTAACGGACAGACAGGCGGATAGACAGATGAACAGACAGACGAGCAGACAGATTGACAGATAGAACGGACAGACATACATGCAGTCAAAAGGACAAGCAATAAAACTTACAGATGAAAAGAGCAATGGACAGACAATTAGATAACTAACGGACAGACAGAAGCATAGCCAGGCAAGATCAAAAATATATATGCTCTGTATGGTCTGCCTTCACAGACGTAATACACCCTCTTCAGCAATCTCGCATAGGTGCCGGGTATAGACAGATTGAAGTCGAATCGAAGAACTTGGTAATGAAATGACAGCCCGACGAGCCGCGCTGTGTGCTCGATGTGCTTGCCTTATACAGTTGTAATATCTATAAATTTATTCATGATTGCCGTTCGCTCTGGACTGGGTGGAAGACCGAGAGACAGGCTGACAGACAGACAAACGGACGGACTGAGTGACAAAGTGGCAAAGCGACGACAGCGCCGACCGCGTGGGCGGCACAATGCGCGTGTCCAAGTTGGACTTGGACTTGCCATGGGCTTAGGGACAGACATGGGCAGGCGCGAACGGGCGTGGGCACAGTGTGAGACGTCATAAACTGATTGAGTTGAGTCGATTTACTATTTCACAGATTTACATCGCGACAAGCGTTCCGCAATCTGCTCAAGGAGGTGGGCGACCTGGCGGGACAGCGCGAGGTGGTGTCCGAGACCCTGCAGTTACAGATCATACAGGGCGTGACGCTGCTATCGAAGACGCTGCGCGAGGACCGCAAGGTGAGTGCTCCAACTGCAATCATTGTCAATCAATCAATCAATGTGCCTTACTAATTCCTTGTCTCGTTGTAGAAATGCCTCAACGATGGCACCATGCTGCAACAGACCCTCGGCGCACAGCTGTCGTCGCTGGAGCGCGCCAAGCGCAACTATGACAAGGCGTACAGGGACTCCGAGAAGGCTGTGGAGAACTACAAGAAGGCCGACATGGATCTCAATCTGAGTCGGGCGGAAGTCGAGCGCTACAAGAACATTATGACATCGAAGATCCAGCAGTCGGACGACGCGAAGAACGAGTACGCCAATCAATTGCAGAAGACGAACAATCTGCAGCAGCAGCACTACGGCACGCTGCTGCCCGCCGTCTTCAATCGCCTGCAGGAGCTGGACGAGAAGCGCACGTGCGGCATCAAGGAGTTCATCATCGGTGCGGCCAATGTGGAGTCCTCGGTGGCGCCCATCATAGCGCGCTGCCTGGAGGGCATTGTCAAGGCGGGCGAGTCCATCAACGAGAAGGAGGACTCGCTGAAAGTGATCGAGCGGTACACCATATTATATATACATTATCTTCTTACGATCCATGACTAAGCTGTGTCTCTGTTTCAGTTACCAATCGGGCTTCACCCCACCGACGGACATACCATTTGAGGATCTGTCCAAAATGGACTCCAGCCTTGCAACGCCAACGACCTACAGCGGCAGCATCTACAGCCACTTGACAGTTAAGGGCACGATCAGCGGCCCCAAGTTGCGGAAGCCGCGCGGCGGCATCCTGAACAGCATCTTTGGCAGCAACAAGGTGAGCGATTCCCGTTGCCGATGGTGCGATGGCCTGGAGCTGCGTATCTGTTGCTGTTGCTGTTTCTGGTTATGGTTTACTTCTTCTTTTCCACTTAGTCTCAACGTAGCTGCAACTTGTTTTCCTTATGTGGTTCTCGGTTCTCTTACTGCCTCTCCCTCACTCTCCATAACTGTGTATCGTTTGTTAGCCTGTCAGTCAATCGATCAGTCAGTCAATCACTGAGCACACCCGTCTCTAGTTTTTAAGTTAACTTCTAAGTTCTGGTTTTTGACTCATGCCGACTTTCTCTCTCTCTCTCTTTCTTCTTTTCTTTTCTTTTTCTTTTTCCGTTTCGAATTTCATTTGTCGTCATTTACCGATCTTTAATTTCGAACGGATCGCGATCCCAACTGGTTGCTGTAAGTACCAAGTGTCCTGGGGCTCAGCTCAGTTCGCCGTTTCGTATCTTATCGTGTTGTCCGCCTCCTGCTCCTACCTGAACTTCTACTTCTCTCGCATCTACTAAACCGTCGAAAGATCGATCGCATATGCCATATACCATATACCATATACCATATACCCTATATACTATAACCATACTTACTACATAATCGTACTTACATGCCACAATTGTGTACATTTTTTTTTTTTGGTATTTTCGTATCGCTTTCATTGGCTGGCAAACGCTTTTCTCACACTTTTCTCGCTTTTCACTGAAAATTCGCCACGAAATTGACAACTAATTGTGTTTGATATATACTCTTCGATATACTCTTTCTTTCTGTGCCTATTTCTTTGCTGTCACCAACGATTTCTAACACCAACCGAAACATGCTTTTACTTACACACACACACATACACATACACTGGAATAACTAAATGTGATACATGTAAATACGAATATAAATATGAATAACTAAATCAATTCGCTGTTAATAGCAACGGCAGATAATTGAAGCCTGTATCACGATGAAGGTATGATGTACTCTCAATTCCAGCTAATCTTCTAACTAACTGCTCCTAACACATCTACTAATATATATAAGCCATAGCTACCAAACCATAACTAGCCTAAGCCACCACTAATCACAGCTGCTAAACTTTAACTAAACCAACACCAGCCTCTCGCTCTCTCAATTGAACAACTTAACAGCTCGTACGAATTAAGAATAAACTCACACACACACACACACCTGTTAACTAGTTAGTTAGTTAGTTAGTCTAGTTAGTTAGCAAGCAAGCAAGCAAGCAACACGCCAAGCCAGCACACTCACACACTCAAACGTTGTTGGTCTTATGATTTCCGAAACTAAAGCATGTACTAAATGCATTTTATACTAATTATCTATGAGTTCGGTCTGGTTTTCCTTTTCGATCCAGAACCCCTTTTTCCCCCCCTACGTTGTGAATGTGTTTGTTCAACTGTTGTTGCTCTTGTTGTTGTTCTTGTTGCGTGTCATCTCTTGCCTTGTACATATAGTACTCTCTCTCTCTCTCTCTCTCTATCTCTATCTATCTATCTACCTCTCTCATGCACCTGAACATACTCTTAAAGCAAGTAGTGCAGCATCTGTGATCCCCCCCACTAATCTCTGCTTGTATATACGTCCATGCTGTAGAACTCCCTCACTGCGGACGGACAAAAGGAGGACTACAGCGATCTGCCACCGAACCAGCAGCGCAAGAAGCTGCAGGCGAAGATCGCCGAGCTGCAGCACAGGGTCGATCAGGAGACCAACACGCGCGATGGCCTCATGAAGATGAAGATCGTCTACGAGGCGAACTCGTCGCTGGGCAACCCCATGACGGTGGAGGGGCAACTCAACGAATCCGAGCACGAATTGGAGAAACTGAAAGTCGATCTGAAGAAGTATCAGGGCTTCTTGGACAAGGCCAGTCAGCTGCAGGTGGCCAACAACAGTCCGCAGTCGAATCGCAATGTGCCCAACGGACACCGAACGTCGAGGTAGGCGACTGACAATTATATATGCATATACTACTGTGAGCAAAAAGTAAGGTGAATTTTCAATTTAAAATTCGCGGGCTTAAGATGGCGAACTAGTTCTTTTTTTCTCGAGTTGGCAGGACTGTTGATGACATTTGGCGGGAATTTCATGTCAATGTCAGTATGAGTACTATATTTATGCTTTTGTTTACCAAACGATCAAGAGTGCATTTGGCGATTTTTACAAAAATATTCACCTTACTTTTTGCCCACAGTAGTATATATAAGACTTGGAGCGAGCTCTACTAATTTTGTGTGAATTTATTTCGCATTGCAGACATTCCAATGGCAGCGCCAGCGCTGACGATCATCACGACGGCGATGATCAGCCCGACGATGCTGGCAGCTTAAGCAGGTCAGATTCTGAGGATAATGTGGCGCAAATACAAAATGGGCATAATAATAACAATAACGGGTACACTCATAAGTCTACGTTCAATGTTTATATATAGAAACTCACAGCCATCACACACATCACCACACACACACACCTAGTACACACACCACACACACACACAAATTATCTTACATCGTATTGCGCTTATGATTTGGCTCGTTCTGCACTCATTTTGTATTCTCTTTTGTACATTGTTCTCTTCCGCATTCTTTGTTGGCATTTCTGGTGTCGGTTCCTTTTTTTCCTATAATTTCGCCATAAAATCAAAGATTTAAACTGCCCAAAATAAAAGAAATGCAAGTCCACAATATGCCAGAGAAACGAAATTTGAAATTTTAAAAAATTCTCATTTAGATTTATTCTATAATTCTTGAAAAAAAAAAAAAATACTAAATTTATTTATTTTTATTTTTTTTTTGAATGCTCGAACACCATACATGATAACACGTAATAATGTCGAAATTGCAACTTCTTCTTTAAATATTTCGTTTCCGTTTGCCTTTTCCATGGTGAAATCCAGCAGTTCGGCAAGTCCCGAGAGCGGCCTAGGCACCTCGCACACCTCCCTGCCCGGCTCCGGGCAGGGCAGCGCCAATGAGAATCCCATCGGCGAGGAGACCAGCTACGAGGCGGAGGTGGAGCTGCTGCAGCCGCTGGGCAAATGCCGTGCGCTCTATCCCTTCGAAGGTGAGTGCCAGTGCCAGTGCAGTTGATTCCCTTTGATTTCATCTTTAATCTCCATGTTTTCCGTATTCTCTCCGCTTGCTATAGCCACCAGCGAAGGCAGCATACCCATGAACGAGGGCGAGGAGCTGCAGGTGATCGAGACCGACCAGGGCGATGGCTGGACGCGCGTGCGACGGGCGAACAACTCAAATGGCTGGGACGAGGGCTTCGTGCCGACGAGTTATATCGAGTGCACGCTCTTTGCCTAGGAGGCAGCCGCAGGAGGCGCCACGGGAGCCACAGTAGATTGCGAGCGAGAGCGAGGGCAGTTTGAAATGTTAACTACTTAACAGCATTTGCATATGTTCCATACAATTGTGTACTTTTGTCATAACTTTGCGTTATCCCCCGGACAGCCATAAAAATCCGCACACACGCAGACACACACACACACACGGATAGAAACGCACAACCATGTACATTTGTCTTAAGATAAGCTTAAAATTTCGTTTTCTATACAGAACTTTGTATATTTACTTTGATTTTAAACGGCATTGATTATGGAGCAGTAGAGCACAGCAGCGATATCATACGATTCTAAACGTAGTTATTATACACATACAACATACAAGATACTAAAGCATCAACTTTGAACTATGAACGATGAACTATATTTATATTTAATATGCACCCCACGAGCAGACCTCACCTAATTCTAAGCAAATGCAGAGCAACGTTTCCCTCTTCACATCAGATCAAGCAGAACAAGAAAAACTATAACAATCACGTATTAACTATTTATATACATATACACCTGCATATATACACATACAGTTATATATATATATCAGCCCATATATATATATATAGAATGTAACTTATATGGCACTTACATACGTAAAACTCATTTTGCATTCATTAATCGTAAATGAAAAAAACAAAAAAAAAAAAGAAAAAAAAATAAGCTGGTAAACATATTGGGGGGCATTACCTGGCAATATGCTTACTAGAATTATTTTTTGAATGAATAGCACCTGCTACTTTTCGAGCTGACCAAGAAAAGCGACAGACTTGTGGCTATTAGACTAAAGCACACGCCTAAACCAATATCACAGCACAGTAAAATCATTGATGGATATGCGAAACTAGAGCTAGAAACCGAACTGAAGTTACGAGTTGAAGAACAAAAAAAGAGAACGCGAGATCAATTCTAAAGCGTATAGCAAAAGTTATGACAATTTTGCATACTGCATGCCGAGCATATGCGGGGTGGCAGGAGGGGGCAGCAGCAGCAGGGGGCAGAGAGCGCGCTAGCTTGTTAAATATGAATAGCAACAATTGTACATTTTACTTTACAACTTAATTATAATTTTACGTCTAATCACTTTTGTATTTTGTATCGCTCTTTTGCCTTGTACATTTTCACACACACAGACACACTGGAAAACTACACACACACACACACCTACACACAAGCATTATTTGAGAGGAAAGCAAACGATTTCATGAAATTCGAAATTAATTCGTTGTAGGATCGCCCTAGTTATTTAAGTTGACAACAATTTAAGGCTTAAGTCAGATGCAATTGCAGTACATTTATTTATACTTTATGCATTATATATAAATATACGATATATACGATGAAACATGTATGAATAACCCAAATCAAAAAGTGAGAAGCGAACCCCGGGCAGGCCAGGCCAGGCGAGTGAATTATAGATCCTTAGTTAGTCTCTTTGTACTCCCGTGTATTTTGTTCACCAACTCCATAGTATATCTGTCCGTCTGGGCGTCTGTGCAGAGTACTCACTACTGCTGTATCTCACATCTGAGCAGGTTGTAAATATATCGGAGCCGTTGCTATATTTTATTTCGCATTCATTTTCATTGCTTTATATTAATAACTGATCGAGTTGTGTTACGAACGCGAAACTGAACTAAGAGCAGAGAAGCAAATAAATAATTCCAAAATTCTTAAATTAACCTAAATTTAATCTAGAGACTAAATTAAATCGCGGTACAGGCGCATTGTGGAAACTGAGCAAGTGTTTTGCATAAAACGGACATGAATTTAATTGGCAAGTGGTGTCATATGTGAGCGTGGTCGGATCTTGAGTGAACATGACAACATATGTAATAAAGAATAACGAAATAATTGCAAACTAAAGGCAGAAGTGTTTGATTTCGCATTTGAAACGCAACGGACAGCATTTGAAGTGCAGTAGCAGTGAGCTTGTGTCAGCTTGTGCTTGTGTGGTAAGTAACTGTGCTATGTTGCACGCAAGCTGACTGCTATGGCAGCGGCTGTACGCACTGCTGCCGCCCTCTGCAGGCAACGTAGTAAAGCGGGCACAGCGCCAGTCACATGAATAGTGCCTCGTGCGTATACTTGATAAATGCAAACACACCGTGAGTCCAAATAAATATTTGTATGTTTATTGAAACTCAAGTTGATATACATATTGTGGGTATTCTTCGGGTTTTGTTTTCGGATTTGCTACATTTAAATATATTGTATTTGTATACGTTATATGTATATATATATATTCATATTGTTCACATCTGTCTATAAGTATAGTATGCATGTAGTTGACTATAAATTAACAAATCGATTAAGTTTTTGGTTTTCATTCTACGTAATCGTAAGCCTTGCTACACGCATTCTGCCGCTTTTGAAGCGCCGTCCTCCTCGCCTCTTCCCTTCCATTCTCCTCCTCAACGCTTCACGTTGATATGGTGTTATTTTTACAGTGTTCAGAGTACTCGTTGCAACCGGAATGAGCTCCCGATCGATAACATTAAGAGTATAATAATAATAGTAAATAGTTAAAGTAGAGAGATCGTACAGTGTAGATCGAATAGACTTAAGTTTCAGTTACAGCAACAGTTTAGTACACATTATTTTGATACCTAAGTGTAGAGAAGAGTAGACTTTCAACAATGATTAAAATAGTTTTAAGTTAGTTTTTTTCTTTTTGTTTTTTTTTTTTGCATAGCACAACCATTTTTAGTTTTCGTTTTCGATTTCAATTTCGATTTTGTTTTCGTTTTTACGTTTGCCACAATATTTTTCGAAAAGATGTGAACAGCCAAATGTGAAGAGTAGAGTGTAAAGTGTAGAGTGTAGACTGTATAGAGTGTAGAGTATAGCACAGGTAGGTTAGCTGAAATGTATTAGTTCGACACCATTACTCGTATTACCCTGACTACCCTGGACAGTTACACAGTTACCATACACACATACAGACGTCAAGCGTTTGCAGGTTACAACAACGACAATGATTAATGGAATAGTTCTTAACTACGTGTCTGCAGGTGTGTGGCTCTCCAAAAGCAAACATCTTAGGTTTGTAATTAGTTTTTAGCGCGCATGTGTGTGTGTGTAACGGTAAAAATTCGTCGCAGCTAAGAGAGTTCGTAGTTCGTAGTAGATAGTAGTAAAAGTTCACAATGCCTTACAAGCTGCTAGTATCGCTGCTATCATATGTGTTTCTGTGTGTATATATTTATTATATATTTAGATAATTTTCTCTCTATTATAATTTTGTTTTTTTTGTTTTTTTTTTTTAGAAAACTTTGCTGATTTGCACTACGTTTTTTCGCTAGATTTTTGCAAGTTTGAAACTCGAAGTCAATAAGTTGAACGTTGATTTCGCTAACAAGTTTGTTTCTCAACCTTTTCTTAGTTTCTCATTGCAAGAGATTGTCCTGTTGAAAGTCGAATTTGAAGTGGTGTGCGGGCGGGCGGGTGAGGCATTGGGTGTTTCGGTGTGTGGTTCTAGGGTTATAGAGGTACTCCAACCGCCGACTAACAAAACTGACTACAGTAAATTCGTCTAAATCACGCTCTAGTCACACTCTCGCTCTTGCTCTCTCTCTCTATCTCCCTCTCCTTCACACACAGCAGACAGACAGACAGAGACAGGCATATACATATCATATGTAAGAAGAAGATTGTCATATTAATTAAGTTGTGTCTCGTTTTCTTTTTTTTTTTTTGTTGTATTTGGTTTCTTGCCAGTTTTGGTACACTGAGAAAAGTTTAGCGTGGTTTGCTTTTGATTTGTTTGCTTTGCAGTTTGAAACCTTTGCGGCTTCTTCGGCTGCTTCGCTCAGCTGCGGTTAGATTGTTTAAGTGGTTTAACTGCTGGTTAATTCGCGCAACATTTAGCTAACATTTAGGCAATGACTAAAGTAGTATATATATGGGGGGAGAGATTATCGTGTAGCATTCGCCTTCTTTCGTTGCCCAAACTTTATTGTTTTCGGTTTTCCTTCTTCCCGTTCTCGTTCCTCCTGCTCCTCCAGTAACAAGCGTTAAACACTCACAAACACAACAACAACAAGCTAAAAATATATCTGATACCAGAACATATCAGTATCTGTGTATTTCCATATAGTAGTTCGATCTCTGTACTCGCTTTCCCTCTTATTGTGCTGTGCAACGTTTCGTTAAGTTTTTCCTATCGTCTCGTTTCGTTTAGTTTGTCGTGCTGCCTAACTGTACTTTAACTTACTCGCGAACAAAGCTCTCACCCAATATATAGACACTCTCAAGCTCTTTGAACTATAGCTATAAGGGAATCATATCATATCATATAATATCAAGTTAACATATATAAATACGTATATCTGTACTAACTGCGGATTAAGCAAACAGCAAGTGCTTGCGACTAACAAATTGAGCTTTAACTGTAAATAGTAGTATCTGTGTATCGTTATCGTTATCGTTAGCGTTATGGTTACGTTCATGGTTATCGGTAGCATTATTCAATTTTGGTGTCAAGCATTTCCATGTTATTGTTTCCGTTGTCGCGCCCCCTCGCCCCATTGCTGCTGGCGTGTTCGGTCAAGGAGAATTGTCCGAGTCGGAGCCGCCGTAGCTGTGCATGGGAAACAGCGGGTACCATCCGTTGATGTGCTGCCCGATGTTCACCTTGTCCAGATTCACCTCCGTGCCGCCCAGGCCCTGGTTGTGCTCGAAGCCCACGCAGCGCTGCCACACCATGATGACAATGTTCCGCCCGAAGACGTCGGCGCTCTGCGAGACAGCAAAAAAAAAAAAAAAAAAAATTGGAGCAGAGGAGATACCTTTATTTGCATGCAAATTGCGTTAACTTTGCTCTTTGTGCGGCGTAATTACGTGGCAACATATAAATAAATGCACGGCAGGTACGCTGCTCTCCCCTCTCTCTCTTACAGACTGTTTCCCTCACTCTCGGGCAGACTGACCACGTGCTGCCGCAATTAATCGCATTACAATGCAACCAGAGCGGGAACAACAAGCGCTGCACGAACTAGAAAGGTACCAACGGCTAAATACCCTGGCAAGAGCTTGTTTAAGCCTCTTAAGCCTCCTAACGTAACTAAAAAATTTATTATGAAGTACAAATATAGCTAATAAATTAATATTACTAAAGAAATATCAAGTAAAATGTTAGTAAAATATTTCATTTAATTTGGAAATATTTTAGAGAAGCTTAATTTTAATCTAATTTTTTCTATGACAGCTCCTATAGCTGTTGGACTTAATTTTCTTGAAATTTGCATTTAAAATTAAATAAATTGACTTAAGTAAAATATAAATATTTTAAGGTTTTTTTAAAAAAAAATGCACACAATAACCGATGCTTTAAACGGCAGCTATATGTTATAGTAGTTCGATTTTTTAGTACTGAAATTTGAATAGAATATAGCTAACATGGCCATATTAAGAGTTAATAGGTATGGCTGCAATATTTTGAAAACCAACGAAAATACGCTGAAAAGTTCTATGAAACAATATACTATATCGTGGTATGCATTATAAAATGAATGTTGGTACCAAGTTTTATCCTGTTAGCATAGATTAATTTAGGATTTAACAGATGGAGAGACGGGCGGACGGACAAAGAAACGGACAAGGCCAGATCTGTTGTTCACGCACTTTAAAAGTAATAAAAATAAATATAATAAAATTAAATATGAAAATTTTTTTTAAAAAATTAAATGAATAAAAATAATAAATATAAATAAAATGAAATTAAGAAATATAAATACAATAAAAATTATAAATATAGATACACTAATAATAATAAATATAAATATATTATAAGTATATTTATTTAGAACTTTATATATACTTTAGAAAAGCTCTATGCTATGCTGTCTACCCCTAGCGAATATACCAACTACAAGAGCATAACACTGCGTATGAGCAATTTGATTGTCGCTCTTCTCGCCATTTGCATCATCGTCAGGCCCCTGCGGCTCACCTGGTACTTGATGGTCTGCTTGTAGAAGGGCTCCGCGGCGTGGCGCACCACGCGCGTCTTTTTCTTGTGGCGCAGCCGGTCGCCGTCCTTGATGTAGCACTTGACATACGTGTCCGGCGGCGTCTCGCAGTCCGCGTTCACAATGTTACGGGCGCAAATCAGCTGAGAGTTGGGAAGGAAGCCGGAAAAGCGGGGATTATATGGAGTTTTAGAAGATCAGATATATATGCTTGAACTACTAGAATGATCTCGGAGCTCGAAATATAGGGTCAATGATTGGCCCCAACTCACCTCCACCTCGACGTTGCCCTTGATCTTGACGAAGCCCATCTTGAGCTCGCCGTAGCGTGCTGTGGTCAGGCGATAGCCCTTCGGGTGTATCTGGGAGGGGCCCAGCTTGAGGCCGTAGCTGGACTCGCTGCCGCTAATGGCGGCGACGTTGACGTTGGCGTAGCTGCCGCTGAGCGTCTTGACGACGCTCTGCTTGCGCTGCGGGCTGTCCGTGCCGCTGTCCGTGCTCGTGCGCTGGTAGACGCTGCCCTTGCGCTGTGGACTCTCGCTGCTCTCGGTGCTCGTGCGCTGATACACGCTGCCCTTGCGCGTGGGCGTGCCCAGGGGCGGCGTATCGCTCGCTGCCGATGGCATATAAACGCTGCCCTTGCGCTGCAGCGACGGCGACTGCGTGGACTCACTGCCCAGCTGGAACATGCTGCTCTTGCGCTGCTGCAATTGGCCCGCAACGAGTGTGTCCTGGCCACGCAGATTGATCATGCTGCTCTTGCGCAGCTGCTGCTGCTGCTGGCCGCCGTCGGCCAGGCCCAGTAGCTGGCTCTGAGGCTTCTCCTGCGCCACGTTCGAGACGGAGGCAGCCTGCTTGAGCCGGGACAGGGCCTGCTTGGCGCTCTGCGGCGGCAGCTGGGTGCCCGATCCCTTCCAGCGTGGCCGGAAGCGTTTATCCTCATCGTCGGACGGCGGACTGGTCTCCGTGTTGCCAATGCCCACAGGCAGATGTTGCTGCTGCTGTTGCTGTTGTTGTTGTTGTTGTTGCTGTTGTAGCAGCTGCTGCAGCTGCAGCTGTTGCAGTTGTTGCTGCTGCTGCTGCGACAGATCCAGTATGGAGTTCTTGCGACTGTTCGGTCCACTGGGCAGGCCAACGCGGCTGCCACCTGCGGGGGCGGGGAGGGGGAGCAGCAGAAGCAGAACGGGCAATGTTAGTGGATTGCAGCATAGGTTCGCATTTAAATCGCTCAACTCAACATTGAACCCAAACTCAAAGTATCAAATTTTACTGGGCGAAATGGAAGAGTGTTGCGAGTTCGTGGTCTACTTGCTCTACACAGCGCGTGGGAGACGGGAGCGGGAGAAGAGAGAGAATGCGCAAAAGCTAAACAAAACAAACATGCAAGCTAACAGCATTATGTTATTAACAGTGCAAGCAGTGCTCAAATGTGCCAGTGTACAACTAAAATACCGCACGTACGCCAAGTCGGGCTTATTAAAATAAGTTTGTAAAGTTAAAAAACGTAGGAATAAAAAAAAATTGATCTCAGTGGTACGAAAAGCAAGCAAATGACATTTTCATTAGCTTAGTTTGAATATTACGCGCTGAAATGCAGATTTTATGCTACAACAACAGCAATGCTAGCTTCACACGCGCTTTGACATTTTTAGTACATTTTGAGCTCAGTGATACTAAATGCAAGCAAATGACATTTTCGTTAGCTTAACGGCTGTTATTAGCATTTCCCTTCGAGTTTGGAGCTTATGTTAACAGTGCTGTAACAGTGAAAATGTCGCCTAGTTGCACGCGCTCCGCGTTGAGGTAAATAATAGAAGTTTTTTGAAGCTATGATCAGAGTAAAGTGTATAAATAAACTGTGCCGAGACTCCGTATTCCGCTCAATGTTATGGTAGTGTTACGAAAAGTAATTATAAGCATATGTAAATGCATTTCCTATACGCCTACAACAACAACGCAAGCCTTAAAATAACAGCTTAGAGTCATTATGTTATTAACAGTGCGCTTAAGAGTGTGTTAACAGCGTTGTATTGCACGCCCGGGATTAAAAGGCAACGTTTGTATAGCTAAAAATCGTAGTACAAAAGAAAATTATGTGTTTTAATATATATTTAAAAGTTATGCATATGCTTCAAAGTGATTGCAGTGATGACAAAAGCAATTTTAAGCAGATGTGCAGTTCGCTTACAGCAGTAGTTGTGCAGACAACAACAACGATGCAAGCTTATGTTACTAACATTTGCAAGCAGTGTTAACAGTGCTGCATTGCAGAGCTGCACGCGCGTCAAGCCGGGTTTAATAAACGAAGTTTGTGAAGCTAAGCAAGTTAAGAAGAAGAAGAGTTAAATAATATAACTAAAATGTGCCTTGTTACGTATGTGCCACAAATTGATCGAGGCAGCTATAATATTATTCGCTGAAATGCAGTTCTTATGCTACAACAACAGCAATGCAAGCTTTAAACGCGCTTTGACATTTTTAGTACATTTTGTGAGCTGTGCTCACGGCGACGACGTTGCTCAACACTGGAGCATGAATTACAAAAACATGGCATCAAGTTTTCCTTAGTTTTCTGAAAATATTTCAAAATTGTTTTTCTCTTATATAAGCAAAATTTTTAGTTATGACAACAAGCATCGATGACGTTCTAGACGCGCTTGGTAAATTACCAATTGCATTTCGCCCCGCTGCAGAGCGCTTCAAATGATTGCATATTCCACAGGATTTGGCCGGATGCAGTACTTCATTTTTTGTACCTGTGCTGTGCAACAAGTTTATGTTTCTAGTGAATTTTTCGGACTAGGTTTAATTGTTGTAGCCGCTGCCTGCGACATGCAGATCACACAATTACGCATAACCTGGCTACTGACTGCCACGTTGCTGTCGCAGGTGGTTGCCTGCCCCGTCATGGGTTACTATGCGGACATCATCGGCAGGCGCAAGCTGATGCTCTACACATCGGTCGTGGGCATAATGTGCTCGCTGCTCGCTGCTCTGATGCCCAACTTCACGAGCTTCCTGATCGTGCGCATCATTGTGGCCTTTTTGTAAGTGTTCCCGGCAGTCGCATTGCCATTTGACATGTGTCTTCTATTAGCGTTACAGGACCCATCGTGACGCTGCTTCCCTATATGGGCGAGTTCACGGAAAAGTCGCTGCGCTTCAAGGTGGGGAATTTGTTAAGCTATGGCACTGCCCTCAGTATGATCTTAACACCAGGTAGGCGAGCAAGGCGAGTCATACAGAGATTGAATCATACCACTCATATGTCTCCATTTCCTACCCAACTAGCCTGGGGTCTGCTGCTGATGCCCACGAGCATAGATATTAAAGTCGGGCAGGGCTATTACATTCACGAATGGCGAATCTTTTTGATCGTAAATACCCTGTCTGGCATCATCTCTTCTGTCGGCTTATGCTTTCTGCCGGAGAGTCCCAAGTTTCACTGGGTCCAGAAGAGTCCCGAGGAAGCGTACCAGGTGCTGGAGCAATGTTGCCGTATCAACAAGGGCAAGGATGTCACTCTCAAGAGTTTGGGTTTCAATTCCATAACGCCCTTAGTCGCCGATGACCCAGAGCCAGAGCAGAAATAGTAAGCGAACTATTTGATCAACCAGATTTACCAGCCTGGCACACATCGCATTGTCCGCAGCATTTTTCATCGTATTTGGGCCCAGTTCAAACCTCTGCTTGTGGGCAAGGAACGAGCAAACATGGCTCTGATTTGCTTAATTGCATGCCTGCTCTTTGCCGTGTAGGTATTCCGATTCCCGTCAAGCTTCTCTGACTTATCTAAATATTTTCCGTCTCAGCGGCTATGTGCTGAGCCTCTGGATCCCACGTGTTCTCCACATTGCAGATGCTGCGCCCGAGGATATGATTGTTTGTGATCTGGTAAGCGCACAGAATGAATTGAATGCCACAGACACGGTAGTCGCACCCGAACAGGTTTGTGCGTCTCTTAACTGGTTTCTTGTATCCGTAGTTTTTAACGTGGTTTCTTCCTTCTAGTCCACGATCAAGCCCACTCGTCTGTACGAGAATATGTTCAACGGTTTCTTCTTCTTTGGAGCTTATTTGACAATTACCCTGCTCTTGGTGTATGTAGATCGAAAGTATATTCTGGTGTCTTTTACGGCGATAGCCGTGTTCGCAGGAATACTGCTCAACATGGTGTTGCCGGATTTCATGACCATTTTATCTTTTGCCGTATTCTCAGGGCTGCCTATGTCCAGCTGTAGACTGACAACTACAATCCTCGTAGACATTATTCCTACAAAGCTAAGGTATCGTAATGTATCGATTGTATCGCTCGAGTGTATCGCTCATCTCCTTTTCGTTGCAGAACCAAAGCCGTGGCCCTATCTCTAATGTGGGGGCGCATTTTAAGCGTTGTAACTAATCTTTTTATGGGACTTATGCTGCATAGATACTGCCTACTGACATTCAACGGCTTCGTTGTGCTACTCTCGAGTGAGTTGAATGAGTGCTGTGTCCAGTCGTTTGTTCCATCCAACTATTTGAGTTCTTCTTCGTGCTCGCAGTTGCTTTCCTACTCATGTGGCGCTTGCCTTCGGAAAGCAATATTGTCAAACTTGCCGTGGATTGAGTCGTTGGCGAAAGCTGTCATTGAGTATTTTAAAAATAATCATAAGCTTTGCGCCAATTGATGGCTGACCTAGATATTGACATCGTTTTAACTATTATCGGTAAGTGGCAGCTTTTCGTCTTACCAGTATTTAGCTAATGATTCTACATCCTCGCAGGTATCGGCCCTATGCAGATGTTGATGTTGGCGGCCTGTGGCTTGGCGCAAATGTATCTTAACAGCGAGATCATGGGCTTCAGCCTTGTGGCTTTTTCCGTGGGCTGTGAGTTTGGTCTACCGGATCAGCTGCTGGGGGCGCTATTATGTTCCCCGTTTGTGGGTTTGGTAATAGCATCGAACTATGCTGGCTATAAGACGGATCTCATTGGTCGGCGTGCAATGATGATATACTCGCTGATGCTGTCATTGACAGCGTCTTTTCTATCGTCGCTCATGCCAGGCTTTTATTCGATCTTGATCTGCAGATTACTGAATGGAGTCTTGTGTGTGTGCAATGCTTTTCAGCTTGATGTATACTCATTATCTGTGTGCCCACAGCATAGCTGGACTCGCTGTCAGCTCGTTGACCTACCTACTAGAGTATACTAGGAAAGCACATCGACCCATATGTGCCAACTGCATGAACTATTGCTCCGCCCTAGCAACCATTTGTGTGCCCAGTGAGTGTTCTCTTGTTGCGGATTTCTCGTATGAAAACTTTAATGTATTTATTATATTCCTTTTTTAAGCATGGGCCTTCTTGCTGCATCCGCTTAGTAGTATCTTTCTGAAGCTTTGGCATTTCCATCTGCAACGCTGGAGGATTTGTATTGTGTTGAACTGTCTTCCCGGCATCTTTTCCTACATTGCAGTTTGGTTTCTTCCAGAATCAGCAAAGTTTTTGCTATCAGTGGGGGAGAAGGAGCGCGCATACGAGACTCTTAACCGGCTCTGCAGGCACAATCTTAAGACGGACCTAGCGAGCCTGGGAGTGACCGGCGTAACTCAGCCCAGACTTCGCACCGTAATTGTCCACGATAAGAATTTCTTCAAACGCATTTGGAACGAAGCAAAGCCAATGTTCGAGGCACCCTACGCCATGCCGTATCTCTCCATTCTTATCGTTCAGTGTGGTTACTACTTCGTGTGAGTATGTGGTTAATAGGCTCATCGATCAGACCGACTAAAGTATTGCCTATTTCGACCAACAGAAACTGCGGCTTTGCTTTGAGGTTTACGAAGATATGCAGCCACATAATCTCTGGGAACAAGATCTTCTGCGATTTGTTGAAAATTGGAGATATGGATAATTACACAATAGTAGAGAGAGAAAATTGCTTAGATGACAACATCCAATATAGTAACAACCTGGTTTTCGGACTTACGGGGCTCGCATGTGCCATTTATGTTAACCTAATGCTGTTATGCATAAGCCGTCGCTGGATGATGTTTCTCAACTCCTTGATGTCAGCAGCATGTGGCCTTATGCTCAACTTCCTCACGATCCACTTACAACAACTCTTTGCCCTTGTGTTCTTCATTTCATTTAGTGGCGTTTGCATTCCTCTGGCTACTTCGACCATATTCGACATTATGCCGACACATTTGAGGTGAGAGTCAAGAAGGTAACGGAACTGGTACAACTGGTAAGCTCTAATCCATCCAATATTTCATCCATTCCAGAGGTAAGGCAATCAGCATGGCCCTTCTCCTCTCTCGTATCTGTGTCGTTGTGAGCAGCATTGTACTGGCTGTTTTTCTATTTAATCATTGTTTGATCATTTTCAACCTTTATATATGCATTGTAATCGGTAAGCTATCGATCGAGAGCTGTAATCTACATACAAACAGTCAATCAAATTGTCGAAATTCTCTTTTCAGCTCTTGCGGTTGCCGTAGCTTTTATAAAGTGCTGGTAATATATTTGTATCTATCTTAAGGTAAGAGAAGTATACAGTCAGTGCTCATGTTCTCACTTTTGTGTTTCACAGAAAGAAGTCTATTGTTTTGCGAAAATTGTTAAGTATTGAGCGTTTCCAAATTCCCAATGATTTCAAGTTATAATGATGTAAGGTTAGCGAAACCAACAGCTTCATGCATTGAATCCTTGTCACTAATTTCAGTTCAGTTTTTTGCAGCATACAGCAAGTTTTACGCTAAAAATGGTCTATAAACCCTCAAATTCGCGATGTTTATGTTAACAGAAAGGTAAGAGAAGCTTGAAATTGCCTGTGGGACATGAGAAGTATTGAACTCTGTTCCGCATTTATCACAGGAATTAAGCTACTGCTAAGATTTACGTATTAAGCATATGCTGTGGTCTACTTTAGGTGTGTTCGATATCAATCAATACCGATATTTGTGAGATAAAGTGCTGTCAATCAGAGAGAAAATTCACCAGATGAGTAAGAGTTTAAGAGGGACAGAGAGGCATTGTGTGCTGGTTGTGTATTTTTTTTAATTTATGCTTAATTATCTGACAGACAGGCCTCATTAAAACTTTGTGTGCGGGCGTGCCGGCGGCACAATCAGTCAATCAATCATTCAATCAATTGAGCGCACGCTGCGAAAAGGATTATGAAAAAAGTTCAAATATTTTGCTGCAGGCTGCCACACACACACACATGAGTAAAAATAAAATAAATGTCAAATAAACTTGGCAAAGACCATGTCAATGTATGTGTGTGAGTGTGTGTGTGTTTATATGTATTTGCCGGATATGAATGTGCGTTAAATGTGAAAGCAGCAGGAGAGCCAAATAAAATGGAGCTGCTGCGCGCAAAGCGGCTTAATAACAGGCACAACTGAAAGCAGCAGGCAGAAGGCGAGTGAAGCAGGAGCAGGAGCAGGAGCATGGGAAAAACATATTGAACGCACAGTCGGAGCCAGCTGAACTGGCATTATAATGGCGACCTTCTCTCTGCTGGCCTGGACACTATGTGAAATCACGCGGACAGCGCCGGATGTGAATATGAAAATGGAAATGAGAAGCGAGTCGAGTCGAAGTTGAGACTGATTTCCATATTTAACGGCTTGTTTGTGCTTCATCTTTTTGGTTTCTGCTTTGTTTTCCGCTTGTACTTTTTGCTTCTTTTTCATATTTTGCGTGTCGCTGTCTTTTAAAAGTTAATTTCAAGGCTATTTCTTTCGGCGTCGAGCAAGGGTTTCTGTCAGGCGTCAAGGAGTTGTCAGCCAACAGGTAATAAGGCGTGGCAGTTCGTGTATGTATGTGTGTGTGTGTGTGTGAGAGGCTGTGTGTGGCTTTGCATTTTAAATAAAATTTGTTGTGGCTGCTTTGTTGCTGTGCTCCGTGCAAATAGCAGCAATAAGCTGAAATAAGCCCAGCCAAATGATGGCATCAAAAGTTTTCATGTGTCCCGGGACTTGACTTCTTTTCTTCTGCCACGTCTTTACGCCACAGGATTAACGTGTTTTTCTTTTTTCTTTTGGCTAAAAACAGTATTTTAGCCTTGTGCGAATGTACTTATGTAACAGGCAAAAAGAGGCGTAAAAGTATTAGTACTCTTGATCAGCGTCGATACTCGAATCGTTTTTCGTGTCCGTTTGTCCGTATGCCTGTCTATAAATACAGAACTCAGCTATTGTTAGAGTTAGCAACATCAAATTCGGCACGAAGGTTCGTGTATACCAGACACACAACAGGTTTATATCAAACTTTAAAAGTCATGTTTGCCGTTCTCAAAAATTGTATTTTTTTTTTTTTTGAGCTCATATATAAAGCATGTGTATTCAAATTTAGCCCACACTTAGCTTAATATAATATGAAGCTTTGATGCAAATTGCAGACCGATCGAAATATAAACACATAAAATATACAAGAATGAATTTTCAATGCAAAAGTAAGAGTGTATGTAAGATTACAGCCTTTACGTGTGTGACCAACGCTGTTTTCAACTCTTAAAAAATAATTTTTTTAATTTTTTCTATATAGTTTTTGTAAACGGTAAACTGGGTGAAGGGTATCTGATAGTCGTGAAGCTTTCTTGACTGTAGCTTTGTGTTGGTATAGGCTTTTTTTTGTATAAGTAATCTCGAAAGACTCTGTCACCCCGTAACGTATGCGTATGTATGGCTGTGAGACGGCAACAATTGTGGGAGGTGCAAGGCGGTGTGCATAAGTAAATCGTGTGTGTAAGTGTGTGTGTGCGAGTGTGTGATAATTAAGTGGCATGCAGCTAGAATTCCTTGTTATTATATGGAATGTCTCTGCCCCCGCAACAGCAAGCACTACGGTGGGCGTGGGGGCAGAGGAGTCGGGGTGGTGGTGCTGTCATAACTGTAAACGGAACTGAAAACGCAAAGGCATAGGCAAACCAAAGTACATTTTGCATTCTTACCAGTGGGTGAGTTCGTGGTTTTGTGTGTCTATTTTGATTTGTTACTTGGAATTCTTTAGCTTTGCAGTTTATGCAGTTTTTGCTTGTATTTGTTTTTTTGTTGGCTAAGAAAAAACTCAATTTGCAGTGTGGCTAATGCTGTATAATTTACAAAGTTACAAGGTTTCTGAAGGGATTGCTTGTGGTTTCTGGTGGTTTGCTTGTGGTTTGCTTGACTTTCGGCCGTGCAGAGAGAGTGATTCGATTAGGAATAATATTTATTGCGTGATTTAAGAGCCTTTATTAAGTGTCTGAGGTGCATTTTTGGTTGCTTAGTTAGTTCTGATTTATTGCTTAGTTAGTTACGAGACATTGTGAGAGAGTTTTGTTATTATTTGTTGTTTTTGTTTTTGTTTTTTTTTTTTTTCTTTTTTTTAGTGTTTTGTCCAGTTAGTGTAGGGTGTGTCAAAGCTTTGATAATGCGACACCGATATTGTGGCTAATAGTGAGAAAGATGGGAGAGCAGAGAAATTAGACAGATAGTAATAGATAGTAGATAGTAGATAGCAGATAATAGATAATAGATAGTCGCAAGTGGAGGCCAATGCAAAAGATCGTACAGTGGGGATTATTCATATCGTATATAGTGGCTATAGCTTAGTAGTAGTAGTAGTAGTAGTGGTAGTAGTGGTAGTACAGTGAGCCAGACACACAGCAAGGCAGTTTCAAGTGAGAGTGGACAGAGACAGTGATAGAGACAGAGACAGAAAGTGTGAGAGACAGAGAGAGTGGGGGAGGGAGAGCTTGCTGCATTTGCTCCTCTGAAAAGGAAAGCGTGTAAACTGAGCACAGCTCCAAGTGGGAGATACTCACGTCGCGATCCGATGCGCTTGTGCTGCTCCGTGCCCAGGCTCATGGTGCGTCCCAGCTCGCCGCGCACCTGCTTCAGGGATTTCAGAATCTCATCCGGATCTCGGCGCGCCACCGACGAGCGCCGCCTGCCCACCAGATAGGATGTGGGCGGCGTGGCCATGGCATCCTCCTCCAGGCGATTCTTCTCGGCATCCTGAAAGCTCGAGCGACGCGAGCCGGGCAGTGAGCGCGAGAAGTCCTTGCCCAGCTGGTAGACCTCCACCTCCATGGTCTCTGACTGCGAGGAGCCGCGTCGCGAGCCCGCAATCCAGGCGTGATCCGGATGCAGCAGCGATGCGCCATCCCCAATGGAATCGACCTCGTCCGATATGGAACGCTGCATATTGTAATCGCGTCGCAGCAGGCGCGTCACATCGCCGCAGGGCGCGCCAGCGCCGGCAGCAATCGAGCCGCGTGGCGACACGCTCGGCGACTTGCTGATGCTGATGCCACGCAGCCCCTTGGGATCCTCCAGACGGCACCAGATGGCCTGGTCATCGAGGAACGCCTGCTGCAGCTCGATGTTGCACTCGCCCAGGAATATGGACTCGGTGTGCGGCACCAGATCCCACAGCTGTATGTCAATGTAGCGATCCATCAGGCTGTCGGCCTTCACATGGGCAAAGGTCAACGTGGCGTTCCAAATGGGATTCTGTGTGGGTCTGCTGACCTCCGTCTGCTGCACGCTGCCGTCGCCGCTGCAAGTACGAGGCAACATCGATTAGGCAAGCTCAAGGTCAAGCTCAAGCTCAAGGTGAAGGTTACTCCCCCCCAGACTCACCACTTGGGCAGTATGCGCACTTTGGCGTACGCCTCCGGCAGATTGCCGTGCCCGTAGGCCTCGTCGCGCAGCGCCAGATCGTCGCCGGCCATGAGGGAGACGACGAGCTCGCTGCGCTCCGCGTGGTACCACACCTGGATCTGCACGCGTCCGCTGACCATTTTCTCCCGTGCGATTTGCTCCTGTGAGTTGTGAGAGATTGTGCTGTTAGTAAGGAAAAGGGGGAAGGGGAAGGGCTCCGTATGTTGCTGCAACTCGCTCGCGCTGCTTAAAGTTAGTTATTGATTAGCCTAATGCCTTGTTGTTTGAGTGTGTGTGTGTGTGTGTTTGTATGTGTGTGTGAGTGTTCTATTCGCATTTATTTACAGCTGCTGTAGCTAGTTGTTGTCTTAGTTGTTGTTGTTGCTGTTGTGTGTACATAACTGAACGACAAATTAAAGCAAAATAAACATAAATAAAAGTAATCAAACGACTGAAAATAAGTAGAAGGAGATAGACAGAGTGTGGGAGCGAGAGCAAGCATGCGAAATGAGAATCATGCGAATCAACAGAGCAGCGCAAATGCAGGCCAAGCACACACACACAGTTGCATGTAAATGTTGCTCAAATATGCGCATAGCCAGACACACACAAACACACACACACACATACTGCTACACACGTGTGGGTATTTACGCTGACCGCAGGGCGCACCGCAAATGCAATCTGCTGCGGGCAATGTCTAGTGTTTTTTATGTATACCCCCAGCTGCCACGCCCCCGTACGCCTGCTGCTGCTGCTGCTGCGGCTGCCCTTGGCTGTAGCACAAACGGAAGTCATTGCTGCGCAGTTGCGCATAAGAGTCATTGTTGTAGTTGCTCACGTTGTTGTTGCTTCAGTTGTTGTTGTTGTTGTCGCTGTAGTGCTGTGTTTATTATACGTACATGCCGAATATAGCGCTGCCTCATAACATATTCATAGCGTGTACATGCGCACAATAGCAACAACAACAACAATAAGAACAACAGCAACAACTGTCGAACTGCCTGACATTCGCTTACAGAGCGAAGGCTGCTGCTGCCGCCGGTGCTGCAATGGCAACGGAAGCCGCCATATTGCAATAACGTGTGCCAAAACGGAAATGGACCACATCGTACGAACACACACACACACACACGCGCGCAACTGTTGCGCTGTGCATGTATTGGTGGGGCGCAACTCTTTATGGCCGTGCCAAAAAGTTTATTACATTACGAGGCGCATTTCTCATCGCTCTCGCTCTCTGCTACGAAATCGAATTCGTGTCGGGACTTTATAAGACGCTCGCACTTATCTACAGGTACGCAGACAGGCACACACACACACACACAGAGAGAGAGATACGCACGCGTACGTACGGACGCTGCTCGGGATTATTGAAGTTTATCAAAATGGCAGGCTGGCAGGCAGCGATAAGTGCCTAAGCACTTGAGAAACTTTGCTCGAAGACGCAGAAGATGCCAGTGGAGTGGTGCTGGGGGTGCTGCGAGCAGCCTTTCAAAAGCAATGCCGATAATAATGACGAGGTTGCCGCTGCCTGCGCGTCTGCTGCCAGCGAATTGTTGTTAAAAGTTTTCTAATTTTCGACATTTCAAACATTTTATGCCTGCCAGCTGTCAATTAAAGGCGACAGCACCTGTTGCTGACAGCACCGCCCAGCGCTCTATATGTATGTGTGTGTGTGTGTGTGTGTGTGGGTTTGGAAAAGTCAACTGTTGCCTGGTAATGAAAAACTCGCACGCCAACTTGACACCTGCCCCAGAGGGAGAGGGCAGCGGCAGTGGCAGCGGCAGAGGCAGAGACTGTAACTAACTGCGCCTCAAAGTTGTAGCTAAAACCGCAGCTAGGCGAAGGCCTGCGGTTGTCAACTGTCTCCCTTCTACAGTTATACAGTGTGCGTGTATGTGTGCCTGCGTGTGTGTGTGAGTGTAACTAGCTAGTAAACTTTTCGACTACGGTGCGTATGAATAATAAATAGGTGCAAGTGGAGACTGGGAGCGGGCTGAAAGCGAAGTACATTCAACATACATAAACGTATACAGATACAGTTACGAATGGGCATACAGATACAGATACAGATACAGATACGAATACAGCTACAGATACGTATAAAAATGCTATGACAACTGCTATATACTACGAGCAACGCGTCGTATACGTAACATGCAGAGCAACATGTAAGACAACACAATATAAATATTTAATTGGGCCGCACACACACACACACATAAATTTTATATCTGTGCGTGTGTGCGCATTTGTCAATATCTTAAAGAATTCAATTCATTTTATGCCTAAGAGTCACATGCGAGTTTGCATATGTCGGCGAAATCATTACACTCGATCAATCAATCAATCAATCATAAAGTCGGATGAGAAACACAGCAGAGCATCGCATGGCCCACAAGTCAATCAGTCATCAATCATCAATCGAAATTCATGACAGTAATGCTGCAGTCTGCTCGCTCCACGCTTGTAATTGAACTTGAGTTTTATATTACGCTTTCTTCTTCTTCTTCTTCTTCTTCTTGTTGCTGTTGTTGTTGTTGTTGTTGTTGTTTTGTTTTGGAATATTTCACATATGTTTTCTGTTTTTGGATCTTAGGCGATTGCCATAACTCGTGCCAGCTGGGGTTACAATTCAATGAAAGTTGAGCTCGTCATATACAATTCTGGGTGGGTTAATATATCTGTATATATATATTATATATCTATATAGTAATTTGTAGTATTAGTTGCAAGTTGTTGTTGTTGTTGTTGTAGTTATTGTTGTTGTGGGGAAATGCTAGTCGGTCTAGGATTAAAGATCCACTAGAATTAAATGCTAGTCAAACAAATTCTGTAGGCTTTGCTTACGATTTATGCAAATTAAGCAAAATGCAATCAAGTAAAGTAAAAGGAAAGGAACACAGGAAAACTGAAATATGTTCTGTTTTGTGTTGTTGTTGTTGTTGTTCTTGTTTTTGCTGTTGTTGTATTGAGAGTACTACATTGTTGTTGTTGTTGTTGTTGGTTGCTCTGCGTATACTAAAAGCCGCTAATTATCATACAAAAGTCGTAGCTCCTCTCGACTAGTGGCTGGTTTAGTGGGTATTACGAGTATACAAACTGTTGTTCTTGTTGTTGTTGTTATTATTTTATATATACAAACAAAATCGAAATTCGAAATGCAGTAGAAGGTGTACGGAATGAGAACGAGTACGAGTTACGGAACGGAATGCAACACTATGGCGGATGGCGACGTTAAAGAGTCACGACTTATGCATAAACCAAACAGCATGGAAAGTGGAGCGTACGAAAGGGGACAGAAAGTGAGTAGGTAGTAGGGTGGAGGGGAGTGGGGAAGGTAAACATTTGCTAAGCGAAATGCAAACAAAAGCAGCTCATAAATTGACAGAGAAATGGAAATTGTTTACAAGGACACAGCGCAGCGGAAAACGGGAAAACAGGGCGTATACGTAACAGAAAACAGAAACAGAGAGAACAAAGTAGTAAGGCAAAGCATAAAAAGAAGAAACACAAAGCAAATTGATAAAGAAAAGCGCACTTTATAGTACATATTTCGCCGGGCATTACAATAAGTATGTATAGTATAGTATGTATGTATAGTAAGTACAACTTATGGGGCCTAACTATATTACACTGGTTTCTGGTCTGGTTTTTGGTACAGGCGGGTTGAACTCATTCGTTTGATCGGGTGTGCTAGAACTGTACAAGTTACTGAGCTATGTATATAGAGAGAGGTATATATACATATATATATATATTTAGGTATTTGTATGGGATGCTTCATTTACAGTTTACGGTTTACGGTTTACGGATTACGGATTACGGTTTACAGGTTACAGGTTACAGTTAACGAGTAGAGTTTTTTTTTTTTTTTCTGATAGAGTTGCGTTTAGTTAGTTCATTTACCATTTGGACATCGTTGCGGGGGAGGTGGGGAGGCCCGAGACCGGAAGCCATTCGCCGCTGAACTGCTGCTGTACAAAAGTTATAAAGCGTATGTTCTACGTTTTCGGGGTTTCAATTTCAATTACAATTTCAGTTCTCGTTTCGTTTTTGTTTGCAGTTAAATAGAGAGACTTTATTTTTCACGTTTCTTTTTTGTTTTTTGGGTTTTTTTTTTGTTTGTTGTTGTTGTTGTTGTTGTTTGAATCTTTAGCACATTTTGGTACGTTGGCGAACGCAAGGGTGTTTAGTTTCAAAATAACTGGGTGTATATAGATATCGTATAGAGTTGTAAAGTTATGTATACATTGGTATATCATTTCTATATATATATATATATATATCTGTATGTGTATGTATATATACGAGTTTAAATAAGCGACTGGCTTTGCGCTGCTTGGAAAATGACGATTAACTTGCAGCTAGCTCCACTCAGGTTCGTTCTTTCACCCATTTCGATCTAGACATATACAAAAAATTCCTGTCAATGCAACAACTTGCGCCACAAATACAGTTATAGTTACAGTTATAGTTACAGTTACAGTTACAGTTACAGTTATAGTTACAGTTACAGTTACAGTTACGGTTAAGTTACAGTTACAGTTACGGTTACAGTCATCAGTTTTCATAATTCTCATAATTCATAGGTTCTTCTTGGATTGTACTTAAGTCGATAGCATTGGGGGGAATTCAATATAAGCACATTTACAAATGAGTCGGCTCTATAAATACATAGGTACATACTATACACTCGCGCGTGTGTGTGTGTGTGTGTGTGTGTGTAGGCTATACAAAGTGTGATTACAAAAACTCAAAGTTCAGTTTCTATCACCCATCTGACAGGAGTTACACAGCTAAGAAGCAGCTTCAATTTAGGTTAGGATTAGCATTAAGTTATAGGATACAGCTCGAGGCAGACAGAGTTCACTGGTGTGACAGCTCTGCAGGCTTATCGTGTATCGGTTATCGTTATCGTTTATCGTTTCTCGTTCATTTAGCACTTTCGTGTTATTGTGTGTTCGATTTATAAGTAGGTGGGCTCCACGATCTTTACTCTCTTCTCTTCTCTTCTCTTCTGCTCTCTTCTCATCGCTCATGTTAAACATTTACAAAACACAGCACTAATACAATGACATACACAAATACAAATGCGTATAGGTGTCGATGTGGGCGTATGTATATACTATAAGATACAAATACATATAACACATGATTGGGTCCAACAAATGCGCTTAACGCTCGAATATATATGTATATCAATCAATCAACCAATCAATCAATATATGTGTATATATATTCGTGTAGCATATGGGGAGATTTGGGTTCATTTGGCTGCCATTTTTGTTTTCGGCTAAAAAACATTTAAACATTTCAACAACAAGCTACTTTTAAGTTGGTTTCGGTTTCGATTTCGGTTTCGCACTGCTACGTAGTACATTTATGTTTATCATAAAGTCAATAACATTTAAAACACACATATATATATATAGTATTTAGTTAAACTCTGTTTACTACAATTTGCACTAGTAACATTTATAAAGATCGCTTGGGCTGTTTTCTCTCTCTCTCTCTCTAAATATATTTATATATTTATATAAGTAACTGCAGCATAACTAGTGGAGCGAACTCGACTCGGCTGTTGTCCCATAGTACTAAGTAGTTAGTTGTTATTATTTGTATTCCTTTTTATTGTTTCGACTTGCAGAGAGCCTAGTTCAATGGTTCTACACAAGCTGCGTATATAGGAAAATCTTTAAAAATTCGTTTACTGACTTATCGAGAGCGACGCCTCGACTAAAATGTATTTGTTCAGCTTATAACTCTATTGTTGGTGCTTTGTTCTTACTGTGTTCTCGCTAATATCGGGCAATTCGATTGCCCGCGAGTCGAAGGATCAACGAAAAGGAAAACGAACCGAAAGGAAGTTGAGACGAGAGTTGAGAGACGGACACGTAGTAGTATATATGCTATATATATATATATTTGTGCTGCTCTCTCCTCTCATCCGCTCGAGTAGTCGCAGTAGTTGCCTTAAACGTAGTCAATTCTACTTCTAGGTAGTAGGTGTAGTAGCCATATATATCATGGATCATAGATCATATATATCTCATATCATATCATATATATGTACCATAGTTGTTGTATTCGATATTCGGTATTAGTTCGCTAACAATTATTATTTCTACCAACATCGAAAAATAAACATACGTTTTGTGATTATATGACAAAATAGCAAAGAACACATTTAGCCATTTGTATATGGTTTATGGTTAATGGTTTATGGTTGGAAGGAAGGCGGGGGGTCTGTGGGCTAAGGTTCGGGCTCGGCTTGGTTAGTTAGGAAATACGAGTTAGTAGGAGGCAATATTAACAATCGAAATGAATTGATGGAAAGGAAAACACACAGAAAATAAAATGTATATATACGTATATATATATATATATATATATATATGAATGGTATAATAGTTATATCAATATCAATAATCAATTTAGCTACTACAGATACAAATATATCTCGTATTTGGAACACAATCAAAGATAATCGAAATAAGTGGATCGAAATTAGGTGAGTTTGCATTGCATTGCACTGCACGATGACAATTTTAGATTGGATTGGCTGAGGTTGAGGTTGAAAGCTGAAAATCGTGTGGAAAGACTGCGTAGCTCAAGCTGCGTTTGCATTTTATAGCTAATTATTGCGTTATTGCTGCACATAGCCTGTAGTTGTAGTTGTAGTTGTAGTTGTTGTTGTTCTTGTTGTGTGGTTGTTAACGGTAATTACTAGCGTATATCGTATAGCGTATATATGTATATATAAATATATATTATGCTTGTTCACTGCCAGAGTTCTTGTTCTCTCTCTCTCTCGCTCTCTCTCTCTTAGATCGTCCCTTATCTCAAATTGAAATCAATATTACGAAATTGTTTTATACCGGGGTTTTTGGTAATTTCCGTCTAGTCGGCGATGCTGGTGATTTGTCTGTGTTGGTTTCGGGGTCTGTTTATCATATTCAATTAATTTTTATTTGTTTTTTTTTTTTTTCGGTTGGAAAAGAAGTGACAAGAAACGAGAACAACAAATTAAAATTATGTAAATGTTTCATATTCAGGTTACATCAAGTTATTCTCATTTAGGGATACAACATTGAAGTTTATATACATTGGCGGGATTTGATAGTGATAGGAGAACTAGCTACGTTTAGGATCGGTTCCGTTTCGAACACTTACCCGCTATGAGTCCCAGTCCAACTGGGCCATCGCCGGATCGTCGTGGTCCGCTCTGGCCGCCACTGTTGCCGGGCGGCAGATTCTCGTCGAAGAGATCGCACATGCGAAAATCTGTGGCATGCTCCACCAGCAGCTCGACAATGTCCCCGGTGCGGTCCATGATGGAGCAGACCTCCTCGAAGCTGCGATCGATGAGCGACATGCCGTTCCACTCGAGTATCTGTCAAGGAGCAGAAGCAGAAGACACATCGTTTGTCATAACCCGCCGACAGGAGGTTGTAAAGTGTGCGCGAACGTTTGTCAAATTTGAACTTATCGCTCGCTAAACGACGACCACGACAGCTGTCCATCAATTAGTTGTGTACAAACTCCCTGACTTACTGGCACATTAATTATGCGCCTTTTACTCACCTTGTCGCCCTGCTGTAGGCCATTCTTCTCGGCCGGCCCGCCCGGCACCGTCCAGACAATGTAGGCGAACAGGCGTCCGTCCGCTCCGGTCTTGCCGCCAACGACGCGCATGCCAAAGCCTCGTGCTGCAAGGGAATTTAATAAGAGAAAGAAAATATGCTGACTGATTATGGGCCAACGAGAGTGGAAGAGAAATGTGTGAAGGCAGCGGGGAGCTTAGAGCTTGCAGAAATCTCTCTCCAGGAGGTGGAGAAAAATCAATACTAAATCTTAGACTGGACACAGACGTCGGCACGTAGGCAACCAATTCGGGCATGTGGCAACAATTTGTGTTGATTTCATTTGCAGTTTGCACTGCTTGTCGGCGGTCGACACTCTCGAGTACATTGCGTATACGCCCGCGTGTCAGTGTTGCCATAGCAGCCATTTGTTAGCTGGATTTAGCAATTTTAAAAGTGAACTATGCCTAAAAAAATGTTGACTTAATTTTTACTATTTTGAAATTGTACATAATTTTTTTTTCTGGAATTCTTAACAAAATATTCAGCCATTCTTTTGCCAAAACAACAAAAAAAAAAACCGCCAGCACTGTGTTGACCATACACACAAGAGCAACCGTCGAGCAGCAGTATTTGTTCTCCTTCCCTGTCTCTATCTCTTTATTTGTCCGTCTGTCAGTCTGGCCAAGTTTTGTGCTTAGTTAACTTGTATCTGCAGGCAGAGCTTAGTTTCACATCTTGTGGAAATTTATTTATTTGGCTTGAACTTGACTTGCTGCGTTCGACCTGTGTCTTACCCTTGTCCAACAAATTAATCAACAGTTTCTTAAAGCAGTCCCAATGGAAATCCTGGTGGAATATCGGCTGCATTTGCAGCTGACTTCTCGGCGAGAATCCCCGCAATTTTATTAATTTAATTGCAATTTCAGAGCTTTCGCTGTGTGCGAGTGTGCAGTGCTCAGTTTGGAGCACTTATCATTGGGCTGGCGCAGAAAACTAATTTCAACAATTTGTGCTCGAAAACTTGCGAAAGCGGATTTCCGACCCCCTCAGACTTGGCTCGCGGCCAGACAGTTGAGCAGGCGCTTGCTGCAGACAATGGCCAAGAAAGTTAACTAGAGACTTGTCGGCTGCACTCTCCTTCTCTTCTGCGTCTGCCATTGACAATGAAATTTTGGTTGGTCCCCCCCGAGGATTCGGTTGATATTTTCAGCTTGCACTTGCGTTGATTTCCAGCACAATAATTCCAGTTCCAGCCAGGTGCCTTCCGACGGCCAAAGTTTTGCGCAGGAAATGCGAGCGGGAAATGCCAAGGGAAGAGCAAGAGGAACTCGCTCCAAGTATGCAATAAAATGTTGCGCTGTCTCCGTTTCGTTCTCTATGTGTGTGTGTGTGTGTGTGTGTGTTGATTTAGGCACATTGATACCCAATTAGGATAACGCGACATTCCCTCTTGAGTGTTTTAATCAAAAGTTTCTTTCGCTCGCGTTTTATATCTATCTAAAGACGGCAATAAAAACCAAATAAATAAAAGACAAATCCTTTGCTGTCAGCGCGCGCGCGCTTGCAACGCTAAGGCGAAAGCGAAAAGGTTGTAAAATTGCGCAGATTAGTCTGGCAGCTGACCAGGATGCAGGAGACAGCGAGAGAGAGAGAGAAGAAGAGCGGGTGCTGCGTCTAGCAAAATCATTAAAACTGATTTATGTGTCTGCGCAGCGAAGAAGTTTGGCATAAATTGCATGCAGGGTATCAGATAGTCGCGCACACCCCTGACTTTTGCTCTCGCCCAGTTAACATGCACGAAATGTGCGCGCTGAGTGAATTTTCGATTCGTCTGGCCATAAAAAAAGCTGCCTTTGTCGAGCACATTAAAATCATGAGCGGACCCTGAATGAGTTCGAGTTCTGTCCGAGGTGAGGTCGGATGCGGACGGGGTTAGCTATTTTTGTGGCCTTTGTCTCATTGTGTTTGCACGGCGCCTGCTCCTTTCGTGTGTATTTGTCATTCATCCACGTTTTTACGATACAATTTGTTGTCCGTTCGTCTCCTGCTTTCTTCTGTTCTCATTTCTTTTTTTTTACCAGCCATACAGGCATTGAAATTGGCTGAAAATGGTATATTAGCTTGGTGGAAGTGTTAGGTATTATTAAAATTAATTTATTTTTTATCTAGTTCGTCGGTCTGTTCATTTGTTTTTGCAAATCCACAGAACTCAGTTGTGTTTGGTGTTAGAGAGACCAAATTTGGTGTGAAGCTTCTCGTAGAGCATACGAAGATTAAGTGTACTTCAATCATTGTGTGCTACGCCCAAAGGCTTCAATAAATTAGTATAAATTGTATACTATGTTTGGGAGTTAGAACTCTATCATCTGGCACACATGCTGCCAATTGTAACCCGTAGTATGTACTATAAAGAAGTTTTCCTTACTAAAGTAGCAGAAAAGAAATTGTAAAACCAGAAGTGGAAAGGTATTTAAAAGTCGAGTGCACTCGACTGCAGCTCTACTTGTTTTTCCCTCCGCTGGTCGCTTTTCGGTTGCTTTTCATTCATTTTTATGTGGGTATCATTAGGATTTTAATAAGCCAAACACTGGGCTTGTTTATGCCAACTTTTATTGAGGCCCAGACCGGACCAGGGCAGGCCAGGCCAGGGCCACAACCAGGACCAGGGCAAGCGCGTCCCTTTGCGGTCGGCAACTAATTTGGGTGCGCTTTTAAAGTGATCTATGGGCGGTGGCTGGCCACTCGACCTCCCCCACCCCAGCTGTTCGTGCTTGTTTCAGTTTAAGTTACACCTGAGTGCAAAGTTTCGCCTTGAAACTGTGCTACCCGAGCGCCAGCACTAATGTCATTAACTGTGCAAACTTTCAGCTTGCACACGCTGAAACTGGGAACGACTTAATCGATGCACACACACGACTGGAGCCAGAGCCACAGCCAGAGTCGGAGCCGGAGCCGGAGCCGGAGTCGACCCCAGCTGGCTTTAGTGCCAGTTATCGGTGGCCATAAAAATTGATTCTTAATTAAACTAGCAGCGGGTAGTCAAGTCTGCCACGCAAGCTGGCTGCGATGCCTGGGATCGGGTCTAAGACAAAACTAATAAACGAGCTAGGCGCAGCGCAAGGACGTGTGTGCATCCGTCTGAGTGCCACTTGGCAGCACCTGCTCGCTTTATGTCAACGCAGATGAGCGACAAGTGCAAAGGAGCAGGAGAAGAAAGCAGAAAAAGAGAGGGGAAGCAGTAAGAGTAGTTGTATTTGGGGCGAGCAGAAGCAGTTGGGACAGTAGGAGGAGAAGCACTAGGAGCAGTTGGAGTAGTGAGAGGAGGAGAGGAAAGTGTAGTAGGAGAGCGAGAAGTAGGAGAGTAGTATAAAAAAAAGTAGTAGGAGAAAGAGTAGTAGGAGAGCGACAAGTAGGAGAGAGAGTAGTAGGAAAAAAAGTAGTAGAAGAAAGAGCAATAGGAAAAGAAAGAGGAGCAGCAATAGGAGTAGGAGTATGAGCAGAAGGAGCAGGTGCTGTAATGGGAGTGTGAGCAGAAGCAGGGGTATGGAAGTATGGAAAAAAGCAGCAGGAGGAGTTGGAAAAACAGCAGTAGGAGCAGGAGCAGCAGAAGCAGCAGTAAAAGGCAAATGTAGCACTAGGAGCAGCAGCATGAGGAAGGGGAGTAGCAGGAGGAGGAGCTCGACGACAAGTGCCGTCGCCGTTGCCGTCGCCGTCGCCGTCGCCGCCGTTTGATGGCTGACTGAAGAAAGCGGGGTAAGTAATGTACTTAAGGGCACTAAAACTATGAATAGCAGAGCAGATAGGCGGGTGCCGGGAGGGGCGTGGTTACCTGTTGCCTGGGATAACAGAAGGCAAGCGGCAGCAGCGGGCAAACCAAACGATCCAATCACACGCAAAGCTTACGACCAGCACTCAGCGTGCATGTAGCAGTAGTGTGTGTGTGTGTGTGAGTGAGTGAGTGAGTGTGTGTGTGCTTGACGTGATTTGCAGCAATAAATGCGCAGCTCATGAGGCTGCGTAAAATTTCATTAGGCGTGTTAAGACGCCATTTGGGCCACACTTTGCCAGCTACCAAGTGGCGTTAGCGTGTGCAGCTCTTGTTGTTGTTGTTGTTCAAGTTGGTGTTGCTATTTTTGTGCTACTTGTTGTTGTAGCTGCTCTAGTTGTTGTGGCACACTCATGTAGCTGCATAATTGAAAGCGCATTTGACCATTCAATTAGATTTGCCATCGATTGCGAGCACTTGCCGCAGTTGTTGTTGTTGTTGTTGCTGTTGTTGTTGCAGTTGAAGTTGCAGTTGCGTTTGAAGTGCTTTTCAGCTTAATTAAACGCTTCCATTAGCAGGCAAGCAGCTGCTAATTGCGCGCCAATGAATGCGCTACTTTAAAATTATATGGCACTCGAATGGCAGCATACACGTAGAGAGTTTACGAGTGAGAGAGAGAGAGAGAGAGAGACACAAACACACCCACACACGCATAGCGCGGCAGGCACTGCAAGTCAATATTTCAAGGCAAATTGCAGCAGAGCTGCCACAGCTGCCGCTGCACCTGCTGCTTCGCTTACTGTCGTCATGCGTGTGCTTGCGGTTGAGCCGCACAGTGGGATACAGAGCCAAGGATATAGCCCGGCGGAGGGGGAGGGGGTTGACTACAAGGATCCCACAAGCAGGCAGCAGCAAGCCAAGAAAATGGTTTAGCACATTAAAATTCCGCTTGCTTCGTTGCATATCAAATATGCCAGGTAAGCAGGCGGGCGAGCAGGCGGAACAAGTGGGTGGACAGCTGAGGGCTGAGAGAGCTGCGGGGACAGCGGAGCGGAACGACGACATAGATACGCCAGCAGCTGAGCGTGCTTAACTCTTGATACGACGACGACGGCGATGCTCTCGCATTTTTCGCATTGCGCATTTGTTGGGGAATTGACATTTTTTTATGATATGCAAATTGAAATTTTACTACAGCTCAAGCCACACGTAGGCGTCGTAGTCGAGCAGGAAGGCAGCCAGCGGCCAGTTATTTTGATTGAAATTATGTGCGTTCGACGAGGCGACAGGCAGCTGGCAGCTTACAGCTGACATTTTAAGCCAATTAAGTGTTGCATACTTTTGGGCTGAACGTGGGGGAATAAGCGTGAACTAGAGCAATCGGTGATAGACAGGTAGAAAAATTTTAAATATTAAATTAAATTTTTCGAAATATATTCTATGCAGACTTGGACGTATTTCTGTTTAGAAAAGGCAATTTTTTATGTATAATTATTTTAAAGTTTTCAGAACGTAGCGTTGCTTTTGAAAATTACAAATTACTCAAATTCCCTTAGTAAAATTATCAGTAAAATTATTTTTTGGCAAAATACGTAGACATATATATTTTTTCATATTATTGAATGAAATTTAAGCTTTTTAAAACGTCTTTCTTTTGATTTATTTTACTACTACTACAATCGGTAGTTAAAAAAAAAAATTAGCACAGTTTGCCCAACTCTAGAGTGCTGCTTTTTCCCCTTCTCCCTCTCACCTTCTCATTTTATCTCTCTCTCTCTCTGGGACAAAGCCTTCGGAGCTGCGACTAACTGACACATTGATTTTCAATTTACGCCGTTATATTTACGTAAACTTTGCACTCACAACGCTTCAGAAGTCTGCCGAACTCTCTGGAAACTCTCCTGCAATTCTCTGGCAACTTGTGCTGCCTGCGCTTTTCCCTCTTTTTTGCACTTTGTTGGAACTTTTCGCATTTACAAGGCGTTTGCTGCACTTTTTGTTCGCCTCAATTTTTCTTTTCTTTTTTTTTTTTTTTTTTTTGAAATTTTGTTTTGCCATTTACCAATTGTCTCTGTGTGTGTGTATGTGTGTGTGCGTGCCGAGGCTGCCGGGCATGTTGTCTGAGTGCGAATGAAAAGTGGACGTGGGGCAGAATGTTGTTTTTTCCTGCTGCCTGCACAATTTTGTTGTCAGTGCGAGCGAGAACAAGCAGGGGGGGAGGGGGGTAGGGGTCAGTTAGAACACATGAAATTTGATTTGCCTGAATAAATATTGAATAAATCTATGCATGGAGTCGAAGCGGTAGTTGAATTTATGTTTAAGCTTGAAGGCTTTAAAGCAATTTTTGATCAGTTTTTTTCTCAAAGTGTTGTAAATATTCTGCAATTTTCTAATTCTAACTATCAGAACTTTAATATAGTTTTCTTTAATTTTTTCTGATATTTTCCTTTATTATTTTATAGTCTTTACTATATTTTATTCTTTCGTTCGTTATCTTCGAAATCTAAATTATTTTTCTCTACTTTTTCCAGTTATTATTATCTTTTTTGCTCGAGTTGCTTTTAACACGCTTAAAAAGAATAAACGCAAAAAACTAATTAGTTTTTTAAGTATTTTTTTCTAATAGTTTTTCTGTGTTTTTGCACTTTTTCTCAATTTTTTGTCATTATCTTTGAATTGAATTCAAATGCGGAAAACCCAATTAATTTGATGCTTAGCTGCTTTAATCCTCGAAACTTTAAATCGCCTTGCGCTTAAGTTTTTTTCATAAAGTTTTTTCCGCAGTTTTTCTTTCACTTTTGTGCTCTCCTTCTCGACTTGCTGCCATTTTCTTCGAATTCTAATGCCCCAGCACGCTTCTCGCTATTGATTTTCCGCTGTGCTGATAATTAAAAATTCATTTGCACGGTCATTTCATGCGCATCGTTTGTCGAGCTGCCGCTGCCGCTGCCGCTGCTGCTGCTGCTGCTCTCGCTGTCCACTGAGGTATGCAGCAAAAAAAAATGCATATAATTAAAAAACACGCACACTGGCGCAAACACACACACACACACACACTCAGCAAGGTAAACTGGCACTAGCGCACAATGCTGTCTGTTATTATATGGTGTTTTTTATATGTGTGCAGCATGTGTGTAAAATATGTAGTATATGTTTCTGTATGTGTGTGTTAGTGTACCCTTGATTGTGTTGCCATGGAGCGAGCGCAGTGCAGCCGTAGAGCTTGCTGTTGGCCTTTCTGTCGATAAAATCCGCTCAGTTGCTTAATCTGCTACCAGTTCGCTTCCGCTTTGGGTTTCATTAGGACCCATGGGAGGCGTGCAGAAGGAGAGTGTAGATGGAAGGGAGAGGGAGGACGGTTGCAGAGGTTCCCCGCTGCTGCCACAACCGCATTATCCTTTACGGTCGCTTCGGTCTCTACGTATCCGTGTGCCTGCCCACAGCGCCCGTGCACTTTGTTTGGGGAATTAAGCAACACAGCAGAGCGCAGCGGTCTCTCCTCTTCCCCCTCTGGCTGCCCCTTCTGCTGCCACGGTGTCTTCCCCACAACAGCCAGGAAATGCTGGCGTAGTCCCTGCGCTTCGCTTTGGTCTTGCAGTCGGTCCGTCGAATTAGCATAACCAAACGCTGTAATGAGTCTTATTTACTTGGCCATTTCCGGCGAGCGAGCGAGCGCGCTGTGAGCTGTCATCAAATGGAACAGACACACATACAGTATAGATACAACACCCCCGTCCAGCCGCCTACACACACACAGACAACTCCCTGGGCTCACTTACTGCGATGTGCCTTGTCCGTGGGATCCCGGCGTAGTATAATGCGTCGTTTGGATGCACAAATCGGGCCGGAATCAACATCGTGTATGACAATACGTATGGCCTCGCCATCCATGGACGTTTGCCGTCGCGGCGCCTCCAAATCCTCCAGATTGGGGCCCGTGAACGCGGCCATGGGCGGCGGTATGGATGTGGGCAGGCCCGTCGGCAGCGCGCCGCGATTCTGCAGCGCCGCAATGTCCGGCCTAGAGAGAGAGGTAGAGAGAGAGAGAGGAGGGGGCACACCGTTAACACGAATCGTGACCCAATCAGCTGAAGGCTGCTGTTGACTTACAACTGGGAGCCGCGTCGTCGCATGCGCCGATCGTCGTCCACCGTCAGCACGGGGCTGCCCTTGTCCGGCGAGCCGGGCGACTCGTCGTTCTGCAGCTCCTCCGAGGCATGTGGCACGCGGAACGAGGGTCGACGCGAGCCGGGCAGCTGCACGGGCGGCATAATTCCACCAGCGGCTTCACCTGGCGAACGCTGCGTGGCAGCTGCCGCAGCGCCCTGCATCAGACCCGGAGCAAACACGTCGTAGGCAGATTTTCTGCGGGCACAAAGAGAGAAGGACATAAAAGGATTGCGAATGCAAGTGCAACTTACAACAATGCTTACCTGCGCGGCATGGCGGGTATGCCCAGGCCAGAGCCATCGGCAGCCATGCCCAGCGCGGGGCCACCGCCGCCCATGCTGCCGCCCACGCCGCCGGTCTTCATGTCGTCGTCGTAGCTGTGCTGGCGCGAGACACGCGAGCCGCGGCGCGACTGCATCCGCGAGAGCGGCGCACCGAATGCGGGCTCCAGTTCGCCGCGTGGCGGGCTGTTGGAGCGACTGGGGGCCATGCTGCGTCCGCCCTTCAGCTGCTGCAATTACAGGCAATTGTAAGAAGCAAGAGAAGAGTAGAGGGAATTAGAGAAGGGTATAGAGGAGCAGGCAGAGGAGAAGATAGAGAATGAGGTAGGAGCGAAGGAGGAGCACTACTTACACGTTCGAGTTCCTTGAGCGATGCAGGTGAAACGTCCGAATGGCGACGCAGCTCAGGGCTGCGGGGTGGCGCGAGCGCAGCACCGTTGCTCGGCGCCAGCGTCTGTGTGCTGCTGCCCAGCTTGGCGTCCGAGTGCCGGCGCTGCAGTGCCTCCAGCACGGGCACGTCCAGCGTGGAGTCTGTCGAGTCCTGTGGTATGCAGACACGCGAGGCCATCTTGCGGCGGCAGACGCTGCAGCGCCACATATTCTGCGGGTGCCGGGAAATGCGAGAGGGGAAAAATCAATGCAATGTAGCAATGCAGCATCACGCATACGCAGCGTTGGCCTTAATTAAAATTTACCAGCTAAGCGCGAAATTCTGTTTGTGCGGTATAATATTTATTAGCTGGTTAAATTTGTTCTGCTATTGCTATTGTTACTGCTATTGTTGCTGTTGTTGTTGTAGTTGGCAGCGGCGAGTGAAAATAAATATTAATTACTTTCTGAACAAAGTTGCTGCGGTTTTTACCTGACTGTGCAGCAGCAGGCGCAGCCGGAGAAGCATTCGCTTCGAAGCACTGAATGTTGCATACTCTAGCTGTTAGATTTTATGCCATTTTAAAATAATAAAAATAATAATAATTAAAAATAATAAATAATTCATACCAAGCAGTACAATAATTTCTATGGTAATGCTAAATTATAATATACTACTGCGAGTAAAAAGTAGGGTGAATTTTCAGTTTAAAATTTACGAGCTTAAGAAGGCGAACTAGTTCTTTTTTTCTCGAGTTGGCAGGACTGTTGATGACATTTGGCGGGAATTTCATGTCAATGTCAGCATGAGTACTATATTTACGCTTTTGTTTACCAAACGATCGCGATTTTTACAATTTCTGATTTAAGTGAGCAGAGAAGTGCCATCGTATTTTGTTTGCGGAATGAAATTTTGAATTTTGACTTTACAAAAATATTCACCTTACTTTTTGCCCACAGTAGTATATTTTTCTAGAAGTCCAATTTTTTGCAAATTGTGCAGAGTTAAGGCAGCAAGCGAAATTAAAATGCGTTTAATCCTATTATAATATTTTATATATTTTTTTAAAATAATTATATAGTTTGATCCGATATATATATTCACTTTCTTGCAAGCTAATATACCCTCTGGCTATAGAAATATATAGCAGTCTGAGGTAAAGGCAGTAGTTCGTAGTTAGCAGCGCGCACAATGCCCACAACATTTTGCACACATTTTCACCTGTTACCGTGAGCCGGCGGCACACACGTTGCGTGTGTGTGTGTGTGTGCAGCGCTAGTCGCGCCATTTTAATTAAGCTGCAGCGTGTGTGTGTGCGCACAGTGTGTCTATAATCATGGCGCGTGCTGTGCTGCTGCCGCTGCTGTTGGTCCGTTGCAGCTTCAGCTGCCTTCGCTTTATTGCTTTTATTATGCCGCGCAGTTGCAAGAGCTATAATTACGCTGTCTGCGGTCCGGCGAGAAATCAACTGGAACTGTTATTGCACTCGTTTTTTTACTGCTCCTTCTTGTTGCTCCTTTTTCTTTGCTTCTTATTTTGCTGCTTACTTTTATATCAGCGTAGTGGCAGTGGCTTAGGCTTGATGTAGTTGCAAATGCAGTCGTTTATTCTTTTTTTTTTATTTCTATCCATCTTTTTCATTGTCTCTGTCTTTCTCTCTGGCATTCTGCTCTTTCTTTTCCTGTGTGTCTTTCTCTTTATGTTTTATTTCGTTCTTCCACTGTTGCGTTCTCCTTTTCTCTCTCTGTTTCGGTTTTTCTTTTTTTCTCTGCTTCATTTTCTCCTTCTTTCTCTATTTTGCTCACATTTTGATTCTGTTTTGTTCTCTAGTTCTTTTTCTCTCTCACAATCTCTTTATCTATTTCTCACTTTACTCGTTTACTCTCCTCAATCTTTATCTTCTGCTCGCATATGTCTCTCCTTCTCTCTCTCTTTGTCGCTTACTACATCTTCCACTTGCTTTCCATCTCTTTTTCTCTCCCGCTCAGATAAATCTCTCCATCAGCCTGCTCCCTATTTCTTTTCTACTTTCCCTCACGTTCTTTTTTTATACATATTTCTCTTTCACTGCGTCTCTCTCTTTCCCGTTCCTTCTCTCTCTTTACCCTGATAACTTGGATTGAGGCTTTTGATGCGCTAATTTCGAATGCATAAGCAGGAAATCGATTCTGATGTAAGACAGGAAGCTCGTCAGCTTCGACTGGCAGGAGGCAGAAGTACATATATTGAATAGTAGCATAAACCAATTTCAGCTTAAACCTAGAGCAGAGGTGGGGCAGGCCTTTTAGCTAACTAGCGAGAAGGCAGAGGGGGAGCTATGGCTGCCGGATAATCATATCGTAGCCGGATGCCAAAGCACTGCTCTGCTCTGCCACTCGAAATCAATAAATTGCACTGCCCCTCGAAGTATGCAATGGTTTTTGCTCGATTTGCTGCATATTAGGGAAGCGGGGGAGCGGGGGGAAGCATGATTAACAAATAGCGCATATTAACTCAAGCACTGAGCTAATCGAATGCATAATTGTGCACATTGTTGGGGCCGGCCATTTTGTGCCCGCATAAGTATGCAATAGTTTGTGTGCAGTATCATTGGGCCTAGTCGAGCAGAAGCCCCAGAGTGTCGGGCTGCTGCTCCTGCTGCTCTGGCAGCATATGATGACAGCAGGTGGGGCCACGTTGTGGTCTGTAGGCTATCAACAGCCAGCCGTCGCCACATCGCATGCGTTGCCCGTAATTACGCTTCTGTGGTTCTGCATACACACACACACACTCACACAAAGAGACACACACACACATGGTGTTGTGCCGCCCACAAACATCAATTTCAATTAACCAAAGTGGCCACAGTTGACGGACGAAACGTTAAATTTTATGCGCAGGGCGTTGCCGGACACTTGAGGCAGCACAGCGTAGGGCGTGGCAGTGGTTGCGAAGGCAGTGTGGGCGTAACCAGCAAATCGGCACTACACTCACTCGAAGACAATGTTGCATTGTGATACTACAGATACAGATATGGCAGGCAGATATCGTGCGCTTGTTATTGCCGCCCTGTCAATGGGCATTATGTCGCCTGATTGGCTGATTGGCGGGCAGCGGGGGGTAGCCGGGACTGCTGGAGTTCGGTATGAGCTAAGCACACGCACCTATACACACGCAAGTGCAACTCGACGTCGATTCCGGCGCTGTCGCTGTCGCTGTCATTTAATCTCGTTAATCTGGCTTTTATCTTGTTAATGCCGGGGCAAGGCAAGGCTATTGTTGAGCGCGCGCGCGGGCGTGTGTAATCTAATTTGTGTATGTGTGAGGGGGTTTCACTGTGTGTGTGTGTGTGTTTCTCCTGCTCAGGCCCACGCAATCATTGTCACTGCCAGATGCCAGCGGCGCTTTTAGCTCGTAATAATAAAACGGAAACTGTGGCTAGGCAACAACAGGCATGCACTTACTCACACACACACACGGGCACACTCATACACACACTCACACACACAGTCACACCGACAGCTTGTTTTTCTTATTAATTAAACGCCGCGGGATAATGTGTTTATTTTTGCCACGCCCACAAATGGACACTGCCTAGTGGCTCGGAAACTGCAGCAGCAGCGGGTAACTGCCCCCGCCTACTCCCCGCTGCAGACACCTACCGCATCTTCATGCTCGTCGAGCTTGCTGTAGCTGGCGCAGTCCTCGCACACCCGCTGCTGGCACTCGAAGCACGTCTTGTGGTAGTCGTCCGGCTTGAAGGACTTCAGGCACACCCGACAAGCGCCCGCTCGCCGTCCGGGCTCCTGTTTGGCAGCCGCTCCGCCGCCGGCAGCAGTTCCAGTTCCCGCTCCAGTGCCTGCTCCTCCCGCCGTGTTGTTGTTGTTGTTGTTCAGATTGCTGCCGCCCTCCTGCTGCTGCTGATAGCTGGGCGAGCCGTAGCTGCCGCTCGTGTCCGCATCTGTCGGCACCAGCGAGGGGCGTGGCGACATTTTATTAACTGCAACAGAGAGAGAGAGAGAGAGAGAGAGAGAGAATGAGAGAGACGCTAATGAATCTGTTCGGTAAATGCGCACAACGACAACGCCCCGACGTTGTCATTGACCACAGGAACTGCATGCAGTTCCCCTACCCCCGCTGGCCTGCTGCTCGATTTAATAATTAACTTGTTGCTTGGGGAAAATGTGACCTGATTTCATAATGAATTCATTCGCAAATTGCCAAGGTGACAGGCGCAGGCGACAAGAGCGATAAATAAAACAAATGCACGCGATTAGCGTTTGTCGAAACGGAAATTGCTGACATCGCCTCGACGTCGACGTCGACGCCCACTGCAGGCGTGGCTCCCCAAATTAGGCAATTAACACGAGCAAGCGGGCAGAAAAACTGAAGACCACAAATTGATGTAGAAAGAAAATAAAAAGACTTGTAGATATAATCAAAATTATGGCGCGCCATTTGTAAATATTTCGTATACTTCGTTTGAGTCGTGGTCGAGGGGTTTTTCTTCGGTTCTTGTATTTCACTTTTTTCGATTTCTTAGCAATAATTTTTTTTCAATCTTATTACTTACAATTCTTTTTTTTTACAAAGATTTACTACGAAGAAAAACAAAATTCTAAATAATCGAACGGAATTTAAATAAAAATAAATAGGGTATTAGTATTAACCTTTTGTTCAGTTCTGCTGATAAGTTTTTATTGGTTTTTTTTTACCCTTTTTTTTATTATTTTTTAATTTTAATATTATAATTTATATTATTTCTTTATTTCAGATGTAATTAATTGTTGATCATTTCATTTTTGGAATTCAGTTCAATCTCTGGAAAATAATTCTCTGATCATTAGCGGAATTATTCCATTGCCTTTGAAATCAACTTATCACAGGTTAGTGCCAAGTTTCAGCTCAATCGTAATATTTCTTTTAGCTGCCTATCGATGCAGTTTCTTTTACTTGTTTTTCGCTGTTGCTTGCACAATTTTGAGCAAATATAAAACTTGTTAAGCTCAAATTTCATGGTGAAAGTAATTTCTTTTCGGATGGCATTCACACGGCACGGAACAGAAAAGGTCGTTCTGCATTAGTTACAGTCGAGAGGCAGGCACAAAGCGCTCTTTGTTCTGTGCTCTGTTCTGTGTGTTGCGCATACGCACAGTTGCACGTGCAGTGTTTCTTCTTCTTCTTCTGGCCGGCGGCAACTGAGCGGAACAATGTGTATGAAGAGCAGCTGAAGTGAGCTGAAGGTGTGCAGCGGTGCGGTGCGGTGAGGTGAATGCGCCAAACAACCTCGAGCACACTTCATGAATGTTAAATGCGCTTCTAAATTCTAGATTAACGAGCAACGTGAAGTGAGGGCACAACTGTAAAATGATGCAACTTTTTTGAGAGCTCTGCAATTACTCGCTTTAATTTCCGTTTAGTTTGAGGCGACATCTCAAATGGCTGAGCCATAAAAAACGTATGCTGCGCGCTGCCTGTTGAATGGCAGCAACAAATATTGGCCAATAAAATAAAGCGGGGGAGTTATGTGCAAGACGAATCAGTTGCCAACAGCCGAAGCGTGTCGAATTGAAATGTTTGAACAAACTATTAAAGCATTGACACACTGGAAATGGCTGAAAGTGGTATATTAGTTTTGTACAAATGTCCATTTCTTCATTTCAATAGTCCACACAATTTTCCATATACTCAGCTGCTGTCAGAGCTAGAAATACCAGACCACAGAATTTATAGAATAACAAATATTCCATACAAAGGCAGCAGCAGGTTAATGGTATTCTAACAGTCGATTTTCGCTCGCTTTACTTGTTATTGACTGCAGCAACTTCCGTGTGGGAATCGACTGCGATTGCGTTAAATAAACATCATAAAATATCATATTTCAGTTGGTTCTCATAAATCTGGCCGCAATAAAATCACAAGTCACTGGCAGCCAACTAAAGTGCAATAAAAACAGCACAAAAGTCAACATCACACAGTGTTTCCGCCTGCCCGTTTCCTCTTACGCTACTGCTCTCTCTTTTTCTCTTGCTGTGTGTGCTGCTGCTGCTGCTGCTGCTGCTGCTGCTGGACAGGCTCTTATTGACATTGGAAAATCTAGCATAACAATGCCAATGATAATGCCAATGACTTGTTGCTAATGCATGGTTCATTGTTGACCTCTACGCCTTTCCCAGCAAGCTCTGGAGATTGCGTATACGCACCGTTTGCTGCATTGTGCAAGGTTAAAGTGAGCTCGGCAGGCGGGCTGAGTCGATGGTAGCTTAGCACATCTCCTGTGTTTTTCTGCATTGTTATAAGTTGCGTGCGCTCTGAGCGCTTACTTAGCTCTGGCCTCAGTTTTTGCCCGCGCTGCGTATACGTAATATTTTCAGTCAACGTCAGCTGCCAGCGAAAACTTTTGCGCAAAGTTTAGCAGCAGCTTTATGAGCGCACTTCTATAAAAAATATTCAAGCCATAAATTCGCCTGCACTTACGACCCGAAAGAAGCAAGAAGCAGGCAATCCCCTCCCCCCGGTACCTCCCGCACAGCTTGCACTCACCTTTGTCCGTGACGGTTAGCAGCGAGGAGGAGAGCGTCGCCTTCATTTTGTTGAGGGCGCCCGTATTGGAGCCGCCGCCGGAATCTGTTGCATGCTGTTGCCGCTCGCTGCTCTGCTCGTCGTTGGCCACCATCTTTGGGGGAGATAAAGAAGAAAGAGAAGAAAAAGAGTGAGTGAGATGCCAGATAAGCGATTTGGGGTATAAATATTAACAGAGTATTCAACTGGAATTTTCATTTGTGGCAGCTACAAAAATATTTACAGTTACGAGCGGAGAATATTGAATTTTCGGTTTTTTAAAACTCGTTTCTCCTCTCGTTTCGCCCGTTGAAATTGAATTCCCGCAGAGCTTGAACCACCTGAAGTCCCTCAGCTGTCGCTCATTTGTTAATTTTATCTGAATTCAGCTTCTCTTGCCAACATATTTTTATGAGGCGCAGGCAGGTGAAAATAACGCGCCGAGTTTTATTCGAGTTTTCTGTTCTGTTCTCGACGAATTGCCCAAAAATCGTAAAATGCGGCCAGCAATCTTTGTTTAAACTACGCCCAGAAAAAATTGCCGTCATTCTTTTTAATGCACGCACACAGCGAAAGCAAGGGAGAGTGTGTGTGTGTGAGAGAGTGAGTGTGACAAGGAGGCAGGAGGAGGGAAAGGGCCGGCAAGCGGCCCTGCGAAACATAAGTGCTCTGCGTTGTCAGCATTTTATGAAGTGGAAATTTTCTATTTGCCAAAGCGATGGCGGCGACGAAACCGGAACAAACAGGCCGCACACACACACACACACACAGACTAGTGTACACACACAGACACACTTGTATTCTCTTCTCTCTCTCTCGCTCTATCTCTCTCTTGCGCTGAGCTAAAGCGCAAATTACGCTAAGTGCTTTTGGCTGCAGCGTTTTTCGTCTACCTTGCGCAAGGGCAAGCCGTAGCCAGACCCAAGCCCAAACCGAAAGCCAAACGCAGCCTCCTCCCAGGTTTCTCCTCATCTTCAGCCTCGTCTCCCATTCTGCTCCAGCTTTGGCCCCAACTAAGCGCTGCCTAGTGTCAGATTATGGCCGCTTTGTGCTCAGCTTGCGCTACATTTTTGATGATGTCATTTGCAGTCGGCTCGACTCAAGGTAATATCCATGTTGCGGATTTATGTCTGCGCCGCCCTTCATGCCCGCCACGCCCACTAATTTATGTGCTTCTGCTGGCAGGCGCCAGGCCATGTCTTGGCCTTGTCTTGTCTTGTCTTGCCGGCGCACATGCAATTATTGCCGTGTTAATTTTGTCATTTATTATGAGCCTTTTTCTAACTCCCTCTCGCTCACTCACTCGCTATTTCCCTCTCTCTCTCTCTCACTCTGCATAGTTTCGTGTTTAGTGCCGAAAATAACGGGCTGCTGTGCGCGCATTTAAGTGCTGCTGATGTGGCCCAAAGACCTCAATAATCCACACATGGCAGCTGAGCGCGCTTTACGGCCGTAAAGCAGGCAACATAAACTGCAAGTCAATATGTAATAAGAGAGAGCGGAAATAGGGATGGGCTGAAGGGAAGTGAGAAAGGGTAGGCAAAGGGAAACAGCAGCATCAGCAGCTTTTGGCGTTATGACTGAACGAGGCACAAACTGCAACTGGAAGTGCATATGAAAATCAATAAGAGAAGAGAAAAGCCAGTGCAGAAAATTACAGCCGAGTGCTCTCCACTGGTATATACCGTGCAGTTACTTTGGTAGTTAGAAAAGCATTTTAAATTTAATTAAATTCAATTTTAAATACTTTCTTAGAGAAAAGCAGTACAGGTCTTTGCTGAATGGCTACAACCTTTTCTGTCTTCTAAAACTACTGTTAATGCGGACAAACAGACGGACAGTCTGACAATGACAGATAGACAGACGAATTGGTAGTAGTATGTGCAAAAACACACGGCTATTAATTCTAATGAAGACAATATATGATATAACTGGGATGCTCTGCCTGCTGCATACATTTGCACAAACTTATACCATTTTTAGCCTTCTCAATAGATGCAGGGTATAAAATGAGCAGACAGACATTCGTAACGAATTTGTAATGCACTCTGTGGAGCAAACACACACACTTGCACACACAAACACACACACACATGCAATTGGCAACTGGCTAGAGCCAAAACCGCAAACAACTGTCGGCCACAAACTGTAGCAGTTTTTCGGCTTGTCTGTGTCTGTGTGTTTGCGTGTCTGTTGATAAAGTCCAGGAAAACTATTAAGAAAATTACAGCATATAATTTGCAGACTGTACACTCGGCTCTTCCCTTCCCCTCCCCTACCCGCTTTCCTTCTTCTCGCTGTGTGTAACACATTTACGCTTGGCTGATTGCCTTTGAAGTCTGCTGCTGTTGCTGTTGCTGTTCCCTTTGCTGTTTTTGTGTTTCTTCTACTCGAAAAGAACCAAAAATTGTATTAGGCATTTAAATGGCAAAACAAATAGAAAAAGTTTGTGCAATCCTTTCCAGGACGGAGAGGGGAAGGCGAACCGAGACCGCTGACAACGACAGTGCGACAACTGTCATCAGCACATCATTGTCTTCGAGTTGAGTTGAGTTGAGTTCAGTTGAGTTGAGTTGGGTGTCTGTCGCTGTACTTTGATTTTGTGCTTCATTTGGTCTAATCAAAGTTTTGCTAAACAGCCTAAAGAAAGAGGAAAAAAACAACAACAACAGCAACAACAACTCGAGCAGTCGCTTGGCATTTGCTTATCCGAGTTTCTGATACTTTTCTTTTTTTTTCTTACTTTAATTTCCTCTTGAGTTTTTTTTTCTGGCTCTGCTGAAAACTTTTGCAAGAATTTTCTTGTGTGTTACGTGGGCTAAATAGGAATTTCTTTGGAATTTACACTGTCCTGTTTGCTTCTGCTGGGTTGAATCCTGGGCTTTGGTTGTGTGCTTTGTATTATTTTTGGCTCAGCTTATGTCTAATTTTATGCTGGAAAAAAAAAAGGTGGAAAGTGGCCCTTCGGGCAGGTGTTGCGCCAGGACAATTGAACCGCTTTGATTGCTCTCTGTCCCTTTATTTATGTATTTTTCAAAAAAATATTTTTCTTTTTTTTTTTTTTTTGTTGTTGTCTTTGGCCCCCAAAACGGGAAAAGCCAGCGAAGCGTTCAAAGCATTTAACGGACTTTTTAATTAAAAAGTTTTGTTTGTCTTCTTTTTTGCGCCGTATCCTGTTTTGCTTCCTCCTCTCTATGTCGCTTTCTCTGTGCCCCCTTGTGATTTAGCGCTGTTCGTCTTTGCTGATCCCTGTTTGAAAAAGGCTTAACGGCACTGGCCGGACGTCGATAGGGCCTGATACCTTTTAAAATATGCAGTTCAAGTGAATTCGATTTCCATTCATTTGTTTTTGTTGCATTTCGCACGCGCAATGAGTGGCAAGTGAAAGAAGTGTAGACTGCACTCGACTGCAGAGTACCCTGTAAAGCATACTGAGCTTATAGCTTATAGAATAATCAATTTTAATAATAACGAGTCGAGACAGTCAGTAGAATGCACTGTAAAGCATTCTATTGAACTTTTTGCACTTGCCAGCTAATATACCCGGTTTAACCACTGCTACTGGGCATAAAAATGCTCATTAAATTTTCAGTGCGGCTGCTGGATAATTAATTACAAACAAAAAAAAAAATCAAACAAAAGTAAAAAGCGGCATAAATTACGCACAGCTGTCAATGAAAATTCGCGTAAAAATTATTAAAAGAAAATGGAAAATGCGAAAGGCGAAAAAAATCGCAGATTTATGAAATGAGCGGGAGTTTCGCCCGTTTTGCACTCTGCACTCACCTTCTTCATGAACGTCATCACATTTGTGGGCAACATTTTGAGTGTGTGTGTGTGTGCGCGTGTGCGTGTGCGTGCCTCGTTTCGGTCTGTATTCAAAGTGCAATTAATCACGCATACGTCGTGTGGGCCGCTTGCCTGTTGGATTTTATGCGAATGCGGCGGCTTTTGTTTTTTTATTCTTTCGTTTTATTTTGTTTTCTCTTTTATTTCTGTATTTCTCTCGCCCGCTCTGTTTGTTTTTAAGCCGCTTTAAGTCGTTTCCATGCGCTCAGTTGTTGCATCGCTCGGCTTGTTGCTGCCACTGCTGTCCAGGCTCGCTTCAATTTGATTGCAAACAAATGGCCATTTTTCATATGCCATGTAAATAGGCATTGACATCGTCCGCTGAAGAGCTGCTCGCTATGGTCTGTGCAACATGTTTGGCTTACATGTTGCTCCTGTTGTTGTCGGATTGATTGATTGATGCTTGTAGTACAGCGGCATTTGCTACGGCAGGCAGGCAGCGGGAGAAATGCTTTAAAGCCCTTCGCTTTTAATTAACGCTCGCCATAATTCACAGCTGCTATTACTGAGGTCTGAAAAGAGAGTGAGAGGGAGAGAGAGAGAGGGGGGATATTATAATTAGTCATTGGGTCTAGGCTGTGGAGCATGTCGAGCAGGTTTCGCTTAACTCTCAAATCCCGTTTGGGCTTACACCGTACTTAGGCCAGGGGCCCATAATTTCTACCCGGCGATAAGCATCGCAACAGCGCTTGGGTTGCCCCGCACACACACACGCGCACACACACACACACAGTCTGCTGTGTGAGTTGGCGCTGAAAAGTCAAGCGGCAGGAAAAGTTTATAAGGCGGAAATAATGTGTCGCGTTGCATGCAAAGTGAGGCATGGTGCCCAGTGCCTGGGGCCTGCCACCGCGTCGCGTGATAAACTGACCGTTATAATGGCAGCGATATGGCCAAAAAGAAGAGGTTGAAAGTGGAACCGAAACTGGAAAATTGCCCAAAATTACATGTGCCTGAAAGTAGAGCAGGTCAGAGTGGAATTCAGGCAAAGTCTTCGACTTGTAGTAGGATACGCCTTCAGACTCCAAGTCAGCGCGTATTAAGCAGCTTTGCCCTGGCTTTGCAGCTGCCTCTCCACATACAGTTGTTAACTTAAAGCGAACTTAAAGTCGCCCCCGTCGTTTTGTCATTGTGTCGCCTGGGACAAATCCCTTGCGCTGCTTGCCCTAAGCTGCACACAGTCATCGCCATTGCCGCTGGCCATTCACATCTCTTGTGCTTTGTGGAGCTTATGTAGCATTCACAGCGAAGCTGTGTGGTGTGAAGACTGCTGCCCCACCTTTTCTTCGGCTTGCCCTGCCCACGCCTGGCTGCAGTATTATTAAATCAAATGACCCACATGGCAATTGAATCGCTCGATTTGCAGGCAACTCAATGCCAATATGCGATCTTGCAACATTTGCAATTCCCGCACACACACGCACACAGATTAAAGACAGTGTTGAAGTATTTCTCATGCTTGGCAAGAAGTTCGAAACTTGCGTAAAAAGAAATTGGCAAGGAAATTTCATTTGAATGCATTCATTGTTGGGTTATTTTCATCTGCTTCGTCGCTTGCTTTTTCTCTCCATTACGAAAGTTCATAAAAAGCCATCGAAGCGCAGTTCTGCAAAAGTTCTCGACTGCCCCCGGGGAGGGACAGAGCGTAAGAGATAGTGAGAGAGACAGTAATAGAGCGAGAGAGAGAGAGAGAGAGTGAGAGAGACTGTTTACGCTAAATGAAATTTTTGACTTGCTAAATGAGTTGAGTTCGGGCAACTTTCCCAATGACATTTAGCAAAAAATTTGGTGAAATTAGTTGACGCTTGAAACTGTCAGCGCAACGAACTGCACTGCAATTGATAGGGGCACACAGCGATAGAGAGAGAAAGAGACAGAAATTACGAGAGAGATAGACAGAGAGCGAGCAAGGAGAGTAGAGGGAAATCAAACCGACGACACGCTGCAGTCAGAGCAAAGACTTGGGCGTTTGCCCTCAAAATGTAAAGCAAACTGTAACAAGTGTTTGCCTTGCCACGCCCACCGCACCACCCCCCCGCCCAGACACTGTTGCTGCTGCTTACACAAGCCTGGGCGCGCGCCGGGCGGGATGTGCTCATAAATTGTAACTTTGGCTGCTCCGGCTGCTGCTGCTGTAGGCAACAAGCATGAAATCACATGAACACACACACACACACACACACAGACACACACACACACAGGCAGACAGTCTTGGCAAAGTTCCAGCTGAAAATTCGGCTGGTCTGGTTGGCACATAGTTAATTAGCGCGAAATTGGGGGGGAAGCAGCCAGCGGCAGTTCCTGCCTCTCCCCCCCTCTTTCTCTCCTTCTCTCGCTCTGCGTGCTGGCTGCATGCTAATGGGCAACTGATCAGCCTGCCCTCGCAATTGCCTTAAAGGTCAAAATGTGTGGAAATAATGCGTGCATTAGCCGAAATCAAACAAGATTTATCACTCGCACACACACACCCACACACACACACACACACACGTGAAATTGTCACGCACAGGCGAGGCAAATCGAAATTGAAACGCAGGAAAAACGCTGCGATGCGAGCAGCAGGTTTGCTTGCTACACCCTACACCCTACACCCTACACCCTACACCCTACACCTACGCCGCCCCCTTGAACCGTTGAACGTGCAGGGGACACAAATTAACTGCTAAGTAGCAGAGCATGATAAATGGCCGGCAAAAGAGCCCAGAATAAATTGCATGCGGCCAAATGAAGCGAGCGTAACGCGAGGCAAGCAGCAGCAAAAGGAGCAGCAGCAGGAGGAGCAGAAGATGGCGCTAGAGTGGCAAATGGTGGGAAACAGTGCAAAGGGCAGCTCAAATTGCAGTTGAGAAATCGCAGCGCAGTTCATAAATAAACTGGACGGCAGGGTGCTAGTGGCGCTAGTGGCGCTGGGGGGAAGTGGACACACACACAGGGTCAGCCACAGTCTCATGAATGGCATGAATGAAGCACTGTCAACAATGCCAGGCAAGCTGGGACGAAGCTGCAGGCACACAACACAGCAACAGTTGGAGACGAGCTGGACAGCAGGAGGAGTAGTGCGGGGGGAGGGGCAGCAGCTGCAACTGGTTGCCTGTTGTTTGGCTTGTTAACGCTGTGGATGCTCGGGATGCTGTGCTGCTGCCTGCCTGCCTGCCTGCCTGCTGCGTGCGACTGCTCGTTGCGGACAGGCTGAGGGAAGAGTGGGCGGAGCGGCAACAGGATAAGATGAATGTTAAATTTGCAGCACATTTCAACGAAGAGGGGGAGAGCGGCAGGGCACTTGAAAGCCGATCAGCTGCAATTAGTCTATAAATATGAAGTGAAAGCTTGGATTTCATTTTAATTATTGTATTTATATCTGCCAGAAACTTGACTTTTATTGCAAAATAGAACAGAATAGAGTTCAAAACGGAATATAAAAATATAATTATTATTTTGTATATAGACAGTGTCGATTCCCTGGCGCAGCGCGCTCATTACAGGCATTAATTAAAACTAAACAGTGTAGTTAATGCGCTTACAGCAGATAGCAGAGAGAGCAAAGGGAAAGTAGAAAAAGCTGCGCTTAACAGGCTTTTTAATGAACCCGAATGTGTGTGTGTGTGTGTGGGTGTGTGTGAGTGCGCGCTAAGCCAGCGTGTGGCCTAAGCCGACGGGCTCATTGTCAACGCCGTTTGCCTAATTGACACACGGGGCGTATGCGTAACGGAAATCAAGGCGCAACTTAAAGCGAGCGAAATTAAACGTTTAATTGCATAAAGTAAATTACGGTCAGAGCATAGAACTCGCAGCAGGGCGTAAGGGGGAGGGGCGGGGCCAAACGAACAGATTGATGTTTGAGTTTGAGCGGCAGCTGCCATTGGGCTTTGGGCATGCAAGGCACGTACATGCCATCCAAATGAAATGAAACTGCGCCCATTGCAGAGGGCTGTGCGTGTGTGTGTGTGCGTGTGTTGACAACGACATTTTCGGCTGGAGACTGTGGCAAACAAACGTTTAAAGTGGATTGCGGTGCGGCCAGACTCGCACTCGAACTCAATTATTCAAATGCCTCCATGTACTGCTGCGACTCCAGCTCTAACTGTAACTGTAACTGTAACTGTAGCGGAACTGAATTGTAACTGTAGCTTTGGCTGTAACTGTAAATGTAACTGTTACTGCGTAGGCGTGGCACACCACATGTGCGCCTCGCGCTGATACTCGCAATTTGGCATTTGGCATTTAATCAACAGGCCGGCATCGGCATCGGCATCGGCAGTGGCATCGGCAGTGGAAGCAAGCCACAGGCTCAAGAGTTGTCAACAGAGTCAGGAGTGTGTTGGGCTGCAGCTCGTCTGCTGCTTTCATCTTAATTGAAATCAAATCAAAGTGTTTTCACTCACAAAATGAAATTGTGCGGCAAGCTTTGTTCTTCTGCATTTCGTTTCGGGCTTTTCCATTGCGTGCTTCAGTCTCCGATTCGATCGTTACTTCAGCCATTCTCTGTCAATGGCAGGCAATTCTTTCGTGCTCTGCTAATGACTTCCCATTGTTCGAGCCGAGCCAGTGGGAATGTGGGCGGGGCGGTCCTTCTTTCCCAATTTTACACTCAATTTGCTTGTGCCTCATTGTTTCTTGTCAATTATTTATGCGAGACTCTGCTCTGTCGAGGGGATTGCGCTTACCTGTCTGTAAACATGGCATTATTATCTATTATTCAGTCGCGGCATTATATCGGCTAATATCGCTCATACGCAGCGTTTACGACACGGGAGTACAGACTGCAATTACGCATACGCCGCGTGTGCACATAAAGCCAGGCAATAAAACGAAATCAACTGTATACGGGCTATAAAAAGCCGGGAAGCGGGCGGGGAGTTGCGGCAGCATAGAGCTCATTAACGAGTGAATGGCCGGCACGCAATACCCTGTAAATGTGCGTGAGAGTGTCGCGTTTATGATCCATTAGAATTGCGAGCAAGCAGCAAGAGCTTTAACTCCTTTGACGCCTGCTCCAGGCGGATTTTGATTTATTCGATTTAATTAGATGAAATTGATGCGGCGTGAAGGAAGCAGCAGCAAGCAAGCGCGCGCTTGACCTAGCAAATTAAATCAAATTGCGAGGCCAGAGCTACGCGAAAAAATGCCCCAATCTTCCAAGGGGTTTAATAGCCGCCGGAATTCGGGTGAGAACAAAGCGACCGCAATTAATTAAGCACAAGAGAAGCGGCAATAAAAATAATGCCTGTTGCTGAGACTGACACCGCCCGAGGAGCAGCGCCCTCGAAATATAATAGCGAATTGCATTTGGTCCTAGGGAAATTATTAAGGTCTGGCCGCGAAAAGGTTACACGACGGAGACTACGAAGATATATCGACGCGAATGGGTTTTCCATATATCGCAAATGTCAATGTCAATGTCAGTCTCAATGTCAAGCTGTCGTCCAACAAACTTGGCAGGCAAACAGGCAGCCGCAGGAATGGATGAAGCTGTAAGCGGCCTTTGGCAGCTCAACGGCCTCCCGCTCACTCTCGCTCACTCTTCCCCTCTCACTCTCTTCTGTAGCACATCTAATGCGATTTCAATGTCGACCTCAGTACGAGGCAAGGCCAGTCTCGCCAGTCTCTGATTCAGACTTTGCTGCCAAAGTCAATTAAAATTATAAACGGAAACTAAATAAATTTGCATTAATATGTGCAGCTGAGAGCCAAAACGAAGGCTAGGAATTAAGAGAATTTTTAGGACATTTCTAAAAACTATAAGCATAAAATTTTTATAATTTGTAAATAAAAATATAAATGTAGCTACAAGTAAATTGCCAAAAGCTGCTGAATAAAATGGGAAATTGCCAAAAAAAAAATAAATTCTATAAAAAATTACAAATATCTACTAAATGGCTGACCTGACTGCACTGCTTGTAATTCACTCTAGCACAGACCAAAAATAAATACTAAAAATAGTGCGGACAACACTCTGTTGATTTGCCAGTTATTTGCAGTATTTTCGGGCTGCACAATTGAATATTTAGAAAATCGTAAATTCCCCACAATCATCGCTTGAAATCGAGCAGAGTATTAGCACTATCTGCACACATATCTGTCTGTTATGGCATGTGAGCATATGTGCGCGTGTGTGTATGTGTGTGTGTGTGTGTGTTGGCTTTCAATTCTCGTGGCGTGACTCTTTGTCTCCCTGGTGACTGACGAAGTCACATCCCGGCCATATCCACAGAGACATCCTTGACTGTCGCTCTACGCTCTGTTGTCATTATTGTTATTACTATATCATTGTTGTTGTTGTTGCTGTTGCTGCTGGGACTGCTTTGTTGCGCTTGCTTATCGCACACACACACACACACGCACACACACACACACACTGCAACGTCACACATGTCTCGTCTGGCGCTGTGCAAATTTTTTCCTTAACCATTTGCCACAGCAAATGCCAGAGCGTATAAATTGCATAGCATTGTGTTACATTGACTTGCTAGCAATACCCTGTAAAAGTGGGCAAATGGAAGTGTTTTTACTATTTTCGAATGTGATGTGTGTTTTGACGTTAAGCTGTAGCTTCTTTCCTTTTTAATTTGCATTACAGGGTATCTGCTAGGCTTTCCAGCAACAGCATTCGCTTTTCCTGAGCTGTGGCTCAGTGTGCTATTTATCAGGACCTTAAACAGTTCCGTTTTAGCAGCGACTTCAGCTAGTTTTAGCTAGTATGCATTACTTAGAGGGTATCTGCCAGTTGGGCCTGGCTTTTACCACAGCATGCCTGCTCGTTTTTTATGTTGTTATTCATGCAATATTTAACAAGCGCTTGTATTGTTTGCACTATTTACTTGCATCGCGTAGACGACGACGAAGCTGACGTTGTGTCTGTGTGCGTGCGTGTGTGTGCAGCCGCTCGAAGGTCAAATGTCAAATGCAGCTGGCAGACAGTAAGCGTGTGGAAGGAGTAGGGCAAGGCAAACAAACAGTACCAGAGCCAGCGAAGTGTTCATGGATTTTTATTGTGTTGGCCGCAGCTTTGAGCCAGACTTTATGCTGGCAATCCTTCCTCTTGAATCCTTACCTATTTTCCACGCTATTTAGAGCGCGTTTCTCGTTTTCTCGTGCCAACTGGCAGGTGTCAGTTGCGCTGTCCTAATCGCATAATGCCCACGTGTAATTCATCGCCATCTCATGAATAATTCACGCGCTAAATCCAATATTTATTCGCTTTTAATTCGATTGTGACTTTTCAGCCGACTGCCTGGATGAGATTAGCGCGGAAAGTGTTTATATTTTTAATTATAAATAATGGCTGGAAATTCATTTGAATTGCTAACTAATGCGACTAGCTCAATTACGCGTCAGCTCGTTCTGTGCATACAACGGGGCGGCGGCGGCGGCGTCCGCGGCCCCCCGATCAATTAGCCCAAGCCCGAGCGAGTGTTTCGCATTTTGCCGACGCCTCTGCTAATTGTGATTATGTGACGCCATTAAAATCAACATCAATCATCATAATTTATGATGTTATTACAGGGCGAAGGACACAGACAGCGAACGGCAAGAAGGCGCAGAAAAACATGCACAAACCAATTGCTTTTGATGTTGCGCCGCACAACGTGTCGTATACGCAATGTGCGAAGCGAGGCGCGCCCCACGTGTTGCGCATACGACATGGTGTCTTGAAGTGACTTTGGCAAATCATTTTTCTTGTTAATGCATTTAACATGGTTATTAATCAAGCACACACACACACACAGAGATACACACACTCAGAGCTTCACACACACACAGACAATTCCGATATACCACTGATACACACACTCGCACAGCTGGAGTGCTAACCAAAGTCATTCTGTTATTGAATCCGGCAATTGAAACGAGCCCGCAGGCGGATGCCATCGACATCGGCAGAGAAGCAATAATTGTTGTGGTCTGGCCCGGCACAGACCGCATAGACGTTGTCATTACTCAGCCGCATTTGCCATTACTGTCTCTGGCCGGGCTTCTCGAGCGCTGTGGTTTGCCCACAGCCCGCAGCGAAGGCTCACAGACAGTGCTCCGCTCAGTCCCCGGGATTTGCACAATCGAAGCCCAACATTTATAATGCACACACACACACACATACACACACAGGCAGGCTTAAAGGTAGAGGCATAGCATAAAGAGCATCTACCTGCTTTAGCTTGCTCCTCCTCCTCCCTCTGCTCGGCCTTTGTGACAACAAATTACCTGTGCGATTTGATTTCATTTCCGTGCAGTAGCAGTAGCTTCTGCTGCTCGATTTGTTTCGGGCTTGATTTGTACTCGGATTCGGATTTGGATTCGCATTCGATTTCGTATTTTTGGTGGTTTCCCTCGCAGCAGATGAAAAATGTGCGGAGCTCTTTGAATATGCGCAAATGGCAGTCGACAGCTGTCGAATCCGCATAAATCAAATAAAAGACTCCATTAAGCGCGCTGCAGAGTAGTATATATCGTATATAGATAGCTGATTCAAATTCAATTTGCCTGTCGTTTAACCGCATTAAATGTTAATTAATCCAAATAGTTTGCCGAGTCGAAACAAATTGAACTTTAAACTTTTCCATCGATTGGCAAATTGTTTATAGATATAAAGTTAAGCATCTGAGCAATATGTGTTCAGTACGAGGGTCGTTCAATAAGTCTTTAGAAAAAATAAATAATAATAATAAATGTAAAAACACTGTTTTTTTTGCAGAAATTTTTTTTTTATTTTTCAACATAGTCCCCTTTTAGCTCTACACTCTTTTCCAATCGTTTTTCCAACATTTTTATCCCGTCCAAAAAATAGGATTTCGGATTTCTTCACTCGGATTTTCTAAGGACTTATTGAACGACTCTCGTAGCATCAACTTGAACTTTAAACTTTTGCATTGATTGGCAGAAAGTTTGTAAATAAAGTACAGTCAGTCCAGTGGGGAATATATGCAGCTACAGTTTATATAGAAATATATATATAATCGTATGTATATATGTACTATTGTTGGTGTCATTAATTTCTTGACTCGCTGGCAAAGTTTTTGTGGCTGGCGCCGTTGGCCTGTTACTCTCGTAATTATGAAAGTTGCACAACTGCGGCTGCTCAGGGAAAGGGAGGGGGGTGTTCTCTTTCTGGACCGGATCCACTGGGCATACGCGTTGACAATGGCGCGGCCGCCTGCGACGCCTTGAAGTATGCACTTCAATTACAGAGCCACAGTCCCAGCTCTGGCCGGCTTCGTCCTTGTGCTGCTGACTGTGGATAGTGTTGGCATCATGCTGAGCGCAGGACATGCTCATTATGTGCCAAGTGGCTCAAAATTGTTGGCCCAACTTCGGGCTGCAAAAGTTGATTTAAATTAGTAAATTAGAAAATGCCCAACAGCTGAGCTGAGCTCTGTGCTCTGAGCTGTGTTGACGTGGCAGGAAGTTGTCAATGTCAATGGCAGCAGGCGTCTTCCTTCCTGCCAAATTGCACACACAAAAACAAGAGCATAAATTACACAAAGGCAATGGAAAGTTTGTGTGCCAAGTCTGAAGTTTCATCAAGTGCCTGCCCCTGCACCCCTCTTTCCCCTCTCTCTCTCTCTCCGTTCCGTCCGAGTCCATTTTCGTCAGCCTCGAAGTCGTTGAAGCACACACACGAGCTCGCCCAACTTTTGGCCAACATGCAAAGCCGAGCCGAGCCCAAAAATTATGAAGCACCGCCAGGCAGACAGACGGACAGACAGCGGGGCAGACAGATGGACAGACTGGCAGACAGACAGACTTGCTGTACGTGCCAGTCAGTTAAGCGAGCTACCACGTATCCACTTCCCTGGGCTAACTTGTTTTTGTTCAATCAACAATAAAGCTATAGCTAGCGCTCTGCATAGACAGCAGTAGCTATAGTCTCCCCTCAGCTCCCTATAGCTATAGCCATGCCTCCTCCTCCAGCGCGATTGTTTGTCTAAGCGCAGTGAAGTGTGCCAGCGATATTGGCGCTCGATTCGGGTAGAGACTTGTCCTTGTGCTGTACTCTCTCTCTCGCATGACTCTATGACTATATCACTAAGAGCCTCAATATGCGACAGTGTAGAGTAATAGAGCAATAAACCAGCACTCAAAATCGCAATACTTGCTTTTGTTGCTCTCGCCTAATGAGCAGGCTGCTCCCTGCTCTTTACTTCCTCTTGCCGGCAGCAGGAAGTGCGCCGGAGACACGTGTGCTGAGATTCATCAAAAAGAGCCGACGATAACAAAAGAAAGTCGGCACTGGCTGAAATGCGAGCTCGTTCAGGGTGGGGGCGAACAAAGGATTCACAACAATAAAAACAGTCAAATTATTCGCGTGGCAAAGTTATTAAAAGCTTGCGGAATTTTATGCTTCCGCGAAACAAAAAATGCTGCGCTGGCATAAAAGTTTTTAATCTAATGATAAGTTATTAGCACGTCCACACGAGGTGGAGAAAGAGAGTGAGAAGCAGTTATGCAGCTGAGTGTGGCGAAAAGGAACGCAATTCGCCAAGTTTTGCACTATATCTGAGCACTTTTTGCTGCTCACCGTTTATACCCTGCATCTATTAAAAATGGCTTAAAATGGTATATTCGCTTTGTGCAAACGTGGCAGAAAAATACAAATATTAAAAATAACTTAATTATTTTTGTTAAATTGCCTCTTAAATTCCGCTTCCAACAAAAGAATAAATTTGTAGCAGGCGTATTAGAAGAACAGTATCTCAAAGTCGAGTACTTTCGTCTGCAGCTTTCTTGCCATTGTCGTTGCTGTTTCGTGGAGCAAAAACTTGATTCATGAACCCTTTTTTGCCGGCCTGGACATTGCCCCGTTTTTGCTCACATATCCAGTTGGGAGTCAGCCAGGCGTATGTCCTTTTTTTCGGTGTCCCTTTCGAGTTCAGTTGATCGGGCTGGGACTGCGTGTATAGGGTAGAGACTGGTGTAGGCGTGTCTCCGGCTCCGGCTCGGCTGCTGTGCGTTGAAGGCAAGTTTCACAAATGATTTCACATTTTTGCATAAATAAATGTCAAGTGTGCGCCGGGGCGCGCTGAGAGTTGCTGACAGCTTTCTAATAAACCCAGTGGAAAAGGGATAATCAGCGCACAGGCCGAGCATGTGGCGCCAGCAACAAGTAGACCAGATATGCAGTCGTGTGTGTGTGTCTGTGTCGTCCACTTGGGCTTAGCAATAATAATAATAACCTTGGCTGCCATGACGCCTCCTTCTTCTGAATGAGCTGGGGGAAATGAGAGACTTTTCTCATATGAAAATGACAATTTCCAAGGCACTCCAGCGTACCCCTACTTACCCCCTATCCTCTTCCCCTCTTGTCGGTATGTACGCTCTTCGGTTATTTTAGGATTGCCTGGCAACGGCGCTGGCAATTTTAATAATGTTTACTCAAGGCGCAGCAGCCTAGCGCTAGTGTGTCTAGCTGTATGCGTGTGTGTGAGTGTGTCTGTATGTGTGAGTAAATAAATAAACCAGCAGCGACAGCAGCGGCAGTCAAGTGTAGCACAAAGGCGCCACAGAGCTGCGAAAGAGGCGAGAGAAAAGTGTAGCATACTTATGCGGGCAGGCAGGCAGGCAGACAGGAAGTGCAGCGAGGCATGCCATCAGCTGCAGCACTGCAGCAATGCAACACAAAGTGACACTTAACGCTCGACTGAGCCGGCAAAATGATGGTCAGGTAACTGTAAATCTTAAGCTCTTGTTATGACAGGCGCATGCCGAGCGTCTGTCTGCTGGCGACTGCCTGCCTGCTGCGTGGGCCATAAAGACCCTAATTTATAGTAGGAGCTTAGAGTGGTGAGAGAGCACAAGTCCCCATTTCTATGTCCTGCCTCCTCTCTTCTATGCTTGCAAAAGTCACATTATCCCTTTTGCCTTATAAATATCTGCTTAAGCTGGCGCTCGCTGCAGCTGTTGCCTAATGAGCGGATTAAGTGGGCCTTCAGCGTGGTGCAGTAGTGGACGCTTCCTGTTCCCGTTCCGTTACTCTTCCGTTTCCGGGCAACCCTTTCTTTGACAAATGACAGGCAAATCTCTCTCTGGCTCTCCCTCTCAAATGGATTCAAGTGTATGCAAATCGAATGAGGCTTTGTATGTTTCGCTTGGTTTCTTTGGCCTACGTATACGTAATATAATTTTCATACGCCCGATTGTGCACAGAGCATGCGAGAGGGGCAATTGCTTTTGTGCATTGCCAAATAAACAGAAATCGAAATCGTAATGGCACAGCAAGTGGCAGTGTTGTCAAGTCAGCTTTTTTCCCGCCAGATTAGCTTTTTTCACGCGAGAACTGTTCTCTAATTTTTTATTATTATCTAAACTACGTTTGGATGGCTTAAAATCATATATAAATATAAATATAAATATATATATATATTTTATATATATTATATATATTATTATTATTATCGGCTTATATTTAATGCGATATAGTGGCTTATACCATCGTATTGCTTGCGACAATGGAAGGAGGTTTTAAGAAGAGGGAAAGAAAGTGGGCGAGGAAAAGAAGGCGAAACAAAGCAGCACTCACATTGAATCCCAGCACATTTTCTTTGTTTGGCCAAAGGATTTGCTCTGCAGCGAGCACATGCGAATAAAAATATTGCTGCTCATGCGTTTATGCTGGAAAATATTGATTTACCTGCCATCAAAGACAGCTGCTGCGCATTGCTCCCGGCTGAGCCTCGCACTTGGCTCGCACTTTTCCTTTTATGCTTTCAACTCGCAGCAGCAGCAGCACACACACACGCACACATGCACGCTATAATCAATACAGATTTGCTGTAGCTAAACCAGCAGAGAGAGCGAGGCAGAGGCAAAGAGCAGTCGACTGAGATTGACATTTGCGGCCCGCCAAGTTATGCTCGACAAGTGCAGTTAAGGCCACATCATTAACATCCCAATGTCAAGGCAACGTCTCTCCCTCGCTCTCGCTCCCGCTCTCTCACTCGCACTATGGTATATAGCATGTCTGTACACGTATGTAAACTTATCCGACAGCTAGTTATGTACTCGACGCGTGTGTACGCGTGTCTGGGCTGAGCCTTTCGTGCGTGCCGACGCAATTACACAAAATGTTGCAATGACGCGAGCTTTTGCATGTAGCGCAGGCAATTATGGGCGTGACCAGCGTTTTCACACACTGATGAGGGTAGCTCTAGTGAGCCAGCAGAAATAAGTTTTTGTTATTAGTTTGTTTATTTATGTTTTTAATCAAACTTGCAGCAGTCTCTCAAGCAAAAAAATAATTTATTTTGCTAAGAAACTGCTGCAAGGTATTTGCTAGTCTATCAGTTCTAACTCGGACTTTATATCTGTTTCACTGGCAGCAGGAATTCCGCAGCATAGGGTATTTGCCAGTCTATCAGTTCGCTCTTGCCTTGCTTATCTGCCACACTGGCACCTTCTCGGCGTATTTTTAGCCTGCTCCCACACACACAGCGACTTGGAATTAATAAGTTGACAGCAGTAGTCAGTCAGTGCCAGGCTCACACCCACACAGAGACACGTGCACGCACACACATACACAGAGAGGGGAGGAGTGTAGAGCAAGGCCTGCCCTCGCGCTCATGTTTCACATGTTGATGTTGCTGCCACTCGCAGGCAACTTTTTTTTTTTGTTTCAGCTCGGTTTCATATTCTTTGCCAATTTAAGAAATTGCCATCATTACGCATATGCCACATCTGTCTGCTGCTGCTGGCCCTCTTTAATTAGCATTGAAAATTGCAATCGTCGCACTGTCAAATTTACAAGTCTCTCCGAGCAGATTTCCGTTTGTTTCCAGCCGTGTTAAATGCAAATGCGCCCGGCAGTAACACAGCTCATAAAATCTACCAACTAATGCTAGTCCCATTTCCCTCTCCCGCATACTGACAGCCATGACACACAATTGTCTGTGCCCCCTGCCGCTGTCGGGCTGCCTGTTGCGTGTGCCTGGTCTGGCCTGGTCCTAGCCCGGCCCGGCGGGCGGCCAGCTGCTCGTGCAGAATGTTACTTTTGCGCAAAATTATGCAAATTTGATGTGCGTTTTGGTGAGCCAGAGAAATGCGTTTGCCTTCAGCTGCCTGTGGTGTGCCATGTATGCCAGTGTGTGTGTGTGTTGGCTGCCAAGCACTGAGCAAACAGTCCGCCCAGTGCAAAGTGCAGGGCAAACACAGCGCGAGAGCAACAGAGAGAGGAGCCGAGGGAAAATAGTTAAAGCAAACAAACAAAATGCATCAAAAGTTGCTCAACAACAACAGCAATAAGTCAAGCGCTCTCGACTGTTGAATACCATGCACACACTTTAGCCATAAAAATGCCATTCAAAATATAAAATGCTTCTTCATACACAAAAAAGTGTCGTAGCTTTCGACAGCTGAGTTCTATTTGCTTAGCAAAATAATACAGCAGTTTTATCAATTTTTATAGGGAAAGGGTATAACTTGGTTTTTTGCTGTGCCCTAAAGTGGCTCTGTGTGGGGATTACAACTGCTGCAGGAAGCGTCAACTTGAGCATAAAACCATTAAGGGATAACTGCAAATTTTGTGGAATTAAAAACTTGCTGGGCCTTTAAATATTTATCTCTACTCGGTAAATCACAGCGAAATACTGTAAAATATTAGCTTGTATGTGTGTTTGCTTTAAGCCAAGTTTACAGCTCGCTTCGCTGGGCTTTTATCAAATTTTATTATGCATTTCTCCAGCTATCGCTGCCGTTGCCGCTGCCTGCCCTGCGCTGTCTTAATCATTCAAGAATACAATTCATTTAAGACGCCGTCCTTCTATTTATAACGGAGCCCTTGTTGTTGTGGCTCTGCTGCTGCTGCTGCTGCTGTTGCTTCTTTTGTCGTGCTCGGGTGTTAATCTGATCAAAGTCGGGGAAAACAAGGCAAGAATTTTGCGCCAAATGAAAGAAAAACACGAGAATTGTGCAAAGTTTTTCCCATCGTTTGTTGTGGCTCTTGCGGCCCAAAGCAGGCACACACACTCACACACAGACGAGCACATCCGGCAAGCGGAAGCCACACACACATACAGAGACTGAGAGAGAGAGAGAGCGCGGCTGGTACACACATGTGAGTAGGGAAATAAACTGCTCATTATTATGCAAAGTTTCCCGTTCTTTGGCTTTATCTGCTCGGGCGGAAGTCGAAAAAGAGAAAAAGAGGGAGAGAGAGAGAGAGAGCAGCGAGAAAGAGAGCAGAAGAGCTGGAGCAACAGCCTGTTCCTTAGTGCGCCATATGCCATAATTGGCGCATCGTGGCCAAGCTCTCAAGTCCTCCCCATACGCTCTCCACTACGAGCTCTTGCCTGGCTCTCGTCCAGCTTCTGCTCGTCCTGGCTTAATATTTCATCTGGGCAAGCACTCGTTGGGGATTTTGATTTGTGCTCGCTGCAAATTGCACATAAAATTTACTTTGCACTCGCATCAAAAATATAAAATTCAATTTCCAAAGAGGCGACCAAATTTACTCGGGAACGATGTGGACGCGGACGAGAACGATGCGAGAAAGCGAAGCGAATTCGTCCATGAAAAATGCGAGCTGTGCTGCGTTTAGGCAAAATGCGAAAAGCGGAAAAGCGTCGACTAAAAAATGGAAAAATGCGAAAAGTATATGATTTATGTGAGGGTAGGCAGCGCGAAAGCGGGAGGGGGAAAGGGAAGGGCGCTTATAGCACTGAGCAGGCTCCTGCCAATTTTTTTGTGTACGCCCAAAGCCAGCGATAAGGACGAGACCTTGGCAATCAGCATATGCATGGCCTCGACTCACACACACACAGGCATACACAAGCACACAGAAACACACTCACACACACACAGTCTATAGGCTACAAAGCGCCGTTAAACATGCCAGTTAAACACACCCAGCAAAACCGCCAGGCACACACCAGCAACAGCATTAACAACAAGGACAACAACAATGAGGGTAACAATAGCAACAACAACAACAGGCAGAACAAAATGTACTCGTAATTGCCTCGTTTCATTTTTAATAACTGTCAATCCTTTTGGCTTTTTGGGCGCGCCAATTGGCAAACTGACAAAACCGCTTGTAATTTGTGTGCGCTCCGCACATGAGCAACAGCAACAGCACCAGCAGCGCCAGAAACAACCACAAAGCAACAACAACAACAACAACAACAATAGCAATAACAATAGCGAACAGTTGGCGGCGACAAAAACTCTGTCAGAATTTTCCAGGAAAATGGCAAAATGACATTCGAGTCTAATTAGTGGGAAGGGCAACTGAAAGCTGCTCAACAGTTTGTCCCAAGTTGCCCGGGAATGTAATTTGAAAGTTAAAATTAATTTGCCTTTCAACTTGGCAAAAGTAGAGCATTTCACATTCGTATATTTCTCTATAAAAAATTCGCTAAAAGCTGCTCAACAGTTTGCCAAACTTGCGCAGGAAAAGTTGCACCTCAAGACATATGAAAATTGAAATGCATTTTTCTTTCCACGTAGCAGACTTAGAGCATAGCAAATTCGTATAGTTAAGCAGAGAAAATTCAATGAAAAATGCTATAAAAAATAGACAGCGATAGAAAGTCGAAAGTTCTTTGAGAAAACATTTTCTAAAAATTTAAAATAAATTTTGCTGTTAGCTTAGACTTTGCTCTATTAGAGCATTCATTATTCGTTGAGTTTCTAGCTGTATTTTCCTCTATTTTTTCTGTTGCCAGCGGCGAAAGTTTTGACTAGCTCTGGCTTGATAAATGTTTGTGCCAACTTTGCGCCAAACTGTTGCTCGGCTTAGCCCAGTCCCAGTCCCAGCGCCAGTCCCAGTGCCTGTGCGAACTTTGCAGCGATATCAGCGAACCTCAGCACAAGGAAGACACACGAAAAAACCTCTGTGAAATTTGCTTAAAACTTTAAGCAAACAAACCGCCTGTGTGCGCCTCCAGCGCCCCGGGGCCAGCAGCTTGGCCTTGGCCAAGGATTTTGGCTAAGCAGCGGCAGGCCAGTCGAGGCAGTTGAAGCTGTCAGAACTCCGCTGTGGCGCCATCCATCCAGCCCATCCATCCATCTCTCTCGACCTTCATTATTTCGCATTTCGTTGTGCATGTTTAGCTTTGCATTCACTGGAAACTCGCTCGACCTGAGCGCGCTTTAAATTTATGATTTGCTTTTTAAGGTGCTTTCACTGGCCAGCGCTGCGCACATTAATCATGGTAGAGAGGGTGCTCAAGGTTGGGATTGCAGCGGCGGCAGCAGCAGCAGGAGGGCGAGGGCGAGGCGGAAAGGCCTGCCAAATTGTGCCCCTGGGCGTCGATTACATTAATCACAGCGTGAAGGCTCAAATATTTCAGCGGGCTGCAGCTTCACTCCAAAAAGGGGCATGGTCCAACAACTTCTGCTGCTTCTGTTGCATGCTCAAACAATGCGGTGGGCGAGGGGCGTGCCAGCGTATTCGCCATTATCAGTTGCTTTGTGGAGATTATTGTCACAGCAGCGGAGTTTTGGACGAGGGTCAGGGACGCGCTTAACGCAATGTAAACAGGCAGGCAGGCAGGCGAGGGATGCTCTATCCCCCCCTCCCCCCATCCACACTTTGTCTCTGTGAGTTTTTGTCGGTTATTAAGGTTAGTCCACGCCACGGTAATGGCAATGCCAACAGCCGCCGGCCATCGAAATCCGCAGTCCCGCACTCAAAATGGCGCACGGAAATTGTAAAATTTGTTACATTTTGTTTTGTGTTTGCGTCCGCGATTTATATGGAAATTAAGTTATTATGCTAAAAGCAAAATGTGTAATACAGCGGCAGGTTTCTGCCAGCTTCTCGTTACGAATTTAACTATTGACGAGTGAAGAAAACTACAGGCAAGCTAACTCGACTGTTGTATACCATTCACGCAGCTTATAAATATTCCATTTTAAAATATAAATATATATTTTAATATATAAAATAAATAAATAAAATATAAAATAAATATAGCTTTGCACAGCTCATTACACACGCACAGGCCGTTCTCACGCATACAGTTAAGCGCAGCAGAAACAGCTTGTCGCTGCGCGGCTGCTACCTTTGCCTGGGAAATTTAAACTCGTATAACTTCTGTGTTTATAGTCCGATCGGTTTGCAATTTGCTGGAAACATCAGTTATATAGTTAGCTGCGTTTATGTTTAACTTGCGTAATACTGTAATATGTAATTCCACATGTTTTATAAGTATCTTCATGTCAATTTTGCTGTCTCTAGCTCTTGCAGCAGCTGAGTTCTATGTGTTTCGGATGGCAAGACAGTCATAACTATTTATACTCTATGGTCTGCAACGCCTCCTTCTGCCTGTTACATACATTTCCATTTTTGTTCATTTTCTGTGTGGGAATGAATCAAAAATATTTAGAGAAATTGCTGCCAAGCATTCGCCACGCAGAACTCTCGCTCTCACTCTACACACATACACATACACGTGCAGGCATATGCAAATGGCTCCGGGCGAGGGTCGCTTCGAACTCCCCTCGCTTCACTCCACTCTCTCTCTCCCCCTCTCTCTCTGCTGCAGTTGGGTTTTTTGAGCAAACATTTTAATTGAAAATTGCAGAGCGGCAGCAAGTAAATAGAGAGGAGCTGCTGCCAGTGCAAACGACAAGTCGGCAACTGATTGCATGACTGCGGGGGAAGCAGTGCGAGGGGGGGAGAGAAAGGGTAGTGCCAGTACTCTCTCTCTCTCTCAGTCTGCCTGTTAGAGCTGTTTGATTTTTGCATAAGCCTGCACTCTGCACGAAGGCATGCGAAATATTTCTGCATGAATAATAAAACGAAGGGAGCGAGGGAGGGGAGGAGGAGCAAAACGTGCAAAAGGCTGAGGGGAAATTTAAATTAAATTAATTAAATTCCACACTCGTATTGCGTTTTGCGTGCGTTCGACAGCCAAACAATTTGTGTAAGCTTGTCTCACTCTCTCTCTTTAGCTCGCTGTCTCTCTCTCTCTCTCTCTCTCTCTCTGTTTGCGTGTGTAAAAAATGCGTAAAAAAGCGACAAATATGCGAGTTATTTAAAAATGCAAAATAAATATTTGTGTCTGCGGCCGCAGTCAGCAAAGCGTTGCCCACCGGCAGTAAAAATCGTTACAGCAGCATCTCTCCACCCTTCTCTCTCTCTCTCGCTCTGTTGCTTTTTAACGATTTTTTTTGCGCCGAAATGTATGCTATAAAAAATGCGTGCGCTCTTGGTTTATTAAAAATTTGTGCAAATGAAGTGGCAATTTACAATTGGCAACTGCAGCGGGCCAACTGAGAGTCTTTATAATGTTAAAAACAGCAGAAAGACACACACACACGCATACTCAACCAGACACACACACACTTCATACAACTAAATACGAAATAAGCGCGTAGAGGGAAGTGAAAGTTAATTAATTTCTGCTGCCGATTAAAATACAAGCATAGAGGGGTAGAGTGGGGAGAGAGAGCAGAGGGAAGGCGTCTACAAAGACAGGGCTTAACCAGGCGCACACATGTGTGTGTGGGCTAAAGGATCTGCCCCCGAGCGTGCACAACATTTTAACATTTTAAACACTTTGCCTGGGCAGACATTAATGAATATAACTGTACGTATATATATTTTGATATCTGTCAGACAGGCTTGAGCTGGAAGAGAGAGAGAGAGAGAGAAGGGAGTGTGGTAACAGACAGAGAGTCGGAGTAGTTTAAAATGCCATTAAATACGCAGCGAGTGAGACAGAGGCAGGCTGTCAGGCTAGTGACATGTCCCCTCCCTGCCTCAGACTGTATGTGTGTGTGTGTGTGTGATGGGGGCTAGCTGTCAGCATGCATAACTGTTGCTGTCAGGATTATGGCTTGTCATATTATGTATTATGGTGTATTTTATTTGCATTCAATTAAAACGCACGTGTCACTCGCCTGCGCATATAAATTGCCAGCAAAATGAGGCGCAAAATTATGCAAATGTGAGGGAAGGCCGTCAGTTTGTGTTTTGTTTATGCGAATGAGTTTCGCTCGTAAAAACTACGTAGAGCACAACAAGCCGGGAAAAAAGCAGGCAAAACAAAGCCATAAAGACGGCACACAGATAGACAGAGAATTGTGAAAAATACGCTCGACCACAAAGCGTTGGCGAGAGCATTCCGTCATAATCATTAGGATAATATTTTTAATGCCGCACTGACCTCCATATCGAGCGTTTAGAGTTGAGCGCGCTGGCATACTTATTACTTGATATGAATCAAAATTAAAATGGCGTCGTAAAACCACTTTGGTGGGGGAGGGCAAAGCAGACACAGGTATCAAATGCGCTGTCAGCGGAGTTGAAGTTGCCCCGGGCTTAGCCCCGCCAGTAATGACAGCTTCAATGTTGCTCCGGGGAGTTGGCCAGACCGGACATTAGGCAGAGCTGGCAGCTGGCTCAAACCACGCCAATATGCCAGGCTGGTCACGTGCCGCTGCAGGAGACAAGCTTAAACTTAAAGCCCATTAATTTGCAGGCAAAACTGTGCTGAGCAGCGTCCGGGAAATTACTAACTCAATTATAAATTAATTATCTAACAAAGCGCAGCATAGGCTGCGCAACATCAAAGTATCAATAATTAATCGCCTCGGTAATGTTTTCAATTTCTTGCTTCATTAGCTCGTTTTTCGTTTGGCGTCGATCTTCGGGCTAATCCCGGCCAGCAGTGGAGTGGAATGCCGAGGAGTGCAGAGGCCGCAAGGTGCGTCCTGCGGGAGTCGACAAAGTCCAGCCTAAGTCCCGTTAATACACAATTGTATCGGGCAGGAAAATCAATAGCAGAAACTTGTGCGGAGTTTGCAGAAACGAATTCAATTCAAGGGGCATCCCATCGAATGCGAATGCGAATGGGAATGCGAATGGGAATGCCAATGAAATGAGTTATGACAGCGCGCGTGTAACATTAAATAGATTTATATGTGGAGCATGTCAGCGGGGCCTGCGAGCTGCCAACTGAGCATTGAGCGGAAACAAAACTGAAACCGGACGTGCGCCTGACGACCGCGCCGGAAATTAAACTATTTGTTAGCGAGCTGCCAAACATTCAGTCGGACATTCACATGCATTCACAATAAATACACAGCAACATTTGTGAGTGCTAAAAGAAATAACCACAAGCAGCAGGTACCTGGAACTTGGCACTCACCTGCTTGGTCAGGTAAGTGATTACAATGCTGCTGCTGCTGCTTCCACTGCTTCTTCAACTGTTTGTATTATTTTTTTTTAACATTTTTTGCTCCTGCTGTGTGTGTTTGTATGGGGCGCGCGCTTGTTAAATTTTAATATTATTGTTATTTCTGCGGGTTTTTCAGATTTTCGTAAATTTCCGTTTCATTTAATTCGGCACACTCGACTGCACACACTTGAAAATGTTGCCTGGTCAGTGGGGAAGAACCACTTGAGCGACCCTCGCGCACAATCACAGCTGCAGTCGCAGTCACTGAGTCACAGTCACTGTTACAGTCACAATCACGGCTACAGCGTGTCACACTCACACACCTGGAGAGCCGCAGCAGCTACAGCTACAGCTACAGCTACAGCTTCAACTTGAACTGGCTTCAGCTGCCTTCAGCTGGCGGCGGGCAGTTTCCGCGTTTTGTGTCCTCCTCGCGAAAAGGCTCGACTCGAACTGTGACGACGCTCAGCTCAGCTGCTGCGACGCTGGCGACGACGCTGACTGGCAGCCAGTCAAGACCATCGTCTATGCTCGCTCTCCCTTCCTCACCCTCGGGCTGTCTCTGTTCCTTTCTCTCTCTGTCGCTCGCTCGCTCTCACACGTTCGCTCTCTCGGCTGGAGGCGCGCGCTCTCCCACGCACACCTTCGTGCGCCTGGAAAGCCTCATGTGTGTGTGTTTGTGTTTGAGTATATGCGTGTGTCTGTGTGTGTGTGTGTGTGTGTGTGTGAGAAACCAGCTGGCGCAGCATTAAAAAGTAATATCAATTTCCACCTTGCAAACAGCGTCGCAACGCGAAAGCAACAGCTAAGCGATTTCCCAGGATGCAGCAGTGTCTGTGCGCGCGTGTGTGTGTCTGTGTGTGAGTCCATGTTCGACAGGAGCCCCGCCTCCGTTCGCCCACGCATTTGCGTTAGGTGCGCGTGTGCTCTTCACGTTACGCTTAGTCTACACAGCGTGAACGAAGTGTGTAGACTTTTCCCATAATTGTTGCATGCGATGATATTGCGAATGTTGCGTATACGCCAAGGTGAACAAGTGTTGTAACTTGTAGCCGAAGAAGTTGCACAACAAATTCAAGGAAAAATAATAAGCAAATAATTGGTCATAAATTTCAAATAAATGTATCAACATATATTTAATAAATAATAATTACTTGCAAAGCTATATAAATAAACAATATATATAAATATTCAAAATTACTTCAACGACAAAAAAGTTTAAATAAATTTCAATCCAACTGATTGATAAAATTTTAGAATAAATACATTTACAAGAATAAATAATTAATTTTGCATTTATAAAATACAAAAATATTCTTCTAAAACGTTTCATTGAATTTAATAAGAAAACCTAATTAAATATATATGCGATAAAACGGTTAAAAATAAATACATATTTAAATCCGCAAACAAAATGATTAATTAAATTGTATGAATTTTATAAATTAATATATGAAAATGACCTTTTTTACTGATTGTAAAAAAATAAAATACAATAAATAGATATTTAAATATTTTATCCACGTATTACTAATAAATAAATATGAATATTTGCAGATAATTTAAAAATACACATAAGCACATATAAATCGAGAACAGGCAATTACTGTTACTCCTAATGCATTTCCGGGAAAAGTGCTTTCTGGCAACTTGTTTTCTTGCCCTTTGACTTGCATAAGCCGCAATTATAATTTATTTGTTGCAAGTGGCCAATTTGAGTTGCAGCGCGACGCGTTCGACAACTTGGCTCCACTTGGCTCACAAACTAAGCGCGACAGTGGGACGCGGAGACAGTGGGGCATGCGGACAAGGGAAAAAGCGCAACAGGACCAAAATAATTGCGCGTTAAACATGTGCCAGGCGAGGCGCAACAGACGCAGCAACAACAAAGAGCTGCCAGAGAGAGAGAGAGCGCACGTGCGAGAGTGAGAGAGAAGAGTGAGCAAGCGAGTGCGCAATATGGAACCCGAGCCGAGCCGAAGTCCAGAGAGAGCGAGAGAGCGCGTCGCTCGGACTGGAAATGTTCAACTGGTTGCGTTCTTGCAAGCAACAGGATGTGCTGGAAGGGCCTGCAAAAACATCGAAGGGACGCACAAAAAACATCGCACACTCGTACAAGGCAATCCCCAACAACAACGGCAACAACAACAGAGGCCTGGCTAGTCGGGCAGGTAGGCAGAGGGCGGTGGGTCTGCTCCGGGCGGCCCACAAAGAGTCGCGTGCTTTAAGCCTCAATACCAAAACAATTTGAGAGCGCACAATAAAACTGAATGGGCGCAAAGAAAGGAAAGAAAAAGGAAAGCGACAGCAACAACAACAATACGAGGCGGAAAGAGAGAGTGAGAGAGATGGAGTGCTGGGGTAGGGGCAGGAAAGTGAGCAGGCAGCAGAAAAATGTGCCAGGAAAAGCGAGAATGTTGCGTGTGAAAGGAGCAGCGCCTCCTGCTGAAGGACGGACGAGCGGCCATTAGAAAGCTGCAAAAGCGAACGCACAGCACAGCAGTTGGCAATGTTTACAGGTAGCCCAGCAGAGGGTGTGTTTGTCTGCGAGTCCCAGTTCCCTGCTCCCGCTCCGGCTCCTGCTCCTGCAGCTCCGAAGGACACGCCAAAAGGTACGCAGCAGTGTGTGTCGATTAAGATGCCGAGCCATTGTTGTTGTTGGGATTGCGTTTGGGTCGTGACAGACAGCGGGAAGCAGCGCTGAACCTGAGCTGGAGAGAGATAGGCAAAGAGGTAGAGGGACCTGTAGCTGGATCGGCAGTGGGGGAGCGTGAGCGACCCCTGCATGAACTCGAAGCCGTACCCGAGCCCGTACTCGTACACCCACTGAAGCTGGCGCAGCACTGGCTGTCAGCTTATCAATTTGTATGCCTGCAGATATTTATTTATGAATATCCTTTGGACGCTTAAGCGCTGGCCGGGCACGGGCACGGGCACGGCCAGGCCGGGGCAGCACTCACGCCTTTATGGCCCGCTGCTCGCAACGAAATGCCGCGTAATCCCGACGCATACCTGAGGGTTCTCTCATGCTGTCTGTCTGCCTGTCCGTCAGTCCTGCAGTCCTTCAGCTCATCCAACCATGTTCTTGCGCTCCATTCCCTTTCCGTTTCCTCTTTCGTCTTCTCGCTTGTCTGCCATTTTGTCGAGTCCTTTCTTAATTTTATTTTTATTGCAGATTGATTTTTTCAGATTAAGTTTCGTTTGCCCTGGTGCTGTCTGCGCATCCTTCACGTTTATATGGCGGCATTAAGTCGCTTGTAAAAATCGTTGCCTACTTTTCAGGGTCAGCTTCGGGCCTCCCCCACTTCCGCCTCCTGCTCAATAAAATATGAGTCAACTCGAGTGAGTGAGACGTTTTTTAAGCCAACTTCTGCTTCAATTAGCAGTGCAGGCAGCGCCAGTAAAAACCCTAACCGACATGCAAACAGGAAACCAGGCCCCTCACACCCCCCCTGTGTCTCTACACTTACTTCCTGCGCTGCTAGCAAAACAAAACCCAAAGCTCAAAGTAAAAGTAAAACATTTTCATGCAAATGGTTTTGTTTAACCACGAAATATTTTCAGTATTCAGCACACACACTCGCACGCACACACACACACTCATGTTGTAGGTTGTGCGAGCGTGAGAGTCCTGCGGCAAAAGTTTTTACTACTCGCAGCTCTCAGAACAAACAAAATCAAACCGAGCGCAACAAAGTACACAAATATTTACCTATGTACACAACTCTGTCTGCGCGTGTGTACGTGTGCATGGTCAGCTGACCAAGTCATAAAGTGGGTTGCAGGGTGCGACACTTTGATGAAGTTGCCAGGCGTGAAGCGCTGCAAAGTATGCAACAATAATTTTCACACGCTCAGCAGATCAAGCAAAGCAGCAGGACAAAGACAGCACAGAAGATGCACGTAGTACAGTGGAAACTCACATGAGCGGACAGTGACAGAGGGTTTCTAAAAGGGTTTAGATTTTTTTAAATTTATAAAACGATTTTTAATAGTTTTTTTGCTAAAATATATATTAGAACTGTTTATTATGCTCAGATTAAATTCGCTAAGATATTTTTTTTTAATTATTCATTAATCGAATTGTATTATTAATTAATTTTTTTTAAATTTTACTAACACATGCATACATTTCCATTTTTTTTTTTTTTTAAATCAACTCAAATTTTAATTCAGGAAATCTCATTTTTTTAACGGATTTTAAACCGCATCAGTTTTGCATCTTAATATAAAAGCAAATATATGGCTTCCATTCGGTCGAGAAGGGAATCCGTTTAAAAGAAATTCAAAAGATAAAAAAATAATGATAAAGAAATACGAGCGACTGATGTGCTCGTTTCAGAAAAGTTTTCGCTTACCCAAACTGTGCGCAAAGTAAGTTTTCACTGCATTGGTGTACACGTATGTATAGAGACTTTGTGGAATAACGAACCGACATTGGCAATCGTTGGCGTAAGTGTTGCTTCTTCTACTTCTGCTGCTGCTCCTTCTCTGCCGGAGCCTTAGCAAATCTCATGCAGCTGTCGTCATAGAGTTTTCCCTTTTTTCCTGCCTTTGATGCATCTACATTTGAAAAGCATTCACTTGCTAATTGCCTGCCATCAAATCGGATTAAAATTCTATTAAACTGTCAGCCAAGTGCAAATGCAACGCGCTCTCTTTTCGCCCTCTACTCGTACTTTTGATTGCCTGAGGCTTGTCCCAGTGCGGGGCTTAAGATGCTTTGGCCATTTGCCATGATGCGCAATTAATGCTTTGGCAGCGTGCTTTGCCCATAGTTCGTCTTATCACTTGCAAATTTCCAATGCCAACAAAAATAACGACAAACAACAACAACAGGCGCACTAATGAGTATAGAGTTGTATCAGCCCGAGGCTGGGGAAATTGAGTAATTCGAGCTGGCAAGACAATGCCCCTAACGTATTGCTTCCTATACACATCCATCAATCGAAACGAGCAGGTCCTAACTCTTTTGCTTAGCTAAATAGCATAATACACACACAGAGGCTCCTCCTTCTGCTCGACAACAAGAGCGGTTCATTAGAATTTTAATTTGGTATTTTACCTGGTGCCGCGCTGCCAGCGCTTAATTAGAGCAATTTGCGAGCAGGACAAGTGTCCTCGCGGCAACTGAGATGGAGACGAAGACTGTGAGTGAGACTGTGACTGAGACTGCGACTGAGTCTGAGACTGGGACTGAGTTGGGGTCTAAGTCTGGCCGAGTAAATGACGACAAGTCAATGCCAAAACAAATAGTTGGACAAGCAGCGAGAGGACGAAGTAAGGAAAAATACCATCGACTGCTAGATACCTTTCAGCTACATTCAATACTATTCTAACTATGAGAAAGTTCTATTAAATTAATTACGTTAATTAATTAATTAGCCAACAAGATAGCATGGCTCTTGTTTTTCACAAAATAATGCAAAATTGTTTTCTATATAATTACTTTGTATACTATCCGATCATATTATAATTTATGGCATATAAAAGAGCTTTAACTAGCTACTTGTGTGTAAAATTTAAAAACTGTAACTTAAATGTTGCTTAGTTTGGAATACAAAATATTGCATGTACTGCACGCTAAGCGTGACAGTCAAAGTTTGAAGTAAGCCTAAGCCGCTTAGGGCATACAGCAAACTGCATGTCAAATTTAGTTTCTGTAGCTCTTACAATAGCTGAGATCTATGAGCTTACATAGACGGATATGACCTGATATGATATCAATGAAATTTTTAATTACCCTTAAATAATATATAAAAATATATTCTGGCATCTTCTGTTCATTCCTTTCATGTATATGTATTTAGCCTTCCACTGTTTCTTACAAACATTTGCACAAAACGAGTAGACCATTTTTAATAAGGGAAAGGTATAAAGAGGCGCGCAACAGGAAGACGGCTGTTGTTTTTTCTATTTACAGCAAAGCTAATTGAATTTTCACGCCGAAAAACGGCGGACAGCGACGAGCCTAAGGCGCACTTCTAGCACTCTCTCTCTCTACCCCACTCCTTCTCCCTCTCTCTCTCTCTCACTGCTGTGTGTAGCTGCCTTAGTTGACAGAGTAATTAAGTGGGCATAATGCGCATGGAGATTGCTGTCAAGTGGTTTATAATTCGTTAGGCAATGCAGCAATGTTAAAGCTAAATTCCTATGAGTGTAATGTTGAGGATGAGTAAGCGACGCTCCACACTCACGCGCTGGTACGAGGCCTTCTACAATCGGCGAACGTCGAGCAAGATGACCGCGCAGCACTTGGACCAGCCGGACAAGTCGGACGGCGATAGAAAATTATATCGCGCCCTGAACCTCTCGAACGGATTGCGAGCCATGCTCATCTCGGATCCGGAGATGGACGAACCGAGCGCCGCCTCGTTGGTGGAGCCGGTGAGTCGCACCAGCTCCAGTTCGGGCACATCGCTGGAGCACTTCCACGGCAAGCTGGCGGCGTGTGCCGTGCTCATGGGCGTCGGCTCGTTCCAGGAGCCGAGCAAATACCAGGGCATGGCGCACTTTCTGGAGCACATGATCTTCATGGGCTCGGAGAAGTACCCCGAGGAGAATGCCTTCGATTCGTTCGTGACGAAGGCCGGCGGCTTCAGTAATGCGCACACCGAGTACGAGGACACCTGCTTCTACTTCGAGGTGGAGGAGCAGTACCTGGACAAGACCCTAGACATGTTTATGCACCTGATGAAGGCGCCCCTCATGCTGCCCGATGCCATGACCCGCGAACGCCATGCCGTCCAGTCAGAGTTCGAGCAGACCTACATGGTGGACGAGGTGCGACGCGATCAGATCCTGGCCACGTTGGCCGGCGAGGGCTTCCCCCACGGCACCTTCAGCTGGGGCAACCTCAAGTCGTTGAAGGAGAACGTCAACGACGAGGAGCTGCACCGGGCCCTGCACGAATTCCGGCGCAAGCATTACGGCTCGAATCGCATGATCGTCTGTCTGCAGGCCACGCTGCCGCTGGACGAGCTGGAGCGGCTGCTGGTGCAGCACTGCTCGGGCATACCGAGGAGTGAGGAGCCGCCGCTGGACGTGTCGAGTTTCAACTACCGCGACGCCTTCAAGGAGCACTTCCACAACAACGTGCTGCTCATTCAACCCGTCGAGGATGTGTGCAAGCTGGAGCTGACCTGGGTGCTGCCCTCCATGCGCGACTACTACAGAAGCAAGCCGGACTCGTTCTTCTCGCATCTGCTGGGCTACGAGGGCGTCGGCAGCCTGTGCTCCTATCTGCGCCGCCGGCTCTGGTGCATGAGCATCATGGCGGGCGTGGGCGCCAGCGGCTTCGAGTCGAACTCCATCTACTCGCTATTCAATCTGTGCATCTACCTAACGGACGATGGCTTCAAGCATCTGGACGAGGTGATCGCCGCCACGTTCGCCTGGGTGCGCATGGTCATCAACACGGACACGTTGCAGCCCACGTACAATGAGATCCAGCAGATTGCGGCCAACAATTTCCGCTTCCAGATCGAGCTGCCCTCGATGGACAATGTGCAGACGATTGTGGAGGCGCTGCGCTTCCTGCCGCCCAAGGATGTGCTCACCGGATCGCAGCTGTACTTCGAGTACGACGCGGCGGCGCTGCAGATGCTGCAGCAGCATCTCAATGAGTTCCGCTTCAACATCATGATCTCGTCGTACTTGCCACTGGAAAACTACGAGTACGATCAGCGAGAGCGCTGGTTCGGCACGCCCTACTCCCTGATACCCATGCCCGAGAAGTGGAAGAACATGTGGCTGCAGCCGACGCCGCATCCCGATCTCAAGCTGCCCGCACCGAATCCCTTTGTGACAACGGACTTCACGCTGCACTGGATCGAGGCGGGAAAGCCGCACGTTTCGCGTCGTCCCAAGGCGCTGATCCGGGACGACATGTGTGAGTTGTGGTTCCGGCAGGACGACACCTTCCTGCTGCCCGATGGCTTCATCAATCTGTACTTCATCACGCCGGTGATGCGACGCAGTGTGCACGACTTCATGTCCGCCGTGCTGTTCACCTACCTGGTGGAGTTCTTCATCGCCGAGCAACTGTATCCGGCCCTCATGGCGGGTCTGACCTATGGCCTGGATGCAGCGGACAAGGGCCTGGTGCTGCGCGCCAGTGGCTACAATCAGAAGCTGCCGCTGCTCATCGAGATCATACTGAACGTAATGCAGAACCTGGAGATCGATCCCGCCCAGGTAGTGTCCTTCAAGGAGCTGAAGAAGCGCCAGATATTCAATGCCATCGTCAACGGGAAGTCGCTGAATCTCGATCTGCGTCTCAGCGTGATGGAGCACAAACGCTTCACGCTGCTGCAGAAGTACGAGGCCATCGACGCCATCACCGCGGAGGACATACTCAAGTTCAAGAACACCTTCCACAAGCAGATGTACGTGCAGGCCCTCATCCAGGGCAACTTCACCGAGGAGCAGGCGCGTAAGGTCACCCGCCACGTGCTCGACACGTACCGCAGCGAAAAGGTGGAGAATCTCGGCGAGCTGCAGAATCGCATGGTCCAGCTGCCGCAGGGCGAGTACTTTCTGCGCGTGAAGACGTTGAACGAGGAGGACCCCAACACGATCGTGACGAACTACTACCAACTGGGGCCGTCCAGTCTGAGGATGGAGTGCACGCTGGACATCATCGACCTGATCATCGAGGAGCCGTTCTTCCATCAGCTGCGCACCAAGGAGCAGCTGTGCTACAGCCTGGGGCTCTACCAGCGCATCGGGTACGGCATACAGGCCTACATGGTCACCATCAACACGCAGGAGACCAAGTTCAAGGCCGACTACGTGGAGGAGCGCCTGGAGGCGTTCCGCTTCAGTGTGCCGGACATCATCGCCAATCTGAGTCCGGAGGATTACCTGCAGATACGCGACACACTGATCAACACGAAGCGGCTGGGCGACAACAGCCTGGACGACGAGGTGATGCGCAACTGGGCCGAGATACTCAGCATGGACTACTTTTTCAATCGCACAGACATGCAGATCAGCGCGCTGAGTGCCATCACGCAGCAGGACCTGCTCGACTTCATCGACCTTAACAAGAATCACAATATGCGCAAGCTCTCCGTGCAGGTGATCGGCTCGACGTCGGTGGCGCGACGCTCCTACACGGATCTCTCCGAACGCCTCTCGGGCAGCTTCCACACGCGCTCGGGCTCGCACACGGGGCTGATGCGGCGACCCGGCTCGCTGGCCATGATGCTGGACGAAGTGCAGCGCAACATATCCGACGAGCAGCTGCTCTTCGAGCAGATCGGCCACAAGATCAAGCTGGAGTTCATTGGTGATCCAACGAATCCGGCGCACATCTTGGACATTGCCAAGTTCAAGAAGGATCTGCATGTCTATCCGCGCATCAGTTCCAATCCGAAGCTGCAAAACACTTAGAGCCGTCCGCAGGAGCCATCCTCATCGCAAAGGTTTTAATGGACCAAAAATCTCAATTCAAAATGTATTTTCTTTTTTTTGGCTTTTTGTTTTTCGTAAATATTTGGCGACTTATTGGATACAGTAGAAGTGATAAATGGATCGCACTTTTTTTTTTAAATAATACAAACATATATAAAAAATTTGCAATTCAGTCAAAATAATGTGCAACTAAAGGTGCTTGATATAATATAAATAAATATAACAGTATAAATAAAATATAATAACATAAATACAACCCTAGTTTTGGCTTGCCTTTGGCCAAGTATTCACAATCAAAACAATTGGGGAAAGTACAAAGCAAGAGCGGAAGCAAGAGAATAGAAGGAGGAGGAGTACTCCTCCCTTTCTCGCTTTGGTAAGCAACTGACGCCATTTTAATAACGCAAATTACAGTTAGCTGTATAAATTTAGTTGGCGGACGTACCACCCCCTCCCTTTCAAATGGAAGCTCCCGCAGTGTCCCCTTGGCAGGGGGGAGGCGTGGCTTGTTGTTGACGATTGCTGAGCAACTGTTGCTGGCACATATTGCGGCGGCTTTCATCCACAATGGAATATAGAAATAATTCCAAATAATTATATATATGCATAAATAAACAACGTGGACAAATGCTCGACTAGAAGATACGCTGCACGGTGTGCAAGTGAGAGTTGGTATTTTTAATTACTTTATACACCATTCTATAGCATACTTTGCTGCGCGTTGAAAGTAATGATAAACCTGTAAACCTGTTGTCGATGCGCCTGTTACAGTGTCTGCGAAAAGTGTATTGCCCTGCGGCGGCAGAAAGGAGTTGCTGCCACGCAACGAGCTTCATTATAATGGGACATTGTGCCAGACTAATGCCACTGTGTGAGTTTTTGTGTGCATGTGGAAGTGAGTCTTCAAAATGGGTATATTTGGTTTGTGTGAATGTGGGGAAAAGTAAAAGTTAAAGCTTGGCAGACACACACAGTATATATTTTTAACAGGTATTATTTTATATTTATCATTGAATTGTAGCTGGCAAAATAAATGCAAGGTATTCAACAGTCGAGACTTTCTCCTTTTCTCTGAGTTCTTTTGTTTTCGTTTGTGTGTGCCCAGCAGGCAGCCTCCAGCTTGGCAGCAGTCCAACTATGGAGCATTGTTGCTGCTGCTGCTGCTTCTGTTGCTGTGGATTGTTTGGCTGTTGCAATTTTGCGTCATATTGTTTGCTTATTTCGTTTCGGGTCTAAATATAAACACAGCAACTACACAGCATGAGCGGCCGGCCACAAGCCGGCCCGCAATCAGCCCGGCCCAATGGCCGCTTCTGCTAATGATAAGCCTTGTTTTGCCGGCCAGCATTGTTGGCCGCCATAAAATCATCATAATTGCGCGTCATTGTGTGCCATTGATTCAAGTTTTAATGCGAAATGAATCAGGGGGCTTAAATGTGCATTAATTATGCCCTGCATGCCTGTAAACTGCGAACTTAATGCGACTAATTGAATGCGAAATGAGTACGGCGAGTGCATTTGGAAAAGTGAATAAAGTTTTTATATTTATTTACGCAAATGTATCTCTTGCACAATTATAGATTTATGTATATATAGATATATATGTATATGTATATCACTCGTTATATATGGATATTCGATTTAATTCTCTCTTTCTGTCTGTCTGGCTGGCCGAAAAAGAATACACAAGTTTGAATGACGTCATAGAATTGATGCACTGCATTTTATTTATTGTATTGTATCGTATTGGATTTAAATTAAATTTTAAACGCAACACACAAAATGTTTAAGCCAACATTAAAGTAGATATAGGTAGATATTTATGTATGTATATGTATATGTATTGTATGTATTTATGTATGTATTTTAAGTAGATATTTGAATTAAGCATTAATAAAAACAATAAATTTAGTTATGGTACGTAACAATAAGTAAACTTTTAGCAAACTCTTTTTTTGTATTGTTTTTTCTCGTGTATTGTTTCATTTAAATTAATGAATCGATTATAATGGAAACATGTTTAAAGCGCCTCGATGATAATGTAGTAATAATAATAATAATAATAATAGTAATAGTAATATATATTATGATTTACAGCTAAGAGTTACGCATGCAATTGAATTGTGCTTCATCGAATATTGCAGATTTAAACAAGTGTTAACATAATTGTGGTTCTTCCTCTCATTCCCCTTGCTCTTCCTGTTGTTTTTCGGCGCCTTGAGCGCCGCTCGACTAAAGCTTAAACTAAATCAAGTAATTTACTTATATAAAAATATATATAGAAGTATCTCTAGGTAATCAATTGATGTTTGCTTTTAGTTTAGTTATTTTCATACATTCTCTTTTTTCATTTTCCTTTTGAAATGTGTCAATTTTTCAGTTTCTCCGGTTTCCATTACTTTTTGCGAGTGCGTAGAACACTCAAAATATGTCCGAATGCTAAGCATGCTCTCGATTTGCGCTTACAACTAGGCGAAAATGAATTAACTTATGAAACATTTAGAAATTTGCCATGAAGTACATACATGCCGCCGCATCGTGAATTCATTTAAATTAATTAAATTTAAGTAACGGAATATGCCCAAAAGGTAATTCTGCATTTAAATAATTGGCTTAAAAGGCATTCGAAATGAATTTGCGTAATTGATTTAATTTGGTTTACATTTAATTTAGATTAATTTAGTATGTTCTCTTGGTTTTCGACTACTTTAAAGGCTTTTTCTTTCCTTGCAGGAAATACTTCTCAAATTGTTTACGTTAATTTATTTTGTAATGGTAATTGTAATTGTAATTTAATTTGTTGCAATTAAATTAGTTTGCTCTCCTCGCGTTTAGTTAGTTCCCCTTCTAGTTAGATTAAATTAGTTTCATTTTAAATAGAACTTAAAACAAAATTCTTGAATGTGTTTTACTTGTTTTTCTCGCAATGACAAGAGAATTTCCATATGTTTTTTCTGTTTCTGTTTGTTTTTCTGCTTCTTTTTTGCTTCTCCTTCGTCTGCTGTTGTTGTTCTCTCAGTTTATATAGATGGATATATAGATATCGTATAGTACGAGTATGTGTAGTATTATTTAGCTGGCTCAACCGACTGAGCATTTCCTATTATCATCCTTAAATCTCATTCATGCGCGTTAACCTCACTTTTCTCTCTCGCTTTCGCTCTCTCTCTCTCTCTCGTTCTCTCTCGCTCACTCTCACGCTCTCGCTGCCGCTAGACTTTTAGTTAGATTTCACTCGCGATATTTTCAAATTGGAATGACCTTAATTAGAAACATGTACTTTTTTTTCGAGCTTTACAACATTTTTGCTTATGTTTATGTTTTTCATTTTGATGTATATTTTTTTGTGTGGGTTTTCCTTTTCTAAATGTTTTGGCTGATTTTCTCTATATATGTATATTTTTTTTGTTGTTGCTTTCGCTGCTTATAGGAAAGGGTGCAGAAATATAGTGGAGTGTTTTGTTCGGACATAACGCTCCCGGCAATTTTGGCTTTAGTTGTGTCTGTGCTTCTGCTACTCTTCTTGTAGCTGTTGCTGTTGCTGTTGCTGTTATTGTTGTTGTTGTTTTTAATGGAAATAGTAAAGTTTTTCGAAATTTCAACAATGTCGTCGTTCAAATGTTTTAAATGCATTTAGAAAATAAATAGGACTTTTTTTCTTCATTTTTTTTTTGTATTTCTTTTTCGAAACGAATTTTTAGGAATATTTGAGAAAAGCGAGCAGGTTGTCTGTGTCTGCCTGTGTCTGTGTTTATGTGTGTGTGTGAGTGTGTGTTGAATTTTCACCTGCCTTTGTCATAGTTCTAGTTATATATTTAGTTATAGTTATAGCTATAGATATTGCTGCTTAGACCGTAAAGTCAGCTGCCGCCCAACTCATCTTGTAGTCGTCGATGTTGAACAAGTCGAAGATGTCGCCGCTGGCATTGAAGGCATCCACGGGGCCGCCGCCAGCGCCACCCACAACACCAACGCCCCCATGGGAGTGATGGTGACTGTTGCTGCCGCCGCTGCTGCTGCTGCTGTCCATGGCGGAGCCAACAACAGTTGCTGCCGTCGCAGCATAGTCGCCTGTTGCCACCGGCTGACTGACTGCCTGCATGATGGAATTCAGTGTGCTCTCAAAGTCATCGCAGACATCCATGGGCGTGCTGCTGCCGTAGTTGTGGCTGTGGCTGTGGCTGTTGCTGCTGCTGCTGCTATTGTTGTTGCCCGAGTTGTTGTTGTTGTTGTTGTTGCTGCTGCTGCTGCCGCTGTTGACCACATGCTGACTGAACTGCGCCACAAAGCTGTCCGGATCGAAGTCCACATCCGCGCTGTGATTGTTGTTAAGCAGGACGCTGTCCGGGCTGCTGGCAGCATCGAGCAGCTCATTGATGCTGGGCTGCAGCTGGCGCATGCTGTTGCTGCTGCCGGCGACGCCGCTGCTGCTGCTGCCACTTTTCGTGGCACTGCAATAGTTGTTGGAGTCGTCGCCAATGTCCATCTCCAGCTGCTGCGACATCAGCTCGAGCAGCTCGTACTCATCGAAATGATTGAGCTTGGCGTCCGGACTGTTGGGCTTCTCGCTGCTGCTGTTGCTGCTGTTGTTGCACTTGGGCGGCGTGCTGCTGGGCGGCGGCGTGCCATGGTGGTGCTGCTCCAGAAAAATGTCCAGCGTCTTGGCAACGCTCTCCGCGTCCGGCTGCAGCGGCGACGCCATGTCGATGCTCTCGATAAAAGCAGCATGTTGCTGCTGCTGCTGTTGCTGCTGCTGTTGCTGCTGTTGCTGCTGCTGATGATGGTAGCCCACATGATTGCCCTCATTGGTGTCCATGGCCATGTTGTCGAGACTGGGCAAGGATTGCGGTGTCGGCGGCGCCTCCAGCTTAGGCACCAGCGGCACAATGCTCGCGCCGCCAGCAGCTGTTGTCGGAGTCGTGACGCCGTTGAAGAGCGCCAGCTCCGGCAGCGGCGTGATGGGCTCCAGCGCGGCACTCTCGGGCAGCTCACCCTGCTTGATGAGTATGTCCAGCACATCGCTCACCTGCTCCGACTTGATGCACTTGCGTGGCAAGCAATTGCTGCCGACTGCTGGAGCTGCTGCTGCTGCTGCTGGCGATGTTGCTGCCGTCGGCGGCTCCTCCTTGATCTTCATTAGCGGCATGCTGCTCAGCGCAGCGGCTGCTTTGCTTGCCGCCAGCTGCTTGGTGGCCTCCTCGTACTGTGGTGGGGGTGGTGCAGTCGCTGGCTTTATGTCCAGCTGGAAGTGCGGCGTCTGCTGCTGCTGCTGTTGCTGTTGCAATTGCTGCTGCAACTGCAACTGTTGCAGCTGCTGCTGTATGATGATGGGTTTGCCCTCGATAGGGAAGACAATGCTGGGCAGCGAGTTTGTGCGTTGATGTCCATTCAGCAGCTTCTTCGTGCCAGTTGCTGCTGCTGCTGCTGTAACTGGTTGCTGCTGCTGCTGTTGTGCTGCTGCTGCTGTAGTTGTTGTTGTCGCTGTGAGGCTTATGTTGCCCAGCGTGTGCGCCGTCATCTGCTGATCGTTTAGGCCGAGCAGGAAGATTGTCTGGTTGCCCTCATTCCAGACGAGGCCCACGTTGTTGCCAGCTGTTGCTGTTGTCACCGGTTTGGCTGTGTGCAATATTGTTGTAGCAGCAGCAGCAGCAGCAACATTTGACTGTTTCGTGGGCGTGGCTGTGTTGGTAATGGCGTTGTTGTTCTGGTTGGATGGAATGAGTACAGTTTGTGTCTTTTGCGTAAGCAAACGCATTTGCTGCTGCTGCTGCTGCTGCTGTTGTGCCTGTTGCTGCTGCTGCTGCTGTTGCGCCTGTTGCTGCTGCAGTGCTGCTGCTGCAGCGGCAGCCTTTTGCTTTTGTATCTTCGCTTCCAGCTGCTGCTTGACCACCATTTTCTGATTGATTGGCGGCGGCTGCTGCTGCGTGTTGCTGCTGTGATTGCTGCTGCTGCTGTTGCTGTTGCTGGCGGGCTTCTTGGCTTGATTGCTGTGGCTGCTAATGCCATTCAGTTTGACTGTTGCAGCTGCTGCTGCAGCTGGCTTAACTGTCACCTTGGCCGGTATTGTCTTCTCCAGCTGCGGCAGCGATGTTGTCGTCGTGATCAGCGTAATCTGCTGCGAGGGCAACGCGTTGACCACCTGCGCCGTGACTGTCTGCTGCTGCTGCTGTTGCTGCTGTTGTTGCTGCTGCTGCTGTTGCTGCTGCAGTATTGCCTGCAGCTGCTGCTGCGAGCGCTGCAGTTGTCGCTGCAGCTCGTCGATCTTGCGCTGTTGCTGGCGCAGCAGCTCGGTATTCTGCATGATTGTCGCCGTCTGCGGCTGCGGCGGCAATATCGTCTGCAGCGTCAGAGCGTGATTGCTGTCCAGCTGCGACTGTTGCTGGTGCAGCACCACATCCATTTGCTCGTGCTGCTGCTGCTGTTGCTCCACAGGCGTTTCGCTGACCAGCATGGCCACAGGCCCGGACTGCAGCTCGGAGTTGCTCGTGTCCATGGCGTCGCTGATGGTGATGATCTCCGTGGACATGGGCGCCGGCGTCGCTGCCGGCGTGCAGCAGTCGATGGACTCCAGCGGCAGGTAGGGCTTCAGCCGCTCGATCAGCTGCGGCTTCGGACCGGACACTGGCAAATTGCGGCGCTTGAGCTGCTGCTTCAGATCGGAGACCTTCATCTTCTCCAGGCGCGTGAGGTCGGTGATGGAGCTGGTGGTGGACTCGGCGTAGCTCGTCGCCGGACTTGGCGGTATGGAGGAGCTGATGGACAGCGCGGGCGAGGGCAGCGGCGGCGGATGTTGCTGCTGTTGCTGCTGCACCACTGCAACAGTTGCTGCTGCTGCTGCTGCTGTTGTCGCTTGCTGCTGTTGCTGTTGCTGCTGCTGCTGCTGCTGTGTGTGCTGTGCTATCAGCGACAGCGTGGGCGGTGCTGGCGTGGGTGTGGCCATTGCAGTTGTCGTTGTCAGCAGCGTGGCATCGCCAAAGTTCAAGGGGGCTGCACCCGTGCTGCTCGTTATGGAAATTGTGTTGGGCAGCGCCAGTGGCGCTGTGGCCACGCCTCCGGCTGCAACGCCTGCTGTGGTGACCACCGAGGAAGTGGCCAGTGCCGGCACCGTTTTGGTAGTCACTGTGATGCTGTTGTTGTTGTTGTTGTTGTTGCTGCTGCTGCTGTTGCTGTTGCCGCTGCTGGAGATACTCGCGCTGGTGCTGGCAACGGCGCCGGCGCCGGCAACTGTTGTTGCTGGCAGTATGGACTGATTCTTGTTGAGGTTCTCCAGAAACTTGAGCAAATAGTTCTGCTGCTCGAGCAGCAGCTGATACGACGTGGTCTGGTCCTGCTGCGCCAGCTCCTGCGCCTGGCCCGCCGCACTCGGCGGTCCCTTGTACTCGTGGAACTTGATGGTGCGCGCCTTGGACACGGGCTTCGACTTGGACTTCTTGCGTATCTTGTCCTTGCCGGGCGCATCGGACTTGCCCGCGCCGGGCTGCAGCTGCAGTCGCGTCGACGCTGGCGGCGGCGGTGGCGGCGATGCCAGCGAGGAGAGTGGACTCAGCGTGGAGATGCTGGTGGTGCTGGAGGCCAGCGAGCAGGGCGAGGCGAGCATGGAGGAGAGCATGGGACCGGCGACGCTCTGGCAGAGCTCCTCGAACAGATTGGCTGTCTCCTGCTTCACCTTGACGGGCATGGGGGGCGGTGGCGGCGGCGGTGCTGCTGCTGCTGCTGCACTCTGTGCGAGCAGTGCGGGAACGGGCAGAGCAGCAACTGTAGCAGCAGGGAGAGTGGTTGGAGCACCTGCAGCCATGTGGCAATCGGTGTTGTCGATCAGCTGAATCGATGGCAACACGCTGAGCACCAGCTGCCCACCACAGTTGTTGGTCGTCGTCGCTGTGGGCGTGGTCAGCGCCACAGTGACAATGCCCGCCGAGGCGGCAGCAGCCTGCAGCACATCCTTGGGCGAGTCCACGCTGCCGCTGCTGCCTGCTGGCAGCATAGCACTGCCTGCTGCTGCTGCTGCTGTTGCTGTTGCTGCTGCCATGCCTGGCGGTGTTGCCACCGTCATGAGCTCATCCAGGCGCGGCGGCGTCTGCCTGGTATCGCTCTCGGAGCTCTGTGAATCCTCCTCGAAGGTGACATAGCTGTGCGGATGCTGCGGTCGCGTGAGCAGACCCTCGCTGGTCGCCTTGAACGGCACCAGGCCCTCCTTGACAATCTTCTCGATGGGCTTCTCCGTGTGCAAAATGTTCTTCTTGATCAGCTCCAGCGGCCCGGGACGATGCTGAATCTGTGAGTTCAACTGATCGGCGAGGCGTGCCTTCTTCAGCATGCGCTGCTTCTCCGCCAGGCTCGGATCGATGTGGCACTCGTCCTCCTCCAGTATGTGCAGGCGCTCCAGATCCTCGCGATTGGGACGCTGCTGGATCTTGGCCTTGAGCAGATCGCTGGTCTTGGCGCGTTCCAGTTGCTTGCATTGTTCGTGGATGGCGGGCGAGGTTTTGAGCGCTGTAAGGAATACGTAAAAAAAGAGAGAGAGCGAGAGAGTGAGAGATAGAAGATTATTTAGAAATCCAAGTAGATTCAATTTCAAACTAAAGCAAAAGTTTTTGTATCTTTTTCGGGAACTTTGTGTGACTTAAAGCGTTGCGCACCAAGCATTATTATTATTTCACTTATTTTCTTTGGCTCTTTTTGGCATTTGTATACCTCGCACCAATTGAAAAAGTCTCAAAAAGAAATATTAAATTTGTGGCGCTTGAAAATCCATGACGAATTGCAAATCAATCAAAGAATTATATTAATTCATTCAAAGAAGTATGAATTTTCCTTACAAAAGTAAAATATTTAATATTTTGAAAAGGCTTAATGAGATGCAGGGTAACTGTAAGTCAAGCACACTGTATCTTTTTTTGAACATTGAAAATTAGGTGTACTATTAACAGACTACTTTTAAATGAATGATATTTAATTTTTTGCCTGAAATTGTTTAAGGTAAACTGTATGAATGGTATCTGCAAGTCGAGTCTACTGTAGCTTTCTTTAATCAAGTGTGCTATTAACAGTGTACTTTTAAATGATTAATCTTTGTTACGGAAGTAATCAAAATATTTAAAATTGCGCATGAAATAATTTAGGTTAAACTGCATGAAAGGTATCTGCAAGTCGAGTCGAGTGCGCTCGACTGTTGTGTAGCTTTATTTGCTCGTTCTCTTTTGGCTGTCGAAAATTTGTCATTTAAATTCAAATTCAAATTCACTTTCGTCTGCGTTGAGCTGCGCCTGAGCCGGAGACCACCGAGCACATTGAATTGGTTTGTAAATTCGCGTATTTTGTTGATGCTTTTCTTTTCTTTTCTTTTCTTTTCTTCGACTCGGCGCATAAATTTGCAGGCCCTTAGAAAATGCGCACATATTTGCATATGCTTTTTGCGGGAAGCGCTGCTGCCGCCGCCATTGCTGCTGAGAGCCTTCTCCTTCTCGAGGCTAATGTGCGGCTTGAATAGTATTTATCGATTTGTGTGTAGGGGGCGTGGCTACTTACATGGTATGATGCCCTGTTCGACGAGCTGCGAATGCGGTCGGCGCACCATCAGCTTCACTTTGAGCGCTGCAAGCAGAGAAAAAGCAAAAATGAGAATGAGAATCGCCAAAAATGATTACAATGTGCAACAAGTTGCAAATGGAAATTAATGCCAAACAAATTTGACGGCCAACGGCACATAAATTATTATAGAGATATAGTGTGTACAATGGGGGGGGGGGGGGGTTGCAAGATTCTCCCGCGATCCAAACATAAACATTGCCCATAAAAAATACTCTAAACAGCTGGCCAAAATGCGCACGTAAAAGTTTGCTTTGCTTTTTGCGCGTTTTTGACAACTCGCAGGGCAATAAATGTCGAGCCCGAGCAACATACAAAAAGCAGCTGCAAATGGAAAATATAACTGCAAAACAAACTGAAAAAGCAGAGAAAGCGAGAGAAAGGAAGAGGCAGGCGAGAGAAGTGGGCAAAACTTTTAATATGTTTATGTGCGGTCTGCTATTTTGGCTCCACTTCCACTTCTCGCTCTGCCTCTCTCTTTCTCGCTCTGTCTCAGTCCCACTCTCCTGCTGCCATCTCCGCTGGCAAAACTTTTTCTTTATTCATTTTGACTGCTTAACACCCCCGAAAAATTAAATATTTAAGCCAAGCGTCAAGCGCACACGCGTCTCTCGTCTCAGTCGCTTCAGTCGGCGCCATGGGGCGTATGCGTAATAATATGATTATGCGGCAACTGCTACTAAATGACAGATTGATGTCAATTAACTTGACACAAAGTCACCGAGGTCTGCCTGTCATAGCGACAGCTGCGAAATTGATAGCCAAATGATATGGGAGTATGAGAATGGGGAGAGAAGAGCAGGGGTTATTTGCATTGCAATCATCCCTGATTGAAATTACACACAAGAGCAGAGAGCAGAATGTTTCTGGCTAATATTTGATTGCATGAATTCAATAAATAATTGTAGGTTCTGTGTTAAACAAGCTTGTCGGATGTGCAATTACCAATGCTATACTCACAATCAGTGCAATTTTATTTAAAAAGCAATATTTTTTGCTGCATAATTCATTTTGTAGGCAATGTTTGAAATAAATATTGACGTATTAATTTAATAAATAATTCTCGAATCTGTTATATAAAATTGCCTAAAATTTAATCAATTATTCTTTATTATTTTTATTTCAGAAACTTGCTGACATAAAGTTAATTAAAACATTCTAGTCGCTATTTTAACTAAATTCAGTATATAAATTTAATATTATATTTTATTCCAAAATCCATATAATAAATTTCCATACCAAACTTTATGACACTGTGCATTTTTTCAATTCTATGCCTAAAGATAATTCTATTTAAAATTCTGTAATTTTCATTAATTAAATTCCAATTAAATTCCCTTCGAGAACTCTGTAGCTCAGTGTAAAATTCGGCCATACTTGCAGAGCAAACACAACTGCAACTACAGGCGCAGCAATGTAATCCCGTTACGTATACGCACTGTTGTCTTAAAGTGATTATCTCCAATTAGGAGCAAGGGCTGGCAAATTTTCCAGTCGAGGCTTTCAATTAAAACGGAAATAAGGCCGGGCCAAGGACCCAAGCCCAAAAACCACAAATGAAACGAAGCAACAAGATTTAGGGAATTTTAGATTGGGGTTTTAGCTACTGTGGTCGACAAAAAAAAAAAAAAATCGCATGAGATGCCAAATGCAGTGCAGGTTTTGCTGGTTTGTGGTTGTGCAGAGCAGGGCGCAGAGTAGGGTGGAGGGCGAGCGCTGCATGCAAAAGTATTTATTTATTTTGCAGGCGAAATGACAAGTCTTTTTTTGGGCCAAGAAAAACAAAAGAGCGAACACTTGACGCCACAACAAAGTCGCCCGAGCGCGCCAGAGCAGCGACGACATCAAAGTGAGAAGACGTCGCCTCGGAGTAGACGACGACGACGACGACGGCGAAGGCAACGGCGACGTTGACGCTAACGATGACGATGACGTTATTAAAGTAATTTAGGCTCTTGGAAAATCATCATATAAAAGTCGGCCAAAGAGCTGCCAAGGCGCGTAATTGTCTCGCGGGAGGCAGGGAAAGAGCGGGCAGAAGAGAGTGGGGGGGAGGGCTTGCACGGGCGGTTGGTCTGCCGGCGCTGGCAGCTGTTGGCCGAACGCTCGCGCGCTTTACGATTGAAGTGTGCACAACAAACAAAAATGTATAAAAAATTCATTTGCCACGCTATTGCTCTCCCTCTCTCTCTATGCTTCTCTCTTTCAGATGCTCCCTATCTCTCTCTCTCTCTCTCTCTCCTGTGTGTACTCCTGTGCGGATCTGTGTTCATCTGGCAAATATTTGGGCTTGTAACACGGCTAAAACAATTTTGGTGACGAAGCCAACAGGCAGCAAAGACAAAAGCAACAACAGCAACAACAACAACAACAACAACAAGAGGAACGTCGACTCTGCACCGACTGCGCCGAACGTCTGCCAAATTAATTACGCGAGCAATTTATTCTTGGCTTCCTTTTCTTCTCCTCATTCTGCTCCTACGTTTTCTTTCTCAATTTCTAAATGGGCGCGGGCTCTGTTTACGTGTCGATTTTACACCTACACACGCGATTGATAAAAACAATAACAAAATTCCAAATTAAACACATAAAAGTTTTTATGCGATAGCAATAAAAGCGTAGACGTTGCCCTGCCGCAACCCCCCCTCCCCGCTGTCCCCTCTCTTCAGCTCGTTATTGATGCTGCTGCCGCTGCTGCTGCGGGTGGGTGGGTGAGTCTGCCCTTCTGCCTGGAGCCCCAGTTGCTCTTCCTCGGGCGAAGGTCAGGTAAACAAAGCGCAGAGTGAGAGTATGAGAGAGCCGAACGAGCTGACCGAAGCGCCAACGAGAGCGGCAACAGCTGGCTGACCACCTCATACACTCACACACTCACACACACACGCACATATTTAAATGATATAGGAAAATGTATATAGCATTATAAAATCGATTACGTGATCAACGGACGCGGTTAGGCTAAGACGCCATCAGCGTGGGCCAAAATCAATGAGCAGGCAACGCCAACTGCAGCAAGCGGCCACACAAACAGTGGGATAATTATCAAACTATTTGCATAAATATACATGTTTTTTTGCTTGGTTTATTTTTCGTTGATATTTAACACCTCAACGTGAATCAACAAATTCGTAGCTATGGTTCATTTAGTTTTTCGCTTATATTTGTTAATTATATAAAAGTTACTTTTTTTTTTTAATTTAAATAATCACTTCATTTAATTTTTGGCGTATATTCGTCAATTAATTTAAAGGTATTTTTCTTTGTTAAATAATAAAATGGTTCGTTTAGTTTTCTGCTTATATTTTTTAATCATTTTATATTTGTAATATATTTGTAATATAAATAAGCATACACAAAACTCAGTATTAAATTTAAATACTGTGCCACAGTTTGACGGTCAAATTTAAATTCTCATATTTTACGTCGACTTTTTGCCGCACCTTGCACCACTGTGCAATAGCATTTTACATGGCGGCTATTTCCGCCTTGGCGCTGCCTACAGCAGCAGCAGCTGCAGCAGCCGCACGGCAACCACTCGCTTGGGCACCTATGCCACTGTTCCTAGCTGCCCCTACGCGCATCTCCCTGCCCTTCCCCCTTCCTCTCCCTCATCCACTCAGTATCGTTGCGCTTCTCGCGTTTTCGAGTCGCGTGCAGCGTGTTTATTTGTCAAAACATTTTTTTGCCTTGCGCCTGTGTGCCTGCCTGGCCGCCATCTGTTTATAATAAATTCTAGTTGCAAATTGCAAAATGTTTACAGTGGGGCAAAACGCTGCTAATATGCAGTTTATGTGTATGTTTATTTGTTGCTCTCGTTGTTGTTCGATTCGTTAGATAACGCGCTGCCTGCCGGAAATTTTGGCCACCCATTGATTTGGCTTTTGGCAGTTTGTGCGCCTTTTATAATATTTCGAAATCGTTTTGCGCGAAATGCGAGAAATGCAAAAACTGAATCTCGCCCAATTCTCTAATCTCCCCTTAGTCAGGGTCAGGGCGTGTGAACTTCTGGTCGCTGAGAATACCGACAAAAATGTCATAATGCCAGCCAAGCGGAGGCGACAAGAGCTGTCAAAACTATTAGCGAGTGAGTAAGTGTGTGTGTGTGTGTATGTGTGTGTGTGTGTATTCAGGCCATTCAAAATGTATAAGATTATTTCTTGCTTCACTCGAAATGCCAAGCAAATATGTAGGCCAAAACGAAAAACTGTTGACAATTTCTGTGAGTGTATGCGTGCGTGTGTGTGTGTGTGTTCGTTCGCCTCTTCGGACCATGAATGAGTTCTTGCTGCTGTGGGAGAGAGGGCGTGGCAGACATCAAGTGCACGCCTTAAGTGCCTGTAGCGCACTGACAGCTTCATTAAGACTTTTGCGCGCTTGTAAAATGCCTCCAACTCAATAATGAACAAAATGATTATGGCCAAGATGATAATGATGCTGCTGCTGATGCTGCTGCTGATGCTGCTGCTGCTGCTGGCCAGCGTATGACTAAACAAAGCCAAAGAGGTGACAAACCGAACGAGAGAAAATGAAAACCAAACAAGTTGACAAATGTCAAACAGCCGCGAGTCAAGACGTCGCCAAGACGTGGGCGTCTGCACCAAATTTGTAAACATGGGCCAAAAACAAAAGCAAAGCGCATTCTCTGGCCAGAGCAAAGGGCCAGCAACTGGTTGACAGCGTGAATAATGAATCGGGGCAAAATATACGCGATGATATTCACATTTGATATGCATTTCAAACTGCTGCTAATATTACTGTGAATTCTTAAGCTAATTCTCCTCTATTATAGCAATGACGAAGCATTATTAATCAAATTTAATATTACAAATTAAAAAAAATGCGACAAAAATTCAAAAAAAATTAAAAAATTTTCTAAACTCAAATAGTTGTAACTTCCAAAAATTGCTTATTATTTTATTTAATTATTGATTGTTATCATTTCTAAAATTTTCTTTAAATAAATTTATGCTTAAATATTAAATATTTATATTAAATATTTACGTTATGCAATTAAATACTACTATTTTGAGTTTATTAAATTAAATGAATAAATTATGTTTGTCAAATTCAACTGATAAATTCACTTTTTTTTCGAAACTATGAAAAGCTTTAGCTACTGCAAGTCTGTCATTAAAAATGTTGCATTATAGGGAGAGAAGTCTCGGGTGTGATTTTCAACTATAATATGCAGCCCAAGCTGTTTCTCCTATCTCCCCCAGCTTTTGTTAGAAATCTCTATAAAATTCCGTACTTACATTCTTTATTCTTGTCCATGGCCGGCTGCAGTGGACTGGAGTCAACAATGGCCTTGGGCGGCGACTGTCTGGCGTCGTAGCAGTCCGAATTGTTGCCATCATCGCTGCTGCCCAGGAACGTAGCGTGCAGACGCTGTTCGCCTGCCAAGAGAGAGGGAGAGAGAGAGAGAACACATTCGTGAGCTGCCTAATTGGGCAATAAATTGCAGGTAAAGACCGAGAGAGAGAGAGTGGGGGGCGAACTGCTACTCACCCTCGGACATGTCGTCGTAGGCCTCGTGCAGCAAGATGATGTCCTGAAACGTGTGCTCGAAGGCCTTGCCGCTGAGCCTGGTGGCCAGCAGGCCGTTGCAGCTGGCACTGGAGATGAGCTCGACGGTGGTCAGCGGCGATGTGGAGATGGTGGCAAGCAGCGATGAGCCGCCGCCGCCGCCGCTGCTGCCACTGCCACTGCCGCTACCGCTGGCGCTGCTGCTGCCGCTGCCGCTGCTCAGGCTGTGCAGCGAGGCGGACTTGACCAGTTGACCGACCTTTGGGCAATTGTTGTGCGTCTTTTGGGTGGCCTTGAGCGTGCGGGCGAGGCTCTTGCTGGGCGACGTCGACGTCGATGCCGAGCCGGAGGACTTGTTGAGCAGACGCTGCGCCGTCGCTGCGCTCACTGGCGACTTGGAGCTGGAGCTGGAACTGGAGCTGCTGCTGCAGCTGCTCAAACTGCTGCTCAGGCTGCTGCAGCTGCTGTTGGATTTTTTCGAAGAGTTGGAGCTGATGGAGGAGGCGGGCGATGCTGACGATGAGCAGCTGCTCAGTATGGCAGTTTGTTGTTGTTGCTGCTGCTGCTGCTGTTGTTGTTGGAGTGTGTTGTTGTTGTTGTTGTTGTTATTACTACTGCCAGCCTTGGTGTCAATGCTAATGGGTATGAGGCTGCTGCTGCTGCCGGTGCTGCTACTGCCGCTTGTCACCAGCTTCTGCTGCTGTGGTTTGATGGTTGTGCCTGCTGCTGCTGCGACGCCCGATGTAGCTTGAAACCAACTGGGAAAGTTGCCCTTGAGCGTGTCAATTAGATCCTGATCGAGCGTTAAACGCCACGATGCAGGGCCGCCGTCCACGCTGTGCGTAGACTCTGTAAAGGGAGCAGAAACGAGATGATTTATCGATTAATAAGTGCACTCACGCTGCGTATACTTAATGTTGCGGCAGATGTTAGTTGGAGCATGCTGCGTTTAAGTTAGTGTTTAGCAGGAATTTGGTTAGAACTTATACTACAAAAAGTAGAGTCGAGTTTGAACACTCTGCGTATGCTTAATATTTATAGTTTAACCGGCAAATAATTTTGGAATTGTTATATGCTGCGAGGCATGGTCAGAAAAGGCTAAGTAGAGTTTAAATTCATACTGCGTATACTTAATATTTAATTAGTTAGACTAAATAGCATTGCTTAAAGCTAATATGCCGTGTTCATTTAATTTTAAGCAATAGGTAAGTTGGAACAGGCAAGAGTTGAGTTTGACCACGCGGCGTATACGTTATGCTAAAAAAGGCACGCTGCTTGAAGTTAATTGTAAAATAAAAGTCGTTAATACTACGCAAAAGTTAACTCTGCACACGCTGCAGAAATATTCCTGAAGTTTGGACGTTTTATTAGCCATGATCTGTGCCGCTTACCGCCTGCAACATGTTGCATGAATATATGATTCAATCACTTGACCCGCTCAACTGTCAGGCAAGTAAACTCATTCACTTGGCACATGGCAGACCGTGTACAGAAATAAGTTATATATTTGTTTGATTTATTTTCGTTTCAATTTACTTTTTACTTATTTATTTATTTAGCTGAGTTCTGCGCATTTATTTATTTATTTTAATGTACGCTTCACCCTTCGCTGGCAAAGCCAATGACGCAGCAGCTGCCAGTGCTGCTGCTGCTGCTGCTGTTGCTGCTGCTTCTGCTGGTGCTGCTAGTGTGCTAGTTATTTATGCTAAGCGCTGCCAAGTAACCTACTTTAAGAGCGCCCCTCTTGCTTCCCCATAGAAGAAAACTTAGCAACGCGCGTACTTGGTGATTATTTCTCGCCTTTGCTCTTCCTCGATTCTCTTTTGTGCTTGCCTTGTGTTTATTTACGCACTTGTCAATAGTTTTTGAATTTGGCTTGAAATATTGAAGGGGAGGTTTTTTCAATAAATTGGAGACAATATGTACGGGATTTTAGAATGCGATATATAATTAATTTAATTAAATTAAAAATCTGATTTATAAGCGATTCCATACAAAGAAACTATGTAGAACAAATTATACATATATTTATTTTTAAACATTAAATGGGAAATGGGAGAATGCAACAATCCAAACCGGAAGTTCGTATGTGAAATTATTTTACCTAAAAAAATAATTTGAGATGAACCAGTGCTAGTTTGGTTGGGGTATACAGCGCCTATTAACTTGTTATGCAGTTAATGCGATGGGAAATTTTGGCACTTGCCGAATTTGCCGAAATTGCATCATACGCGAGCGCGACATTCCCAGACACGCCTCAAGTTATGCAACAAGTTTGTCAACAATTTTTAGCTCTGCGTCCGCAAATAGAAATCGAACGACAACGACAATAGCATAGACACGCCAGCACAGAACCTTTCTATACCCTTTGCCAACTCGCCTGACATGCACTTGTCAAATGCACAGAGCTCTGCGCCTCCCTGCACCTTCCTCGCCCTGGTGTGCTCTGTTGTGCTCTGTTATTTTTGGCAATTGCTTTATCTATTCTGCGCGTATTTATAGAAAGGTTTATTTACTTTGTTATCGAATGGAACTAATTATAGGGAGCTTAAGCCTTGGGCAACAGTGCCGAGCAGCTGCGGCAATTTGTTATCGACATGTTTCCAAATATTCACAGAAATCCCACAGCATTCACTGCGCTTAACCAGATATAGTAGTCGTTATAGTCGTGTATCTTGCGGCATTTATTGCTCATTAGTCTGGGCGCCAACTGGCCGAGGAGGAGAGTGGGCAGCGGGGAAGCGGCAAAGCGCTGCAGCACCACGCGACGAGCGTTTCCGCTTGGCAGGCAGCAGTGTCGCCTGCTGCCGCCACGGTCCTGCCACACTGCCCCGTTGCCCAGATGTTACGCCAGCGACGGACCGAGCATGCTGCTCCTCTCCTCTCTCTGTCTCTTCCTCTGTTCCTGTGCCTTCTCGCCTTGGCGCGACATGTTGTCCACACGCAGCGAACAAACACACACCAGAGCCCACACACACTCGCACTCGCACTCACACACACACACACACACACACACACAGAGAGAGCGACCAGCACAAAGCCATTGCCAATTCTATTTCGGTGCAACCCGCGGCAGCCACTAGCCAAATTGCAAGTGGTTTCTGTCGATGCTTCTCCTTCGCCTCATCTCCTCCTGACTGCTTCATCTGCTGCGGCTTCAAGTCACAGCCAATAGACCCGAACGAGACGCGGATGCAAGTGTCAACAGTTTGCCGATCATGAATTCTCTCAATGGGGCAATATTCGCATATCGAACCGAGGCGACAATTGTGCATTGCAGAATATTTTCATTGAAAACTAGAAGAAATTAATTAATTTTATAATGAGCTGACTTTATCCAGAAATTTTTTATTGTTTTTCTATAGCTTTTTTTTCAGCAAATTCAGAAAGAAATATCCGACATTTGGCTTTATCCCTAAAGAGATCGCAAATGCCTTTTTCTGTTTTTTTTTTTTTTTTGTAAATATATAAGGTTTTTAAACCTTGAAGAAAACTTACAAAAAATATAAAAAAAAGAGGAAAACTTACTCGATCTGAAATCAATTTTATCGCAGCAGTCGGCTTTGTTTTTTCCATATTTTACAAGATTTGAAAAACTCTTCGAAAACGTTGTACTCGAACTCGTGAGGATGGCCGATTCGCCGGACCGCAACAGCAAGGAGGAGCTTGCCACTGAGAGCAAGGAGGCCGCCCCCGAGCCGGCGGTCAAAGAGAAGCCGACGAAGGGCAAGAAAGGTGAGGACAAGAAGAAGGACAAGGACAAGGAGGATGAGAAGACGACACGCTCCTCGCTACAGAATATTGGTGCTGTCCAGGCAAAGCCGGCGTTACGCTATGCGCCCACCTATCGCCTCGAGCCGAAGAATCCGCTGCGCAAGGAGCGCCTGGAGCTGATTGTGAAGGCCGAGATGAACAAGAACTATCACGACGAGTACTCATTCCATCCCAAGTACTCGCTGCGTATGGCCGCCCAGGTCAGCGAGGACATCAAGACGCGCATTAAGGGCCTGAACTTCGATAGATATCGCTACATTGTGATCATCAGCGTCGGCGAGTTCCTCATGCAGGGCCTCTACTCGATGGCCAACTTCCTGTGGGATGCCGAAAAGGATGGCTATGTGAACTATACCATTGAGACGCCGAAATTCTTTGCCGTCTGCTCGGTGTTTTATATATACTTTGATTAGGGATGAAACTAACTGACAAATTCGCTTATACTTCACGTTGTATGTGTGTTCTCCTTGCTTCCTGTGCAATAAAATCGCACACATTACAGACCAGTGTAGCCAAGTTAGCTTTTTTACCACTAGCACTAGCTTTTTTTTGAGTTCATGGCGGGGAAAAAGTTGTAAACTTACTTTACCTAGTTTTTCGGATTTAGTTTCGAATATTTAGAAATTTATCTGCTCCCTTCCATTTGCTCCATAAAATCATTTGACACTCGTGAAATTGTTGGCAACACTGTTACAGACACGCCGCTACCTGGAAATGGAGCTAAAACCATCCCATCGCAATGTGTGGTTGATTTTATGGCCAGAAGCAACTGGCGCGTCTAAACGCCAACGCGGCGAACTAATCATTTGGAGGAAGAGGAAGCTGCGGCGGAAGCTGTAGCAGCTGCTGAAGCGAGTCAACGCCCACAAGCGTATGGGCGAGGGTCCGTGTGTATGTGTATGTGTGTGTGTGTCTGTGTGTGTGCGTGCGTAGTTGGATGCGGAGTAAACATCAATTATGTATGCTCTCCCGTAGCTGCCGGCAGCAATACACGAACCAACGCGCCGCAAAGTATGCTACGCTTCTGCTCTATCTCTCTGTGTGTGCGTGTGTGTGTGGTGTGCGTGTCTGTCTTTGTGGCTGGCACTTCCTTTGGCAACAGGAAACAGGATGCTGTAAATGCTACAATTCGACATAATCGATGCTTGTCGTACGAGACACGCATTTAACCTGGCAATTTGTCGGCTGCATAAACATTCACTTTTATTTGCAGTTCATCTCCAGCCCCGGTCACGCCCCCTCCCCATCTCCTCGCTCTACTCCTACAAACACTTCAGCTGCGCATAAATCAAATTGTGGCAACTTTAATGCCTGCATATTTGCAGCTTTGCTAGCCCAAAACTTTTTATGGCACATTAAAAGCCTCAAATTTGATTAAAAAACAAACATCGAGCACGGCGAGAGGCGAGAGATAAACGTGCAAAACGCTGACCTCTCTGTGACGCAGCGTGATGCTGCGATTTGCTGTTGCCAATGCGTAAAAATGGTATATTCACTTTGTGGAAATGTATGCAATGTCTGAGCAAATTTTGATTAAATAAAAACTAAATAAGATTATTTTTTCCAGTTTGTCTGTATGAACACACAGAGCTGAGCTCTACTCAAATATTAAGACAGGTTTATCTAGATACAATTCCTTTAGTTTAAATAGAAACTATAGCAGAAATTTATTTTGCATAGTTTTAAATATTAATGTCTACTGTGCATTTTTGTAAATTTATTTTATATAAATATTTGATATAAAGCATTATTTTACACCTTAAAAAATATGTGCATGGTAGCTAATAGTCGTGTGCGTACGACTGTAGCCTTCTCTACTTGTTATCTCTGCTTTTGTGTTGTAAAAACAATCTATGCGACGTTTACATATTCATTTGAATGCCAATAGCAGCTGCAGCAGCAGCAGAAGCAACGGCAGAGGCAGAGGCGATGCTGCTGACAGCTTCGACAAGCGAGGATTATGCAAGCGCCACAGCTCGTGCACAGAATCCGACAACCTAAAAATCAAATATACACACAGATATATCGGATACAACAACAACAATGGGGAGGAGCACAGCACGCCATGTGTCGCTGCTGTAGATATACACGGTGGATATTTGTGGACTATGCACGAGTCGAGACGGCGCTGCAAATTGAAATGTATATTTGTAAACAATACGCAGACGTCATAGACAAAACTCATTTAAATGGCGAAAACATAACAGCAACAGCTACAACTACAACAAGCACAAGAACAACTAATATAAATACTAACAATATGAATTAGAAAAAAGTACGCAACAAAAGCACCGCCAGCAGTTCGATCGCAACATACACTACCTTTCGGCATAGGTATTAGATATAGCACTTCCGTTTAGCACCCACGCATTATCTATATCTCTAGCTGTATCTGTAGCTTGTCCACAGATTAGATTAGCGCGACTCTGGCAAAGTTGTCATAGGCATAGGCACAGCGGGTAAGAGTATACGTTTTTCGACAACGCGAACTTGACTTCTTTCTCTCTTGTTTTCAGTTCCGATTTTTTTGGTCATAACGCTGTAAACTTGTTTTTCTGCTCAACAAGCAGCAACAACGAGCTAAAAATTGTATACATTTAATAACAATTCATACGCCGTGTGTGGATATATATTTTTCTGCTCGTTTTAATAGTTTTTAATATGCAACGAGTTGTTTTGCCTTTTTCGCATGTTATCGCAACAACTTGACAAGTGTCAGCGATACGCAAGGGGCAGAGGGGAGACAGCACTGACAATAAATAAAACTATACACACGTTATAGAAAATATAGAAATATCGTTTTAGGAGCACAGGCTCCGATCTGACATTTTGACAAAACGTGTTAGTTACAGGCACGACACAGCATTGAGCAGAGTCTTGGCAGCTTATCAGAGTTGAGGCATGAGTCAGCTTAAAGATCACTGGGAATTAGATACAAAAGTGTGATAGAGATAGGGAATACACTTGGAATAATATATATATGTTAGAATATTATTCCTACTTTTGCCTTACTGCACTCACTTTGACTTGACTTTTGTTTACTTTTTCCTATGCCGCCGCGTATCTTATCGAACTTTTGCTAATTTCTCTAGCTCACTTTGTTGTTGCTGCACTCTTGCATTAAGCATGGTATCACTGGGCGGTCGCATGACTCAGTCTGGTGGTTTTCTTATCACTACGCGGCAATACGCGCTAGCGGAGCGTCGAAATTATTGTCCAGCGTGAAGAGCGCGCACCGGCAAACTAAGCAGGCAGCAAACCTGTCGAGTTCAGTTCAGTTTGCCGTGGAACTCAGGCGATGACGTACAACTGACCAACTGACTGAGTGCCTGACTGACTGACTGAATAACTGAATGAATGACTGGGTATAACTGCGTGAGTGTGAGCGTTCGATTGCTGTGCTGTGGGGTGGGCGTGTGTGCTGACACGACTATCGACTGGCGATAGTCGATTGTCGACTTAACTGGCATTATGCGACGTTCTCAGTTAATTTAAAGAGCGTTTTATGCTGTTGACATATTTTGCACTGATTGATGGCACACACGCCGAGAGTACAAGCTTAGCTGCACGCACGAACGCACTCGACTCTTAGATACCATGCATTCACTTTAGAATAATAATTATTAAAAATACGTATTATGAGTCACAATATTGTCGTACTCGTATAATTATAACTTCTGTGTTTAAAGTCTAAACGGGTTGCTAACCGCAGCGATGATAAAAAATATAGTTAGCTAAGCCTATGCCAAATTTTGACTTTAACTGTAGATTTGAGTTTGATATTTTGGATTTTTTTTGCTATGCATATTTTATGCAATGATCGGCATGACAAATAAGGCAACTCTAGCTATGGCCAATTTGCTTTACATTTGATGCTGATCAAGAACATATATGTATATATTTTCTATGTTCTCTTACCTAGATTTGCACAAAGCTAATATACTATTTATAGTCGTTTTCAATATATGCCTGGTATTAAAAGCGAGAAAGCGAGGGATCTTCCTCAGAGTCGACCACAACAATGGACGGTTGATAAGCGTACACTACGCACAGCCTGCAAATACATACACACACACACAGACACACACACGCACACACTCACACTGCAGCTGAAATTGAATTAAAGCTGTTTTTCTCCGTCTGCTGCATGCAAATGAGTTGCGGGCAACGTCAACGCCTGCGGCGGCTTTGGCCGTCCTACCTGACCAAACAATTGCAGCACAGCAAAAAGTCAATTGGACAGGCACACACACGCACTCTAAACACTCGCAGCCACACACACACACACTCAGTCTGCGGCGGACTACCGACTGCCTGTCTGACAACATGTTTTGCATACAAAGCAGCGCTCGCTCGTAATGACGTTGACTGCCAGCCTGCCCTCTGCCTGCCTGCCCCTGCCTGCCTGCCTGTCTCTTCGCCGTCCATCCAGGATGTGGCTGGCGCCTTATTGTATCACTTGGGGGCACACACACACACAATGCGTATTGTTGTGCGAGCTTTGTGTGTGCCGTAGAGAGAGAGTGAGAGCCATGTAAGTAGGGGCTACAATTTCGGCTTTCCACTGCTCAACAGTGGCAACAGTAGCCTCGGGCATTGGCAACAAAATTGAAATCGTTTCAAAAGCTTATGATATCCACAAGTGTGTGGAAGGGAAAGAGCTTTCAGCAGCCGCTTCAATCAACCTATTTGTTGAGCTCGGCTTGGGCTTGTTGAGCCTAAGAACTTTAGGAAGTTTTGTAGAGATTCAGATTAATAATGCTTTTAAATAGTTGCAAGAAGTTCCTGAATAAAACCAACTTTTCAACTGTTAAAATAAATATTTAAATACCATTTAAAAATTCAAATTTAATTGGATGTGAATTACAACCTCAATAAAAATTTTAAGATATTTTTATTTGGCTCAACCGCAAATTAATTTTGTTTTATTGTGTTCTGTTCTACTTCCTCAACGAGAACTTGCAGTGCATATTGCAAAATACGGAATAGTTTATAGTTTATTCCTTTTTATACGACACGTATGAAAATCCCGCTGACAGCTCATAAACAAAATTTGCATAAACAAACTGCCAGAATTTATCAATTAGTTTTCGCTTGCCAATAACACAAATCACTATCGGGGCAGATAAACGCTGAAAAAAGGCGCATTAAAACGATGGAAACATAGGAAAACAAGTGGAAACTGAATTTATCAATTAGTTTTCGCTTGCCAATAACACAAATCACAAGCTGCGAGGAGATAAGGCTAACAGTGGAAACAGCAGAAGAAGGAGGTGGAGAAAGGCCAGTAGCAGGCAAGGCGACATTGTGGTAATTGTTTGAGAATTGTGTTTGCCTCTGTCAGTTTCATGGCTATCGCTCGGATCGGTCTGTCGACCGGCGTCTGGCTACTTTTCCGGCCGGCGAGCAGGGGATGCGAGGGCAGGCTGCTGGTGTGTTGTTGTTGTTGTGCTGCGTAGTGTTGTGTTCTATGTCCTCAATTAAAATTAATTATGCCCAAACGATACGCTCAATAAAAATTTAATTTGCAAAATTTCGTGTCTCCCGAGAGAAATGAGAAAATGAGACAAAATTGTTCGACATTTAAACGAAACACATACGCACGGGCATAATTGAAATTGAATTCTCAATGATAGCAGCTGAAGATGTGCCCCTGCGCCACCCCCTCTTCCTCCTCCCTCAGCGCGTTTCCAACCCTCAGGCCAGCCCTCGTTGTTGTTGCTAACCCGCCCCCAAATTGCATTTTCGGCAAAAACTATTTCGAATCAAGTGCACACGTCGTACGCTTTTGGCAACTGCACTCGCACACACAAACACACACGCACATAGATGTATGTATGTGTAGGTAAACTGCACACAATTGTGGCTAGGCCGGATGCTGTGGGCGTGATCGATCGAGCGCCCTTTATACAGGCTAACAAGCTGGAACGCAAGTGGGCGCCCGTCTAAGAACAATAAACACTTGCCCGGCATAAGTGCGACTGTGTGTGTAAATGTATGTGTGTGAGTGTGTGTGTTCTGCATTTAGTTTTTATCAGATCAGGCGAGAAATGAAATTAAAAATAAATAGAAATAGAAAACAAAATCAAAATCAAAAGTGTAAAATTCAACTTGTTGGCTCTCAGGCACACTTGGCCATGTTGCGTGCCAAGTGGAAAATATTTCGCAAGTTTTTCTACATACTTGTTGTAGTTGTTGTTGTCGTTGCTGTTGCTGCTGCTGCCGCTCTACACATTTATTTATTGTGCGAAAAAAAAAGAAGAGGCGAAAAAGAAAAGAAAATCGAAAATACTACAGAGACGCACAGGCAGCGCGTCTTATGTTTAGTTTTAGTACAATTCATTCGACTTTGTTGTTATTGCTGCTTATTATGTTTTTTTTTAATGTTTAGCCGGCAACAACAACAACAGCTTGGGCAACATTTTTTGGCAAACAATTCAGGGCTAAATATTTTGTTTATGTGTTTTTATCACACACACACACGCAGAGACACAGCAGAAGCAACCGACACAAACGAGAAATCTGCAGATTCTCCCTAGCGATTTCGCTAGTGGGCGGCATCACCTGATTAGAGAAATATGCAGATCACAAGAGCAGCCCATTGAAAGTGCCCGAGTGCGTATAAATATTTACTTAGTGCAGCGTTAGGAATTAGTTGGGAATTTATAACACCGCACACTGCAATAAATATAGTTGATGCAGCAGTTGAGCGGAAGTTCGGACAGAATTGTACGGGAAAGAGACTGTTGCCGGGAGCTACACTATTTATGCGGCAATTAACAACTTTGTACACTGAAAGAAATGATTGAGCAGTAATTATTGGTGCAAAGTTTGAGCAAAAATTTAAACAGTAAAATAAAATAAATAAAATAAAATAAATAAATAAATAAAATAAATTTTTCTAGCAGCTACTTCTAGCTACATCTCGCAACTTACTACCCCTTTTTGCGCAGTGTAATGCGCTCTCTGCTGCCCCCACTTAAATGCAGCAACTCTTAATGACCGCAATTAAAAGTGCGTTTACTGCGCGTGCTTAAAATAAGTTTCTCGCTCGAGCTAAAAATCGCCAAGAGCGTTTACTATAAAATATAAACAAGAGTTGCTGCGGTCGGAGCTCAAGACTCTTGTCTATATACGCGCTTGATAAGTACGTAGATAAATTCGCAATATTTGGCCGACATTATCAGCGCGTGTAAAGCTTTAAGGCTTCGACTAATTAAATAAATAAATCTCTTTGCACTCGGCTGGAAGGAAAGGCGAGGCAGGGGGGTTTAGCAAACAAATGGCAGGAAACTAAATCAAATTTACCGTTTGCGGGTTGAGGTTGAGGTTGAGGCTGGAGGTTTACTTAGTTTGGGGTTAAGGTGCCCGCACGCACACCCACACCCACACATACACAAACACAAAGATACTTACACACGCACATCCATCCAACTAATTGCAAAAATGCTTAATTATGCATGAAACATTGAAATAAGAAAGAAAGACCCACACACACACGCACACACACACACACGCACACACACACACACACATACAACTGAATAATTCATTTAGGCAACAGCAGGCGAAGCATTTGTTGATCACCTCCGTCCCTGCCCTCTCCCTGTTTCTTTCTTCCACCCTCTCTTCCAGCCCCCTCTCTCTCCCTCGACCGCGCTTGTGCTCGCGTTTTGATTGTGTAGCGCGTTTGTAAACCAAACAAACAAACAACACGGCGGCGCACTGTGCACACACAACACACACAAATACAACAAAAGCAACAACAACAACAAGAAGAGCAAATAGCTAAGGCCATACATTAGCAGCATATAATTTGTGTGCCTAATGACGTCGGCGTCGACGTTGACGCGCCTTTCCAGACGCGCCAACAACAACAACAACAGCTCCAACAACTTGTTTTGGCCAGGCTAACAACGCACAGAACAGCAGCAACAAAATATATTCCTTTTGCAGTTTTTGACAGCAACGGTCAAGTTTGTTGTGCTATTGAAAACATGGCCAGGTATACCCTAAGCATAGCTAGGGCAGGGTATAAGCAATTAATTAAGCATTAACTAATTGAGCAGAATCTAATTAATTAATTGACGAGAATCACAGCGTTTTTTTTTATCTGTAAAAATCTCATTATTTTATTTTTTATATAATTTTGACTTAGTATTGGTGGTTGTCATTTTTCTAAGCATTTTCCTAGTCTTGCTACGTTATTTTTATAGCTTTTGCGGTAATAAATCTAATTTAATCAAAAATATATGAGAACATAAGAAAATATTTGATAAAGACATTTTCAAATCTATTTTTAAAGCTTTTCCAATAATTTACCCAAATTGCTTTTGTTAAGTATACGCTTAGTCGTCCCTAGATAGTTTTAGTTTTTTCACCATTTAAAAACTATCCACCTCTCTCATGGCTTGTAGGGTATGCAGCTAGTCATCGTTGCTTGCATTTGCTACACCTTTCCTCCTAATGCACGCTCGGACACACTACTGTTTACATCTGGGCAGACGCACGCATACTCGTACACTTACCAGCCAAAAGATTTCTGGGCTTTTCATGCAAAAACAAACAAAGCGAATGCCAGGGATAACTTACCTGCAAGAGAAAAGAGAGGAAAACGTAAGTAAGAGAATTTGTATATGCTGCGATAAATAAGTAGAAAAATAATAATAATACTAATACAATATAATGATTTATAAAATAATAATAATTATAATATTATTATTGATATTTATAAAACCAGATGTCAACTAATGGTACGCCCGTGTATATTGCGCATACGCCGCGTTGCGCATTGGTCAACGCACTCTCAAGGCTGCAGACAAAGGCAGCTGCAAACATGTCACTTATCATAATTCTGATCTACAAATTAATTAGCAGTGCGACCGAGTGTGATTGCAATTTATTGGACAGCGATTGAGACGAGAGAGAGTGAGAGAGACAGACAAAGAGAGAGAGAGAGAGAGAGGCACAGAGAAGGTGAGAGAATTTCATTCATAAACATTGCGAGCAGGCAGAGCGAATTTATTAATTGCCAACAAATGTTGAGCGTGTTGCAGATGCTACTGCTAATGTTGAGCACTACTTCTGCTCTTCCATACCCCCGCTCCACACCAAGTGCAGCTCCACCCGCAGTGAAAACTACAAGCTGCAATCTACATAGAGCAGCAGCAGGCCGGGGGAAAAGTTCAAAGTTGCAAAAATCTTGAGCACATAAAAGTTTTTCGCACGTTTTGTGTGCAGTGTAGGTGATCGGGGGCTCAGGGGTAGGCGGCAGAGGGGCGTGGCGGCACTTGTATTATTCATAGCGCATATTTCGACGGTTTGGCAATAACGTCGACTGCGACGCGGACGTCGACGTCGTACACGAATTGAAATAAATAATTGCAAATATTATTGGGCACTCAGAGCGCATGCCAAATGCCAGCCCCAGCAACAACGACAACAACAACAACAAGAACAACAACAACTGCTACAACTACAACTACAGCTAGCAAAATATTCGGTGCGCATAGTTTCGCAATAATTTTGCGATGAGTCAAATGCAAAGCGAAATTTATAACCATAAAAAAAATATATTACACGAGCCCCAAGTGAGCGAGCAGAAAATGCAATAAATAATCGCAATCACAACGAGTTTCAAGTGTAAATAATTTAAATATTCCTTTTTTCTAGTTTTTCACAGCATTAAATATGCTGCCAACCGAGTTGGGGAATCTCTTCAAGTAACTTATTTCCTACTTGTCTCTACTGATAAAAATCATAGCTGATTTCGACTGTGAACAATTTAAATAGTTTTCTAATTTTTCTCAAGTTTTTATTTTCTAGAATTTAATTGACTAAAATCCCAGTCGGATTGCAGCACTACTCTATTCCTCATGCTCTATAAGTCCTTCACTTATCTGCTCTATTTATCTTCGCCGGACTTTTTTGCTGCTTTAACGTTGTCCATAGAGTTGCCTGCCTGCTCTTAGAGTCCTTGCGACGGCTCCTCCCACAGCACAATCGCATTGTTAAGAGTATTTTGTATTTGTATTTGCTGTGGGACTTCTCAATGATCCTGCACTTCTATGCAGGACATGCATGCTCATGCCTGCCCGTGCATGTCCGTGCAGGTAAGCACTTTTTCCGTTTCGCATTGCGCCATGCAACAAGCAGTTGCCAGGCAGAGTGGCCGCCAGTCTCCGCTCACAACCCCTCCCCCCCCTTTATCACACACACGCCAAGAGCAGCCGCAATCGTTGCCACAACAGCACGTCACCAACACACACACACGCACACACACAGACTCGCACACACTCGACTTTATGAGGCAAGCAGAAAAACTACAAGAAACTAAGTACAACGCGCCTGCAGTTGTGCTCGTTCGTTTCTTGGCAGCCAGCGCCATGCCACGCCCATCGTTCGCCCACGCCCACTCCCCCGCGACGAGCAGCAGCAGCAGCAGCTGCGCGTATGGGCAGGGGGTCATTTCGATTGAATTTATGCGCCTCACGGTCGCCGTGAGAATTTGCAACGAATTGAATTACGTTAAATTCGATTTTGAATTATTTATATGCGATTTGCGCAGGATACTCGAGCGGACTTGAAGAGAGTAGGGGGAGAGGCGGCAGAGACGCCTTCCTAGGCCGACTTAAATGCAGCGCATCTGCAATTGCAGCGACAACGCCAACTGCACGGCAGATTTAATTAAAACCCAAGCAGTTGGCTTGATTTATGAGCCTCTGCTACGCAGGGGAAAGGGGACTGGCGCGGTGCGAAGAAAGGGGCAGAGCAGAGTCTTCTCTGATCTGCGCTAATTCCGTTACACGGTAAATTTGGCATTATTTTCATAATTTTCACACTCGAGAGCGGGCGACGTTAGCGCACGTTATTTCTTAATTAAATTTATTAATTGCACACAGCATGGGGGCAACGCCGAGCGTCGAGCGTCGAGCGTACAACGGGGCGTATGAAACGCCTCCACGCCAAAATTCCACCCGCAAAAACAGCGACTAAAATAATAATAAAAACTCGCAGTGATTTATTCGCACGATGATAAGTTTATTGCGTTCGCCAAGCGGCCTGCAATAAAGCTAATGTCCTGACATTATAAACAATAAAATGCGGGTCTACAGATGATCCATCGAGTGAGAAATCTGCACCTGACTGTGAAAACTGCAGCAAGATTTCACTCAGACTGCGGAAATTTGTCAAACAAATCTATGGAGGGGCTAAGAGCAGTGGGAGGGGGGAGGCTCTTCAGCAAACAATTAGTCTTAAGTGGAGCAAAGCGCCTGCGTCTGTTTCAGATTTAGCCAAAATGACACACACTGCAAAGACTGCGTGAATATGAACATATGAATATGAATATGAATATCTGAGCAGATTTTCAATATTTTTGAGCAAAACAGCGGGGCGTCCTGAACGCCACCAGAAACTGTGACAAATGCCAAAGTAATTAAGTGGCCCCCGCAAATGCAGGCGAATTCTGTGCTGTCAAAAGTCTCCCAGACAGATGAAGGGCGTAGGCGATGCGAGCGGGAAGGCAGGGAAGCAAGCGGAAGTGGGTAAGAAGAGAGCACTTTTTACTCTTGCTATGGTATACTCTGTAACATAAGTTCAATAACTACTGTAGATGACTTTTTTCGTTATGAAACTCGCATTTTAGTTACTAATTTTTATTTATTTTTTTTTTTTAGAGCCTAGCTTTTTTTTGAGATGCCTTGAGTTTGCACTTGCATAACTTTTTTTATTGGTCTTGCTTTATACTTAAGTAGTCTGCATAATTTTTAATACATTTTTGAAAATATTTCTACGATTTTAAAATTAAATAAAAGGTTTATGCGAATTTCCAACTACTAAAACTTTCTTAGAAATAAATATTATACTATTTTCAAAAAAAAAATACGTGTAGATAATGGATTATTACTACTTTCCTATGTACCTAAACTACTTCGCTCTACTACTATTTATTGTAGATAAAAGTGCCTTTCTCTAACATTTGCAGGGTATTTAACTATTCTAATTTTGTTTTTAGCTCTGCACAGCAAACAAATGGCGCCGTTTTAGCCGATGCCGCGCAACAGATGAGAGGCAAAGCCGTCAAGCGATCAGCGCCACTCGACGCTTCGCTGCAAACAGTCAGTCGACAACAGCAACAGCAACAACAACAACAACAACAACAACAACAACAACAACAACAACAACAACAACAACCAACTGAACAACAACAAAAAGAATTGTCTGCAACAATGTAAGCAAAAGTTTCGTGCGGATGTCGGTCGAAGCGGCATTTGCATACAATGTGTAGAGCAGGAGAGGAGAGGAAAAACCAATGGATGATGCGATTGGAAAACATTTGCCACAAGTTGCGACTTATTCGCATTGTTGCGCTCGGCTACAGGTGTTTGCGGGCGAGCAAACGAGAGGGAGATTAGGTGCAAGCGAGAGGGAGGCAACGACAACGATGGCGTTAAAATATTTGCAAGCAGTTTTCAGCTTTTATTTTTGGCCATTTTGTCGACGTTTTTGTCGTTAGTTCTTCTTCTTGACGTTCTTGTTGTTGTTGTTGTACGTGTCGCTTTTCTTTATTCGCTTCAGTCGGTTTGAGAACGCTTTCGCATTTGGCTTTTCTTATTTTTATAACGTATGCATAATCTGTCTGATTATTTAACTTGCGCTAAATACAAATATTTAGAAATATTTCGTAGCAATTTTATGCTATTTTTCTTGGCTCCTCTCGCGATTCTTTCTTTCTTTCGTGCTTGCTTGGCTGCTTTCGCTCAAAACTTTGTGCTGACAAAAATGAGGGTCATTAATGTATATTGTGTATATAGCATTAAGTCTTTAAGATCTTCGCCTGCTGCACGATATTGCCTGCCAGCCCGCCTGCTAACTTATTGTCTTTGACTTTGGCTTGAACGCAAGAAATTCCCTCATATTATTTGTGGCCTACAGGTGTGGGCACGACAAGATCGAAGAATAAACTATATAGTATATGCTCTACTCTATCCGATTGTTATGAGTATTTCGCAACCTTGAAATGCTCAGTGAATATTTCAATGGGAATCGTCTCGAGACGCCCACGGGAAAGTTGCGCTGGCCTCATAAACTAATTTCTCAATTTTTCACTAAATACCGGCCGGCATCGGATCAGATATACTATAGCTATATAGTCATTTATGTTAGGGAAATTGCTAGAGACTTTAGCGAAAACCAAATACATTTCTGCTGATAGTAATGATTAATAAATACTAGAGAAACTAGAAAGAAGAGAGTGTAGCAAAAAAAACACGACTGAGGGCCAGCTGCTGTCTGGCAGCCTTATGGATCTGCTTAGCTCTTGGCATAATTAATGTTTTGACAATGGAATCACAGAGAGCTATAGTTTGTAGCTAGCAAACAAACAGAAACTTGTCCCATTGTAAATATGTTTTTGAAGACGATAAATAATCAGCAAGACACTAGCATAGTTTTGTTATTCACGGAGGTCACTGAACCAAATGAGCAGGCAGTGTTTGATCGGATGGAATTGTAATTAATAGAAAGTGTACGATAGGAGATTGACAGAGAGAGAGAGGGAGCTATACCTCTTGCTTTGCTGACCAACTACATTCTTGGCACGCTTATCACCTACGACTCGACTGACCGATTTATCGCCGCGGTCATCGATGCACTCGTTAAATCAACTAATTTTCCATTAAGCAGCTCGAGCACATAAATTCTCTGAGGATCACATAAAAAACTCAATTAAGATGCGACAGCGGCGCTCGAAATGCGAAACATGCCTCGTCGACGGCGTCTGCAGCCAAAGAATGCAATAAATAAACAAAACACGGCAAAAAAAAAAAAGAAGCCAAAAGAAATGGCAAATGACGCTAGAAATTTTGACAAGGCAGCCAAAGTGCAGCATAAATATAAGTGAAAATATCGCCTATGTATATAAGAAATAAGAGAAAATCAAATTGTGCAGATGGGACAACGTCAAGCGGCCCACGTCGAGATATGGAAAGACTGGAAAGGAAAGCGAAAGCAACGCGAAATAAATTAATTAAAAACCTGTAAAACATTTTGCGACATTTGCAGTCTGCGCAAAACGGATTGACGGAGCATTCGCCGACTGACTGACTGACTGACTGATTGACCGACTGATTGACTGACTGCCCGACTGACTCACTGCAGGTCTCACAAGCTGCCCTGGGATTATGATGAATGTTTCGTATGCGAATGCGACATTTGCCAATTGCTACTTCTGTCGCTCGCCTTTGTCTCATGCATTCGCATTTATCATCATTGTTTATGCCAAACACAGAGCCAAAAACAACAGAAAGCAAGTAAAAGAAGCTACAGTTGAGTCAATACGACTCTTAAATACCATTCACTCGTTTTTTTCCTGATAAATTCTGTTTTTATCATCAAATTTTGCTGAAATTTCAATCCCCGGCTAACATTTTAGTCAGCTATGAGGCTTAAATTGCAATAAACTAATTTTTAGGAAGTGGATAGCGTAGTTTTAAGTATACACTATATGCGTATGCTATACAAGAACATTCCTGCCAAATTTAGCGCTTCTCCTACCTAAAACACCTGAGTTTTCTACGCTTGTCCGTACAAACGGACAAATCGTCATAACTATTGATGCTGTTCAAGAATACATATATATAGTTATTCGTTCTGATTATCACATACATTTGCACTAAGCTAATCCACCATTTTCATCCATTTTCAATCGCTGTGCAGTACAAATACAAAAAACAATACGCAATTTTGTCTCTTTCGGTTTGCGCATTTGCAATTTATTAGCATTTAATTTATGTGTTATTTCTGTGCATTCATTTTGCGGATACCGTTTGCGTGCGCATAACTCTTGATTATCTTTGCATTCATTTTTCAACAAGCTGCTCGAATTTGTTTGTGGAAATTTTTTTGAAGAGATTTTGCAAAATGAGAAATTGATTTCGAAGAAGACAATAAAATTGCAAAATGACTTGAAAGATCTGAGAGATGGAAAGTTTTCACTCAATGGAAAACGCCGAAGAAGCCTTTGCAATGTTTTCACTTCCACTTCTGAGTTCTGAAAGGCGGCATTAAAATACTAGATATATGTATTAGGGCGGGCTCTCGGCAGAATGGAGCACACGGTCGCCCACTCGAAAGCCGTAAAAGTTGAGATAGATACATACATGTATCTCAGTCTGTCCGTATTTATATACGTATCTATAATTATTGTGTGCTACCTTCGGGCATAGCGTCAAAGGTAAAAAGTTTCCCTGCTGCTGCTGCTGTTGCTGCTGCTACTGTAGAAATGTGGAACGCAAGAAATCTTGTCCAAAAATAGACGACAGCATTGGGACAGTAGGAAGAGGAAGCAGAAGTGGCAGCAGCAGCACAGTGTTGACTTTGGTGGGACGATTGAGTGCAAAAGTTGCTAGCGAAACTTGTGGCACGCATTGTAAGCAAAGTATCTAAGCTGATTTCAGTGGCAGCAGCAGAAGAAGAAGAAAGGCAAATGGGCGAGCGGGCAGCAGGAGCAATGCCGGCGGTAGCAGCATAAGCCGCATGCCTCTTGAACTTTTGGCGAGTCATTGCACAAGGCCAAACGGAAATGGGCAACAGTTGTCAGCTTCTATTTTCCCAACGCCTTCTTCTCCCCCTGTGCTGCTTCAAATATTTACATGGCATGCGGTGTGCGTGTGTGTGCGTGAAAATTTTCCACGCTCTTTGCCGGACGGCGTAAATCAAATGAGGGAGGCGTGCGACTCTGCTGCTGTCGCTGCTTTAGTAGGCCCTCCACCTACTGCCCCTTCTCCTGATGCGCCTACTGCCGCTGCCCCTCCTCCGGCTGCATTTGCTTTGAAGGCAACTGTCAAAGGCATTTGACAAGATTTTCAGCTATGCTCGGGCTATCGCAGCTGCCCCTGCTCCTGCTCCAGTTGCCCCTTGCCTGCCTCCTCACTCCCTTCTCTCCCCCACACACACAGTTCGCTCTACTTACGTATATGGCGCATTCTTGTCTACCTTCGCGCTTCTTGCGTTTTATCACAAAGTCAAAGTTACATTTCGAAATCTGCTCAAAGAGAAATCAACACACAATACACACACTCGCACACACGCACAGCAGCACAGTCTGCTGGTCTCCTTCCTCCCTCTCGCTCCAACACACGCGTAAATACTTTTAGCCACAGGCTTGTCGCATTTTCTTTTTATTTTTATTTTTATTATTGTTTTCCTTTGTGTCGCCTTTTCTCTCGTTTTGTTTCTAAAGTTATTTACATGTGCAGCGGCTGCCTGACAATTGACAGCGCTTCGCCCGCCAGCCACGCCCCACGCCCCACTCACCACCCCGCCCCGCTGGCAAACTTGTGTGCCAGCTAGTCAGCGTTTTTATCAAGCGTTTAAATTTGTTGACAACATGTTGCGGCTGATTGCTGAAAACCGTCTGCCCCCCCTGCTCTCACTCTCTCCCTCACACTCTCTCTCTCCCTCTCTCTGTCTTTCTTTACTACTCTGTAACTCACACGCAGCTATCTTTCGTGTCTGTTACAGTTGAACAAATCGATTGATTGATTTCTCAGGTGTGTTCGATTGCGCTGACGCTTGCGAGAAGGCCGCAATGATTTTTATGTTGCGCACAGTGCTGCCAGCTTTAGCTGTTTTCAAGCCACATTAAAGACAAAAAATAAAAACAAATTTGAGATAAAAGCGCTGTCAGTTTAAACTGATTTTAAGCTAAAAAAATAATTTGTAGGCTAAGGCTAAATTTGTATTTAAATCGCAGCTATTTGAGGCTGTTTTTAAGCTAAAATAAAGTCACAGGTTTCAATTAATTTCAGAGTTAACTCTTAGCAATTTTCAAGCTAAAGAAAAATTTCAGTGAGTTTAAACATGTATGTATTTATTTTATTATTTTATTTTATTTTTTTGCATTTTATTTGGCTTTAAAAACTAGCTTGAATTTCCTTACTAAGCCAACACTGTCTGTCATGGCTTACAGTGTTTAGTTACGTGTAACGCCATTTTGTTTTTACGAGCTATGCGTGTGCGAGACTCACACGCACACTAGCTCACACACACACACACACATACGCAACAATGGTTCAGCTTGATTTGGCAGGGCTTTTGAGTGCGCAAATATTTGTGAGCAGATATGAAATAGTTCGCTTGACATCGCCCAGCTATTTGCGTCCACGAACTGAGAGACCAACTGACTGACTAGTCGAACCGACTGTCCGTCTGTCCGTCTGTCTGGGCATTTTATAGAGCTTGGCGAAACGTCAAAGTGATGCGCATTGAATGCGTTTGGCTGAAACGACCTAAAACCTAAATACGGCGCTATTTTCGCCAAGTGCTTTCAAGTACGCAAAAAATGCGTCTTGTCGTTTGATGTGCTGCGTGTGTGTGTGTTGTGCAGTAGATCAGAAAGTACATGCAACAGGCAAAAAGTAAGAGAGCCAGAGAGGAAAGTAGGAGAGGGGAGTGCCTAGACAGCCGCGCTGACCAGCAAATAAACAAAGCCAAATCAAGTCGAACAATGTAGTGCCAAAAAGGGAAGGATTCGCGTTTTTGGCCAGCGAATTAATTACAAGAAAAATAGCAAAGGAATGAACAAAAGAAAGAAAGAAACGCGAAAAAACAATAAAAACGAACAGCAGACAAATGCTGTGCATTTTTTTATGTTGCCGGGAGAGTGAGAGAATGAGAAAAAGAGATAGAGAAGGGAATCGAGCGACAGTCCTAAATAAACAAGACCAACAAGTGAAGAAAGCTACAGTCAAACGCACTCGATTGTCAGATACCATGCACCCAATTTATTACTTGTGTTTCTGTGTTTAATAGAAAATCGGTCTGAAATTTACAGCAAATGTCAACATTATAGTTAGCTACGTGTAGGACAAATTATAAGGTGGTGGCTTTCATACTTTTCTTAATATTTAACTATAAAAATTAAAATATCAATAATTATATATATCAAAGTTTTGCTATAAATTATTTTAAGTCTCATATATTGCTGCTGATCAATTATATATATACCTAACATGCTCTTTTACACCTCCTACCGCCTGCACACAGTTAATATACCATTTTCGGTCAATTTCAATGGGTGACTGGTATAAGAACTGCACGGATTCAAGTCGAATGAGTCGCCGGGCAAGTGAAATTGCATTAGAATCTTTTCTCATGCATGGCCACGACATCGTCTATCTGCGTACGTCCCGTCGGGCCGTCTGGCTATCAGTCTGTCCGTCCGTCGCTTCAACTGCGTGCCAAGTTATTTGCATGCGCTGCAGAGGCTGCTCTGCTGCTGCGTATCTTTGAGATACAAGTGCGTTGCGCGCGTATTTTTGCGCTTATTTGGGCTAAAAAACTTTGCCTCTGGGGCTCAACATGGCTGACAATGCTTAGAGATTTGCATGCTCCGTTCGGGCTGCCGCCTTCCTGCCTGCCAGCCAGCCTGCCAGCCAGCCTGCCTGCCACTGGGGCTGACAGTTGGCTCGTGTCGATAAAATTTGTAGCTGCCCCGAGCTGCGGCTTAAGTGGCGACGGCCCCATCTATTTATAAAGCTGGCCGCTGCTAACGGGCAGCAGCGAGAGCAGTCGGGAGCAGTTCTTGATCTTTGTCTGAGTCTCGAGCATAAATAAGAACTAGAAAAACTATTGCTAGTCTTAAACAAGAAACATAAATTCAATAAGAACATTTAAATATATTTTAAGTATCTTTTCACTGAGTATTTATTTTATTTTCTTCGCGATCTTAATCTTTGTCTGAGTTGCCAGCGCTAATATGTTAAAATGTAGGAAATATGCTGCAATTTGAGCAACAACATTAAAAATGCTTATATTTATTTATATGTGATTTTAAATTATTTTCTCTTGAATATTAATATTGTTTAATAAATATATACAAATAAAGTAATAAAATGTATTATAAAATTATGTATTTCTCCAATATCTATATTATTTTCTACTTTTCGCTACTGCATTCCATTTTTTACGACCCTTAGAACTATCAGCTGGCCCGCATCGACAGTAACCTTTCGCGTTGCGTGACAAATTTCCCAATAATCTGACATCGAGCATAAAAGAAGATCTGGCAATAACGCACAGTTTAAAATCAAATTACGCACATAATTTATATTCAAAACCTCAAACAAGCACAAAGTCGAAATAAAACAACAGGCAGACAGCACTAACACACACATCAACACGCACACACATACGAACTGCACACACCCACAACAAAACACACCTCTCGCATCGGAAAAGCAAAGAAAAATTCGACTGCAAAACTTTTATAGTCCGCCCTCAACATTATGCTAGCTTCTGTCCCCGCTCTCCGCCCCCCGCTGTGTGCCGCAGCCTCTGCTACCAATTGCCACGTCGACAACTCTGTTGTTTTTGCTGCTTCTCTAGTTGCTGTTGCTGTTGCTCTTGTTTGTTTGTTGCTTGGCTCGACCATTCAATATTTGTCCTTCATTTGAAAGTCAAATGCGTGTGGAGGCAAAGAAATCTGTTGCGCCACGGCCTGCGACTGCGATGGTGACTGGGACGCCGCTGGGACTGCCTGGGATTGGTTGGGATCTCTCGCCTAGGTATGCCATGGGCTTTGCTTATGAGAACGGGAATGGGAATGGGATGGGAATGTGAATGGAAGTCGACTGGCCAAGGCGACAGCGACACAGTCTAACCTAAGGCAGCAAAAAAAGAAATGATTTTATATAGAAAGCAGCATAATATAACTGAGAGTGAACTTTTAGATACCCTACACAGATAACTAAATGGATGGAAAGTTGAATGCATTTAGAGATAGATAAATAAATAAATAGCTGAGAGATAACTTAAGGGATGGAATAAAAGGATAAGTATATATAAAAGATCTATAGATGTTTAGAATTAAATAAATATATAGGTTGCATATATAAACGAAAGATAGATTAACAGAATAATAGATGAATGAATGATGATTCTTATATCCATAGATAATTTAAAGCATGAATGGATTAATATAATTATAGGCAGATAGATAGATGGATGTAAAGATGGATAGATATTTATATTATAGATAGATGGATATATATATAGATAAATAACAAAAAAGATAGATGATAGATAAATATAATAATTGATAACTGTTTGCAATATATGGAATAAATGGACAATTTGAAATATTCATAGATTCAGCTATCCTCCTTGTTTTCTATGCGATTAATTTCCAAGAAACCTTACTCCACTAGCCTTACATCCCAAACTGATATACCCGCTTGACACATTTTACGACTACAGGGTATGCAAAAATATAATGAAAACCGGCAGCAGACAAACCAAAGAATGTATGTGAAAAACATAACATAAATTCTAAAAGCCTGACAAGCATATACACACATAAAAGCCACACACACACACACACACACTCACACTAGCATACACACACAATCAACGAAATAAATAATAAAATAAAGTTGATATAAAAACTATGGGCGAAAAAAGACAAGTCGGAAATTGGTTTAAAAATAAATGCAGCCAGCACATCGAAATTTACGATTATGATCATCGCTCGACCCTCCCGACTCTCTCGACTCTACACTCTCGAGCGGAACAGGCCAGTCAGGGCTGACGGCAATTTGTTAGTTAGTTCGGAGTACTACTGGCGGCAGCTAAAGTATTTAGTGTGTGTGACTAAATGTTTTCTGGAATTGTTTAAACGGTATGTAAACAACAAATAACAACAGGCCAAATGGGAAATGGGAAATGCGCAAGTTGAAATCAATAAAAAAGTCAAATACAGGCCAAAAGCCGACAGAAAACAAATGAGCTGAGCTAAACAATGAGAAAAGTGCGTGGAAAATGGAAGACGTACAAATTTCCACACACCACACACACACACACACACACATACAGAGATAGTGGAGCATGACTCAAATGACCCATCAATTATGGGCAAGGTGGCAGAAATCTAAATCGAAATTGATCGAAATATGGGCATCACGCATTCGCATCGAATCGAATTGAATCGAAATCTACGAATTCACAATTCTTTCCAATTGTGTTAATTGCCATTTAAGAAAATTTGGAGCATGCTTCATAATGGCGCCGCGGTGGGATCTGCTGAGTTACATTTTCATTATGCTGCCGCTCCGCCAATTTTCATTCCATAATAATTTCCATATTTATTTGTTTGCTTTCGAATGAGGACAGCGACGAGCCGGTCGCCCGCCTAATGGCAACAAATTGCCAAAATGTCAATGAACCAAAGTGTCTGCATGCCCGCCGACAGAGAGAGAAGGGGGCCAGAGCGGGAGGGGGAGGGCAGGATGGTGGGCCGGGTCGCTCATCTATTATCGAGCGCAACAAGTTCAACGAATTGGCGCATAAAACAGATTGTCAGGAAACGATTTTCAATTAGCTGAGAGTCTCCGCATATTTTTGTACGCCCAGAGATTTGGCCAAATACAACAAATGATAACAACAACAACAAGAAGAACAGTAACAAGAGCTGCCCCCGTAGGCTTTACTTTTGTTGATCAACTTAGCGCGTGTGTTTGCACAGGTTCCTCGGGCCTGACCAGTGGGCAAGAGAGCCCTGTTTGTGTACCTGGCCTGGATAAACTTTGCTTAAGCCTGAATGAGAGAAGGAAGAAGAGAGAAGCAACAGCAGTTGTCACAACAATGGCTCAATCAGTTGGCCACGTGCCTGCTTGCAGATTGCAGATAAACAGGCTATGCTTTATACCAAAGCAAATGAAAAGTAGAGGGTATCAGAAATAACTAATTGCAGTTTTGTTTGCAACCGAGTTCGAGTTCGAGTTGCCTGAAATTGCCTGCGCTTGAATTTCGCAAAACTTTTGCAGGCCTGCAATTATGCACAACAGAGAACGGACAACGGACAACGAGACAAACAGACAAGCAGACAAGCAGACAACTCGGCAATTAGACTTTGCCCTGATAACTTTATTTCCAGCGAATCAGCAAGAGTTTGACACCATCCCCCCCCCCCGCCGCCTCCTTGGGGGGCTGTATATTAATAACTAGAAATTGTCAGGCACTTGATGTGGGTCAAACATGGCAAGGAGCAGCTATAAATAAAGCAGCTTCAAGTGAAGTTGAAACAGGTGCATGCCACAAGCAGGCAGCAGGCGGCACAGCGCTAGGCGGGGGCAGTGCAGGGCAGGGCAGGGCAATAAAGTTTGCAGTTTTATGCACTTGTTTTGGGCCGGGGCAAATACGTGTGCAGTTTGCCTTCAAGTGGCGGCAGTTGCTGCTGCTGCTGCTGCTACTGCTGCTGGCTTTGAATGTTCGACTCTTTGCACTCTCAACTTTGCCCATTGCAGTTTGTTTGCACTTTTTGCATGTGTCAGGGCACAAAATTGCATTGCACACACGTACACACACACACACGCGCATACATTAGCAAGTGGGGCCCGAACTAGAACAAATCTGCAGGCAGCACGTGGACTCAACTTTTCAATTTCTCACACAAATCCCACTTCAGACACGCGCACACACACAAATGTACACACTCTAAATCACACACACACACACACACACACATTCCCTCACTCAGTTAGTTGGCCCGACAATGCAATCAACATAAATACAAATCCCCAAACTATTTTTATGTTGACTCGAACAGCAGTCACACACCCACACACACACACACACACACGCAGTGAACTCTCTCCCACTGCAGTTGTTGTTCTAATGGCAAAGTTATTCCCGCAGCAGGGAAAAGCCTTCGTCTTCTGTTTCCATTGCGACTTAAAAGCGCATAAAGAGCGCATTTTTGGCTGCTGTCCAAGCTGCTAACGTGGCGTATGCGCAATGCCAACTGTGGCGCCATCTATCGCCTAAGCACCTAAGCCAAGCTGTCCCCAGCTGGCCGGAATTACTTAACACCTTTTAAAGCGCGAGTGCAAAGGGTAAGAGAGAGCGAGGGTGGGTGCAATGCACTACAGTGATTGCTAGAAATTTGCATACAACATGCTAGCAATTATAATAATTAACGGCAACAACAGCAACAACAATGTTAACGGGCTAATGAGTGAATCGTACATTAATGCCCTGTAAAACGTGCTCATTTGCCACTTCTCTATGGATTTTCGAAGTGTTTGTTTTTTTATGACTGCGCTGGAATTTGTGTATACCAGATATATACAAATGTATATAGTATAAATTTAGTATTTATTAGCTAAATTGATAAACCGCTTTAAGCTCATTATTCAAATGTCAGCTACGTGCTTAAGTGCGCATACCCTGTAGGTATGGGAGCTAGGCATGTGGGGAGAACTATGTAGTCGTAGTCGTCGCATAGAAAGAAAGTAAAACTGATTTATATATAATAAATAAATATAATAGATAAATATAATAAATTAATATAATAAATAAATATAATAAATAAATATAATAAATAAATATAATAAATAAATAAAATAAATAAATATAATAAATAAATATAATGAATAAATAATAAAAATAGGTTATATTCTAAATAATTATAATTAATAATACTAAGCATGCATTTATAATGTTCTATAATTACAGAGGTGGATTCGTGAGTAATTCGATTAGAATATGGTGAAAGCTAACCAGGCTTCTTTATAGAATATATATAGACCAAAAATCTGTCACTATACCCTATATAATCAAGCTTATAAAATAAAATGCGCGACGAAAACCCAGAGACAACTTTAGACAGATGAAGTTAATAATAATTAAATGAAGTGCAAGTATTAAAAAAAAACTTAGAATAGACATTGAATATATGCCAAAAAAAAAAATCATTTTCTGTCGTTCAGTTACTACTTATAATTACTTGCAATACTCAGTGAAATCCAAGCCAAATCTCAAGTTAAAATCACGTGAGAAACTGTGCTCATTGTAAAGTCGCATCACGTGCTTTGCGGCTGGAAGCGAACCCAAAGTTTATTCTGTCGACTTTTGTTTGGATTGCAAATGAGATGCGGACAGGATAGCAATGCAGGAGGGGGGGTCGGACGCAGGATCGACGTGCAGCGCCTGTTGGCAATTTATCTATATCGAAGTGGCATTAAAAATACAATGACCACACTTCTTGACGTGCCATGGTCAAATTTTTGTGCATTTGTCAAAGTGAAAATAAATCAGAAAAACGCCAAACAAACAAACGCAACGCGCAACGGGCGCAGCGCGCAAATGACAAATTTTCTTCTATTTTTTTCTTGTTTTAGCTTTTTTTTGGCAATTGTTTTTTTTTTTTGTTTTTTTTTTTTGTTCTTTTGGGATTGTTTTCGTCTTACGCTAGAAGAAGAAATGCTTCATGCAGGCGAGCGGGGCGAGCTAATGAGCAATGTGACACAGTTTGCAGGACGCCCACGTTTGGCTAGATTAGGCTGTTTTTTAGTGGGGCTTCAACCTCGATTCGATGACAGCGAATGTGCGTGTTAAAAATAACGGAGCGAGAGTACAGGAATATATAGCATATATATATACGCTATATCACAAATATCAAATGTATAAAATGCAAATTTTATGCCACATTTAAAATAGCCGGCGCAATGTTTTGTCATTTATCAACGACCGCCCGCATAAAGCGCGCCGGGAGCGACGCGCACGTTGGGGCGTGGCAGGCGTGTGACTGCTGCTGCAACGACAACGACGACGACGACGGCAACGACAACACGACAACAACGCGACGCTGGCGAGATTGTTGCAACGACAAGCGCAACGCCGATGCAGACATTTCTTGACACTTCTCTAAATAGTTTGCGTGCGACGCAACGCAACGCAACGCAACGCAACGCACCGCAAGGCGCAGCGAACAGGCTAGGGGTGAGACAGAGACAGAGAGCGAGCGGCTGGTGGATGGCAGGGGCGTGGCACTTTAGACAGCGGGGGCTGCCACACGGTCACTCGAGTGCCAAAATGTCCCCGCACGCCATTAAAAATGTTGCGAAAATTACACTGCAAACTGAAAGGTGTTCTAATGAGGCGTGCGCCGGAGTCCACATATGTCTCACTGTATTTGAGTGTGTGTGTGGGTAGGTGTACTGCTATGTGGGTTGCTTGAATAACTGTGGCATGAGTGAGATCTCTACGCAGAACTTGAAAGAAATGTCGTGTAGCATAAGCCACAAGCTGACAACAATTCAATTAGTTTTTTCTGGCCGATTTCCCATAAGTTTCTCCTAAGTTTGAAAACTTCTAAGCGCCTAAAAACATAAATATATAATAACCTATTTTCGGTAATCCCAATTTTGACTTTTTCGCGTCTTCGAATGCGCATAACTTTGCTAAAAATCATGCGATTTTCGCTTGCGAGCGCATTTTTTTCATTATTTTGATTAAGAATTCAATTTGCATTCAAATTTTATTGTTTTATTAAGTTTAAAAATTTTTCAATTTTTTGGCATTTTTTGCATGCTACCCCCTATCAAAATTTTGAAAATTTTTGAAAAAAATTAAAATTAAATTAAAATTAATTTTTGCACTCTAATTGATTGGGCTAGTTAAATTTGGTATAAAAATCAAGTTTGCATAAGTTTCCCAGTCAAATTAACGATAATAACGAAGATATACGCGATTTTGGTACCAGCTACAGGGTATCTAACAGTTAGTACACAAGTACAATTAATCAGACTAAAAGCTTTCAAAAAATAAACCAATAAATTTCGCACAGTTGTAGGAGAATAACCCTTAACGAAATGCCAGCACTGACTACAGCTATATCTTATGTCCAGTATCTAAATACATAGCCAAGCTCAATTGGCGTTTATATCATTTGGATTCACCTGCCGTAACCCTCGCGAATGTGGCAAGGCGAACACCAATAACTCAGACATTGGCCTCATTTTCAAACAAAAATGCTGCAATCCTCAACGGAACGAGTTCAAAATCAAGGCCACAGCAAGGGTGGGACAGGGGTAAGGGCGGGTCGTGCTACACCGTCCATGACTCAAACGCGCGCGCAATGAATACAAATTGTTGCATTTCGCAAAGAGCAACGGGGAAAATATGAAGAAAGACGGGAAAAGGGAGGCACACGAGAGGGGAAAAAAAAGCGAAGAAAAACTGGAATTCCATTTCAATAAAACGTCGCCACAGCCAAATGCAATCGAAGAGAAAACACAGTGGAAGCTTATTAAACATATAAAGCAATGTACACTGCAGAACGACCTTTGGACAGGGCAGGGGCAAGGGGCACACATACACATGTTGCACGGCAGAACTTCAGCGAGTAGTACTCGCGTAATTGCCAAGAAAAATATTTTTCAATAAGCAGCAGAAAGCGAAATGAAAAGAATTTCAAAATACATAAAACAACAACAAAACAAAACGGAACAAAACACCTGCAGATTGCCCGAGATCCGCTGGCTCTCTCTCAAGTCGTACTCTCTCTCTCTCTCTCTCTATCTCTCTCTCAGTCTTTTCTCTCTTTCTAGTTCTCTTTACTTGAAACTGGATTGCAGCAGCATTGCCTGATCTCCAACCCACAGCATTATTCAATTTATATACCATGCACTGCTTTAAAAATGGTATACTGATTTTGTGCAGAAGAAGACGTGGCAGACTATAAGGCATATATTTTTATTGGATTGAAATTAAAAGCCCAGACAATTCGGCCACACCCATCAATTAAATAACTAAACAATTTATAGTAATTTTTAAAATTAAGTAAATGGTATTTAAAAGTCGAGTGCGCTCCTCTTGCTTCGTTCTGTTCTTCTGGTTTTTCCTTTTGTTTATTTGCACAATTGCGTGAGCTTTCATTTTTCTGATTTTTCCGGCGAATTCCTAATCAAATGTGCTGGGCAGCCAGCCTCCTGTTGCTCTGTCGAACATATGTCTGCAATATGCAAAAGTAATGCACAAGCTTCGGCTCCGACAATGGCAGAATGCTCGTAACCGCCCGTAAACCAGAACAGCCCAAACAAACGACCCCACCACCCCCCCTCCGACTATGCCTCTCACTTTTTTACATGAGTTTTGACTTTGGCGCGTGCAGCAGTATGTGTGTATGCGTGTGTGTGTGTAAACATTGCGCAAAGGCGCAAAACAACAAAATTATTCATACGCCACGTTGTACCGCACAGGCCAAAGACGTCAGCGAGACGCGGCTGATTCAGACAGCAGCCAAACGAAATTTGACTACAAAAATGGGCAAAATACGAAACAGAAACAACATGTGTGTGCCTGCCTGCCTGCCTGCCTGCCTGAGTGTGTGTATATGAGTGTGCGTGTGGCTTTTTCGGCAATTTTGCGGCATGTTTTTCACACTTTGGCGCGCAGCTAGGCCAAAAACAATTGAACACGACGCCCTGGCTGCCATGGATATCAAAATTGTTGTGCTCCGCGTTGTTGTAGTAGTTGTTGTCGTTGTTGTTGGTAGTGCTGCTGGCGCGGTCGCGGCCGCTGCTGTTGATGATGCAAGTGCAAATTTATTTGCCACTTTGTTGCACGTCCCGCAGAAATTTCAGCAATTTGCTGCTGACTGAAGTGCCTTCCCAACAGGATTTCAATGGGTTTTCTACCGGGAAGCGAGCAATGAACTTGTTGAGATAGATATAGAGAGAGAAGATCCAAAGTGTGAAGCCTAATCAATTGTAGAAAATTATAATTGACTCGGCATTATATTTAATTTATTTAAATATTAAATATTTATATTTTGTCAGCTTAATTCGCAGTAGCAGCACTGCAGTTTCAAATAAATTAAATTTATTTTTAGCTTTTATTTTATTTATTAATTTAACTCATTATTTATTAATTCACTGCAAAGCCTACCCCAATGAATGTCTATGGAGTTTTCCACTGGAAACCAAACTATAAACTAGTTTAGTAAACAGAGAAGTTGCGTAATGTTTCAGTTATAATTTGGTAAAGTAATAATTAATTCATGATAATATTTGATTTATTAATGCAGCTTAAGTTTTGTTTTACAGCCGTGGAGAATATACAATAATACTGAAATTTTCTCAACTCATTTCGACTGCAATCAAAACACAACGCAACTGCCAACGTGACGCTGGGCAGGGACAAAGACAGGGAACTTCGGGGGCATGGCTAAAAATAACAACAGCGACACTTACTTAAAGTGTTTAAGAGCACAAAAACATACACACACACACAGAGAGCACAGGCAACAACAACACAAGGTGTATGTGTGTGTGTGTGTGTGCCCCACTCAACACTAAAAATTACATTGAAAATGGCCATAAAAAAAGGCAGCAAATGCCACAGAAACACAACGACAACAACGCTGCGGCGGCCCTTTTGCTTATTTCTCATTTGGCTTTCATTAAATTTGATTTTATTGTTGTTGCTGTGTTGGTGTTGGTGTTGGTGTTATTATTATTGTTGTTGTTGTTGTTGATTGTCGCACGGCAGCTAATTTGAGCGCAGGCTGTTGCTTTCCATGTAAATAAAAAAGCAATAAAAAAGGAAGGCAACGTCTGCCAGCGAAATGAAAATGAAAATTCCTCAATTCTCTGTTGGCAGATCAAACTGCTCGAAACTGCAGTTGCCGCGCCCACACGCCCCCCACACGCAATGATGCCAATCAAATAGTTATGGCAAGACAAGTAAAGAAAGCTGCTCACTCGACTGTGAGATACCTTTCAGTCAGTTTAGTGCATTGGGTTTGAAATAAGCTTGAACTGTGTGCATACTTCATAAAAAATTTGGATCTGAGTTTGGACATGGCCAAAACGCCTCGACTATTTAAGCTTATCATGAATATATATACTATATACACTATGGTATATCACACCCATTACATGCATTGCCACAAAGCTAATATACCATTTTTATACATTTTCAATGAATGAACGGCATAAACACACTATATATACATATCGAAGGAATAATAAAAATCACAACAACAACGAGAACAACAGGGCGAAAGAGTGTCAAGGCTCTTGGGACCAATTTGACGCGGGCCTGAGCCACAGCAAATTAGTTTTCCTTGCGGCTTTTCCGACTATTTGTAAACAAAGCGCCTCCCGTTGTAAACAAGTCATTTATATAGCCCGCCGATCTTGTTGTTGTTACTCTTCTTCTTCGCGTTGTTGTCTGCTCAGTGCTCAGAGCGATCCGCTCAATCGTCTATCGGCTGCTTTTTAGTGTGATTAATTCTCGGTATTACAATAATTTATTTATTTTTAAATACGTTTGATTTGGCCCAATGGAACGGGCTAAAGCGGGGAAAATGGCATCGGAAAATTTGAACTTTTATTGCTTTCTTTGCTTCGCGAGAAAATGATTAATGAGCAGCGCGAGCAGCTGCTAAGTAGAGACAATAGAGAATAGACTTTGGCTGCGCAGAGAGTTCCACTAATTGTTTGATATGAGTCTAAGGTGTACGTGTAAGCGTTTTCTTTGTTCAACAAATGGCAGAGATTATAGTAAATATGGTAAATATATATGCACAATTTTATGCGTGTTTTTTTGAAAATTTTATTGGTTTTTACATGTATTCAAATGAGTTAAAGATTGATATTAATATTTATATATTTTTTATAATTGTTTGATGTGATATTTTTGTCTGCTTATCAATTTTCTCTTGCCCTACCATTAGCCAAAATTATAATAAAATTATTGACTTGCTTAATTGTTTTAAATTAAATTTAAGCAAGTGATTTCCAATTTTGTAATGATGCTGTATAAATTAAAATTAGACTCAAGAAATTATTATTGGAAATATACAGTTAAATATTCTACAAACAGTCTAAACGCTTTGCTCGTCTTTTTATTTTATTTTCATTTTTGGCAAAATCTCGCCTTTGGCCATAGTTTGCGCCTCATTATTTACATATTAAATAATTGCAAATTATGCGCGTTAGTTGACAATGTTTACATTGTTGCAGTTGCCTATTCTTAACAGATCGTTAGCTGGCAAAGCGGTACTGGGGGGTACTTGAGTCTAACAAGGTGGGCGGTCAGCTGCCTGCCTGTGTGCGTTGGTGTTGGTGTGTCTGTGTGTGTGCATTGACATTGAGCGCGTGCCAACGCGCCCGGTTCACAGACAGCCGTGCGAAGCGCCTAGAACCCTAGAGAGAGGCCCCCAGCGAGGGACTTGCAGCAGCCTCTTCGAATTCGAATTAATTAAGAAAATGCAATAAAAACAACAAAAGTCTAGCTAATCTAATAATACTATACATATATCTTATAGTTTGAGTCATCTGGCGAGAACTCTTCGCACAGTTTATTGACACTTTGCGAGCCTCTGGGAAGGTTTCATAATTAATTTCATTTATTTTATGTGCTCGCATATTGTTTTGACATTTCCGGCTGTGCAGAAAAATTATTTAAAATAATTCAAATAAATCGCCAGACAAAAATGTAGCTTTTTTCCTTGTTTTGCGCTGGGCTAATTTCGAGGCCTACGGGCGCCTGTCATGAATTCGAAAATTTTAAGTAGACACGTCAGCGGCTTTTTAGTAGCAGCGGGAAAACAAAGTGCCCCCGCCCCAACAACAACGACAACAACAACAGCAACAGCAGCAGAGCAACAGCAAGTACAAGTGAAAATCGTGGAAAATTAAAACAAACAAAACTAAGAGCCACACTCGGGGGCACAAAGCTAATGCCAGTCAAGACAGTCAAGTGCTCGATTGACTGGGACAGACAGGCACACAGACAGAGAGCAAGAGAGAGCGAAAGAGAGAGCGAGAGAGAGAGAGAGTGAGAGAGAGACAGCACTAGTTAATTACGCATAAATCTTTCAGCTGCACGGCAATGCGATCCGATCGCATCGATGTTCGGGAACTCAATGTTTGGATTTGCCGCTAGTTAATTGCCGTTGCATTGGATTCGATTGGAAGCCGAGCAGAACGCTCTACGCTGGGTTAGTGAACTCGCAGGCAGGCAGCAGTATGTAGTAGTATATAGTAGTATACTTATGGGTATAGTTGCTTTTGCATGTGTGTGTAGATAAGTTCTAGGCATACCCTCACAATATTTGCAACATTTTGCTGGTGGCTCATCGTTGGTGGCATCGACAATGATCGGCATGGTCGTCCCGGTGGCCAGTCCGACTTCACACACACGCACACGGCACACGCACACGCAATTCTCGTCGGGATGCTCGACTCCAACTGGGCCACGGCTCACGCCCAACGCGGCGTCAGCTGGCACATTGCTTGGATAACACAGCACGGTCCACACACACAGGCACACATGCACATACACACACACGCACTCGCGACACTCGGCACGCGCTTGCAATGACTGCGGGCGGGGCTAAACCACCTGCCAATAATGCAGCATATATATATATATATATATATCGGGTTATATGTAACGATATCGGTAGCGGTATCGGTATCGGTATCGTTATCGGTATCTGCTTGTCGTTTTGTTCACTTTCGTTTAATTTTCTGGAATGTTAACAGCATTTTCTGCACAGTTTCAGGCGCGACAGAACAGTCACAGTCACGTTCACAGTCACGGTTACGGTTGCGGTTACACGACTACAGTTACAGCTTCTGATTGGGATCCACTGATCTGATCCGATCCGATCTGATCTGATCCGAACTGGGTTCGCTTCGCTTTGCTACTGTCAGTGGTGTGTCTTGTCTGCTTGGGGACGTCACGCCGTGGCTATTTCTAGTCTTTGGCTTTCACATTGCGCTTTTCCGTGAAAATTGTACGAGACGTTCAAACGTGAAACCTCCGCAGAGACCACTGAGCAGAAGACACACGCACGGCCAGCCGTGCGACGACTCGATTCCGCCGACTTTTCGAGCTCTTCGAATTTTTAGAATCCGCTGTGCAGGCAGCCAGCCTCCGTGTCTCTGCTGTTTTCGAAAAAAAAAAACGCCGACGAATTTTCTCAACGAGCAACTGTTAGATAATTTGGCGTCGGCGCGGCCAAAAAGTTTTCCCCCATTTTCCTCAATGAAACAATGAACTTTCACATTTCGAACAGCGCACAACGCGCTCTCATTTTCTCTCTCTCTCTCTCTCTCTCATTTTCGAAAACGTTTTCGAAAATAGCATACGCCACAGAGGATCGTCACAGCAAGTGAGAGAGAGCGAGAGAGAGAGGCGCATCTCTCTCGTGTGATCTCTCATACAGTCGTGCTCTCACTTCGGTCGATTTTCGAAAAGTTTTCAAAAGTTTTGTCCATTGTGTACGCTCTGCATTTTCGTTTGTATCGTGCACCCTACGCGGCGAGTTCTGGGCACGGCACTCGGGACTCGACACACGTTTCGTACGTCAAGTGTTTCTGGGTTTCTGGGTCAAGGCGCCAGCAATTAGCGAATTTCCAAAGATTTGGGAAATTGAGTTGCCTTTGCTTTGAAGGTGGACAAAAAGCAGGTGATATTCGCAGGTGTATTGACGCATGTCGAACCAAGGTAAATGCTCAAAATTTCCGAATTTTCAAATCACTTTTAAGTGTGTTTTTCTACTAATTGACAATACGCTGCGGAACTATTATAATATATTTCAACTGAACGTTAATCAAAAATTTATATTTACCAACAAGTAGATCGTTTTTTAAAGATTAAATATCAAATATTTTTAAAAAGGTTGGCAGCACTGTCAAACTTAAAAAAAATATTATTTTTCTCAAAAAAAAGCTCAAAATATTTTTGTTACCAAAAAATTAGTGTCTTTTTCTGTTTTTTATAATAATATAAATTAAATCTTAGTCTTGTTTCAAAATAAAAATTATTTTAAATCACTTTTCAACACTGCTCAACAAGTTGGCAGTTCTGAGCAGCTATAAAAGCATATGGCAACTGAATAAAATCCATAACTTGCTCTTCCCTAACAAGTTTGGAACAAACGAGCCAAATCAAAGTTCTGTTTAAATATAGAAACATGTATTTAAATTAGTTGGCAGCGCTGCGCAGCAAGTTGGCAGCACTGGCCGTTGCTGAAAATAGAAATAGTCTGGAATTGGGAGAACAGGCAATGGGAATGGCTAAATTTCACCTCTACCGACTGCGTTATCAACTCAGTCAAAGTCAAATTTCTTGCGCTAGCGCTTAGTCTACTTTACAGAGCTCTCGGCGTTACTCAACCGAATGCGAAAAGAGCTTGATAATTTATAATAGTATGGTATTAATGCTTTGGCGAGGCGCCAACGAATCTTAACTACACGCAGAAACCGAATCAGAGCGCTACGAAAATCCTTGCTAAACAGACGACGACCTTGAAAAAAAACCGAGAAAAAAATGTAAAAAGAAAAAAAAATGAAAGCAAAAAGCAAGACAGATGCAAAAAACCAAAGCCAACTAAGTTTTCAACAAGTTTCGAGCATAAATTCGCATAAACAATTTGCAGAAATCGCGTCGAACGCCGATTAAGAGGCCAATTATCGATAGCGAAAATAATTTATATGATGCTTATAAACGATCTCGATCTCGATCACGTTGGCGATCTAAACATAGAAAGTAGAAATGCTGTTGGCAGGAGGTTTGCGTTTGCTTTTTCGTATAGAAACACCTGCATGACTAATCGGTAGAATCCTCAGCGGCGGCAATATCTATCGTGTCTATAGGGAGAGACTTGTCTCTCTCTCTCTCTCTCTCTCTCTATGTCGCTCTGTCTCTCTGTGTGTCATGACAGATCACAGCAAATCGAAGTAAATTGCAGAGTTAAATTTAGAATGCTGCAAACTAATTAAGTTAAATTTAGACCAAATATGATTGTCTAGTATATCCAATAAAATATGTGGAGGATATACGATGAGATGAAATAGACTTCGAGCGCAGCGTTGTCAAAAATAAATCGCAATCGGGCAAATTTTACGAACCCCCCTCCTTCCCCAGCCACGCCCACAACAGAAAGCAACTAAAAATACGAAAATTGACTCAGCTTTGGCTTTTATTGTTGTTTTTGTTGTTGTTGCTCTCTTTGTTGTTGCGCTTTTAGTGACAAAATTTCTGTGCGCGAAATGTGAAAAAGATTTTCGAAATAATTTTTCGAAATTTATTGCCAAATTGGGCACAAGTCAAGTCCGAAGAGCCGAACGTCAACAGCTGTCGGACACTGTGCCCGGTTCCGCCGGGTGTTCGTTGTGTGTTCTCTAAATGACGGCACTACGTGGGCAGAGTCCCAGACTTGGAACTAATTACTCACATAGTGCACAATTTGCCCGAAACTTTTCCTGTCGTCTGCTGCACACATACACTCGCACACACACACACACACACGCACACACAGTTTCATTTTCTTCCATGCTGCAATGTCAGGGACAAAAAGAAATAGAAAAGTGTAGGGAATTTATTGCAACGAAATTTATTGTGCACATGTTGCGAAAACATAAAAAAATATGTGCAATGACATTTTGCAGCTATTCCAATTGTTGTTGTTCTTGATGTTAATATACCCTTCACCCATGCAACATGAGCAGAAATGGTATATTAACTTTGTAGAAAAGAACTATAGACCCCAAATTTGAAAGAAAATGTTCTGCATGGCATTAGAATAACTATTAAATTATTATTATTTCAACTATTTCAATTTTAAACTGGAATATTGAGTGAAGTATGTAAATTATAGTATTAAAATTGTACACACATATTGCTTACTATATTAATAACATTCGCGGCAAATTTGAACTCGATCAATCAATAAACATAAAACTTATAGCTATAAGGAACTTTTCCATAACAAAGTAACACAGCGCAACGATAAACTAAGCCCTACGCGCTTGACTGTGTGTGTAGGAACAGCTTGTGCGTGTGTAATCAAGGTTTAAGGCAGCTGCATGGTATCTTGCAGTCGAGTGTTTTCCGTACTTGTTATTCTTATTGTTGTTTCTGTCGCTTTGGCCGCTGTCAAGCACCTCGCCCAGGGTCAGCCGCAATAATTTGCAAATAGTTTTTGGCTTATGAATTATGAGTGGGCCGACGATCTTTATGGCCCACTGTGCACGCTCGCTCACTTGTTTGTTGCACAGGCAGAGTGGCGGAGCAACGCGAAGCCGCAGCAACATTTGCCTATTTATTTATTTTCCTAATTTCGAATTTCCATGCATATAAATTATAAAGCTGGTAGCATAGCAGGAGAATAAAAAGAAAAAGGAGAAAACAAAAAAAAAAGAAAAGCAAAGAGAAAGATCAGCGCAGCAGCGCAGGGAAACTGAAATCGAGCGCGTCAGAATTCTTTGCGCCGTGGCGTGGGCGAGAAATTGAAAAACATTTTTCACCATGCGAAAGTTGCGCCGACTTGACGTCGTCTATAATGACGAAATGCCGAGCATTTAGTTTAGGAAAGCCATAAACAAACTGGCCAAATGGCCAAATGGCCACTGCAGTGCCGAAGGAGGAAGGTTTGCGGCTTTGCCAAAAGTCAATTTACCTGCAGACCATAAAAATGATGCAAATTCAATTTGATTGTCCAGATTCGAAGTTCAATTTGTTTTCCTTTTTTTCTTTTTTTCTCCTGTCAAATCAGTCAGATTACAGTCAGTCAAATTACAGTCTCCAGTTTTATCACACCGATGTCGTCTATCACCAACGATCCCTGCCGACCTGTGCTGGCTCGCGTGGAGAGCTGCTTGCGGGAGAACAACTACGAGGATGACAAATGCATCAAGGTGCTGAAGGAGTTGCGCAAGTGCTGCAAGAAATACGAGAATGAGTCCCTGTGCTGCAAGGGAGCCGACTTCATAAAGCGCTACCTATGGGACCCCGAAAGAAAGTCACTGTGAAACATGCTTCTACATTCCTTGTTCAATTCACTATTGCCCTTTCGATGTGATCTCTAGTTCGATTGTTAAATTTTTCTCAGATAAAAAAAATAATTGTTAAATATATTTCTAATGTTATTATGGAAAAACAAAAGGAATATCTCTTTCATTATATCCTCTGCTCTGATAACTGCTCTCTGCTTCGATCAAATAAGCAATAAAAATATAATAAATTAATTTTGTTATCGAAATTGTCGCATCTCTTGCCCGCCCTGGGGGGAAAACTGCTGCTGATGGAAAATTTCAGCTGTGTGAGATATCATAATCTGCGATAATTTTTATTGGAAAACAAAAGGAATATCTCTTTCATTATATCCATTGCTCTAATATCTGCTTCGACCGTGTAATAAGCGATAAAAATATAATAAATTAATTTGGTTATCGAAATTGTCGCATCTCTCGCAAGCCCTGGGGAAAAACTGCTGCTGATGGAAAATTTCAGCTGTGTGAGATATCATAATCTGTAATAATTATTATTGAAAAACAAAAGGAATATCTCTTTCATTATATCCTTTGCTCTGATGTCTGCTTATATCGTGGAATAAGCGATAAAAATATAATAAATTAATTTTGCTATCGAAACTGTCGCATCTCTCGCCCGCCCGGGGGTAAAAACGGCTGCTGATGGAAAATTTCAACTGTGTGCGATTTCATAATCTGCGATAATTTATGTGATTACTTAAATGAGCAATGTTATGCGCCCCGCGAGCAGAAACCGAACCAAATAAAACTATGCCAAGAACAACTAATTGGTGCACACACAGAAAGCCAGAGCGAAAACCATATTTAAGACACAGTGCGGTTGGAAAGTAAGCGCACACTTATGCCGCCGCATGACTAACTGCAACAGGTGCCGGCCGCCGGCGGACGCAGACTATCCACACGCACTGTGCGTGCTAGCAGCGCGACAACACGCCACAAGCCACAGGCGGCAGCCGCAACATTAACAAGCACGACAACAACTCATTTGTTATGCTACATAAAACTAGCGGGTGTATCACAACTTATCGCTGGCACTCTAAAGCACTAAAACAGAGAATATCTCTTAAAAATATGTATATGCTGCAAAACATTTGGAATTTTATTATTATTTATTTAAAGAAAAAAATAATGTTTAATACTAAAAGCTGCTTGCTGCGATAACTTCTGCTCGATAACTTTAGCTGCAGTGCAGCGATAACTCGAGCTCAGAGGAGCAGCGCTGCCACAAGCACGTCTTTCGCTTTCAACTGCTGCGCACCAAATGAAGCAAGCTGCGTTGAGCTGGACTTAATATAGCTGGGAGCTGCTGTGAGCGCAACAGTGACAGCGAGAGTTAAAAAGGGACCGCTGCGCTCTCGATCGTACGTGTGGCTCTCTCGAGTGCATCAGGCATTATATGTATTGGTGAGCTCGGTAAGCCGATTGCAGTCGTAAAGCAACTTCGGCTATTTGAGTGAACGTCCAGGCGTACTCTAAGCGAAGCCATTGAGCAACAAAACTAAGAGAAGAAAATAGACGCTCAATTGAAATTCAGAAAACTTGAAACGCGACTTGCACATTGGGATATAGGGAAAAAGCACAGGCAAAGCAGGAAGAAGAAGAATGTTTTGTGCGAAAGCAACAACAAAGCAATGGCAAAGACAATTCTCTTTCACACATTCGCGTGCGTTTACTTCTTTTATTTTTCGTATTGTGCCTTTACTTATGATTCGTACACAAAATGTGCATACACACACACGCACTTGCGTGTAATCAGCTGACGCCTTGTTGTCTAGCCTTCGAAATGTATGAACGAGGAAGCAAGCTGAAATTAGGAAAATGATTTCTGTGCTGGAATAAGCATTTATGTTGCGCATATTTCAAGGTCATGGAAAGAAAGAAAGAGAAAGGGAGAGAAAGAGATAGCAACGGCCCTTGACTGAAAACTTAAATTTCGGCAGGCAACTAGAAATTGAATTTCTGAATTTACGTTGCCAAACTTCACACAAATTGCCATTGCGCTGTTGCAAAATTTAACAATTAACAACAATATACAATATTGTTAATGCTTCTTAATGCAAAACACTACAATAATAATTGCTAATGTTGATAAATATCAAGTAATTGCAACTCGCAAACAAGTGCGTGTGCAGTGCCAAGTAACAGGCGATCATAAAGCTAGAGCAAGGCACTGCGTGCGGCGACGAAGACAGCAGCAAGGCTGATTGCTTCGAAGCGGCGGCTGAAACGGAATCAAATGCGCAGCGAGACAAGGAAAATGTTTCGAAGCGATGCCTGCAAGTCGCGAAGGCAAATGCGAATAGCAAGGCAAAGAGAACGATCCAAAGCGAAGGCTGGACTGTAAACAAATGCGAATAGCAAGGCAAAGAGAACGACTCAAAGTGAAGGCTGAACACACACGAATGCGAATTCATGAATGGAAAAGGCAAAATTGCAAAGACAAATGCAAACACAAGCAACGAAGCGGCATTGTGTTTGAACGGGTTTGCTTCACGGCTAAACTAAATCCAAGATGGCGATTGAGTGTCTATTTTCTTCTCTTAGTTTTGTTGCTCAATGAAGCGAAGCGAGCCTAAGTAGCAGAGAGAGAGAGAGAGACAGCCGATGGCATTGTGAGCTGAGCTTCGGTTATTTGAGAGACTGTAGCAGGGTATTTAGAGCATTAGAGCACTAACGAAGAGGTACGTTCTCAATCGCACGAGTGACTCCTTCGTGTGCATACGGCTATGTAGGTGTAGGTGAGCGCGCTAAGCCAATTGCATTAGTATAGGGACTTCGCGCCTGAGCAGGAGAGTGGGCGCATGAGCTCGAAAAGCCGACAGCATTGTAAGGTGAGCTTCGGCTATTTGAGCGAAAATTTCGTTGCGGTATATTCAGATCATTAACGATGAGGTGCGCTCTTAATCGCAGGAGTGGCTCTCTCGAGTGCTTCAGACTTTGTATGTATTGGTGAGCTCGCTAAGCCGATTGCATTAGTAAAGCGACTTCAGCTAATTGAGCGTACGTCGAGGCGTACTCTAAGCTGCGCGCCTAAGCAGCAGATAGAGAAAGAGAGAGAGAGAGAGAGAGCATTTGAGAGACTGCGAGCAGCGTCTTCGGGCGCCTCGCTGACTTAGCAAAAACAATTTCGACTCGATTTACTTGTGCTCGCTGCGAGAGCAAGAGAGAGTGAGAGTTGCTCTACCTTTCATTAAATAAATATATAATAATCCTGTGCATTTTTTAGTGGACTAGCTATAAGACTAAGTATAATGCCAAGTTATTTAAAAAAAAACAAGTATGCTGATAAGCCCTAGAAATTTGATTTGTCTTCAGAATTAACATAATTTCGATGTTATCTTCGATACTTTGTTAAATCGAAAATATCGATATTTCTGCCCTTCTCTGCAGCTCATGCATTATTATTAGTGCTGGCAAAAAATCGGGGCACTAACGATACTATCGATTGTGGGAACCTAATAACTATACAAATCTATGCGATTTGCTACATTTTAAACAAAATTAAATATTAAGATAATGAAACAATAAAATGTGATTTTGGAATGAAAACTCGATAGTAAATCGATAGTGGCAAGCATTGATTTTTTGCCAGCTCTAATTATTATGCAAACTAGCGTTATCGATAGCACACATTAAACGATAGTTTGAATCACTGCGCAGCGCATCACTAATTGTGAATATGCGCTCATCATTGACCGCTGCAATAAATACTAAAATCAAGCAAAAATACTGCTCGAATTCGAGGGAATAATGCAACACTTGCATACGCTGCGCGTACAGCGAGTCCAATCAGAATTCCTATAAGAAACGCCAACTGGCAACAGGTTGCCGAGCGCGAGGCGAAGAAAGCGTATGCAGCGTGTGGCGAAAAAAATATGCACCTGTTGTTGTTGTTGTTGTTGCTGCTGCTGCTGCGATAGTTGCAAAAGAAAAGCTATAAAACGGGACCAAAATCGGCATAACTTAGGGTTAGCGCGCGCCTACTACTCCGCCCAGGGGCTATAAATATATAGAAATGTATTGTGGTTTTAATGGGCAACAGCGGGGGCAGTTCATAAAATTCGCAGAACTTTGAGTGCTGCTCGCGCATGCAGCGAGCGCGAGCGAGCGAGAGCGGCACAGTGGGCGAAAGCGCGAGCGCGCGAGAGCGACAGAGAGCGCGCTAGTGGGACCAGCTGCACATGCGACTTCATATTGGAAAAGGGCGTCGCAAGCGAAGCCGGCAAAACAAAGACGCGAATGTGAGACACAAAAGCGACAAGGCAAAAGAGAATACAAAAACAACAAGAAGAAGAAGAAGAAGCAGTTCAATGGGGAGCAGCGTCTCCAGCCTGCACACAGCGGCAAAATTTAGAAATAGAGCAACACACACACACACACACACACACATACTCTCTCTCTCACACACACACACACATACAGTGCTTGCACGCACTACACAGCAGTGTAATGGTCAACAATAAAAATAAACAAAGCTACATAAAAAATAGCAAAATTACCTCAGCGCTGCTGCTGCCTCTGCTGCCGCTGCTGCTGCTGCTGCTGTGATTGTTGTTGGATTCCGCTGCCGTTTGCAGGCGTCTCGATTGTTATTGTGTCGCTGCGCCGTTTGGCCAGTTGGCATGAGACTCCGCATGCAGTTAACGCAGTGCGCATCGATAACTTTAAGCACTTATGGCACATTGAGGCACGCCACGGAATTGCTGCGACGCATTAAAGTCGCTGAATTTTAGAATTTTATGCACAGACGTCGCGGAATTCACAAAAACACTTGCACACTGCACACTGGCGCCGCCTGCAGCTGTTCGCACGTACTAAGCCCCAGTGTTGCCAGTGTTGCGAACAGGGTTGGCACAGGGTTGCATGCGCGCCGATAACGATTGCGCCGGCGTGCGCAACACTGCGGACGCCATCATGCAGCTTGAACGTAGTGCAAGCTGGCTTGCAAGTTGCAACCCTATCAAGACGCCGGAGAGGGTATAAAGAAAAAAAAAACGCAAGCGAGCCGCTCAGCCCAATCGAACGGAGAAAAAAACGCGCAGGCAGCAGCAGAAAAATAATTAATCCCCACAGACAGGTAGGCTTCAGTCCAAAAGCGAGCGCTGACCATCAAAATAGTGCAAAAACAGCTCACGTGTTGGCCAAAATCGTTTTCCAGCGCTGACGAAACGTGTCGGGTTTCTGAGTCTGCGTCGGTCGCAACAACCACAAGTGCAGCACACACACACACACACGCGCACAGACACACACGCAGGCATACACACACGAGACAAGAGCGAGAGCGAACAAAATGTCGGACATCTCCAGCACGCAGCTCAGAACTGAGATCCAGGCCGTGCTGAAGGACGCGGACCTCTCGACCATTTCGGCGAAGCGTGTGCGCGAGCAGGTCGAGGGCAAGCTGAACTGCTCGCTGCTGAGCCGCAAGAAGGAGTTCGACAAGATCGTCATGGAGGTGATCAACGAGCAGCAGGAGGAGGACGATGATGAGGATGAGGATGACGATGGCAAGGATCCCGATGCTGATCCACAGGACGAGAGCGAGCCCAGCGAGGAGGAGGAGGCCGCCAGCAGCAGCGAGGAGGAGAAGGCCACCAAGAAGAAGGCGGCGCCCAAGAAACGGCCACAGCCCACCAAGCACAAGGTGTCGGCCAAGAAGAAGCGCAAGAGCCTGAATGCCGACGACTCCGGCACCGAATCGGACGCCGGCTCCGATTCCGACTACGAGGTGGTGAAGAAACCCACGCCCAAGAAGAAGGCCAAATCCGCTGGCGGTGGCGCCGGAGGGGGCACCGGGCGCAAGAGCACCGGCTTCACGCGCGCCTACAATCTCTCGCCGGAGCTGTCCGCCCTCATGGGCGCCGACTCCTTGCCGCGCCACGAGGTCGTCAAGAAGGTGTGGGCCATCATCAAGGAGCGCGACCTCTACGATCCGAAGAACAAGCAGTTTGCCATATGCGACGATGAGCTCATGAAGGTCATGAAAGTCAAGCGCTTCCGCACCTTCGGCATGCTGAAGCACCTCAAGCCGCATTTCCTGGACTAAGCCGGCGGTGGCTGTAGCTCATCCCAACTTCCCTACGAAGTACCCCCCATCCTCCTAACCCCCCAGATGCAATTGGTCAGCGCACACACACACATACACACACACACCTATACACTGACACCCACATACAGACATAAGAAGATCGCTTAACATTTAGTTTAGGTTCCCTCCGATTTCGATGCCGGCTACGGCTCCGGTTCCGGTTCCGATTCTTGTTTTCCAATGCAATTTTTCGGCTCCAGATGATTTTGTTAATTAAGCTATGATTTGCGATTTCTAGGCGGGGCGCCCCCGCCGCCCCCCGCCCCACCAATGCGTTAGGATTAAACCTAATTAAGACGAATCTACAAAATACTGCATGTAGTCTACGGCATTTTAAGTAACGTATATAAACAAATACAAAAGAAAACAAAAACAATTACAAATACAAATACAAACACAAAAACAAAAACAAACGAAGGCAAATTAAAACGAAAACTAAAAAAACTAATTATGAAATTGTATAATTTTTTGTAATTGTAATTTACGAACTTATGGTAAAAATATCAAAGAAAAACAAACAAATTTTAAGGCATGATATCAAATAAAAATAGACGAGTGATGCATCTGATAAAATACTAGCCAGCTTCTGTATTCAGTCTGTATGGGGAGAGGGAGGCCTAGCTCAACCTCTTGAGTGGGGGGTGTTCCAGTAAAAAGAAAAACTCTCGCTCTGCTCAATAAAACTTCTTTTTTTATTGTTTCGCATTTCTCACAATTTTTGCTCAAGTTCATTTTTGTTCGATTTCTTAAAGTTCTCTAACGTATGTATGTATATGTATATGCGTGTATATATATATATATCCATATATATATATATAATTCTTTATCTTTGTCTGATATATGCCTGCAATAATTGAATAAATGGAATTATTTGCACTGTATTTCAATTCAATTCAAATCTTCAGCTCGAATCGTTGGAGTTAAACACGTTAACAAAACGTAAGTACGTAAAGCAATACAAATACAGATACAGATACAGATACATAAACAAGTACAGCTACGGGTATGCGTTATACAATACGATATAGAAATATATATCTTTATATATAGTTAGGTAAATTCCATGCAACGGCAATAAAACGTTTCCGAAAAATCCGATCAATTCTAAAAAGCGGCGAATTAAGTACAGAGAGCTAAGAAGTCTAGAGAGTTAGGTCAGGGCAGGGGGCGGGGGGTTTAGGGGTCTCCGAAACCATTTAGTTAGTCGTGCGAGGGGTATGGGGGTACAAACAATGTGAGTGGCGAAAATAACAAAACAAAATACTTTAGCGGCTGTTAGTAACAAGAACTAAACTGGTTAAGCTGGCACTTGCGGCTGAGCGGATAACTAGGATAACTTGACCTCTGCTTGGGCAGGTTCATGTTGTAGCTTACTTCGAAAATAACTCTTTTATTTTCTTAAAATACTGTGAGAAGCTTTCTGCCAAGTTAGCCTTGGTAACTTACTGGCAAAACTGATAGTCAAAAGTAACTATAGCTATATACCAGGTCTAACTGCTCAGAGGGGTCCTAGTTATTGTAGCAGGATAAGAGTAGTTACTGCCAAGCTATTCTTTTCTGCTTACTAAGGTTACTTCCAAGTTGACTTTCGGTTTAGAAGTTACTGCCAAGTTACTTCCAGGTAACCTCAGGAAATTATGGTATATTTATCTGGGTTAACCTGTTAGAAAAGCTGTAACTCTCATGTTATCAAGAGACCCTTACAATATCAAACCTTGGATACTGAATAGTTTTCCCGGTTAAATCCTTAACAAACCTCTGGAAGTTACTGGTTGACTTCTTAGAAACCCTCAAAAGATACTTTAATGATGACTTTTGAACATAGCTAAAGAAGTTACTCTCTTGCTATCCTAATTGACTTTCTAGCAAACCTGCTTATTTCGGGTAATTGCCTGACAAACCCCAAGAAACTACTCCCAAGCTACATATCAAGATGTTAGCGTCTAGTTATCAGTTACTACCTAGTTTTCTCAAACCTCATGCAGTTCATGCCAAGTATTGCTAGACCCAATTACATCCTAGTTATTCGGCCTAACTAATTAATAAATCTCTGAGATTACTTGAAACTTATTCCGGGTGAAGTTACTGCCAAGTTATCCCAGCCTCAGTTGCATCATAGTTATCCCGGCAGACCTCCTGAAGTTACCGCCGCGTTATCCGCGCTTAATGCCCGCAAGTGCCGAATGTTTTTAGTTAAATGCTAAGCAACTAAAAGCGTCCAAGTAGTTCTTCGTGTCGTTCCCTTCGTGATTCCATTTGATCCTTTTGTGTTTTGGTGTCTCTCGTGTTGCGCTAACTAAGCAAATACAATTCATAGTAACTTTGTGTTGTTGTTGTTGTTGTTAGTTGTTCGGTTAGTGTAAGTGTTAGTGTTAATGTTAGTGTTAGTGTTGTTGTTGTGTGTTTTTCTTGTCTTCTCAACAATGTTGCGAGAACTTGCAATTCTCGCGTAAATAGTTTAAATCTTGCAAAGAAAATACTTTCGTTGGCGTTGTGTTTCTAATTGTTGTTGTTGTTGTTGTGGTTGTTGTTGTTTTCTCCTTTGTCGTGGTTGTTGTTTTAGTTGCTGTTGTTGTTGTTGTTGTTATTGTCCCACACACTTAGTAGCGATAGTAGTTGGGCTTGAAAGGACCGGCCTTGTTGAGGCCCATGTACTTGGCCTGCTCATCGCTGAGCTCCGTGAGGTGCGCATCGAACGTGGGCAGATGCAGGCTGGCCACATACTCGTCCATCTTCTTGGGCAGCAGATAGACATCGGACTTGTAGCGTCCGGGCGGCGCATTGAAGAGCTCGATCAGCGCCAGCGCCTGCGTGGCAGATGTAATGGACACCGCAAACGAGGGAATGCTCGAGCAGCTCAAATTGACGAGTCGACCCTCGGCCAACAGTATGATGTACTTGCCCTCCGGCCAGATGATGTGATCCACCTGCGAGCGCACCTTCTCCCAGGTCAGATCCGGCGTGCGCAGACCATTGACATCGATCTCCGTGTTCGAGTGCCCCATGTTGCACACAATGCAGCCGCTCTTCATCTTGTCCATGTGCTCGCGCACCACCACGTTCTTGTTGCCCGTCGCCGTCACCACAATGTCCACGTTGCGTATGACCTCGTTCAGCTTGACCACACGGAAGCCGTCCATGCTGGCCTGCAGCGCGCAGATGGGATCGATCTCCGTGATGTACACAATGCAGCCCTGCGGGGAAGAGTCAGAGAGATGTTGGATTAGCTGCACTTCTAGGTATATTTGCAATCTCCGCACTCACCTGCCCCTTGAGCGCCTGGGCACAGCCCTTGCCCACGTCACCGTAACCGCAGACGACCACCTGCTTGCCGCCGAACATGACGTCCGTGGAGCGCTTCAGGCTGTCCAGTATGGACTCCTTGCAGCTGTACAGATTATCGAACTTGGTCTTCGTCACGGAATCGTTGACATTCATCGCCGGCACCGTCAGCTTGCCGGCCTTGGACAGCTGATAGAGCCGATGCACACCCGTAACGCTCTCCTCGACGATGCCCTTGACCAGCTTGAACATCGTCGGATACTTCTTGAGCATCAGGTGCGTCGCATCGCCCCCATCGTCCAGTATCATGTTGGGCTGCCAGTTCTCCGCATTCACGCAGCGATCAATGCACCACCAGAAGTCCTCCTCCGTCTCGCCGCGCCACGCAAAAATCGGTATACCCGACTCCGCCAGTGCGGCGGCGACTTCGTTCTGCAAAGAATGTAGAGAGGGGGAGAAGAGAAGTGGGTGAGTGGGCGGGTGGGTGTAGGCAACGATACCTGCCCGACTGCACCTAAGCACAGCACTTGTCTGATAAGCCCACAGCTCGCGGGCTTAGTGTGCGACTGTTTGTGTGTGTATGCGAGTGTGATTCAGTGTGTGTGTGTGTGTGTGTGATTCAGTGTGTCAATAAACAGACAGTCGATAAGGGCACAGCTCCGCTGCGTGCCCGTGTGGGCGTTGCGTTTAATTAGAAGGAGCATAAACGTTTGGAGTCTCCATGCTAATTGCACCAAAAGGGAGCTCGGACTTGGTCTCGGACTGGAGCTAGGCGCCTGCAACTGGTTTCACTTCAGTGGCTGAAGCTGGCGCGCCGTATTTCGCTGGGGTGGAGCCAATTTCGGGCGCAAACAAACATCAATTATCAGCGTCGTCTCACTGATTGCCAAACCACTTGAGCCGCCCGCGACCCCTTTAACTTCGCTTGATTGATGATTTGTTTGACTTGTGTGTGTGTTTATGTGTTTGTGGTTGTGCGTGGCTTTGTATGGTTGTGCGTGACAAGCAATTGGCTCAAGTGTTTTGCGCAAAAGATCTAGGCCCCCATGACAGAATTCAGACTTGTGCAAGAGCTGCAGGCGCTGTTGCCGACTCTTCCCTCCTCTAGGTCTCTCTCTACTCAATATCATGACAGACAGCCGTAGGCATTGCGTCTCTCTTGCCTGCTCTACCGATCCCTCCTCTATCACTTGTCAGAATTCAGACTGTTGAAAGAGCTGTAGGTCTTCTGTTTCTCCTTCCCGGATCTTCTGCTCCCTCTGAAATTCACTTCCATGACAGAATACATACTTGTACAAGAGCTGTGGCGCTGCTACCCTCTTTCTTTCCTTTACTACCTTCTCTCTGTTTTTCCTCTCTAGATCCCTCTCAATCATCAATTTGCTCTGGCTTTCCCACATTTCTACTCTTCTCTCTCTATTTGTGCCTTTCTCCTGTCGCATCTATACCAGTTCCTGTCTATTCTTCTATTTCTTCTGTTCTGTCTCATCACTTCTCTCTTCCCATACTCCCTGCTCTTTCTATTTTGTTCGCTCCGACTAATTCTTTTACAATCCCCCTATCACTCCTTTCTGCATCTTTCTCTACTACTCTCCTCTTTACGATTTCCTCCGCTATACGACTTCCTCCTCTATAGGATTTCCTCCTCTTTAGGACTTTTTATCCTAATTAGGACTTTCTCCCCACTAAGAATTTTCTCACTCTAGGAACTCCTACCCACTAGGACTTCCTCCTTACTACAACTTTCTCCTCTATGACTTCCTGCTATCTAGGACTTTCTGCTCTCTAGGACGCTCTTCTGTACTATCTCCTCTCCACTAAGGCCTCGTCTACGACTTATTTCCATACTAACACCTCCACGTTACTGTTGCCTTTCTAGTCTCTCCTCTCAACTGCTGCCTCCTGTAGAGGTAGCTCTACTCTATGACTCTCGACTCCCTACAGCGTCCTCTCTCTATCTCCTTGCTCTCCACTCACCTGCGTGGAGTAAATGTTGCAGGCGGCCCAGCGCACGCTCGCTCCGAGCTCGGCCAGCGTCTCGATGAGCACCGCCGTCTGCGCATTGATGTGGGTGCAGCCAACGATTTTGGCATCCTTCAGCGGTTTGTCCTCGGCGGCGCGTTTACGCAGCGCCATGATGCCGGGCATCTCCTGCTCGGCAATCTCGATCTCGCGCCGGCCGAACGCATGCTGCGCCGCAATGTTGCGCACACAGAAGTCGGAGCTGCCCTTGGTGTTCTTCTGGACCTTCTCGCGCGGCGGCACATCGTCGCCGTCCTCGCTGCTGCCCGTGTACGAGGCCGAGCTGAACGAGTCCGTCGAGGAGGCGCTCAGCGAGCGGCTGCGATAGCGACTGGTCTTCTTCAGCGCCGAGGACTGCTTGGTCGCCGGCGGGGGGACCACAACGCTGGGGTCCTGCGGCTGTGTGGCCACCGCCTGTTGCTGCTTGTCGCCGCCGCCGAAGCCCGGATCGACCACCACAGTGTCCGCCAGGTTATTCATGTTGTTATGTAAAGCACACGCGACGTGTTACAACAGGATGTCGCTTGCAGGGGCTCGCAGGGGGGGCAGGAACAGGAATCTGTTACGTGTATGCAAATGTACAGGCTATATATGTAGATGTGCTTTTATCACGTGATGTGCGATCACTTTTCCGCTGGCAGCTTCGTTGCGCTCGTCGTCGTCGTCGTCCGACAGCGACAATTTACAACAAAATTATTAATTGTGTTTTTGTGTGCGCTGCGCCGTCGCCGTCTCCTTTGTTTCGCCTCCCTCGCACTCGCTCTCGCTCTCCCACAGTCGTTCGCTGCTGCCGTTGCCGTTGCTGTTGCTGCCTGTGCTTCTTCTCGCCGTACAACTGGTGTGCAATAAAAAAAATCAAACACAGGCGGCGGAATTATATGGGGAGTAACGCGTTTCGTTTATTAGTTGTTTTTAGCTGTAGAAGAGAAACGAACTGAATGCGTGAGTGCCGCAAAACAAAAGGTATTTATGGTAGAGTGGAAAAAAACAACAAATTGCTATGCGCCAATCAGCCGACCGCCACAAACTATCGTCTATCGCCATAGGCCAATTGGTTATCAGCCGACCACCACGAAAATGCACCAATCGATAAAAATGCAAAATGTAACGATTTCAAAACAAATTTATGCATAATTTTTTAGTATTCGACTGGAATGTTTTTCTTAATTAAATAGTTTCTACAATTAGTATTCGAATGTTGCTGCTAGTTAACGTTTAACGGCTACATATACTCCTCCATGTAGCCACACAATTCACTGTCATCGAGATCGGTCACCAGATGCGCCTCAGTCAGCAGCGCCGCCTTGTAGCTGCCGCGCTTCTCCACGACGCGCGAGAGATTCGGCAGCGCCAGCGGCCCCTGCTTCGCGTACTTGCGTATGAACTGCCCCACCTGCTTCTTGTCCACCACGGACATGCTCAGGCTGTGGCTCCACGAGAGCAACGCCAGCGGCCGCTCCCTCGTCAGCCACTGCGACGGCGTTATCAGATGGCGATAGAGACAGCCGCGCACGGCGTTCTGCAGCTCCTGCACCTGGCCGTGGTAGGCGCACGGATGGTACAGCAGCACAATGGCGCCCTCTGCCAGATTTCGCATGTAGCGCTGCGGGGGCAGGTACTTGTAGCTGCCGTAGACCGCGGGCAGCGGACGGAATGGGCCGCTGCGGGGGGAGGAAGTAGTGATTAAACAATAAGAAATAAATGTTAGCTTCGGCACACCGAAGACTGCATACCCTTCCACAATGTTTAACTTGTTGTTTCTTCGGTTAATATATGCAGTGGGGAGCAAAAGTGATTCCATGTTCAGCATATGCATGTTCAAAGGAAACAAACTTTTTTTTCTCGATTACTTATTCAATTTGTAAGCAATAGACTTAAATACTACAATAATACTAGAAGAAATGTAAGAGATAGAAAAAAAAAAACCAAAACAGAAGGCATGTAGTCTGTTTTGCACCTTCCGTTATTCGTACTTGTTTTTGCTCTCCCTGTTTTCTTATCACCAAAATACTTGCAGATTTACTGTTTTATGTCTTTTTTATGTATTATTCGTTGTCATAACTCAGAAAGTCGCACATTTCCTATAGTTCAAAGTAAATTTTAATGAATTAAGAAATTAGTCGCCAGCTTGTATTTGTAAAATGAAGAAGCTATCAGCAGATACCGAAAATAGTATTGTTTTCATGACTAAAAGTGGCTGTTCGACACGCACAATTGCTGAAAAGCTAAAAATTAGTCAGTCAGTGGTGGTCAAGGTGAAAAAAAGACAAAATGTTTGCTCCGAAAGTGTGTTGAATGGTCGCCCCCGTCTTCTAACGGACTCTGACGCTCGACTTATGATGTCCAACATGAGGAAGGATAAGCTTTTAACACCAAAAAATGCTTCTACGGAGTTAAATAAAACCGCAAGTCGATGGACAGCTAGAAGAGCACTGGCTAGAATTGGATATGTCGCCTCTGTTAAAAAAAACAAACCAGCTCTATCCGAGAAAAATGTTAAGGCTCGGTTACAATTTGCAAAGACACACAAAAACTGGACTATAGAAGACTGGAAACGTGTTATCTGGTCGGACGAATCCAGGTTTGACCGTTTCCAGTCGGATGGCAAGCAGTATTATTGGCATAAGCAAACCGTAAAGCATGGAGAAGGAAATGTAATGGCTTGGGGGTGCTTCACATGGCGGCACGTTGGACCGTTGCACAAAATTGATGGAATAATGCGAAAAGAGGACTATTTAAACATTTTGAAGACCCATCTTCACCATTTTCTCGATAAGTGTGCCTATCCTGAAGGAGAAATCACTTTCCAACAGGATGGGGATCCTAAGCACACTGCAAAAATTGTAAAAGAATGGTTGGCAAAACAAAATTTTAAGGTCATGGAGTGGCCAGCTCAAAGTCCCGACCTCAATCCAATTAAAAACTTATGGTCAATTGTGAAGCGACGGCTCGGGCAATATCAATCGGCCCCAAGCAACCTTGACGATCTCTGGAGACGCGTGGAGATTGAATGGAACCAAATTCCGAAAGAAATTATTGAGAACTTAGTTAAGAGTATGCCGAAGCGCATAGAAAATGTAATAGACAATAAGGGTCTTTGGACCAAATATTAATTTAATATTTCCTTAGATTTTTTCATAAAAGGTGCAAAACCGAGTACATGCCTTCTGTTTTTGTTTTTTTTTTCTATCTCTTACATTTCTTCTTGTATTATTTTAGTATTTAAGTCTTTTTCTTACAATCATAAATTTATCTGACTGTTCCTATGAAAGCTATTGAATATAGTAAGCAAATATTATTAAACTATAAATATGCTGTTAAAAACTCTGATTGCCTAAGAAATTTCAAATTTGCCTATAGTTCTATTGTTAAGTTTTTTTTGTTTTCTTACGAAAATTCTTATTTCTACTGATTGTTCCTATGTCAGTTATATATTATATATATATTTTGATGAAATTCAAAGGCAATGTTAGGGACACTAGTTAAATAAGTTGTAGCAAGTTTGATTAGAATATCTCAAAAAAAAAAACCTATATCGGCCGATAGTTTCTATGGCAGCTGTACGATGTATTCGGTTGATCTGACTCTTGTCGACTTATTTACAGCGTTCTGACAATAGAACTATGCGTACCAAATTTCATCAATTACGTGGAAACAGAGCAACGGACAAACGGACAGCCAAACTAATATGGCTAGTTGATGGTAAAAAAATATACAACCTTTTTGTGGTCTGTGAATTGCAAGCATCTGACCAATATTATGATAAAGTAAAAAAAAATTTTAAAAAAAGTGGCTTGTAGCATCTACGATATATCGATTTGAACTGGCTCTTTGTTACATATTTACAGCATATCGCATACAGAAGTAAAGTTTCCAAGTTGAGAGACGGACAAACGGACAGAGCGACGGATAAACGTTTCTTTATACGAACAAACGGACAGAGAGACCGATAAACGGACAGAGGGACGGACAAAGAGACGGATAAACGGACAGACAGACGGACAAACGGAGAAAGAGACGGATAAACGGACAGAGTCGCGGACAAACGGACAAACCCGGGTTATTATACCCGGTCCATAAACCAAACTCACTTTGTGGCCGGACTGTGCGAGTAATCGATGGACTCATTCATACACTTCGTGGGCGGCAGGTAGGCGCTCGGTAGAAAGTGCTCCGTCAGCAGGGCCTCCGTGCTGGTGTTGGGATCGTAGAGGCTGCGATTGGTGTACAGGCAGAGGTAATTGTAGTTCAGACGCACATCCTCCGGATCGTAGTCCAGCGCGAGATTGTGCTGGAAGTAGATAAAACTCAGATGAGTAATGGGTTATGAGTAATGGGGAACTCCCCGCTTACGCACCTTGCCATCGTCGCAGATGTCGCCTGGCTGCTGCTTGGCATGTTTCTCCGCGTGCTGCACACCTTTGACTATGTGCGGCTCGCCGGGCGCGTAGGGGAACCAGGGACCGTGCCAGCCGTCCTTGTCCACTAGCGCTGGCTTCGTCTTCGCCTTGGGCTGATCCTCGGGCTGCTTTTTCAGTATGTGCGGCTCGCCGGGCGCGTAGGGGAACCACTTGCCCCGCCAGTTGTCGTTGTCGTTGTCGTTGCCGTTGCGCTGCAGCTGCACACGTTGCACGCTTGCGTCCTCCCCCACCCCCTGCTCAGGTGCGTCGAATCCGTTCAGCTCCGACTGCTCCACCTGCACAGGCCGCAGCAGATTGGCGCCAGCTTTCTTAATGGTTTTCGCCTGGCAAACGATTGCCGCGCTGCAGAGCAGGCAAAACGCGAGCTTTTGCAGGCGAAAAATCATCGTAATTGGATTAAAACGAGCTCAATTAAATGTGGCAACAGGTGCGACAGAACAAAGCCGACTGCGCAGTAAGCGCGAACAGCTGACGCGACAGTTGTCGCACGTTGTGCAACACTGGCCGGGCATTTGCACGATTTCGCATTTATTTTTGGCTGTAATTTTGGTGTTTCCCTTTGGGGTTAGTGGGGCGTAATCACAATTGCATAGTGCTGCGCTGCTACAGTAGTATTTACACAGATTAACAAAATAAAAGTTGTAGAAAAATGCCTTAATACAGTTAACAGTGGGGTGGGGGGTGTAACGACGAACACGCACAGAGGTTTAGGCGAGCAGAGGTTTTCCCAAGCCGATGCCTACGTTGTCTGCCACTGTGAAAAGAATATGGTATATTATGTATTATTATTATTATTATTAGGTATATTGTATCATTTTTTAAAAATTCAAAACAGTTATCGTCTACCGATAAGCAATTTTTAAAAATTCAAAACGTTATCGTTTTCGATAACCAACTGACTCACCCGCAGAGTGGGACTGTTGCCGCCCTGGCGCGCCGCCTGCTCCTCCCTGCGTTCCATCTCTTCGGCCCGCTGCTGCTGACGGCGCACTCTGTCCAGGTTCTTAACTCCGCGTGATTCGTTCTCCAGACGTCGTCGCTCCGCTGCCTCTGCCTGCTGCTGGCGGCGCTCCTCCTGCAATACCAAATGTCAATGCCTAAATTATTTAGTAAGAGAAATACGCTACGCTACGCACTGGCGACGGCATCAGGTTTGTCTCCTCGACACTGTTGCCGCAGCAGGATAAACACATGCCCATCGTGATGCTGAACTCTAACTAATTATTTTATGGCTTCGATTTTTTTTGCGCAGTCTTGCCCTAATTACTGTCCATTACTTTTTACTTTGCTTGTTGCCACTTTGTTTTGTTGTGACATTTCGCTCAGCTGCTGCGAGCAGCACCAAGTGCCATCACTAACAGGCCAACAGCTGGCTAGAGATGAGCTGCGCTTGCAGCTATCGCTTAAGTGTTTAACATAATTATGAAAGCAGTACTGAATTTATTTAATTAAAGTTAATATTTTAAAGCAATAAGAACTTAAATATAGTTATTTATGCTATACACAAGATTGCTATGCTAAAATATATTGCCGCAGTTGTATGGCATTTAATTTTGAATTGCGCGCCAACGTGACCGTGACTGGGTCACAGTTACCACTCGCTTGGCTCATCTCTATGTCTTCTGCTGCGCGCTACGTTCTCCAATCGGAAAAGAAGGCAACTGCGGCGGGCATCAGTTTTATATCGTTGTCTTGTTGTGTTGTTTTATTGCCCTGGCAGTTTATTCAAATTCTTTGCGTTGCGCGGTGGTCTCGCTCGCTGGCTTCACGGCTCTCTGCAGTTGAGTAAATACAAATAAAGCATAATAGAGCTGTAGAACAGTTGTGCGCTCCGCAGTGTTATATTCCGGTAAAATTAACATAAGCACAAAATGTTGGATATTCCGCAAGAAGCCAAGGTAAGCAGCGCACAGCGTTCTCAACTTCTTCCCCCTATTGCGCTTCCCACGCTCTTTCGCCCACTCTCTCGCACGCTCTCACTCTCCCGCTCACTCTCGCGGTATGTGCAGCAGGAAGTGCAGTGCGAATTCTCCAGCAAATGCAACAATTTTTGCCGGGTTTTCGTCTCTCTCTCTCCCGCTCTTCCTCTGCGTCTGCCTCTATTCACATTCGCATGGAACTTTGGCAGCGGTTGTTGCACTTTTGTTTGGATTCTCCCCTAAGCGCGCTGCAGTCGCTTCACAGTTAACCTTCAAGTGACCTAGCCGACAGCAGGCACACACACACATACATATACCCCCATGTTTGTACACAGCGCGTGTACTACGCTCTGTGCACGTCTGTGTGTGAGTGGGAGAGTTTTTGGGGGTCTCTGCCCAAATTTGTTTTTGTTTTTATATTTTTGTCATGCGTTTCTGGTTTGCTCGAGTGCCAGAAATTTGTTTTTTTGTTTTTAATTCTGATTTCTGATTTGCGTTCAATGTGAAATTCTTATCAGCCTAATCAGCCTAAGCGAGCTGAGTGTCTGCACGCTGTCCGATAAGACGAGGTTATTTATTATTTACGAGGGGGGGGGGGGGGGAAGGACTCAGCGTTACTTGTCGAATCTTGACCTACATGGGCCGGGCTGGGCTACGTAGGCGTGTCGTGTCGTGTCGGGGTATATGGTATTAGTCGTGGTATATTAGTATCTTTGGCCGCTGCTCTGATAAGACGCCGCCGCTGCTGTTCGCATTTCCTGCCCCTCCCGCACAGGCGCCATTTACAAGCCAATCTAGTGTATTTATTCTGCAAGATAGGGCATATCAGCTGCTTCGTCATGCTTATAACAACAAGTTGATAAAGGAATTAATATGATAGTTAAACCAGTAAATAAGTTATAATCAATAAATAGTTAAAAAAAATAAAATAAATAAAATCAATAAATTAAATTGATGCATATGAATAAAGAATATAATTAAGGTCTACAATAAAAAAAAGTACTAAAGGCTAATAAAATAGTTGAAATAAGAATTATTAAAAAATTATTACAAAAAAATTATTAAAAATAAAGTTACTAAATAAATACTGGATTTAATATGATAATTAAATCAGTAAAGAAATAATAATAAATAAAAAGTTTATGTAAATAAAATTAATAAATATAATACATGCATATAACAAAATAATATAATTAAGGTCTATAATTAATAATAATTAATATTAATTAATGATAATGAATAGATTCAAACATAAATACCATAAATAAAATGAAAAAATTAAAGTTAACAGAATTGTAATTGTTTACAATTAAGTAAAGTAAATTAATCAAATACTAAGGATGAATAAATAAAAAAGAATTAAGTAAACAATATTAATAATAAATAAAATAAATAATAAGTATTTATATTATTAATTAACGATAACAAATAGACTAAGAAAAATAAATAAAATACTTGAAACAAATAAGATGAATAAAAAATAATTATAATAACTTTCCACATATGAAAATACAAATAGTTAGGGTATGTGCACGCCATGCTGACAGCAGCAGCTTTGCCTGTGAGTATTTTTCTCTTTTCTCTACGCTTTTCTACGAGCTTCATTAAGAGGCCCGGCCACAGCGCGTCTGCTATTCGACTTGCCCCTTGTCTTTCAACGTGCTTCTTACAATTTTTTTTGTGTTTAGTTATTTTGTGTTTTTTTTCATTAACTGCCGTCACACACACACACACACACACACGCATACGCATATGTACTTGCGCTATCACTTGTTGCTCTGCCCGCGTCACTGCTGTCAGCGCTGCTGCTGCTGGTGCTGCTATTGTCAGCTGCTGCCGCCGCCGCAGTCGTCGTCAGCGTCGCCGTCGCAGCCGCAGTCGACGCTCGCTTGTGTGTTAAAAAATTGTATTGAAATTCAAATTCATATTGAATTCTAGCCGTATTTTCAATTGCACACTCGTCGCGCAAAGTTCGCCCTCGTAAGCTTCGCCTAAGCGCGCTCTGCCCTCGCAGCGAAACGAAAAAAATTAAACACGAAAACAATTAAACAAAACGCCACACAAGTGTTTTTTTGGCAAAGAAGGCAAAGAAAATACAAAAACAAAAACAACAACAGAGTTTCTCAGCAGTTTTATTTGCATATTCCATAACACAATGACGTCACACATACGACCCATCGATGTGCTGCTGCAACGCGCCGGTGTAAGTTCCCCCCTTCCACCTGTTGCTCTCTGGTTACCCGATATTTGGGCCAAGTGCGAGCCGTAGGTCTGAGACCCTCTTGCCCGGTGTTTACCCTGTGCTTATCTATATGGGCTAAAGACTTCAGCTGAATAAAAAAAAAAAAAAACACTTTAGAAATGTTAAGTTCTCGTACGATCCATGGGTTTTGCTAGTTTCCCTTTAAAATCTTTTTTCTTGGTAACTGGCGAATCGATGCCCGCGAATTTGAAGCGCTGTCGACGTACGCGTGGCAATCTTATCTCTTCCGACAAGTTCAAGCAACTGAGACACACGAAGTTACTCTAATTAAAGCATCTCTTTATGGAGTTCACACGTGCCACAGACACACGGACAGACAGACGGACAGATATCATACAATTTAATACAACATTTAAGCAAATATTTCGACAGTTGGTGCTCGTTTAGCTGTAATGGAGCCCCATTTCAGATTTAGTAGCTCTGCTCGCAGTACTTTCTGCCCCAAGTAATACTACTGCACTACGCATTACAGAGCGAGTGAGTATATACACATATACTATATATAGTCGCGTCTGAGCGGCGTTTGGCTATCAGCTCGTTCGACCTTGCTGAAGTTCATACACCTGCCCTCTGACACGCTCTGTTATCAGTCGGGCTGGGCGGCAGTTATAAATAGCCGACATGCAAGCCTAATACTAGGCGCATAGATAGGCACAAATGTATTTCCCTCTACGAATTTTACTTGCAATAAAGCAGAGTTTTCGTATATTTTTGCCATTTATCTATTAAAAATAGAAAAAAAAGGTATATTAGCTTTGTGTAAATGAGTGTTCATAAAAAAGATTTCGAAAATATTTTATATATTGAAACAAAATATAAAAATATAGGAAAATATAGTATAATTATCTGTAACATTCCAAAATATTCGATATTTTCACGTTTTTCAATTCCCAAAAATATATGACCCAAAAATACTTTCTACATTGCAAGAAAATATAAGTGTATAAGAAAATATAACATAAATATATATAAACTTCCGAAATATTCGACAGTTTTCATAATTTTCAATTCCCACAAATATATTATCCATGTTGAAAGGAAATATAAATAAAAATAAAATATAAATATATAAGAAAATATAATATAAATAATATATAAAGTTCCGAAATATATGGCATTTTTCTAAATAAAAATATTATTTAACATCAAACAAAAATATCGTGTAAATGTTCCATATTTATATTTTTACAAAACTATTATTAACATCTTGATAGATTTTCAAAAACCCTGCAATAAACTAAAATAAGCTATTAGGTCTATTGCGAGTGCTCGCACATACAGTGGCAACTCTCTAATTCGAACGCATTTCCTACGCGGAAGTTGAACTCCATTTGCGAAGCAGTAAATATTTGATTACTTGATTGATTTGCCAGTTTATATAGTCGGGCTTAGGCGGCAGTTCGCAGACGTCTTCGGCGAGCCGCAACCTTCAGCAAGGTTGTGCGTGCAAATAATTACACAATCGATTTTGCAATTGTCATTTAACGAATCATCATCATGCTTACTTTCCCATATGGCCATAAACATTATAGATAAAGCATTGTTCCGCTAGTCGAACCCCCTTGGTCGCGCCTCTGTTCATGTTTTTATAGATTGTGAAATTGAAAATGTAAAGTTATCACAATAATCATAACCTGCTTATCAAATTTTTGACTCTACTATAGTAGTACTGAGACTTGGATGTTTTAAAATGTATTAAAAGGTATTGTGGGCTATTTATTTATCTGTTTACTTACTACTAAGTTCCACTGTGAATGCTGCAGTTAATTAATCTTGCTAACTTGTTGGATATTTATAGACAATCTAAGTAGTCTCTATCAGTCGTAGTTCGAGTAGAACTTTGAAGAACTTTTGCAGTCTTTATGTTTCTCTGATATTTCGCAAAGTGCTGTACCTCCTCTCAGTTTTTTTTTGCCCAACATTTGCTGTTTCATTAGGTATTCCACAGTTCCACACCATATCTATCGGATAATGCAGTTCTCAAGTGTTTCAACATACGAGAAACAAACGAATTATTTCTGCTCGACAGTCGAGCTGAATTCCTCGCGTCATCATCACGGAGCATGTTAATCAAGAGGTAACCCCTCGAGCGCCGGCGACAACAGTACGTGTTCAGTTAGTCGTACTACATATACAGAAGTTGTACTCGTATTCGCGATCCATTCCAGACCCAGCGACAGCTTATCAGATAACGATGGGGGATTAGCAAAGGTTGACAAAATGCAAAATGCCGGGCAAGTACGTAGGCATTAGGCATAACATACAGATCACATAATGCGGATCAGACCGGGCCGTAATTGCATTTTAGAGGTCGTTTCATGGAACAACGGATTCACAACAAATCGTCGGTCTTATCGCCGAGGTCGTCGGTTAACGAAATTCATAGCAGATTTGCGCAACAATTTATAGATTTATTGATTTATTGATGATTCTATAAATACACAAGCTTATTGTAACAGTGAATTGATTACCAATCTCTCTAGTTTAGGGTGACCATATTGTGTTATTTTTGCCAGCAAATCTATTGGTTAGCCAGTGATAGATAACTTAAAGTTAGTGGTTGCAGTGATAAAATAAGGTGCTTGCTGAAGGATGACCATACCCGTGCTTTTGTTAAGGGATTCTCTATTGCAATAATGATTGAGTGATGAGCTTATGGTTAAATTTCTAACATAAGTGCACAATAACAGTAAATTAAGTTGAAATGTTTTCCTTAGAGTGACCATTTTAGTTCGTTTAGTTTGGGAATGCATTGTTGTAACGTTGTTTAAACAGCGATAAGCCTTTAAATTCTTAAACTCATTTTTTTACGGTAAATTGTGGTCTGCTTTAGGTTGACCATACTTGTCACTTTGCTAAGGAATGTTTTTATGTAACGTTTTTCAGCCAGTTTACCAGTTGTTTACAGCAAATGTATGTTTGTTTTACGGTGACCATACTCGTGGCTTAGCTTCAAACTGCTCCGTTGTTATTTTGATAGGTCTGCGAAAGCATAAAGCAATTCTTTAAATATGAAGAGCAATATTCCTGCTTTAGGGTGACCTTACTTGTATCTTTTCATAGAGCTGCTCATTCTTATTCAGACCTAAAGGTGATTTATATATGAAAATATATAGCATTAATTCGAAATATGCCTGCTTTAGGATGACCATACCAAAAATTAGGCCTGCTCCATGGTTACATTGGTCGGACAGTACTGCCCGAAACGCGACTCACAGCCCACGCCGTGCTCCTTATACTCGTTCAGACTCGGCAAATACTTGAAGAAAGTGTTCGCGTTCATGTAGGCCTGCTCATCGGCCAAGTCGGGCTCTCCAGCCAGACGCTTCTTCAGCGACTTCTGCATGCCCCAGATGATTGGCGAGCTCTTGCACATGAGCAGCTTGAGGCAGGCGGCTTCATTGCCGTCGTCGCTCTCCTTCGAGGCAAGCATGTCCACAACATGCTCGGGCAGCTGGCGATCCATGATGCGATGCAGCATGCGCTGCGTATGCACGCCGGGACGCTTGATGAACCAATCGATGGGGCTGCCATCATCTTCGAGAGTGCGCGGCTGATGCTCGTTGGGCTCGAAGAGCGCCTCGGGTCCGGTTGCAGGTGAGCCGGCGCCAGTGCCACGCGTAGCCTGCACAATGCTGCTGCCAATCTGAGAGGGAAACGGGTATAAAAGGGATTTATAAAGGAGAATTTCTGTTACGACGCACCGCCTGTGCTATCATCACAATCGCATTGATGGCCAAAGCGCCGAGCTTGCGCGGATCGAAGCCAATCATGCGCATCATGTTCGTCAGCATTTGGACGCTGCTGAACTGCAGCGGACGCTGGCGTCGTGTGTCCTGCTCGTATTGCTGCTGCTGCTCCTCTGCCTGCTGCTCTTCCTCCTGCTGCTGCTGCTCCTGCTCCTCTTCAGCCTCTTCCTCCTCCTCCTCCTCCTGCTGCTGCTGCTGCTGTTGTCGCTGCAAATCGAATCCCTGCTGCAGCACACTCAGCAGATTAGGCTGCTGTCGCTTCGGCGTCGTCGTCGTCGCCGTCGTCGCCTTGGAGAACGCCTTGGCCACCAGATTGGCCACATCTGCCGCCGTATTGATGCCGAACATCTGCCCGGCCAGCTTCAGTCCATCGTTCACATTGTCCATGACGCCCGCTGCTATTGGTTGACTCTGCTCGAGCAGCAGCAGCAGCGCGCAGAGCGCGATTGATGCGCTACTTCCACTGCTTCCACCTGCCATGTCGAGTGTCTTGGGGCAACTGTCGCCTCATGCTGGCTGCCACGCGAAGCTTGTAATTGCCACAGGCAACAATTTACTTGATTGTTGTTGCTGTTGTTGCTGTAACTTTTGTCACTTGAGTGCCTTTTGCCTGGTTGCGCTTTGCTAGGCGCATTAATCACTTGTCTCAGTCCCCATTTCGCGCAGTGTAGTCGAAAGTGGGAAAACATTGCTAGAAATAATTCGCTCTCAAGGCTGAAAATATGTGAAATCACAGGGTATCAACGAGTAGGGCAGCAATGAAAAACTTTACTGAGTATCTCTTAGCAGAAAAAACTTCACTTTTTACATAAAAAAATAAAAACGGTTATATAAGATACAATAAAAATGAAATGGGCTAAAAAAAAACTACTGAGTATGTTTTAGTTTTACATACTTTAATTTCTTTTAAGTTGTAGTTTCTTCACTAAATAAAAAAAATAAAAAAAAACTTAACGATATATACAAATAATGAAAACTACAAAATCATAGAATACCAGAAGCCAAAGCGATTATCCTTTAGTCTAACAAACTATTTAATTACAGGGTATAACAATTAAATCAATTCAGACAGAGTATCACTTAGTCTAATACTGTATCTTTTTATATGCCATTCTTTACAGGTTCGCGGCCATCAGCGCGCTCCCTCCGACTCCAAGGAGTTCCACGAGGTAACCAAGCGTGATGCACTGCGTCTGCTGGAAAACGATGTGGATCGCCTGCTGCAGACGACGGAGCCGGCGCGCCGACCGGCGCTGCAGGCTGAAATGGGACGCTTTGCGGATCTCTTCGGCCGCTTTCTGCAGGAGGGTGAGTACTCGAGAGCTACTATATAGCCAAGAGTATATACTAAACTGATTGCAACACTTTGCAGAGGGCCCCGCACTGGACTGGAACAAGATTCAGAAGCTGCCCGAGAACGCCGTGATGAACTACTCGAATCTCAAGGCGCCCAAGAACGAACAGGTATGCTGCAGCACTGCTAGACACCTACCACTCCCCCCCTGCCTACTCAAGGTTTGCTGGTCGCGGTTTTCCAAACACACGCACAACAACAACAACAGAAGAATCCCCCCTCTCTCTCTCTCGCCCTGCCTCTCTGATGTGCATATATGAAACATACATAAGTTTTTTTTTAATCTCTGCATATTTTCATGTACTTTGATTTGAATACTCTGAATTGTACTCATTGTCCGGCTAATGTCTGGCTAATGCCTATATGCCATATCGTATCACATATAGAATGAGGTAAAAGCGTTTTCTTAACTCTCTCCAACTTCAACTCCAACTCTGCTCTGCTCTGGCGCTAAACCCTGCTCTCGCTCAGCTCTACAACTAATTACCAGGCTTTCGTACGCTTCTTTAGTTGTTGCTTTAGCTCTCGCTCTTGCTTTCTCTCTCTTTTGCTCTCTTTGTATTTGTTTGTTGTATTTGTATTTAGCACTTTGTACTAAATTCCAACTGCAGCTTAACTAAATCCTTTTGTGCTAATCCCCCAAAGAAATGACAAACTCTGCCAGAATCTGTGCTAATTTGTGCCTCGCTTCCCCCTGCAGATACGCCAAATGCTGGACAAACTGGTGGTCATCAAGCTGAACGGTGGTCTGGGCACCTCCATGGGCTGCCACGGACCGAAGAGTGTTATTCCCGTGCGCTCCGATCTGACCTTCTTGGACCTGACGGTGCAGCAGATCGAGCATCTGAATAAGACGTACGATGCGAATGTGCCGCTGGTGCTGATGAACTCCTTCAACACGGACGAGGACACCGAGAAGATTGTGCGCAAGTACAAGGGATTCCGTGTGCAGATTCACACCTTCAACCAGAGCTGCTTTCCGCGCATCAGTCGCGAGCATTTCCTGCCCGTCGCCAAGGACTTTGACATCGAGAAGGACATGGAGGCGTAAGTGGAGGCGCTTTAAGCCGTGCTTTAAGCCATTGTAACTAATTATTTGTACTGCCACAGCTGGTATCCACCTGGTCACGGTGACTTCTACGACACCTTCCGCAATTCGGGTCTACTGAAGAAATTCATTGGCGAGGGACGCGAGTACTGCTTCCTCTCCAACATCGACAATCTGGGCGCCACTGTCGACCTGAACATACTCAACAAGCTGGTGGGCGAGGAGCGTGCCAGCACGCCCGTCGAGTTCGTCATGGAGGTGACCGACAAGACGCGCGCTGACGTCAAGGTGGGTCAACCTCATGCATCCATCCCATTGAGCTTCCTCTTATATCCAACTTCCTCTGCAGGGTGGCACGCTCATTCAAATGGAGAACAAGTTGCGCCTGCTGGAAATCGCGCAGGTGCCCAAGGAGCATGTGGACGACTTCAAGTCCGTCAAGACCTTCAAGTTCTTCAACACCAACAACATCTGGGCCAATCTGTCGGGTGAGTAGTTGCCCACTTTCAGGCCGTTTCGTATGTAGCCTAAAATGCTGCTTCATTTTTTTGACTCTCCCATCACAGCCATCGATCGTGTGCTGGCCGAGCGCACGCTCAACATGGAGATTATTGTGAACAACAAGACGCTGGAGAACGGAACGCGTGTCATTCAGCTGGAGACGGCTGTGGGCGCCGCCATGAAGTGCTTCGATGGCGCCATCGGCATCAATGTGCCCCGCTCGCGTTTCTTGCCCGTGAAGAAGTCCTCGGATCTGCTGCTGGTCATGTCCAATCTGTACACGCTGAAGAACGGCAGCCTGGTCATGTCGCCGCAGCGCATGTTCCCCACCACGCCGCTGGTCAAGCTCGGCGAGAATCACTTCTCCAAGGTCAAGGAGTTCCTCGGGCGCTTTGCCAACATACCCGACATCATTGAGCTGGACCATCTGACTGTGAGCGGGGATGTGACCTTCGGACGTGGTGTGTCGCTGCGCGTAAGTAGAAGCGATTCTAGATAAGAATACACTACTGTGGGCAAAAAGTAAGGTGAATTTTCAATTTAAAATTCGCGGGCTTGAGATGGCGAAAGTGTATTTTATCGGGAGGGGATTACTTTGAAGGGGATGAAATTGATTTAGGAGAATAAATAAAGAATTTTGACTTTACAAAAATATTCACCTTACTTTTTGCCCACAGTAGTAGAGGAGCATTACATAATTAATTATCTTTTTCACCCCCCTGCAGGGCACCGTGATCATCATTGCCAACCACGGCGATCGTATCGATATTCCCGCCGGCGCCATACTCGAGAACAAGATCGTGTCCGGCAACATGCGCATCCTGGACCACTAAACGCTGCGTGGTGCCGTGTGTGCGTGTGTGATATATGCCAGAATCTAACCGTAGATATCTCTGTAGCATAATTAACTAAGTTTATGTAGTAGCCCTGTTCAAAGTTAATCAGTCGAGTTACCAGTTCTAGCCAATTGTTGTTGCAAGCACCAGCCTGTGCTGCATCTGATTTGTATATAGTTAAGCGAGATTTGTAACCATGCGTGCGAAATTGTTAAACTCAATAAAGGCCTGTTTATAGCACTAACGTTTATTGGACTAGCTAAATCTACTGCTGATTGGCAGCTACTGCCGATTCTTCTGCTGCTGCTGCTGCTCCGCCCACTCTCGCGTCAGCTGGTAATCCCATGCAAGTGTGCCCAGCTTGTTGGCATGGGCGAGCAGCTCCTGTGCCACTTTGCGCTGACTTTCCGTCGGCTGCGACTGACAGATGAAGCCCACAACGAGACTCGCATTCGCCGGCTCGCAGCTGTCGGCCCAGCCACGCCCCACGTACACGTTGCCATCGCCGCCCACCACGAAATTGTAGTTGATGTCGTGTTTCAGCTCGCTCTCCAGGTGCAGCGTCTGCAGGAAGCGCACCCGGAACACGCACTGTGCCTGCGTCACACACGGCTCCGATGCTGTGGCAACAAAGCGCACCTTTCCGATGGGCAGCGACAGGCGCACGGGTTGCCGCACCGCCGGCTGTGCCAGCCAAGCGTCACGGCCCACAAACCTAAGCGGTTCCTTGTTCAGACGTCGCACTGGCAAAGCGAAAATGAAGCTCAAGCTGGATTACGGCTAACTGGAATCACTGACAAATGGGACTTACGCGGCGTCACGTCGTCGCTCCAGCGTGGCCAGTGCTTCAGCAGCGCGTACAGCTGCTCCCCCGGACTCTCCGTGGCGCTGAGCTGGCGATGCGCATAGATGTGGTAGTCCGCGTGCAGCTTGTGCAGGCGCACGCCCTCCTCCATGAGGCGGCGCGCGGCCCACAGCTGCTGCTTCTTGGGCTTGACATGGATGAAGGTGCCGATGAAGGCGATGCTCACGGACACAGCGCCATAGCCCTTGACGTGCTGGCCCTGCGACTGCCAGCCGCGACCCACATAGACCTGTCCGTCGCCGCCGACGAGGAAGTTGTAGCCGATGTCCGTGAAGCCCAGGGACTTCATGTGGAACGCCTGGATCATGCGCATGCGGTAGATGCACTCGTCCTGGAGAGAAATTAAATGACTGTCACTTAAAAAAAAAAAAAAAAAAAAAAACCTAGCGCTTTAGTCTGGCATACCCACCTCCCGCTCGCAGCCCTCGGTTGCCGTGTGATGTATGATGACATGTGCAATGGGTGCTGTCAGCGCCTGCACGCTGCTCGGGGGTTCCCCCAGCCACTCGCTGCGGTCGAGTATGCGCAGTCCATGGCTGAACGTGTCCACGTTTTTCGCTGCACACACACACACACACACACAGAGTATCGATCAGTTGCAGTCTCAGTTCTCGATCTCGAGCTCTCTCTCTACTCACTCATCATCCAGACGAAGTAGACGATGGCCGTGGACACCAGCACCATGAGCACCCCGCACAGCCAGATGAGGCCGCGCATATGTCTGGCATTTGCTGTCGGACTGGCAGCGGCATCTTCGATGCTTCCCACAGTCGCCGGCGGGGATTCTCTCTTCATATTGATCACTGATCGCTGCTACTCGCTGTTGTTATTGCTCTTGCTGCCGTTGCGCAGGGAGCGCTGCCTTCTTGTCAAGCCGGTTGCTCGTTCCGTACTGAGCGCAGCGCGACGAGTTGCTGATAAACCGCAAATTACTTACAGTGCGTTATTGTTGTTGTTGTTGTCGTCTGTTTGTTTGTTTATTTCTGTTGAAGGCAGACAAAAATCCCCGCATCGAAGTGCGCAACAGCGTCGCAGACGGAGCTTTTGCCAGGTTATGGGGCAGCAGCTTGAAAGCTCGCACATACCCTGTAAATGGAGCTAAGGGGTTGTGCTGCGAAGAGAGCGTACATGCATAAAGATAAAGAGAGATTGAGCTCCCTCTGGAAGAACGTGTTGGGACGGCGTAGCGGACGTTCACCTTACTTTTTGCCCACGGTAGTATATTCATATATATATATATATATATTCATATTCCAGTCAATACAGCAATTGGCAACCTTTTCAACACTTTTGACGGCACGATGTAGAATTGATGAGTTTTAGTAGGGTTAACGACGACACAGGAGAAAGCATTAATGCACCTGACTCTTCAGATATGCCATTGTAACTCTGACATCACGCTGGTTATATAATGGGCAACTAACTGAGCGCGTAATTAATTGTTGTAAGACAGCGGAATCGTAAAACGGGTTCTATATTATAAAACAAACACAAAATATCGATGTGATGCGAACTTTATTCAAATGCTTACGGCAAACTTAGCTAGAAGATCGTAGGATCGACAGATATATACAGTATACATATAGTACAACTAGCTCTCCTGCTCCTGCGGCTTGATTTTAGACCAATTTGGCCATTTCTGTATGATGCCGTAGAGCATCGCGCCGGGACTCTCGGTGGTTCTCAGCTGGCCATGCCCGTAGAGCCGATAGTCCGGCGCGATCTTCTTCAGGCGCACGCCCTCCGCAATGAGCAGTTGGCAGGCATGCAGCTGCTCCTCGGTCGGACGCACTTTGACGAAATTGCCAATGAATGAGATTCCGATGCTGTCGACGTTGTATTTCAGTGTGTGGGCACCTTGGATATTCCAGCCGCGGCCCTCGTAGACGCGCCCATCGCCGCCGACGAGGAAGTTATAGCCGATGTGATCCCAATTGTAGCTGTCCATGTGGAAGTTCTGCACAATGCGCACCCTGGAAGCACATTCCTCCTGCAGGACGACAGCAGTAACAGTAGTTCTGGTAGTAGCTATAGTAGGCGTGGCAAGGCGACTTACCTTAGTCTCACAGGCCTCAAAGGCAGTGTGCGAAATGATGACGTGATGCACGGGCAGCACGAGTTTTGTGAGCTCCACCTTTGCGGGGCGTCCGCCCCAGTCCGATACACTGACAATCTCCAGCTCCGCTGCAGCATGCAATACGCAAAGTTAGAAAACTGGACAAGCTCTAGAACACAGCGTAATATTCCATTCAATTCAACTAAGGTCGCACTTCGTTTTACAACACTGCACACGAGTTTGTTTTCGAGCGATTTCGAACACTTAAGAGAGGGCGAGACTGTACCTATTGTTAAATTGATTGGAATATTTTGTCTGGTATCGCCGCCATCACCGATCTTACTTGTTGTCAACTTTTTGCCATCGTTATTCGTCGTCGTCGTGGCGATCATCATCACGATGGTCACCACCACCATGGTCAGCAGCACGAAGGCGGTCGTGATGGCGACGGCCTTGCGACTGATCAGGCTCCGGTTGAAATGACAGAGACCGGGAGGCTCGCAGGATGCGTCCATTTTGCTGCCTAAAATGCAAGCTGAAGCTATTGTTTGATGGTTCGAAATAATGAATTTAATCAATGAATTATAAAGATATTATACAAATTATTATCAATTTATATCGAGGCACATTTTAATATATTTAAGAAATATGTACTTAAATATAAAACATAATTTTTATTTTCTATACAGTGGTGTATATATTTGTTGTATATATTGGTTTGACAAATAACTCCCTTGCGCTTTTTTGCTCTTTATTCAAGGCTTTGTGAAAATTGATACAGTGAACGGATTTAGCTCAAATATGTGCTGAATGATTATGTGTTCCCATTTAGACGGCAACTTCATAATACCCCCTCGTAGAAACTGCCCTCCTTATTTGTGGAAAACTCGGACAGCCACTTTTCACAACCCTCTTTTGAGCCCAACTTTACACCAGTAAGAGCATTCGCCATGGACAGGAACAGGTGGTAGTCACTTGGCGCTATGTCCGGGCTATATGGTGGATGCGATGAAATCTCCCATCCGAGCTCCCATAGCTTCTGACGCGTCATCAAAGAAGTGTGTGGTCTGGCGTCCTTCTGGTTAAACTTTACACTCTTCCTGTTGGCCAATTCTAGTCGCTTTTGGTCGATCGCCAGCTTCAAGCGGTCCAGTTATTCGCAGTAGATGGTAGAATTAGGCGTCTGACCATATGGGAACAGCTCATCGTGTATGATTCCCTTCCAATCCCACCAAACACAGAGCAAAACTTTCCTCTTTTTTACAGGGCATTTTCATAGTCCGTACTTCCATTTCTCTAGAGTTTTAGTGTATCAGTATTACCAGGTATTTTTGCAATCAGCGCGGCACATCTTTTCAGATTTAACCTGAGCACGGTCTGGGAATAGCTGCCCTCCAGCTTATCTGCTTTTACTGCGTGCTTCCATAGTCATTAGGGTTCCGCAACTTGAGCCCAGCTTCGCCGATGCTAATACTACTGTGGGCAAAAAGTAAGGTGAATATTTTTGTAAAGTCAAAATTCTTTATTTATGCTTTGCAGTAGAAGACTTATACTGGGTATTCGCATAGTCGGTAAAGCACTGCAGCTTGAACCTGGGCCACAGCGCTTCTCTGGTGGAAACAACTCTCGAGCCCTATCTCCCTCGGGCTAACCGCTCCCTCTCTCTTTCTCTCTCCCACCCAGCAGACTGTTACGCCTTCCGCTACGAGATCAGCCGACAACAAAGCGCTAATCAACGCTCCGAATCAAGTCAAGTACTTTCGCAATCCCGTCAAACCGGCACAGAACCAAGACTAGAGAGTATAAAATAATTACGCCATTGTGAATTTCGATTCTAAGTTTTTTCCGTTTTTAATTATATCACAATTTTGTACAGTTTAAGAGACAACGCTTAGGCCTAGGCTTAACTAGAAATATGCCACATACTCATAGAACAAAGTTAGACTGCTAGAGGGGGGAAAGGGGAGAGAAGGGGAAGAACTCAACGTGTCTACGCCGTGGTCCAGTGCGTCCAATTGGCGAAGCTCTTGTACAGCATCTCGGCGTTGTACTCCGTGATCGTGGGCTCCAAGCTGCTGGCCCCCACCAGCTTGTAGTTGGGCGAGATTTTGCCCTCGCTGACGCCGTCCTCGAGCAGCAGACGCGTCACATTCAGCTGCTTGGGCGATGGCTTCTGGTGCTGGAAGGTGCCGATGTAAGCGAAGCTCACGCTGCGCGTATTCCAGCCTGGTATGTGGGCGCCCACCTGATCCCAGCCGCGACCCACATAGACGTTGCCATCGCCGCCGATGAGGAAGTTGAAGGAGATGTCGTCGCGCTGCTGCGACTCGATGTCGAACGTCTGCAGGAAGCGCACGCGGAACACGCACTGCGCCTGCGTGCTGCAGTTCTCCGAGTTCGTTGGCAGCACAACGACCATTGGCACGGGCTGCGCCAGGGGGGGCAGCGACTTCTGTGCCGGCTGCGCCAGCCAGGCGGCGCGTGGCACGTAGCGCAGTATCAGACCGCCGCCGATATTGTCCTGATCTGCAAACGGAATGAGAATTAATAGAATAAAACATATTTTAATTTAAAAATTGAAAACTTTTCAAAACTACTTTATGTTAATGAAGCGAGGCGTGTGTGGTATATGGGAATAGAAACGATACTAAGTAAATACTTGAAGCCAATTGAAAGTTTGAGATAGTGTGAAAAGAAATTAAATTTAATTCTAAATAAAATTAATTATTTTTTTTAATTTTTCAAATCGATTTTATTCGTTTTAGCTGAAAAATCTTTTTTAAATATTATGCTAATCTACAAACGGAATGATAATAACGAGTTAATAGTATACAAATTATTTCAAAACTACTGTGAACTTATGAAACGAGGTATGAGTAGAATAAAAAATAAAATAAAATACTATAACAAAAACTCGAATGATACTTTAAAGTACACTAATGACATGAGAATATTAAATTTTAAAATAAAAAAAAAAACTATAAAATACTTTAAGCCAATGGCATGAAAATATACAATTTGAAAAGTGCTATAAAAATACTCTAAGCCAGTGCAATGAATTTGAGTATTTTGAAAATAAATTGAAATTTTTTAACATTTTTCGAATAAAATTTATTTCGTTTTTACAGCCATTTGATTTTTTTTAATCCTTTGCAAAATGCGGCCACGTCTTGATAATCCTGTAAAGATTATCGCCCGGGCTCTTGGTGGCCAACAGCTGGCGATGGCCGTAGATGCGATAGTTGGGCGTCAGCTTCTTGAGGCGCACACCCTCCGCCATAAGTTGTTGTCCGGCGCGCAATTGAGCCGCCGTCGGCACATTCTGATCGAAGCTGCCGATGAAGGCGATGCCAATGCTAATGCTGTTGTAGTTCAGCGTATGGGCGCCTATATAGTCCCAGCCACGCCCCACATAGACGCGTCCATCACCGCCCACAAGGAAATTGTAGCCCACCTGAGGCCAGTCGAGGCTGTCCATGTGGTAGGCCTGTATGATGCGGGCGCGGTACGAGCAAGCGTCCTGGTCGAGAGAGAAGTGCGTGATTGTTTAAGGTGCACAGATGCTAGGGTGACCAGCGCGACTCACCAGCGTGTCACAGCCCTCGGTTACAGTGTGTGCGATAATAACACGGTCGACGGGCAACGCGAGCGGATCGAGGGGCGGACGCGTCACTCGGCCGCCCCAGTCCGCAACGCTGACCGTAACTAGCTTCTTATCATCGTCGATAGCTGCGCAAAGAGGCCTTGGTTAGTGGGTCAGAGGGCACGACACATAGATGGACAACAGACACACACACACACACACAAACATGCATACTATATATTGGTGTAGGACACATAAGAAGCGTGCAGAGAGAGAGAGAGAGAGAGGGACAGAGCGTGGGAGAGTGGAAGAGCGTGCAGGGACGGCGTAGCAGACGTTCGTGCAACGTGAGTATGTGAGCAGTACATATTATATATATATATATATATGTATATATATTCATATTCCAGTCAACTCAACGTCAATGCAGCAATTGGCAACCTTTTCAACACTTTTGACGGCACAATCGATGTAGAATTGATGAGTTTTAGTAGGGTTAACGACGACACAGGAGAAAGCATTAATGCACCTGACTCTTCAGATATGCCATTGTAACTCTGACATCACGCTGGTTATATAATGGGCAACTAACTGAGCGCGTAATTAATTGTTGTAAGACAGCGGAATCGTAAAACGGGTTCTATATTATAAAACAAACACAAAATATCGATGTGATGCGAACTTTATTCAAATGCTTACGGCAAACTTAGCTAGAAGATCGTAGGATCGACAGATATATACAGTATACATATAGTACAATTAGCTCTACTGCGGCTTGATGTTCGACCAATGTGGCCATTTCTGTATGATGCCGTAGAGCACCACGCCGGGACTCTCGGTGGCGCTCAGCTGGCGATGCCCGTAGAGCCGATAGTCCGGCGCGATCTTCTTTAGGCGCACGCCCTCCGCGATGAGCAGCTGGCAGGCACGCAGCTGCTCCTCGGTTGGACGCGATTTGACAAAGGTGCCGATGAATGAGATTCCAATGCTGTCGGCGTTGTAGCTCTGTGTGTGAGCACCCTGGCTATCCCAGCCGCGGCCCTCGTAGACGCGTCCATCGCCGCCGACGAGGAAGTTGTAGCCGATGTGATCCCAATTGTAGCTGTCCATGTGGAAGTTCTGCACAATGCGCACTCTGGAAGCGCATACCTCCTGCAGGACGACAGCAGTTTTGTAGCAGTTGTTCTTGTGTAGTGGTAGTAGTAGTAGGCGTGGCAAGGCGACTTACCTCAGTCTCACAGCCCTCGGCGGCAGTGTGCGAAATGATGACGCGATGCACGGGTAGCACGAGCTTCGTGAGCACCACCTTTGGGGGGCGTCCACCCCAGCCCGATACGCTGACAATCTCCAGGTTCACTGCGGCATGTTATACACAAAGTTAGAAAACTGGACAAGCACTAGAACTCACAGCGTAATATTCCATTCAATTTAACTAAGGTTGCACGGCACGTTCAAATTCGTTTTACAACACTGCACACAGGCACAAAATGAAACATACGCGCGGTACTGAGGTTCGAGAAGGCGTGATTATGTTTAATACAATGAGTGTTAGGCGATGATGACGATGATGTTGATGCTGAGGTGTTAAGGCGTTTGGCCAATTGCTAGCACCAAATTTAGAGTCGAGTTTGTTTTCGAGCGATTTCGAACACTTAAAAGAGGGCGAGACTGTACCTATTGTTGAATTGATTGGAATATTTTGTCTGGTATCGTCGCCATCACCGATCTTACTTGTTTTCAACTTCTTGCCAAAGAGGTTCGTCGTCGTGACGAGTATGACGCCCAGCACAATGGTCAGCAGCACGAAGGCGGCCGTGATGGCGACGGCCTTGCGACTGATCATGCTCCGGTTGAAGGGACAGAGACCGGGAGGCTCGCAGGATGCGTCCAGTTTGCTGCCTGAAATGCAAGCAGAAGCTATTGATTGATGGTTCGAAATAATTAATTTAATCTATGAATTAAATAAATATTATATAAATTATTATACACATTTTAATGTATTTCAGAAATTTATATATCTTATATATAACTGCATGGAAAATCAAAATAATGAATTACATATAAATATAAATATAGATATAACAGCAGATGGGAAAGGTCTCTCTGGCACTTGCTGTGTCTGTAAGAAATCTATTGGTGCTTTCTACCAAACTCACGCCTCTCTAGCGCCGCCTCCAGCTGCTGCAGACGCTTCTCGTGCTGCCTGAGGCACTGCTCGAGCTGCTGGCTAAGCTCTATGTTCGGCGTTGTTTGCTGCGGCGTTGTGGTAAGGACACGCCCCTGCAAGTCAACGCACTCGAGGGGCTTCCCCTCGCACGGGCAGCAATTTCCTTGCGCTTGGCTCAACATCGCTTGGGCAACTGAATGTAAGCAGCCAAACAAAAACTGCTCCGGTTCTTTTTTGATCTATATACTCGTTTACAGTCTATATACATATATATAAATATGTACTAAGCGGACCTGTATATTTGCACACACTCGTCGGCAAGTGCGTGTTATATTTTGCACTTGGAGAAAGCAATCAGATCAGGGTATCGGGCATAGGGAGTCGAGGGCACAAAAAGATCCCCTGGATCGATCGGACGAGCACGTGTCTCCGCGATTTAATTACTTTATTGGAGGGTGGGGGATCTACAGACTTCAGACTACTGTGCTCAGTTGCAACAACTAAGTGCCAGTCAGACCGCTTAATAAGGCAACAATTGTTTTTACTTCAAATTCCATTTTCTTTTCGCTTTGTTTTTGCGTCTGCTTCGATCTTTTAATTATGCTAATTGTGCGAATCGTTTAGGCAAACAATTCAAAACAAATGGAAGCAGCTGGCAACAGGCCAGTCTTGCTATGGTTATTGTTTTTGTTTTGTTTTTGTATGTGTGGGTTGTCTATGATTGATTTACGGCCGCTCCACATGCGCAATTTCTTCGACTGTGCCCACGATGCGTATGCGCAATGCGCCAAGGACCTTGAGTTTCATGCGCCACGTGTGCAGTTTTATGGACTGAGAAGATTTAATAGCATTGAAAGGCGAATAAAATCGGTATTTTTTGGTCATAATATACTAGTGAGTAGAAAATTTAAATCAAAAAAAATCATTTCGTTGATTTTCTATTTAAATCTCCGTATAGTGTATGAATTATAATTAATTTCAATTTAATTTTTTCCTAAAGAATTTATAAATATTTAAGTTACTTTCAGTGTGGTGGTTAAGTTTTATTTTTTTAATTATTATTTTTCTTAGAATGTTTCTGCTAATCAAAAGGAAAAATATTTATAGCTAATTTCAATTCGAAATCTTTTAAGCCTAAGCCTATTTCAATAAATATTTTATCAAAATACTGTACTATACTTAAAGTTTTTTAACAATATAAATTTATATCTGCAAAAGCCATGCTCCTGAATTTTAACTTTCAAAGGAAAGATTAAATAACTTTAAACTACTTCATATTCAAAAATTCATTGAAAAAAGCTCGTAAATTTTGATGTAAAACATTATTGGTTGTTTTTTTTTTAATTACTTTTGCTACTCTATTTTACTTTTTTTTATTTTAGCTGTACTTCTTTAAAGTACACATATATGTTTATATAAAAAATATATTCGAAATATATATATATAACGGACGGAATAATATTTTCAGCTGATTATAAATTGAAAGTTGTGAAAAAAGAAACTAAAACATCCACATTCAAATATTATGAATATTTTGTAAATATTATACTTTTTTTAAGCAACACAAATTATAGACTCTATTGACTTCATCGACAGCTATTTAGTATTTTTCCAGAACTTCTGTCTGCTCTCAAATAAATTGCAAAGCACCTGCCTTCCGGCGCTCTCGACAAACAGCAGCAGCCGCGGAGGCAGAGACGGAGGCGGAGTAGCGGAGGGGAGCGAGAGAATTATAACCGCAGGCGGCGTCGCGGTGAAAACAAACAACAATCAAATGCGTCAAGGCGAAGAGAGATGTCTGCTGTAAACAAATAGGTGGCAAGCAGACGAGAAGAACAGATAGACAGACAGACAAACAGAGAGGCAGTGAGACAGAGGCGCAGACGTGTGCAGTGAGAAAACAAATAGAGGGCAAAGGTTATGTGTATGTGGTATTCGTGTGCACACGCAACTCACCTGGCGCACTGGCATTGGGCGTGGTCCGCGGATCGAAGGCCGGATTATCCTGGCCGTCGGCCGCCTTCCACTTGTCGCGACTGTCGATGAGGATCTGTTGTATCGTGACGGGTCCCTCATAGTAGTGCTTGTCGCCGAACGTCACGTCCGTCGTGTTGTTCAGCGCAATGCTGCCGATCTGCTGCTGCGCCGAGGCTGGAGTTGTGGGCGTGGCTAGGCTCATGTTGCCGCTGAGCAGCTGCTGGGCGACAACATCGGGCGGCAGAATGGGCGGCGGCCCATTTCCCGTGGCCGGCATCACCTGGCGGCTGATCACGGTGAGGCCGTTGTTCAGTTGCGAGAGCTCGGCATTCGGTGGTACAGACGAGGCCACCTGCTTGCCCAGCTTCTGCACCGTGCAGCCCTCGTCGGGCTCTGCCTCCGAGTCGCTGTCAATGCAGCTCGAGTCGATGGCATTCTCATCGATGGACACTATGGAGATCGTGGTGCTCCGTATCGAGAGTGCGGGCGAGGATTTGAGCTTCTTGTTCAGTTTCACCTTAGCCTCCACCTCAACGTTGATGTGCTGTGGTATCTCCGTCTCTGCGTCTTCAGCCTTCTCCTCTGCTTTCGTGTCGCCATCCTTTGTGCTGCATCTGTTGCTTCTGTGCTCCCTGGTCGCTGGCCCCGCTCTGAATGTGGGCGTACCATTGTCGCCCAGACCGACGCCCGAGTCCGTGGACGAGGTGCTGCAGTTCTTGCCACTCGATCGATTTATGATGTGAATATTGGTATTTGTGCTCGACTTCAAATCGTCCGGCTCATTGTGGATAAACATTGTACGGCGAGGTATTCGCTGGCTGCGCTGATCACTCACTGATCTCACTTTGCTTGCGCTCTATAGTATGTGTCGCTCACGTGTCTCGTTCTCTTGCGTTCTCACAGCTCGGCCGTTCACTCAGCAGCTCAACATTTTGACTAAGTAACGCTCTATTGCTATTCTCTAGTTCCCGGCCCCGGCATGCGCGCTCTAGGCAAACATCAGTAACATCGCATCGCGCGCATCTGAAAGCAAATTTACCTTTTTACTTAACTCGTTGGGATTCTCGGAATGAAGGCGTATACAAATCTTGGGTGCTTAAATTATATCTAATATAGTTTTAGATAAAACATGGAAGTCGCTTAATGTTTTTCAAATATTTAAATTTTATTTTTTAGGTTTTTTAATTGTTTTGCACTGTTTTTCATTGTTTAGTATAAAAGAAATAACACTTAATATTACACTTTTTTAATATTTATATAATTTGTCTATTTCATTTATTTATAATATTTTTGATTTTCATACTTGTTTACTTTAATTTATTTTTATTTTATTTTCATTTAATATTGTTACAGATTTTGTTCTATGTTTTTAGGTGAAATTTTGTATTTGTTATTTATTCAGCTTGCGCAGGTCATTAAAATATTTATTTGGGCTTTTATGGGCTCGAATTAATTTTTATAAAGCACACAAATTAGTATTGTTGGTTTTGTAATTTTTCATTTAATTTCTCTGCATGAGTCACTTAATTGCCCCATTATGATATAAATTAATAAATGGAAAACTCTTGACTTTTAATTGATAAGCAGATGTCAATATGCTGCCTCTGATTTGGAGTGGAATGGTCTATATATACTATATAGTATAGTATATAATATTTTTGATGTTTGCATTGCATTGCATTATAAAGCTTCCGCTTTTGACAATTCACGTGGAGCACTCAAAGTTGAGATAGGAGTAAATAAGAGAGAGATAATGTGCTCGTCATTCGAGTCTCAACAAAGTCTGGCATGCAACGCTATAGCAAGGTTATACAGCCAACCCTCCCCCCTTCACTTGTCTAATTGCAGGTATAGTCAGTGGGTTGTACAGTTACAGAGATATATGGTATAGTAGTAGTATACTGCAGGTCTATAGTCCAGTTATGGCTGCGCTCGTTCGCCTTATGCTAATTGTAATCATTTGCGAGTTCCGAGAATTCCGCTGGCCACTTAAAACACGAATACGCTTGAAACGAATAATGCAGAGAGCCGAGCGCGAACCCGCAAGGGGGCCAAAAGGGGGCCCAAGGGGGCCGTCGTTAATCGTTCCGAATTGCGAACACAATTATCGATGAACCTTAGAGTTTTGGCGAGCTTCACGTGTGGCAACAATCAAAGCCTTTCATCGCCGAAGAAGTGATGAATGCGGGCATATATATAAATATATATATATTTATATATGTATATTTATATATATATTTATATATAGGTATATGATATATAGCGTATATAGCTGCCGACGGCTCAGCTGGGCCTTCGAGCAGTGCGCGATAAGGCCGACGATCCCTCCGAGTTGGCACAGAGCGCACTCGGCGATAACAAAGCGACGTCGACATCGCAATGCGGCTCTGAGCGCACCAATACCAGCGCAGTGGCATTTGAGCGGCCGCCATTGTTACACATACACACACACACGTGCAGCAATTGCCGTGTCATTGCATATGTGTATGTGTGTGTATTGGCCCGAGCTTTACCGCGGTAGCAGCAATAACAAGTAAAAAGTGCTAAAGCCAAGTGCACTCGACTCTGAGATACCTTTCACCCATGTGACAGCGTCTACAGTGGCAGAGTTTCGTGTGTGCAAATGGATAAAGCCGAATTGTGTACTCCACACACACTTATGGTCTGGCAGGCCTGCTTTTGCCTGTTGCACATAGCTTATATACCATTACTACGCATTTTCAGGGGTATTTGGTAAAAAAAAAAACGGCAGCATCATTACCAAGTTTCATGTGCGCCCACAATTATCGCGCTCTGCGCAAAATTAATCAACTTTTCCCATCTAATGCGACAACTTAAATATAGTATTTGTTCAGCTCGCGCTCTTTTTGCGCGATTTCAAGCACATTTTGTAAGTTTTGTAAGCCTGTTTTGCGCTAATCCCACGAGTTGTTGGTCGAGATGGTATTTTTATGGCTGTTTAAAGTTGTTGTAATATTGCGAATAATTTTCTTGGAATATTTGTTTATATGTTGAATTAATTTGTTGGGGCTTTATGTTGATTTTATTATAATTAAATTGTATTTTCTCTTTTAAATTATTTAAATATTGCTAATAATTTTTGATAATTTTTGTTTGTATGCCCAATAAATTTTTTACTGTTTTAAAATTATTTTATTATTAATTGAAAAATATATATTATATATATATATCATATTTGTATTTATATAAATTTTTTTTTTGTTCAATTTATTCCTTTGTTATTGTGGCTTAATGACCTGCTCAAGCTTTGTCAAGCCCAGCTGCGAGTTCGATTTATTTTATATAGTATTGTAACTGAACATGAGGAGTACCAAGCGTACGCTGCCTTATATAAGCCTCATGCACATGTCTGATATATCTTTGGCACCTCGCACTGCGCTTGTTTATAGTACAAATTTCATTTCTTCTTCGTGCTTCGCACTTTCCTAAAAACGTTTTTATTGTTTCCGCCTTTTGTGCATAGATTAAATATATATAACTATATTATACATATATGATTTCACTCGAACTCGCCGTATTGTATGCGTTGTATTACCGTATATCGGAGACACTTTGTGACGAACAACGACCAACGCTTTTTCAACAACTTTTCAACACAAAACTGGGCGACTCAATATACTTGATAAATATTTATACACGCATAACGTATATTTGTGCGGCTCACTCGTTTTATTTGTTGCACACTGCGTATATACTTTAGCCTGCACGTACCAATGCCTAGTATATTTGTAATATTTTTTTTGTATTTCTTTGTGTTGTTTTTTTGTATTTGTTTTCGAATAAAGTCAAGCGCGCGTGCCAAATTGAATTCAGTGAGCAGCGACGCGTTCGAGAGGCTCCGATCAACTGAGCGGCGATCAAAACGCGATGCGAGTGGCTCAGCTGAAGCTTCGGCCGGTTGCTGCTCTCTCAGACTCGGCGCGCGGGAGCGACAGTCGCAGAGAGAGAGAGAGAGAACAAAGCAAAGCACAAGATCGCGCAGACTGAGTAGGAGAGGGAGAGCGCGCGCGCAGTAGACAATGAAAATTGGTGCTGCGTCTAAAAAATGAATGGAATTTTAGTTGCGATTTAGTAGTAATTTGGATTTTTCGGTTTTTCCAATCCAGTATCCAGCGAGGGTTTTCCTAATCGCTTTTCAGTGGAAACTCGCCCGAAAACCTTGTTCTAGTTGAGCGCGAGCTTTCGATATTTCAACTGAATTTCGATCCGAGTTTGGGACTGTCTTTGGTCTTTCTCGCTTAGCGACTGCAATTAGCATTGATTAGGCACAGCAACAGGTTTTCGGTCTAGTTGCATTTGGGTTGACTGGTTGAGCAGAGGAAAACCCAACCGTCATCGAGATAAGTCCTAATGTTTTGTGGAAATGTTTATCGAGCGCTCTGATCCGATCTACCCGTGCGTCATGCCGTTCAACCTGTTTTCGTCTCTCGACTTCTGGACCAGCAATGGCGCTCCTTCACCTGACCATTCGATAATTTCATCTCATAAACAACCGCAAAATTACAAACACACTTTCGCAACTCTCGAAAGAGCCGAAACGCCGATTCCGAGAATTGTTATTGTTTGTTTGCCGCGATCGGCCGCCGCAAATATGCGGCTAGAGTAGAGTTCTATAGACCAGGCAGGCGCGTGGTAGCAGGTGACCTTAAGCAATTACTTAGCGCGCGACTAGATTGCTATTAAAACGAGTCGAGCTATGTATTATCACACTGATAAGACGTTGAGTGTTTGTTAGCCCAGGTCAACAGAAAATGTATGGGAAATAGGTGGATAGACGGACTGATAGACAGCTCGATAGATAGTAAAGTTGATAGACAGATTGTCGAGTAGTTGGATAAAAAGAGAGATAATAGATTAAAGGTAGGTACAACGAAAGATAAAAAGATAGGAAGATGGTAGACTGATAGATGGATTGCTCAAGAGATAGATAGATCGACTAGAAAGATAGATAGATCGAGGTAGATTGTAGGTAAATGCATGACCTAACGCTCTTAAAAATCGATCTTCATATGTCTAATGGTATGTGATTAATATTTTGCATAAATAAGTATTAAATAAAATCGACCTACATATGTAGGTGTAAAGTTATATGAAAGATTGATTGATGGATTGATAATGCGATAGATAGACATAGGTCGATCGTAGAAGCAGATCGTAGATGTAGATCGATGGGTGCATATATGGATAAGTATTTCAAGTGATAGATGCATTACTCAATATAGACATAACATATGTAGATCATATGTTGTAGACTGCAGTTAGAAGATAATATAATATAATCGATAGCAGTATATATCGAAATCTTAAATAATTGGTTCGATGGTTGCAATGATCGATGGCTGAATATTTTCATAGTTAATTCAAATATTAAATTAATAATTTAATTCTAATTACACTTTATATACCATAAATTGTAGTTTAATATAAAAAAAAAATATTGCAGTACAATCGATAGACACATAGATCGACCGAACGATAAGAAAACGCTGCGATGACAAACCGTTTCCGTTTTCAGCCGAAGTTTTCCAGAAAACAGAAATGTTTTGAACGCCATTGCGCCTGTTTCTACAATTATCAGTGGGAATTTAATGGGGCCCAAATGATATACAGTTTTTAATTAACTCAGTCTCGAGCGCAGACAAGCGAACAGCATCAGCACCAATATTGACAACAACTTGCGCCGATAATGATGTTGTACTAGGCGCGCACATACGCAGCCGTACAGACATACGTCTGCTTGTATGGTATATAGCAATATATGTTTATGGACTTACAAGCTTCTCAATATGCTGATAGGTTTGACTTGGGTATTTCCAGCTTTTGAGAGCGTGCAAAAACATGTGTGAGAGAGAGAGCGAGATAATGAGAGACTCAACTGAGCTTTGGAGCGGGCCGCACTATAAATAAACCGAGCAGACGCCCCAGACGAACCGGTTCCCCCAGCGCGTCAATCAATAGAGCCGTATATAACTGAACATTTGAGTATGTTTATTTGGTTAATACTTAAACAGCGTTGCAGACATGGCTTAAAGTTAACTCGCTGCGCCCTCGCTTCCACTTGCATTGGCTGTCGTCATTGTCCCAGTGTCCAGGAGGCGGCGGTCATGCCCAACTCGCTGCCACATTTGGGGGCGCGGTCCATGCTGCAGGGATAGAAGTGCGGCCATTTGCGTACCTCGCGGTAGACATTGACGCCGGGACTGCGCGAGTTTCGGGTCTGGAAGGAGAAAGAAGAAGCGATAAAAAATACAGAAGTTAAGGCTAAGAACTGAAGACAAGGTAGAATTAAACCGGAACGTAAGGCCGCTGAAGTGAAAGGCAAGCGACAGGTTCCTCAGGCAATGCAACTTTATCTTAATCATTATCTCAGACCCCAAACAGATGTATCAAGCTGTCCCATAAGTTCCGAGCTCCTACATCATTTGGCTGGTAAGCCATTTGTCAATTCTTGATCTTATCTAAAATGTATGACTCAAGTGAGTGGTACCCAAAATTGTGAAACAGATCACGAAGTGCCCCAAAGTGGGTAGAAGTAGCAGACGGGGAAGATATGGCAAGGTACTCCCCCATCTGCCCTCTTGCTCTACCTGATTCTATCAGTCATCAGCTTGTAGTATGCTTTTTGAAGGGGAAAGGTAGGAATATGTACACCGTTTAACTATACAACAGTATAACAGCTGAAGTTTATAACAAAATATACTGTCAGTATTCCAGTTAGTCAGCATAAAGTCAGGCATTATAGCGCCATAGGCATATAAATACTAGATAGTATAAGTGCTATACAATATGACGCTATGAAAAAGACAGTGATGCTAGAAGTGCCTGTGCCTTGTGACTGGGAACTGTATAACAGCTTAACTGTGTAGTATAAAAATTGAGCTGTATTATCAAATATAATGGCGGTATAATGGAAGAAGTAAAGCAATATGCTACAATTTGATAGTATAACAGTTGAACAGTATAACTCTTTGAAAGATCTGCGACTAGCTTGTCTTAGAGCAGCAAGTAGAACAGATAACTGTCTAGTATAACAGTTGAACAGTATAATTAAATATTCTAAGCTTGTCAGAAAGTACAATCATTTCGGCGTATAACAGTTGGACAGTTTGTTAGTAGAACAGTTAAACAGTATAACACTTTAAGTGTATAACAGTTATAATGTATAACAGTTTAGCACACTCAAACAGAAATTTAGAAGAAACTCCCCCTCTCCCCACACAACTCACCTGATTCTGTGCCACCAGCTTGTAGTCGAAGTCAAGCTTGTGATTGGCCACCGCATGGGCCAGCAGAAACTGCACCCCCTCGAGCTGCTTGTGCGATGGCGTGTAGCGGGCATAGTCGCCCATAAAGGTAATGGCGAGCGTGTGATTCGCATACGTGTTGGCCCACTCCCAGCCGCGGCCCACATAGATGTTGCCCTCGTCGGAGACCTGCGTCGAAAGCCAAAGCGGAAGTTAACCAAATTTGTGTGCTGAGAAGCAGGAAAAATGGTGGGAGGCAGCAGGGCGAGGGAGAGAGCGAGCGGAAGTCTTACATAGAAATTGGAGCCGATGTCGGGCAGATGCTTCTCGGCAATGGCCGAATCCTGAATGGTGCGCATCTTGATGGAGCACTTGTAGAGATTGCGACAGGGTATCGACTGCACGCCAATGTGTGTGATGAGCACGTAGGGCACAGGTACCGTCAGCGGCACCCGCAGCTGCTTGGCCAGCTCCGAGGCGCCCCACTGCTCGCGCTCGATGACCAGATGACCGTTTCCTAGATTCGGAACTGCACAACTTGTGAATAGTCTATGGGAGGTCGAGCCGGCTGGGTCCACTTACACGTGCCGTCCTCGAAGGTGTTGCCAAAGTAGATCGGTCGATTGCCCTGCGGCTCGCCGTGCGTCGTCCGGCTCAGCTCCACGTAGACGATGATGATGGCCGTCACTAGCACCAGCAGCACGAGCAGGCCCAGCAGCAGTGTGTTGCGCGTCAGGCGTCGCTTCTTGCTGGCGCTGTTGTTGTCGTAGTGTGTGTTGTTGTTGTTGTTGTTGCTGGCACTGTTGATTCCTGTTGAGTGAACGATTGACTGATTAGTTGAGCTGGCGAACGGAGAACGGAGCGGAGCATGGAACGATGGACGTACTTCTAGAGGGGGACGGCGTGTAGGTGCGTTCGGGTGTGCGTCGATTACGCGCTGTGCGCTCGCCGTGCACCTTCAGCAGCAGTTTCATGGCACGACGGGGATAGGAATGGCGAAATGTATAACAGTTTAACTGTTTTAAAGTAGAACAGTTTAACTGCTTAAGAGTATAATAGTTCACTTGGAAAGCTAATGGCAGTATAACAGTTAGACCGTATAACAGTTAAACCGTATAACAGTAGTATATATAACAGTTTCACAGCACTGCACTTTGATGGCTATGAGTATTGCAACAGCTTAGTCTTTGGCATACAGCATAAGACAATCAACGCGTTTGTTAGAAATGCCAGTATAACAGCTACTTAGTATAACAGTATATGAAACTACGTCATGAGTATTACAATAGTCCAGACTTTGTCATAGACGTAAGTATAACACATAGAACGCGTTTGTTAGGCATTCCAGTTAGTCAGTATTACAGTCATATAACACTATGCTATGTGTATAACAGCAGCGCACACATCGACGCTTATCGCGGCACCAACACTTTCGCCGCGTTCATTAGAAACAATTTACGCTTACGCATAAATAATTTGAACCAATTTTAGTCTAATTCGCCGCTGACTCACGCGGCGAATTCGCATTGTCCCAAAGAGTTGTTATTGTTGCTGCTGTTGCAGTTGTTGCTGCTGCTGCAGCTGCATAAGTGGCACGTAGCGCGTGGCTGAGCGATAAACTCGAGACTCGAGCGAGTGAGCGCGCGCGCGAGAGACTCTTCGCTGGGCAACTGCCGCACCTGAACCCGTCACAGAAACGACTGCGGCCCGTCGTCGCGCTGTCGATTCAGCCAGCGCGCTCGCCATTTCCGAAGCCCCCAACCCCTCGCTTCCCGTTCCCCGCACCGTCCGCTGAGCCCTGTAAGCCCCCAAGTGCTTTGGTTGACATGTTTTCTTATATTTCTCTTTTTTGCTCTGCTGCTTTTCTGTTGTTTTCTGTTGCTGCTTTTGTTGTGGCATTGCGAATGGCTCTAAATGGTATATGCGTTTTGTGCGAATGTATGTAACAGGTGAAAGGTGGCCTGACAGAGCATGCAAAGCGTATAAACACATATATTCCCATTAATCATGTCCGTCTGTCTGTCCGTTTGTCCGTTTTTCTGCTAAAACACGTAAAACTCAGCTACTAAAAGAGCTAGAGGCACAAAATTTGGCATACAGGTTTCTGTTTACCACACGCAGCTGAAGTTTATTACAAACTTGAAGTGACATGATGAACACCTTTGAAAATCAATATTTTTAATTTTAAACTTAGCAAAGTCTGTAAGCTAAAATATTTTCTTTAAGCACATACATAGCTAACTATAATATTCAACTTCACGCCGAATTTCAACTCAATCGCACAGTAAACACAGAATATATACAAGAAAGTATTTTCTGGTCAAACTGCCTGCAGGGTATTTTAAAGTCGAGTATGTTTGCCTATCGCCTTCTTTGCTTGTTTCTGTTGATTTCTGTTTCTGCCTTTGTTGTTGTTTTCTTTTTGTTTAGTCAACGGCTGCGTCATGCTTTGGCGGGCTTCTGTCGTTGTTGTTGTTGTTGTTTGCCGGATTTGCCATATCGCTGACACTCGCTCGCTCACTCCCTGTTCTTTCTCTCCCTTCCGCCTTCTCCCTCCCTTGCTATTTGCACTTTTAAGTTTCGCACTCTCTTGACTTGCATCGCGCGTCGTCGTCGTCGTCGTCGACGTTGCCGGGCGACGTGACGTATGCGCAATGCGTGTTTCGCATAAGAGGCGACACTCGATACGCGGCCCGGTTTAGATGGGGAATACCTAGTAAAAGTTTGATTATCGCAGATTTACGACTATTATTGCAGCTGCGATTCCAGCAATCGCTCGAGCTATGTGTGTATAAGCCACTTGAGGCTGTTGCAAGTTTGCTCTATGTGTATGCTCGGGGCTTAAGATAGTCTGTGTGATAAGTGCAACAGTCTCGCTCTGTTCTACTGCTGCTGCTGTCTCACTCGCGCTATCTGTGTGCCGCTCTCTATTACCTGCGCAGTATTACAGCCGGCAACTTTGTAAATTAGCAAATTTGACAAATGGGCAACTAAAATAAATCAAATTTAGTTGCCTTGAGCTCTGAACCACGCTTATCGAACGGGGTCTGATGGGTTTGTCTAAAGGTTAGCCATAGATATTGTCTTTAGAAATATATGTATCTACAGCGACTAAACTGGTCTGTTGAGCTTGCATTACGTGAAGGTGTATGTAGATAACAAGTAGATAAAGCTATAGATGTACGTAGTGTGTTTACTTTATGCATACTTGTATTTATAGTGTCTTGAAAAGCGTGTCAATTGATCTTTCTTTCACTTTAGATTGATAAGGAATATATATAGTATAGTTATATATAGCTTAGTTCAGTTATAGGCTGCCTAACGTGGCAGGAATATATATATACACATATTTTAAATACCATGCATAGATATATACCATACTATATATTTTATGCCTATATCTCCTTGCACTTCAGATGCTTCAAGAATACATAACCATTATCGTCTCATTATAGACTTTTTTTCGTGAAAGATAAATGTATATAATACAGACAATATATATATATTTTTTTTTTCTTACAGTCTTGTCTACTTCACATGGTTCAAGAATATATAAGCATTATCGTCTTATTAAGGAATGATTCTTTGTCCAAGAGAAATAAATATAATATAGATAAAGTACCAATATATATATTTTTTTACTCATTCAAAACTAACTTCTGACTATTCAGTAATATATATATATATAAATATATATATTTAAATATATATTTATATACTGTTTAATGTAAAATCAACTCACCTGCCGCTGTCTGCATGCTGGCATCCATGTAGTAGATACTCACGGGTCCCTGATACTGCGTCATGGGGCCAATGACCACGTCCGTCGAGTTGGACAGATTGACCACGGTCGAAGGCTGCAGCGCGCTCTGTACGAGCTCAGGCTGCGGCAAGGCCATCGTTGAGCTCGAGTTGAACGCAGTGGAGGCCGCAGTAGTGGCGGCGGCGGCAGCAGCTGCAGCAGCTGCAGTGACTTGCGAGTCACCGAGCGACACTTGATCCTGCTGCATGATTTTCGCCTCGTCGCCGTGGAATGTCGCTGCGGAATGTCGCTTCGCTGTAGCTTGACTGCCTCGGGCTTTGTGTGCCGCTCGTGTGCGCGGCGAACGACGACTGACCGGAGCTGAACTCCCCACAGATCCGTTCAGTCGGCGCTCGCGGAAAAGTAGCTGTGCCCTGACATAGCTGTATTGCTGTAGCTATATGTATATATATAAAATAATATCTCTGGATCTTGGGAAATTCAAGCACGTTCAGATTGACGTTCTAATTGTGGGCGTCTCAAGACTGACAAATAATTGTTCACATCTACAACGAATCAAGTGGGAAGCACGCCTAAAGAAAATTTAGCTATTAATAGAGTTTTATAGTTTATATAATTTTAACTACAATTTTATAGTGGAAGTAAGTGAAATAAGTACAAGTGTGAGCTATACATTTTCTGAATATTCTCTATTTTTAATTCCATTTAATTCCACATATTTAAAACCAGAGTTGCTTAAATTTATAAATTTTTTAAATTGGTGCATTTAATTAAATAATTATTTAGCTCGTTTATCCAAATAAGTCATTAAGTCGCCTTCGGCTCTATTGAAAAATTACATATAAACTAATAAAAAAGGTATACATATTCAAAGAATTTTGTATGGTACTAACTATAATTGAAATAATTTTAAGCGGCTCAATTATTTATTATTTTATATTTTAATTAGTATCTCTAAATCTACCCCTGTTATATTTTAAATTAATATTAAGAATATTAATTAATGAATTTGATATCGGGCAATAAACAGTTTTAAATCTCAAAAGTGCTCTCTGTTTCTAGTTTAAATTATGTAAGAAGATTATTAAATTAATTTTATTTGATTATAATATTCATAAGATTTTTTATGAATATTTTAACTAACTAAGAAAGTATTAAAGGATATCTTAAAGAAGATAGAATATAGAAGACGGAAGCTCTGTCGTATTACAATAACTAGAATTGTGAAATTAATAAATATATTTCTCAAAATTCTGCGAAAAAATCTCAACTAATTATTTAAACCACGCGAGCTGTTGTCCAAGTGGCCAAAGCGCCCTCTGTCGTCTTAATTAATAATGCACAAGCAAAAGCTGGCGCGAAAGCTTTCGTTAGTACAAAAAACGGCCGATGCGTGCGCATGAAGATTAATCATACGCAGCATTGTACAACGAAGGCGAAAATGTATTAACAAGTAAATTCGTTAGATTTAATCAAGCTGTGTTTGCGCTCTTAAAGATAAGGAAACGCGTTGCTCTGCGCTCACTTTCGCCAGACGCCACACTTGACTTGCCACGCCTTGTGTCAAGTCATGCTCAGCGCAGGCAGGGACCTATTAGCAGGTAGCAGAGCGAGTAGGTCAGCGGGAGGGGGGCTGAAGCAAAGCGCTGGCAACAGCAACATGACGCATACTTTGACGTATGCCCGCCTAATGACGACCACGAGACTCGGGCATAAAGAGCTAAAGCCGCAGCAGTGGGAATGGGAAGGGGGAGGGGAAAAGCTGCTATGGACTCGAGTGAGACTGTAGCTGCTTGCGGACGTGGCAGCTGCAGCAGCAGCTCCCCAAAGGGGCACAGACTTTGTTGCTTGCCGCGCAGCTGACTTTAGTAGCTTTTTTCTGCGTGTCCCCCAGCAGCAGCAGCAGCAGCTGCTTTTTTTACTTATTCTATTTAACCTTTTTATTGTGTGAGTGTGTGTGTGTGTGTCTGCAGACCATTGTGCTGCAGCGGGAGCCCGTCGCAGGTGAAAACCCCAAAGTGCCCCGGGACAGTGCGAAGTGCTGAGTCAAGTGTCAACTGCAAATGACATTTGCATTTCGCTGGCAGCCCGAAGCGTGCAGCGGGGGCAGCAACGGCAGCGGGTGCATGCGAGAAGTTGCCACCAAGTGGCGACGCTGGCGGTTGGCTGCCCTGGCTCCGGTGGCTACGCGTCAACTACGCCTGACATTTGTTTTAGTTTTTCTTCCGCTTTGCGCAAGCCATTTGGCAGTTCGTTGTGTTTCCTGCGCGCGCGATGGCAAAAGAAAAAAATATAAAAAATAACGAAATAATAAAAATAGTAAAGGAATGGAGAATGAGCATGGAAATAGCAAAAGGAAAAACGCAAACGAGCTGCGAGCTGCGAGCTGAAGTATGCAACAAGAGCGCGCTGCAATTCTAAACTGTCACGGGCGTTGGCTAATACGCCAGTTGCACGGTTACCCCCCCAAGGGAGAGCGGCAGGGGCGTGGCAGCCTCAACTTTTCGAAAGGTGCGCGGATTATCGGAGGAATAAAGATGCTCACTGACAACTTGCATAAGGCCAAAAGTTGCACTGCCTCACGGCACGCGCCTAATTATGCTGCACAGTGTTGGCAGCTTGAATTGTTTTTTGTATAACTTTTGTGTTTTCTAAGCGATCGAATTGAAATTTACTGCGTACATCAAAATAATGTCAAGTTATGTGTGTGCCAAGTAAGTCTCTTGTGCCTATTGTATTTTGCCCAATATTTAAGTTTGAAATTTATAATGCTGATTATCGTATGCTAGAAGCATAGCAACCAAAATCAAAGCTACACCTGTGCTTTGTGCGGCACTCAGGAAGGCTCAGCTTAAATTTAATGCTTCTTGCTCTTGTTACTGCCAAGATCGAAGAGTTTTTATAGATAGATAGACAGGCAGATGTCTCTCCCCATTTGCCTGTCTTAGACTGATAAGACTGAAATACAGACAGATGCTGATCGAGATATAGAGATATATAAGTATCTATAAAGATTTTTGCAGATATATATATCTCCCATTGATGTTTATGTTATATTAAATTTGTTTTATATTGTATATTATTCTTTATTATTATATTTTTTAATTTTTTTTTAAATTATTTTAACTACATACATTTGCACAAACCGAATATACCTTATTTTTCCATGGTAAAATAAGTATAACTTTTGCACCTGACCTGACACCTCATTATGTTGCATAGTGTTGGCTGCTTAAATAATTGCTCGCAGTTTTCCTGGAGCCGCCTTCGAGCTGCTGCTGTTGCCTGTGGTCTAACCTCGACTGTGCAGCTCTTTGCGGCTGCTTGCCACACACACATACACTCTTAAACACATGCATACACGTGTGTTCCGCACACATAATTACACTTTCATATGCGCAGTGTAATTAGTGCGTGTTTCGCCCTGAAGTCGCCAGACTTTTCGCTTTGTTCTCGCTTTTTTCGCCGGCTTCAGTTGCAGCCTTCGCTTGCACTTCGATGTTTCGGTCTTGGTCTCGGTTTCGGTCTCGGTTTCGGTTTCAGTTCATTTCATTGACGCACAACAAGCCAATTGATTAGCTTGCACTAACAGAGCTGGCCCCCGGCCACGCCCCCGCTGGCCTTGTGCAATTGCAGACAATATGCAAATTAGTTAAACCTATGCGATTCACTGCAGCTGCCAGCGCTTTGGATGCTAAATTGTGGGCATAAACTACATTAGCAGCATTCCACACGCACACACACACACACACACACACAAGTGTATTTGTATGCTATATATATACTGCTGTTTGCAGCCCCGCCCCCGCCCCGTCACGCTTAAGTGGCAAGTTAGTTGCTTGGCAGCACGCTTTAAATTGCCAGCGATTTGTCTGCCCTGAAAGCTTTGCCAATTGCGCTAGGGCGTTGGGCTGATGGGCGTGGCAAGCAAACAAATGAGCCAAGTTAACTTTAATACATATACCACGCTGACTATGACCAACTGATGGAATATCGCATTGCGTTTCACTCAATTGTCTGCTCTAATGCGATTACTAGTCAGGGGGGAGGGAGGTAGGAGGGGTAGAATGATTATCGATTATAGCCGCAAAACGCATTTCAGCCTGAGCTTAATCCGCCTAATTGGCCAAACTGATACAACAAGTGTAAGTGTATGTGTTTTCCCCGAAAATCAGCTTAAAATCTCAACTGGAATTTTGCATTTTCCATTGCCTAAAAACTAAAAAAAATTCGAACGCCTAAATAAATGCAAATCGAATAACTTAATAAAGTTAAGCGTTTCTAAATGCTAAATCTAATTAACTTTGTATTCAGTAGCGTGAAAAAAATGCAGCTTTTCCTTTTTTTTGGAATGAAATTTATTTATTTAAACACAAGGAGCAAAAAGCTTGGAAAGTTAATTTGATAAATAGCGCAAAGAAAAAGCAATAATATTTGAGCAGGGTACACTATAAGATACCTAGCATATAATTTCAACAAAAAGACCTTCTTTTTCATTATTTTTAATACATTTTCGCCGCAGCTTGTTTTTAAACAAATTTTTATGCTAAATTTGATTATTTCTAACAGATTTTAACAGATAATAATTTATACAGTTTTTAAAAATGTTAAAATATAAAAAAGCGAATTTTTAAAATATGAAAATGAATAGACGGACAGACAGTCTAACTTCAATATTTTCGACAATTTAAGCCCGAAATTGTTTTGGAAACAAATTTTATGCTAGTTTTGAATAACCTTATCGATTTTAAGCAAAAAACCGAAATTTAAATTTTTTCAAATTTTTTTCAAAATTTGAAAGGGGTATGCATGGAAAATTTTGAAAAAAATTGAATTTTCAAAATTGTAAAAACTTTGATGCAGCCGTATAAAAAATCATGAAAAACCATGAACAAAATGATTTACCTGGCGAAAATCGCATGATTTTTAGCAAAGTTATGAGAGTTCAAAGTCAGCTAAGTGCCCAATATGGACAGACGAACGGACAGTCTAATTTCAATATTTATGACAATTCAAGCCCAAAAATGTTTTGGAAACAAATTGTATGCTAATTTTAAGTAGCTTTATTGATTTTTAGCAAAAAATGAGAATTTAAAATTTTTGAAAAATTTTCAAAAAATTGAAAGGGGGTAGCATGCAAAATATTGAAAAAAGTGAATTTTTAAAATTTGTAAATTTTAAATGTAGAATAATTCAGTAGCTGAAAACGTAAACAAAATAACATGCCGCACGAAAATCGCTGGATTTTTGAGCAAGTTATGCGTGCTACAAGTGGAGAAAATGTGCCAAAAATGGCTGTAAGAAATTTAAAGTTTTCTCTGCCTGAAATTCTTCCTCTTTAAAATTATTCCAAAAACTTAATTTACAATTTCCGCGCTATTGCCGAAATTCTTTGCATATTTTTGGGTGGAAATAATTGTTGCAATTTTGTCGTTTCTAATTCCTTGCGTGCGGCGCTGCACCTCATACTCCTCTTCCTCTTGCTCCTCCTCGTCATCCTTCTGGCAAACTATGCCGTCGCGTCAACAGCATTTTGCAGCAGCCGCAACACGCGGCGTATGCGTAACGCGGCCACCAGCTGCGACAGCTACAGTTGAGACCCGCTCTGCCTGCCCCTTACTCCCCTGCACTGCCGCTGCTCTGGCATTTATGCACACTGAGTGCGCTGTAAATACAATAAATGGTGTTTGCAACAATTTTTGACTTTTGGACGCCTGCAGTCAGCGCTGACGTTGACGTTGACGTCGGCGTCCTATTGCATTATCGCAAAGTACTAACGCACACACAAGCACAGGCGAACGCACCACACACACACACACACACTAATACAAGCACACGTATCGCCGTCGCCGTTGCCGTCGCTGTCAAATGTAAAACAAACACAAAACAGACAGCGCTGCCGGCGGCAATAGAGCGACTGCTGTTCCCCCTCCCTACCTCCCTTACCCAACGCTCTCTCTCCTCGCTCTCTTTGCTTTTGCCTCTCCCACACGCTGTGCCGCTGCCTCTGTTTAGCTACTCGCGCTCTAACAATAAAATCGAAACTTTTGCATTGTGCATGGAAATTGCCATTGCTTTTGTTGTTGCTGTTGTTGCAGCGCTTGTTGTTGCTGTTGTTGTTGTTCTTGTTGCTGTTGTTGTTGCCATTATGCAAAAGAAAAACTTTTTCGCCGAGCGCATAAAATTTTATTTGTTGCTACTTTTGGGCTTGCGCTTGATTTGGCAGCGCGCTCGCACACAAATACAAACACAAATACACACACACACATACTGCCACAGAAACTCATGCACTGTTAAATAGCAGTGTTGCCAAGTCAGCCTTTTGCCGCCAGAACTAGCTGCTTGCAAAGTGCAATTGCGGGTATATATTTATTTATTGCCCAAGGCTTAGTTTTTTTTTAGGTTTGCTGTTTAATTAATAATAGATCATTTATATAAATTAAAAATGAAAAATAAATATACATAAATAAATAATGAAATTGCTAATTTTATCATATTTCAATTCGTATGAAAAGAAACATATTTTTATATTTTTCAATCTAAAGTTTAATCAAGTAATAATTACTTGTAAATAATAAACATAAAATGAAAATAAAAATGAATAATAAAAAATAAATAATGAAATGAAATAATGAAATAATAAATTGGCAAGACGTTTTTTATTTTACCACATTTTAATTCTTGTTTTATATTTATGCAGTCTAAAGTTTAATTAATTCAAAATAAGTAATAAGTATAAAATAAATAATAAATATAAATAATGAAATAATAAATTGCCAAGATTTTTCGAATTTTACCACGTTTTAATCCTTGTATTATATTTTTTCAATCTAAATAAATAATTTACTTATAATAATTTATTTATGTATATTTAGAATTTTATAGAAATATTTATATAAATATATACACATAATAACCTTTAGATATTGTAGTTATAATATTTCTTCTCCTTTATTTTGATAAAATTCCTTTGGCTTTTTTTCTTCAATTTAGCTTTTTATTGTTACGAATTGTGAGCAACACTGGAAGAAAGTTGCACACACACACACACACACGCGCGCAGTTCAAACACATGTAAAGTGCATGGGCGGCATCCTTGCTGCAATTGCAGCCCTCGCTACAGCCCGCTCTCCCGCTTTCTCTCTCTCTTTTCTCTCTCTCTGCCGCTGCCCCCGCAGCGCTTCACTGATATTTGGCATATTTCGTGCACATCAATATATCGCGTGCTAGTTGGCAGCGTCCGCAACGGCCTGCCGCTGCCTCTGCCGCCCCCGCCGCCCGCCTCTCCCCGCTGCAACTGTTCCCTGCCCGCACAACTCTTCCCACTTGAGTGTAGCGCGCGCGCTCCTGCACTGTACCCAATTCCCAAGTTGCCAAGGCCCGCGGGCGCATTGGCTGCGCGTTTTGTGGTGCGGTTAGCAGGGGTGGGGGTAAGGGTGTTGGTGTTGGTCTTACTAGGTTTGACTTGTACGTGTGCTGCGTGCGTGTGTGTGTGTGTGTGTGCGTGTGCATATTTCGTATTTCATTCTTGAACTATGCGAGTTTTGGTTTGCGGCATTTAAGCAAATATTTTCGAAATGCAGTCAGCCGCCCACTCCCTCCCTCTCTCTCTCCCACTCTCCCTCTCCCCTTCCCGCTCTGCATACTTTTTGCAATTATGGCTGCACTTCTTGGGTGGGCGTGGCAGCGCGTGACTTTGGTCTAACAAGTTTTTCTAATGACTTTGTCAACAGAATGTGCACAGTAATTGACAAGCAGCACAGGAGAAGAAGAAGAAGAAGAAGAATCAGAAGCAGAAGAAGAAACAGCGGGAGAGGCAGAGAAGCAGAAGCAGCAGCAGAAGCGGAAGCCGCTGCGGAAGCTGTTGCAATCCAGCTGCATTGCTGTTAAGTTTCTTTCGCATTTACTTGCACTTTCCTGCTGCTGTTAATTTGTTTTTAATTAACCCAGCGCTTGCTTTAATTTTCTTCATTAAAACGCTTGCAAATACTTTTGGAACAACAAACATTTTCATTCAACTTTTTAGCTTACAGTTGATTGCGCGGTTAACAGTCGCTTAGCAGGCGCTGTTAATAAGTGGGAACAGCGGCAGCGGAAGCAGGAGAAATGTTAACAGCAGCAGCTGCAGCAAAATGCTACAATCCTTATTGCTGTTACCTTAAGTTGCAACTGCTTGCTACTGTTTTTTTGCTATTTAGTAACTCAGCTATTTTTTTAATAATGCACATTAACATTATTATTATAACGCAACATTTTCATTCAACTTTTCAGCGTACAGTATATTTAGTTTTTAACAGTCACTTAGCAGTCGCTGTTAATTACCCCTGCCAACTGAGAACAGCTGTCTTGCTTACAGCTGTTTAGCATGCGCTGTTAAAAACCCCCGCCAACTATGAACAGTTGTGTTAACAGTCGCTTGACATGCGCTGTAGATTACCCCAGCCAACTGGGAACAGTTGTAGTTATAGTTACAGAATACTACGCTGTTATGGCGCAGGGGTAATGTGGAACACTGCTAAATTACATGCCTTGGCGCAGGGCATTGAGCAACAAAACTAAGAGAAGAAAATAGACGCTCAATTGAAATTCAGAAAACTTGAAACGCGACTTGCACATTGGGATATAGGGAAAAAGCACAGGCAAAGCAGGAAGAAGAAGAATGTTTTGTGCGAAAGCAACAACAAAGCAATGGCAAAGACAATTCTCTTTCACACATTCGCGTGCGTTTACTTCTTTTATTTTTCGTATTGTGCCTTTACTTATGATTCGTACACAAAATGTGCATACACACACACGCACTTGCGTGTAATCAGCTGACGCCTTGTTGTCTAGCTTAAAAAATGTGTGAATGAATGAATGAACAGCCAACTTCAAATAATATTGTATTTATTTAATTTTATAATTATGACTAATTTTATGACTATGACTAATAATACTAAACATATTTATACAAAGAAAAAAATAATAAAAATAGCAGCACCTGTTGGAATAAAGAAAAGTTTAGTATTTCATTCAAAATTGTAAATAAATGTATAAATAATCACCATTTAGTGTCGGTTCAGCGATCAGATGACATAGTCTTTAATTTTTTTGTTTTGTTTTGTTGCTCAATGGGCGCAGGGGTAGTTCGCGGCACGCTGTAGTTGCTATAATTTCGGCCTAACAGTGAGGAGCAAAGCTGTTGCGCACATGCAATCCACAGTGCCAATTGGCTTAACATTGCTGTGGCTGTAAATGGATTTTATTAACGGGTTTTAATTAAATGAGTGCAATTTGCATGAGTAATGGCAACTGGACGTTGGCTAAGTGAATTTCGCATAAAATGTGATGAATGAGCTGCGGCGGGCAGGGGCGTGGCGCGTCGACAGGATGTACAGGCAAACGCACGCAAGCACACAAAGACACGCACACATACGCACACATGACCCGCAGGCATGTGATTTTCGAACGGCGCCCCAAGGTATGCTACAAATTATTATATCGCCTGCACACGCACAGGGACACGCACACAGGCACAGGAACCACAGTGTTGTTGCCTGGCGCATTGTGGCGACATTAGCATTGAGCAAATTGTCAATTGAATTGTGCAGCATAATTGGAATATTAAATGTTTACAAAATGCAATATACAAATACATGTGCACTGTGCGGCAACAACAGCAGGCAGGCAGGCAGGCAGACAAGGCTACAATTTGCACTTAAATGCACACGCATGGGCATAAATCAAACAGCTAACCCCTTCTCCCCTCTCTCTCTGCATCTCTCCCTCTCTCGCTCGCACTGCTTAGTGGCCTGTTCTCATTGATTTGCATTTGAAACAATGACAGCACTTCGATGATACCTAACCTCACTCTGAGTGCAGTGCGAGCGGGCGAGCGTTGCGGTGCGAGGGGCACTCGTTGAATTGAGTGTGCGGCATGTAAAATGCGAAATGTAGCTAAATTATTTTCCGATTGTTTGATTTGTTGTTGTTGTTGCTGTTGCTGTTTGTTTGATTGTTGCGGCTGGTCGAGCGCCCTTGGCACATTTGCTTTTTGCTGTTGATAGTTTTCGTTTCGTTGTCAACACAGAGCACAAAGCAACAACAACCTCAATAACTTAATATAGTACGCAAGAGAGCAGGCCCTTGACTGTTAGCTACCTTGCAATATTTGAAATTTATAATAAATTATAAAAAAAAAAATAATTTATAATTTATTCTAAAATCTTAATGAAATTATGATTTTGTTATTCATAATTTAATTTAATGAGCTTTAACTAATTATTTATTTACCTTTCAATACTTGAAAATTTAAATTAAATATGAAAAAAATCATGTTTTAGGTATTCTTGGCATAACTTCTTTACCTTTCAATATTTAAAATTTCGAATAAATTATGAAAAAAATAATTATGTTTTAGTCATTCTTATTCTTTACGTATCAATAATTGAAATTTAAAATATATTGTAAAACAATATAATTATGTTTAATTTATTCTTAGCGTAACTTCTTTGTTTTTAGTGCGTGCAAGTTGAAATTTACAGCGAAGCGCAAGAATATAGCTAGCTACGTATATGCCAAATAAACATTTTTTAACTTGCAGCATTTGCTAAGTATTTAAGTATGAAATTAAAAATAGCGTTTTTCAGCGGCTGTGCGCATGACACTTATAATTTAAAACAACCATGAGCTGCGCATGCTATTAAGAAAACTGCATACCAAATTTGGTGTCTCTAGCACTTTTGATAGCTGAGATCGCTCCAATTAAGCTTTCAAACGGACAGACGGACAGGCATGATCAAAGATACGCAGCTCTTTATGGCAAACAATATGAAATATACTTTATCGGTCACACTCCTTACTGCTACCTACAAACATCTACACAAAGCGAATATACCGCTGCTAATAATTTTCAATTTGTGAGCAGTGCAACAAATGCAATCGGCCCATAAATATTAACACTTGATAATGCTGGTGTTTTAGTCACATTTGCAGCGGGGTCAGGGGCGAGGGGTGCCAAATGAATCTGCAACTGCAAATGGCAGCCAAAGCCAAAGCTCCACATAAAATATACATGAAGCATAATGAACAGGGGGCCCAGTCGACCAGTCGCTGGCACGCCCACTGCCCTACGCCCATGGCCACATGTGCAACTGACAAAAGCACAAAACACACACAAAATCGGCCCAAGCAGCAGCAGAAGCAGCAGCTGCGCGGCCCGAGCGCCAAATTGTTTGCTCGCCCAACATAAATAAAAGAAAATACCAAAAAAAAAAAAACAAATACCCAAAAAATACCGGAGAAAAAAAGAAAATCATATTTGCTGTTGGGGCTTTTGCTTTAGTTTTAAGTTTTTAGTTTTGGGCCAGCGGCGCTTTTAAGTGCGGATATTTTATGAATTTTATACGCTGCTTGACCTGCCAGCGTCACGAGCAGCCCTCGCTGCGCTGCCCCCCCCCCCCCTCCCTCTCTTACACTCTTCTACTTCCAGTTCCACTGTCCTTCGGTCCGAAAAGCTCCACTTAGTCTTATTGTGTTTGCTTTGGGCTTCCGTTTTGGGGGCGCTGCTGCCACATCTTGTCGCAACTCTTGTTGCTGCTTCGCTTATTTTCTGGTCATTGTGCGGCTTGTTTACGCAGTGGGCGTGCCCCACCGCCTACAACGGGCCGGGTCCGGCCCCAAGTTAGTGACACTCAATTTAAATTTATGCCGGTTTATAATCATTGCCTGCCTGTCATAAAGCCGTGAAACCCCCATCGCACGCCGTCGCCGCCGCTGCTCTCTTCCCTCTCTTTGCTAGTGCTGTCGCTGCTCTGCGCTCTTCTCTGCTCTGCTCTGCTCTGCTTTGCGGCTTTATGCCGTATAAATTGTGTAAACTGTTTAGCAGTTCACTGCCGCCAGTCGTCGGCCTGCTCAATTAAATGATAATAAGGCATTATATCAGCGGCTTTGCTTGCACCTGATGTGCCCAGGCTCCCCTCCTTGCTCTCATCTTTGGCATAATTTACAGCCAAAGGTTGCCCGCTTAAGAGCTTGAAAAACTTGCAGTTGCTCTGCCCTCTCTCTCTCTCTTTTTTTCTCTCTCTCTCTTCGCCTTTGTTTTCATTCCGTAAGCAGTTGCCTTCTTAAGTAAATAAGCGCATTTCGCAGTTTCTTTTGGCAAAGTTAAGCAAAAGAGTTTAACGAAGACTGCGAATCAGCAAAAGTAAAGCAGCAGCTGAAGAGAAAGCAGCTCAAGCTAAAGAGAATTACGAAAGTGCAGTTGTTATTGTAGTTACATGCACTTTAGCAGGCGTTGAAAGTTAACATATACAGAGCAGAAGAGATCGAAGTTAACATAAACAAGATCTGTGCGTTAACAGAGGCAAAGAGAAAAGAATTAATACTATTTATTATTTATTGTCAGAAAAGTTTAACGTAAAAATGCATAAATGAATTTAAAAATATTAACAGCTGACAGTTATAAATATTAACTAAAGTATAACCTAAGCAAGAATTCTAACATGATCTTTACAGACGAAACAAAAGAGCATGTAAAATAAATGCAGTATTGTTGTCGCATGCACATTAACAGCAGCTAAGCATAAACAGAACCTGTGCATTAACATAACAAACACAAAGCAGAGCTGTTATGTCAGTCAGCCATGTTTGAGCTAGCGTGTCGCATTCTACGCTTAGTTTCTACTTTAAAACAGTGTCACTGCCACTTTTTGCACAGCTAAAATTGCAAAGCAAAAGGCAGCAATAAGCAGCAACAAGAAGCTGCAAGGTCGCTTGACTAATTGTAATTATAGTAAGTTGTACTAGCATTAACATTAACATTGACATAAGATCTCTATATTAACAGGAGCTTTACAGCCAAAGCAGCAGAGCGGCAAAAGAAGACAAAGTTAATGTGCACACATATACATATGTACAAATACACACATATAGGTAGCTCGTCAGCTTTGTTGCAACTCTCTTGTCGATGTTAAATTATTAACTAATGATTAAGTCGCATTACTCATCCTTAATTACATGCGAGCGCTCGCCGGGACTTGGCCGAGTTGCAGCTTTAAATCAATGCCACTTCAAATGTGCCCCGCTGCTCGCCCAGGCGCACGTACACCCACCCACACACACACACACACGCAACCCACTTGAGAGAGCAACCCTCACTTTAAATTGCGGCCGTTTGGCCACTCAACGTTTAATGAGCAACAAATGTAATTTATTTATGGCGCTCACTGTTGAGTCGGCACTCTGCCCCTCTCCCCCTCCCCCTCTCGCTCAGCCTCTCACTTGCTGCCCACAAAATGCTTCAAGTTTTCAGCACAATTACCATAAGCACACATGCCGAAGTGTGTGAGTGCGTGTGTGTGAGTGAGCAAGCTGTATGCGTAAATCGCTGGTCACTTTGAGCTGTCGTTTTCTCTCTTTCGCTCGCCCGCTCTCCCGCTCTGCTGCTCTCTCGCAGTGCTGTGTGTGTGTGTGCAAAGTGTTGATATTTATGGATCATTTGCATATGTGTGTGTGGGCACACAACAATGGAGCACAGACACACGCAAAAAAATGCCAACAGGCGAGACTGTAAAGCATTTGCTGCCACTTCCGAGCAGAGCAGAGAGAGAAAAAGAGAGAGGGAGAGAGGGATAGAGAGAGGGAGAGAGCGGGTCAGCTGGATCTATGGAGCTGCTTTTGAAAGTTGTCCAGTTGCGGTAAACATAAATTCTCGTTGACACGTTAATATTGTTCCCTTTTGGTTTTGTTGTGTGTGTGCGCTGCAGCGCAGCTTGTGTGCGTCTGTCTCTCTCGCACTCGCACTCGTGTGCGCTGTCTGTGTGTGTGCAGCTATTGCGCTGCTGCTGCTGCTGAAAATGTCCAACAAAAGCTTAAAAACATTTAAAAGGGATTTATAGACATTTGGGGAATATGCCAGCCAAGCCAAGGACCTGCTGCTACTGCTGCTGCTGCCGGATTCCGCTCTCAGTACTCGCACGCAGCAGCCGCAAAAGTCATTAAGCCGGAGACTGAGACTGCGAGACTGAGCGCAACCGAAAACAATAACAATTCTCGAGCTCAAATCTAATTCATGATTTCATTACCAGGGCGCGCCCCATTTGTGAGGCGTGGCCCGAAAATCATTTCCTGTTTAGCACTCAATGTTGTTATCTGTCTCCCTCTTTCTCTCTCTCTCGCTCTCTCGCCTGACAACTGCCCCTGGCACTCAGCTCCGCTTTGTCGTTGGTAATTGTCTTTGGGCCTTTTTTACGGGCCAGTGATAACAGCCGAAAGTGTCGACTATCGATGAGAATGAAAAGCCATTAAAGGAAATTACGCAACTTGACATTGAGTTCTCTAGCATTAAATGGGCCACCCCCCGCCACCCCCCATTAGGGCCGGGCCAATGAAGCGCTCCTTCAATGTGCTGCTAATCACATTTGCAGCCAGCGTCAGCGCTGAGCGATTCTAACGATAGTCACGCGCTCAACAGTGTAAGAGGCACGATAAGCTATGTTAATTTGCAGCTGAAGAGCGCAAGTCACTGATAATTAACAGCAGTCAAAACTGATATGCATACAAATGTTAGCGAAACTGCAGAGTGCAGCTAGTGTAACAGTTGCTGTTAGTGCGTGGGAGTCTTAACAGTCTGCAACAGTGTGAGCAGCAATGCAGTGCGGCGCGTCTTTAATTCTAATTTTTATATTGCTGGCTTAACGCGCTCTTCAATATCAAACGGAGTCTGCAGATAATAAAAGCGTGACTTTTTTCTTGCTTCTCTATACAAGCTCGGTAAAGTTTTCTGATTTTTCGCTGTATTAAATGCCAAGAAGGCCGCAAATGTTATTAAAAGAGCAGTTAGTTAACAGTCTGTGCGTGGGAGTTGCGATCTTAACAGATTCTGTTTGCATGCTGCTACTCGCATGCAAAGCTGCAGTGCTGTAAACAGCAGTGACAGACAGAGAGAGAGAGAGAGCGCTGCAGTCTTAACAGTTCGCAACAGTGAGAGCAAGAATGCAGTGCAGTGCGCGTCTTCAGTTCCAATTAATTGCGTGGTTTAACTTCAAAACAAAGACAAACTTATAGTGTTGACTTTACGCGCTTTCAACTATTAAACGGAATCTGCGGATGATAAAAGCGTGACTTTTTTTGCGCCTCTATACCTTCTCGGTAAAGTTTTCACGGCCTCACAATCTGATTTTTCGCAGCATTAAATTCCAAGATGGCCGCCAATGTTATTAAGAGAGCAGTTAGTTAACAGTCTGTGCGTGAGAGCAGCGGTCTTAACAGACTTGAGTTGGCAAGCTAACATAATACTCGTATGCAAAGCTGCATTGCTGGAGAGAGCAGTGACAGAGAGAGAGAGACAGGTGTTAGTGCATGTGTACATACGTGAGCGCTGCGGTCTTAACAGACTTGAGTTGGCAAGCTAACATAATACTCGTATGCAAAGCTGCAGTGCTGTAAAGAGCAGTGACAGAGAGAGAAAGACAGATGTTAGTGCATGTGTACATACGTGAGAGCCGCTGTATTAAATTCCAAGATGACCGTAAATGTAATTAAAAGAGCTGTTAGTTAAAAGTCTGTGCGTGGGAGCTGCGATCCTAACAGACTTGAGTTGGCAAGCTAACATAATACTCGTATGCAAAGCTGCAGTGCTGTAAAGAGCGGTGATAGAGAGAGAGAAAGCGAGAGAGCGCTGCAGTCTTAACAGTCGTGAGCGTGCATGCAACTATCGCTGCACATGCGCTGCGCATCTCTAGTTCTAATCTATAGCGTAGTTAAAAGCAAATCTTACTGTTGCCCTCGCCTTTACACTCATTTCAACAGTCAATCTCTATCTCTGTCTCTCTCGCTCTCTGAACAATGAATCAGGTGTGGCTCTTCTTCGCAGTCATGCACATCCTGGCGGACGTGGCCTGCCTGATCATACATATTCTGGGCTCGCTGCACCGCAACGAGCCGCTGCCGCACAATCTGTTATTCTGCGGCACCTTCGCCAGTTACATGCTGATCGGAATATATCGCGCCATTCTGCTGGTCATCGGGCACCGCACGCTGCTCTATCAGCTGATGCTCGTCGAGGTGTCCGGCATGATAATGCACTTCATGTGCGCCCTGCTGGTCATGCACTACGCCGAGAACGACTTCCATCTGATATTCATGGGGCCGCAGCAGGAGCTCGATCACAGCTTCCTGAGCAACTGCAAGCGGCAGGCGACCGCCTGCATTGCGGCGGGCGTGCTGTATCTGGTGCACACGGTGCTGGTGCTGGATCTGCTGGTGAAGACGCTGCCCAACGAGGACCAGAAGCCCATTGTGATGGTCACGGAGCCGCCCGTGTGGGACAACACCTTCTACGAGATGAGCATCGAGGAGCGCGACAACTTCACCAAGACCGATGCGAACGTCTACTTCCTGGGCAAGCGCATCGATCATTGGCTGTGCGTCAAGTCGCGCTGGTTCCGTCAACTGGCCCAGGGCCAGCAGCTGCGCTACAAGTCGGCCGAGAACGTCGCCAAGGATCCCTTCCTGTCGGGCCTGTCCATAGAGTTGCCATTGAATCGACGCACCTTGGTGGACATCGAGATTACGTCGTCGGAGTCGAGCATAGAGCAGCGGTACACGGCGCCCTCCATGCTGCCCTATCGGCGCTAAGCACTGCCTGCCAGGTGAGTCCTGCCTCCACTCTATGAGCGCGTTGCCAACTCAACGCTAACTGGCCGCAAAGCGCTTATGTGCCAAAGGCTTGGGGATAAGCCAAGGGCAAATTTAATTTCTTAGAAAACGGATCTCAGTGTTGGATAATGAGCCAGAAACCAGAGTGTGTGTGTGTGTGTGTGTGTGTGTGCGTATGTGTATGTGGATGAAAGGCAAGGCATAAATAAAATTCCAGCAAATTTCAATGCTCATTTTTCGCTGACATGTCGATTGTATCCTTGACAATTACAGGGTGCCGTGTAGGAAGAAGAAGAAGAACAAGCAGTGGGGCTGGAGCTGGAGTGATGATAATACCACTAATGTTAAGCGCTTGAGTCATAAATACAATTCCGTAGAATGGAAAATTCTCATTTATGCTTTATATATTTGATATGGCAGTAAGTCAGGCAGACAAACAGACAGACAGACGGACTGACGGACAGACGGGCAGGCAGTGAGGCATTTATATTTATGCATGTCTAGGAGGAGCTAAGCCCAAATTGCTGTCACATATCCATTTCATGCATTTGACTGCCCAAATTGTCAAGTTGACATGGCATTCAGCCTGAAATTAGAAATGCGCCAGCATTTAAACTTGCTCCAATATGCAAATGAATATGCTCAAAGAAGTATAGCTCTGTGTGTGTGTGTGTGTGTGTGTGTGTGTGCACAACGAGCACATATCGCTCAAGTACATATATACACATATCTTTTGTATATATGAATTTTTGCATGAATTTTATATTGTGTGTGTATGTACGGCTGCGGGGTTGTGTGTGTGTGTGTGTGCGTTTTGAGGCCACAAAATGCTGTGATGACTGCATAAAATATTAAAAAATCTAATTTCCAAGTTTTCTTGCTGCCACGCCCTCGAGTCAGCTTGCCACTGCCCGCCTCCGTAATTTGTATAAGCTTTTTAAAAGCGCCAAATGCAAAAATCGCTGGCTGAACGTCTGCTCTGTCGTCCCACGCTACACCCTGTCTCTCCCTCTCTCTCTCTCTCTCTCTCTGTGTCGCACTGTCTCACTGTCAGTTAGTTCAAATCTCTTGCAGCGCTGACAGTCGCTCTGGCAAAATGAAATAAAAATAAAAATATGCATGTTAAATAAAATGTCAACGAGAATGCCATTTAAGAGCTGGGCGAATGGAGACGGAGAATGGCGGGTCTCCACCCGAGGAGGAGCGTTGCCAAGGGGCCGAGGGACGTCGCGTGCTGTAAACGGAGCAGGATTTATGTCAAGAAAGCCAAAACAGCAACAAAAGGCATTCAAAAATGCTTATGGCTCTGGGTTCTCAAACAGGAAACGTAATGCGCAATATATATATAAAAAAAAAAAAAATGCCAGAGAAAATAAAAACCGAGAATAAAGGAAGCAAAGAGCGAACGGCAGGGTTGCCAGGGCTACCTGGTCCAGCTGTGTTAATCAGTCGCCAGCTTTGAGCAAGGTCAATGACTTGACGTGGACCGTGGACACGGCGATTGGCCGTGTCGCATTGAAATGCCATCGTATTTAATAGCTGAAATCGCCTTGAGCCGCTAAGTAGCTTAGAAAAGCACATTAAAGCTTTATTGCTGCATTGCAGCGAACGAGCTTAAGCTGCTCAAAGCTCGCAGCGCTAAGCCATTTTCACTCTAATCAACAACTTCAAAGGGAGTTTTTTTTGGGATTTTTTATTGCGCATAAAATCGTTATGCAGTTTTATTACGTACTACATATTACTATATGTGTGTGTGTGTTTCACGCTTCAAACATATTAAATTGTTGGGTGGCTTAAAGCTCGCTTAGCTCTGGTAAACAGCTTTAAAAGCACAGCAGCTATTGGTGTTAATTATATAAATTGCCTTGTGATATTAAGTAGACTTGAGCGCATTAATGGTATGCTACTGTGGGCAAAAAGTAAGGTGAATATTTTATAGTATTATCATATAGTATACCACAGCTATTTTCATATTTTTAAATGGAACTTTTTAGTGTTTGTATTAAATTAAGCTGATAAAGAAGCCTTAACCTCATAAATTATATAGACTCGGTAAGCTTTACTTTACTTAATTCCTTTACTGCACGTTGTTTCAGCAACTTTGGCTTGAAAGCTCAAATCGCTGAGCTCGTAAGTAGCTTTGAAGCAGCATAGCAAGCTCTACGCTTTTTAATGTTTCGCAGCAATTAAATTAGGTGCACAAGCTGAAAGACGCTTTGCTTTATTCATAGGGGTCTCAACTGCTTTCAGTCCTAATAATATTAACTCATTCACAGTTGGCCCTATTGCTTAAGGAGCTGCTGCAGGGTCGGAGCGAGAAGGTGCAGCTTTAAGCAGTCCATTGATTGCCAGAGCTGCTCGGCAACGGCTCAGCCACATATTCCGCTGACTTCAGTGTGCTACGTGCTTCCTCTCGCTCTCTCTCTTTCTTTCGTGCCTTCTCTCTCTCTCTCTCGCTCTTTTGCTGCAGCTGTCTCAGTCGGCGTCATCCATCTTTTGTGTGCCAAATGGCACTCGGTAAAATGTAGCTGCAACCACTTCCGGCAATGCGATGGACTCTTGGCCAAACCCTTCACCGACTCAATTGCATCTTTTGTCTGCCATTGTTGTGTGTGTGTGTGTGAGTGTGTATCTGTGTGTACTCTCCGTCTGTCTGTCTGTCTGTGCTGCGTCTGTGCTGCTTTAATTGAATTGCTGTAAAAACGCGGCACAAATTATTGACTTGAAGTGGCAGGCAGCCAGCATATTCTGCTCCTCTTCCGCCCCTCTTCCTCGACCTCTTGCTCAGGTTTTTTTGTGTGTGTGTGTGTGCTGGCCTGGCAGCCACAGAAATTTTCCATAATTTGAGTGGCCCGTAGCGCTGTTCAAGGAGTTTTGTCGAGCCAAAAAGCTCCCTAAAGTTTTCCATCAAAACGTTTAGAATGTTTTTTCCTGTTGCCTGTCGGCGGCGGCGTACACACATTTCTTTTTATCCTACATGCTGCTGCTGTCCCCAGTGTCTGCCACGCATTTTGCTATTGTTCAAGTTTCGTATAGAGCAGCAAGCCACCGCCCGCAGCCCCCCTCAGCCCGCTCCGGAGTTGCCCCCGTTCCTAACCTACATTTTGGCCTTCTCAGTGTTGGCTTCTCTTTTCAGTGTTTCATTTTTTTTGTTGTCGCGCTGCTGTTGCAGCTCTTAGTCTGCTTCTGCTGCTTCCTCCACTGCCACTTCTTCTTCTTCTTCTTCTTTTTTGACATAAATTTGAAACTTTTCAGTTTTATTGTTGCGGACTCGTTGGCAGTAATGGATTTCAAATAGAGTTACTCATGGGTAAAATGTTTCATACTTTGGGGTATTAGCAAATCTGCAAGGGGAGTTCGAGTTGCAGGCGTGGGAGAAGCTGTTGCGTATTAATATGGAAAGAGCAGGCAACTCTGCTGCATATCAGTGTTGTCAAGTCAACTTGTTTCCCATGAAAAGTGTTGTTTTTTAAAGTCGTATTTTCGCAAAAGTTTAAAGCCGCATGCTGTGTGCATTTTGGTAATAGTTTTTGGTATCTGTTAAATGCTTTTAAAAATGCATTTTTAGCATTTCTATACGGAAATTAGGAATTTTAGAAGTTGTTGAATTTTAAAATAGATGTGTATGAATCATAAATATTTCAGTCATTGGCATATCAAAAGCCCTTTAACAAAACGGCAATGATGGAATAATTATTAAGAGTATTATTATATTTACGACCCACGTATTATTATATTCATTATTATATTTTTATTATTATTACCATTAGTTTATTTTATTACTACATATTTTTTTTTGTTTTGATATATTTTTTAACATATGCGAAAATTGTTTATTTATATTATTAAATTTATTATTATTGTTTTATATTTATTATAATGTATTTATTATTATTATTATTATTTTAATTATTATTACTCTTTATTTATACATATTTCTTTCTTTTTTCGATTTTAAAGCCATTAATTTTTTAACTTTGAAAATATGCGAAAATTGATATTAGCTTTGCGCAAATCTATGTTTTATTACATCAAATTGTCGGCAACACTGATGCTCACCCCCTCTATCTTTTTTCTTTCTCTCTCTCTCCCTCATGCAATATGTTTCATTCCGTTTCGTTTGTTTTGCATTCGCCCTGACCGTTGCCGTTGCATACTTCTGTGCGCACTAAAAGCCTCCAAGTTATTTGTTGCTGCCGCTGCCTCTTGGTCTTGGTCTGCTAATGCACATTTTATTGAAATAAATTCCGTGCTCACTTCAAGCTGCTGGTACTGCTGCTCCGGCTGCTGCCTGCTGCCTGCTGCTGGCACTTGCCTCGTGTTTTGTGGCTGCTTTTAGCTGATTTTATGGCCTTAAGAGGCGTCCGCTGCGGCTCCAAGCGTTGATTTGCTGCGGTCCAGCTCGGCCCGGGGGCCAGTTTATGGCTTCGAACTTGGCTTGAACAGCTTAAAGACGACGCCGCACTAAAGCTCTCGTTCTCTATCATTCTCTCTCCTTCTCCCTCTCTCTCTCTCTCTCTCTGTCTCCGCCTGCACTTAAAAATGCAAATGATATTTACGTTTTCAGCTTGGGCTGCGCCCCTCCCACATTCCCCCGCGGCTTTGGCTGCTGCTTAAGTGCTAAGTTAAGCGACGCGCCTTCCCGCAGCGTGTAGAATGCTTGCGCCGCGCTTGGCCTGCATTTTTAATTACGCACAGCGCAAATCGCTGCAGCTTGCTGCCGTCCTGCTCCATCTTCTTCTTCCTCTTTCACTTTCTCCGCTTGCAAGTTTCGAAATTGAGGCGAAAGCGATTTGAGATACATTGTAATGAGGCCAGATAAAGTGAGTTCTCTTTCAGTGCGATTAGGAACAGTTTTATTTGGCTTTTATGCTTCTCTCTATTATTTTTAGTTGGCGATTTGCAGGTGAAATTTATTTACACTCAAATTATATTAGAGTTAAGCTTTTAGTTTCAAGAAAAAATAATAAAAAAATAATCTATATATATAAAAGAAAGTCGTGTTAGTTACACCACTTATAACTCAAGAACGGCAGAACAGATTTGGCTGAAAATTGGTAGGGAGGTAGCTTAGAGCCAGGAGACGGACATAGGATACTTTTTATCCCGTTCGACAGCGTTCCTCTGTGACTTGACATGAAACGTCAGTCACTATAAAACGTGGTATAACAAAAAAGAATCAGACTTGGAATAACAAAACGCAAATGACAGCTATGTAATTGACGTGAAATGACAGCTATGTAATGACGTATGGATGACAATTTGATATTTGTAAGAAATCAATATTAAAACTATTTCTATTAAATAAATAATTAAAAAGTGGATTGAAGTGAAGTGAAGTTTAATTAATAATGCCGCGACCAAGACGATCGAATCTTTCCCGACAAAGCCGTAATGCAAGAAGAATACAAAATACTGCAAATGAAAGGACTGAAGAAGAACAAGAAATTGCACGTGAACAGCGCCGCAATAGTATGGCTCGACTTCGTGCTTCTCAATCACGAGAGCAAAGTGAAGCAGCCCGTGAAACAGCTCGGTTGGCAATGCAGAATCGTCGAGCGAACAACAGAAGTCAACAAATAGATAATTTGCGACGCAGAACATGATATTTAGCTGATTTGAATCGAGCTGCGTTTCGATACGATTGCAGCAATGATTACAGCATGCATCCTAGCGTTTGCATTGGACAAATGGACGTTGTTTGCGAGTATTGTGGTGCATTAAAGTTTTCCGGAGAAACGCCTGGATTATGCTGCGTTAATGGTAAAGTGAAATTGCCAGTGTTGACTCCGCCACATGAGCCATTGTATTCATTGCTTTGCGGCGAAACACAAGAATCACGCCACTTTCTTGCAAATACTCGAGGATCCCGATTATCCCAACCGATATGCCGTTTGAATTTATAAGACTTCAATTTCCGATACGTCTTGCATTTGCCATGACAATCAACAAATCACAAGGCCAATCCTTAAAAGTTTGTGGTTTAAATCTAGAACATTCATGTTTTTCCCATGGTCAATTATATGTACGTGGCATGTTCACGGGCCGGAAGACCAGAAATACAGAAATAATAATGAATGATTAATGTAGTTATTTAGTTTTATTTTGTATTTTTTCGAATAAAATAAAAAAAAAACTGCTTATTTATTGCCATTAAGGCGGAACAAAGTACGCCGTGTCACTAGTAATAAATAAAGTTAAAATTAGAGCACATTTTCAATTTCGTTTTGCTATTTTTTAGTCCGTTAAAAAACCCTTGAAAAATTAACCAAAAATGCGCAAATATTTAAGCGAAATTCGCCTCAGCTACTGCACCGTAGTTGGCGATTTACAGGTGAAAGAGATTTACATGCAAATTTTATTAGAGAAATTCTCAAGTTTCCCAAAATATAGCACTAGCTATTTATGGCCTTAAAGAAATACCGACGAAAAAATACCGAAGTGAAATTCTGACTAGAATTGAGGACAAAATCATAATTTAGAGGAGAATCTCTACTATGGAATCGCGCCGTATTCGGGCCGCACTTCCGACGCGTCGCCGACGTGCGACGTGGGCGCATTTTAATGACTTTGTCTTTTGGCTGCCCAGCTGAAGGCCCACCTGCTCACCTGGAGGCCTACAGCTGTATTCCCTCGCAGTCTCCATACTCTCTCTATGTGTGCGTATGTGTGTGTGTGTGATGTAGGCGTGGCTGCATTTCAGTGTCATGCTGGCATTTAATTTCACTCACTGCGAAAATGTTTTATGTCTTGGGCAAACACTCGGCGTGCGCTCTTTCGCTGCTCGCGCGTCCCGCTCAAGTGAATTTTATGCGCCGCACGACATTTTTGCAGCTGGCGCTTTGCATTTTTCTTTCCTTTCTTTTCACTTTTTCTTGTTGTTGTTGCCAACTTTGGCGAAAGTGAAAGAAGCAGGCAACAAGAGCAGCAGCAGCAGCAGCACACACACATGTGCAAATTTTATGTGCACATTTCACACCTGCAGCGACACACACGGGCAAACAGAAGCGTGTAAAAATTTGCTACTTTAAATGTTGGCCAAGGGAGCAGCGTGATGGAGCAGGCTGAGGGTGAAGCGAGGGGGAAGGGCGGAGCTGGGACTGCGACCGGGACAGGGAATGGAACTGCAGCGGGCTGGGCCAAAGTGCTGCAAAATCACAACACAAAAGAATTCAATCAGCAGTGCTTAGCTGCTAGCCCGACACACTCAAGCGCGCACACACACACGTACACAGTCACACACACACACACACACTCACACGCACACTCACACGCACACACACCGGTTGCAGCTGCGGTTAACAGGCCAAGCGTAATATAAACTTGAGCTCAAAAGCGAACAACGTGCTGTGTGGGAGTGGCAGGGGTGGTTGGAAAGGGTTAAAGGCGTGTAGCTGACGAAAAGTGTGCGCGATGTGAGCGAGTGTGTGTGTGTGTGTGAGTGTGTGGGCGTGAGTGAGCAGCTGTGATGTGTGTGCTTGGTCCATGCGTGGCATTTATTTTTGCATTTTAAGCTTGCCGTTGAACGCCTCCGATGACGGCGATGGCGACGACGTCGAGCGCCAACCGGAAATGCACATACACACACAAACACACACACACACAGATACGTATGCATGCATACACAGGCACACATGCACACACCTTAAGCTGCTCGGAAAGGGCAGCTTTTAAACTTGGCAACAAGGTGCCAATGTGGAAAAGCCGCCAACGCTAATGGCAACGAGATCGAAACGCTTTCGTTTTGTGTTTGCTCAATGCTCATTGGTTTTTCCACTTTAGCGTTTTCAATTTTCCATTCTCCAGTTTCCATTTTCATTCATTCTCCACTCACTGCATTCTCACTCATTATACCATTCACCCATTGAAATGGTATATTAGGCTTATGCAAATGTGGAAGGAGGCGTGGTAGGTCAAACTAAATATATCAAATCAAATATATCAAAAATATGATCAATATTATTAGCGTAGTCGATTTGTGCTTCTGCCTCTCCGTTAATCTGTCTGTCTTTTTGTCTATCTGCCTATTTATCTGTCCGTCTGTCCGTTTGTCCTTATAAATACGCATAACTCAGTTAATAAAAGATCTACACTTTCTAATTTCTGCACACAGATTTCTGAAAACAATTTACAGCTGATACTAATTTCAAATTTGAGATGCCACGCCTATTGCCCTTAAAAATCTATATTTTTCAAAATTTAATACTATGCAAATTTTACAAGTTGTTTTGAATTAATCAAGTATTATATTTTAATTGAAGTTCTAAACGGGTTAATGGTATTTAATAGTCGAGTATTCTCAGTTACAACTTTCTTTACTTGCTTTGATTGCAATTCAACAAGATTGCTGGGAATAAGAAGGCCACTCATAGAGCAGTCTCAAGCGAGTGCTCAGCAATTAAACGTAATATTACTCGATAATAGCGGAAGTAGTAAGCAGTCGTTGGTAGTGGTGGGATGGGGGAGGGGGTATGGGAAAACTGTAAAAAATGCAACAATATCTCTTTGTGTGCTTAACTTTAGTCGACATGTTTATTGACATTAAACTCGAAGCGGATCTGCCCGCCGCCTCGTCATAAATTGCCCGGCGCACTCAGCTGTCAATTTCAATTAATGCTTTGATTATTTATGGCCTTACTTATGCCCCGCCAATGCAGTAAATTCTTGCAGAGAACACATTAAATATTTGCCACATAAAACAATATTTAATTGGGCCTGTTTTCAGAGACTCTGCTCACAGACTCTCTCGCTCGCACCCACAGCCTGTGTATGCCGTTCACTGTGTGTGCTTTTATCTGGCCAGGCCAAAAACCACTTGGCCGTGGTATTTATTTTGCCTTAATGAAGCGAGTTTTCCCCAGAAAACTGATAAACAAATATGAGAGCGTCAACAGCTGTCGCAACTATACAACATTTTTCCGGAGAAACGTGAAGCGAGAGTTCACGTAAAGAACGATGGAGCGAAGGAAATCTGCCTGTCGCCCCGTTCTCACTTAGCCTGCGGGTCATTTGCAGCTAAGACCAAATTATATGCTTCCTCTTGCCACTGTGTTGTGTTAAAAAATTTTCCATTTTTTATGCCAGAGCGAGAGCTACCTACTAATTTTCTGATACAAACGAAATGTATGTAATTTCCCTGGAGCCAAATTGACATAAGCAAACGTAAAAACCGCCAACAGACATAAATGACAATCAACTGGCTGCTGCTGCTGCTGCTGCTGCAGAGGGGGTGAGCGGGTAGTAGGAGAGCAGAGAAGAGCCTGGTATGGGCGTGGCAAAGGCTGGCAGCATGGCTTCAATCATTACTCATCATCCATCAACGTTGCAAAATTCTGCTGCTTTTTTTGCAAGTAAAAAATGAAAAACAAAAAGAAAAGAAAAGGAATAAAAATAAATGAAAATGAAAATGCTTGCCGTTGGCAATTTTACAGCCTTTCTGCCCAAATTGTAGGGGCCAAACGGGGGCACAGGAGGAGAACAGTGGAACAACGGTGGGGCAGGAAGGGCTCAACTAATTCGTGCATGCGCTGCGAACGGAGTATAAATTATCATCAGGGAAAACAAGTGCAAAATGTCATTTATCATATTTTTCGCTAGAGCGACGGCAAAGCAACAAAGCGACAGCAATCACAGCAGATACACACACGCACACACACGCACTGACACACACACATTCGCATCGTTACAGAGCACACATTTGCTGTGCGAAATGCCCGCAGTTTTCGCCGCATTTCTGCCTAATTCCAATATAAATCTTGAAAAACTGCACCCAAAATCCAATTCTTAGCAATTACGCGAATTGTTTTTATTTTCCCCGTGGCACACTTTTCGGGGGCAGCTGCACGAACAAGCAGAGCAGAGGCAGACACAGATGCAGAGACAGAGACAAGGCTAACAAAAAGCCATGTGTGTGTTAGTTAACTGGAACACATTAGCTAATGAAAACGACGGCAAAAAGCGCAAATTTTTAAATGCATAACTTGAAACGAACATCGAGATGAAAAAGCCGTGTAATAGGGGTTAAATGTGTGTGCCCGCCGGCGAGATACCCTGCGGGTGGTGTTTTTGCTTATGACAGGAAATTATTAGCTTCGTTTTGCTTAGTCATAGTATTAAGTTTTAATATTCTACTGAATGCATGCTAAATTTTAAAGGTGTAGGATTATTGTGCATTTTTTGATTCATTTTTTGCCTAAATTTTTGTTATTTATTTAATTTTTTTCTCTTACTACTCTCCAAATTTTTAGCTCAGTTGCTTCGCTGTCTGTTTCTTTCTGAGGTAAGATTTCTCTGCCACATTTACAGCATTAATTTCTCATGCTCACTTCTCACTCTATTTAACTTTCTACTGACCACATTCTTAGCATTTTCTCTTTCTCTCTACGTCACTCAATCTTTCAGTCTTTCTGCTTCCCTGCCACTTTATCGTAGAATATCCCTGTCGCCACAACCTCATCGTTATCCTACCCATTAGCCGCGCTTAACAGGGTATTAAAACACACTTTCTAGCTGCTTTTCAACAACAAAATGCGACAAGTTGGACAAAAAATGACTGTGAAATTTTATTATATTTTTTTCGCTTTCCTTTTTTTTTTTTTGCTCTGCCCTGCGCATTCTATTTGGCATTTTTGTTTGGCATGCGCGATGACAAATTTACAAATGTTTTGCCGTTTTCTAGGTCACACTTAATTCTTATTTTATTTTCTGCAAATATTTCTTTCTATTGGTTGGCCTTTTCTCGCACTCTCTTTCTGTCTCTCTCTCTGTCTCGCTGTGTGGGCAGACGGCGGGGGGGTTTGGGTTTTTTCTCTCGGTTGCTTTGCTGTGGTGGGTCTTGGCTCGTTGCCTGTCAACTTCATTAACATTTTTATGATGCGCCTTGGCGACCGCACTCTGATCTGGGCAAGGAAACGCTGCCACGCCCTCCTCCCTCGTGTCGCCCTGCTCACTGGGACAAAGGACTGTAGGAGGACTAGGAGAATCTTTAGGGCCGCATGCCAAATGTTTTGTTGTATTATTCCTATTTGTTGTTGTCACACGCAGCCTTGACGCTTGTTATTGTTGTTGTTGTTGTTGTTGCTCGCGCTATTATAAAGATTTTTTTTATCTAACTGCTTTTTGTTTTTATTCGGTGGCAGGGCGCAGCCCGGAGGCGAGGCATTGTCCAGGCCGGCGCTGAGGCCGGGGCTGAGGCTGAGGCTGAGGCTATGGCGAGCCATAACAATGTCAGCGCCGTACTCCGCGCTCCGCCATCCTCCGCCGTTGCCCTCCATCGTGCTGCGTCCTTGCTGCTGCTGCTGCTGCGTGGCACCTGAGCCATGACCAAAACAAAGCCATTACAGTTATTTGTTCGCTATGCTGCGCTCTCTTGTAATTTACACAATAAATATATACAAAGGACGACCCCGTCGAACCTAGCGAGATCTACTAGCGAAAACAGCTGCAGCTCCTCCACACATGACACCGTTATTTGCCTAGCCTATGGAAGGATACAGTGCATCCCGTGCCGAATCTGTCGGCCCTCTCTCCCTTCTCCCTCCCTTCCGTTGCGCTGTCAAGTTGACTTCACTTTGAGCGCGTGTGTTTTTCTTTGCTTTGTCATTTTACTTTATTTTCCTATGCGCTTGCTTTTAGTATTTGATTTTCTTGCGCTTCTGTCTGTCTGACTGCGCCTCTCTCTGTGTATGTATGCGTGTGTGTGTGTGTGTGCGTATGCCTTTGTTTTTTTCTGCCATTTTTCAGTTTGCTTTTTGTCTTGCAGCTAAGCGTTTTGGCTGCAATCACGACTTTTCCGCAGATTTCGAGTGCAATTTTTTCTCTGCTCTGTTTTTCTCAGTTTTTTCTCTGTTTTTCTCTGGCTCTTGTTTTTGTTGTAATACCGTTCACCAATGACAGGGAAGTATATAAATGCTGTATTAGTTTTGTGTTAATGTAGTAAAGTATATATTCTTGAGCAGCATCAACAGACGTATCCGTTTCGCATTTGGCAAAACTCACAGAGCTTAGCTGTTTTAAAATTTCAAAATTTGGCATGCAGGTTGCTGTATACCCTACAAAATTTATATTTTTAGAGCGTGATTAATTAAGTATTTTCATTTATCACACAAATAAATATTTATAACCCATTAATTTAATATTCAAAATAAAGTTGTTGCAGCTGAAACAAGTGCATGGTATATAACAGTCGAGTGTGCCGCACTGCAGTTGTCTCCACTTGTTTTTCTTTGACTCTTTTTGCACTGTTTGCTGCTGCTGCTGCTCAGTTTTTGCGCAACTGTTTGCCCAGCGACAGCGAAAAATGCAGACGATGACAGGGACAATAACGAGGAGCGGGGGAGTAGTTGAGGGGTGTCGTGCTTGCTTATAAGAATGGCAATGACTTTGGTAATGTTGATGCTGCTGCAGATTGTTCGCAAGTGTCAATTGTTTTCGGCAACTTCTTGGGGGAAGAGCGAGGCGGCAGCAGGGGGCTTGCAACTTTGTGCTGAAACAGAGTCCAACTGAGGACTCTTAAATGAAAATAATGCAGCTTATACTTATATCAAGACTCGATTGGGGCGCACACACACACACACACACGCACACACACGAGCGAACGTTACACACATTCTCTCGGAGAAACGAGCCAATTGGGCATTAAATCAAGACCGGGCAGCAGCTCCCCGACTACGAGAGAAAATAAATAAATTGAAAATAGAAAGAAAAAGGAGATATTTATGAAAACGAAACTAAAATCGCAAATGTTTGATTTCTATTGAATTATTGCATTATTTATAGAGTGCAGAGAGTCTTAAATTGTTTTCATTTGATTCCCAAATAAAGTAAATAAAATATGTGCAGCTAAAGTTCTTACGCTTGCAAAATTAAATTAAGCTTAAGAGCGAGATAGAAAAATGTTTTAGATAAGAGTCTGGATAGGATATTGAAAGATGCGAGGATTCATTTATGACAGAGAGAGAGAGAGAGAGGATTAGACACATTCTGAGCGAAAGCGAGAGTGTGAGAGAGAGCGACGCTGAGCCTGAGAAAAGCCGAAAAACCAAATATGCTTCAAAGCTGTGCTTCTACCTGTTCCACTCTTCCCGCCTCCCTCTTGACTTTGCCGGCAATCCAATTAGCCAACATTTGGGCTTTTAAGCAGTTAATTAGCTTTCTACGTGCTGCCACACATTGTGTGTGTGTGTGCGTGTCTGCTTTTTCTGCTGCCTGCTTTTTTAGGCCTTTCGTGACTTTTCCAGCGACTTTTCCTTTGCTGCAACTGCCACAAATTCTCGCTCAATATTTCAATTTCACGCTACCAATCAATGCGACCCCTAAAAGCCCCGTAGTCCCCGCTTGCCGCCTGCTATTGGCGTGTTCTTCTCGCTTCCTCCCCCCTCTCCAACCGTCCATTGCTTTGCATGCCCTGCATAGTTGTAGAAAAAAAACTAGAGAAATTTCCAATAGTTTTTTGCTGCGGCCACCGCCGCCGCTGCTGCTGCTGGGCAAAGCATTTTTTAGCGCCAAACCCCAAAACATCAAAAAGCGAATTCACAGACATATGTGTGGGATGTGTGTGTGTGTGTGTTTGGGCTTGTATGGGTAACCACGTTCACATCCTGGCCATCATCCTGGCCAGCATATTGGCCGCGAAGACCAGCAGCAGCAGCGCAGCGACGCCGGCAGCGACTGCGACTGAGGCGATGGCTGGCATTTGGGTGAAGGTTGCGCGGCACATGCCTCTGATAAATTTGTGCATGCCGCGCATAGATTTCCACGCATCAGAGACGTAGACTTCACCCTGCACCACCCCCTTCCCTACCCTCGTTCGCTCTTCACTCCTCTGCCGTGTTAGAGACTCTGGCGATTTGGCGTTCTGTTCTGTTCGGCGACCCCGACACGAGCGCGCTTCAACTTAACCGCAAATATGAGCGCAATGTGGGCGTGGCCCTTTGTAGTTGCGGTTGCCCCCAGAGAGCAGCTAACTATGCAAGCCAAGCAGAAATCGGCAAAAAAGTAGATATACTCTATATACTATATACGATATGTTAGATAGATGGATGCCTAGATAGATGCTTGGTAGGAGGGAGGGGAGGGGGTGGTTGTGAGGAAGGCTGCACTCTGATTAACTTTATGAGGTACGTGCGGCGTTTTAATAGTAAACTCGTACGACTATGCCTTATCACGCATACGCCCCATTGGCCCGCTGGCCCGCTGGCCCGTTGGCCCGTGACCCCATCGCAGTCTCAAGTGTAACATTTTGTGTGCAGTCGGAAATTTATGCAGCTGCCAGGAGGCGAGTCCTGGACGCTGGCTGTTGGCCCTACTGGCTGCCCGGCTGCTTGGCTGCCTGCATGCCTGTCTGCCTGCCTGCCTGCCTGGCTGCCCGGCATTTTATTTTATTTTATTTGCATTAATCACGTCGCCTGCGACGCTATTGAAAAATATATTTGCCTGCTGGGAAATTTCGCGCTCGCTTTTCCACGCTGCTCCGCTGCCGCCTGCCGCCTGCTGCCTGCTGCCACCTCCCGTTGCAAGGACATGGCACGCAGCAGGACCTGCCGTCGTCTTGGCAAGTGCATACGTTTCGCTCGGGCTGTTAATGTGAAAACGATGGCTCAGGTTTTTGGCTGCCAGCGCTGCGAAAAGTAAAATGCACAGGAAAAATTGCATAAAGCTCGCAGAGATACAATAAAAGGAACAAGTAGAGAAAGCAACGGTCGAGCGCACTCGACTGTCATATGCCGTTCACCTATTTTAGACAGTTTTTTAAATACTTAATTTTAGATAATTTCTAGGCACTTCTTTCGTAACTTCTGGGTTTTTGCGTCCAATCAGAATAAAATTCACAGCAAATATTAATGACATTTGCCTGCTACATACTTTTCCACAAACCTAATATAGCATTTCTAGTGAATACAATAAAAACGAAAAGGCAAAGCGAAAAGAACGCTGTGCAAGACTATGCGAGTGCATGAATAAGTGCATGCACGAATATACACGAATATATATGCATAACTCTACAGTAGATATATATATAAATATATATATATAGTTATATACAAGTATATATCTCTCTAGATGTACTTGCATTGTAAAAGATTTTCCTAGCGCCAGCTGCAAATATTGTAGCAACATTTTTATTGAGGTTTTGTCTGTTTGCGCAACAAAAGCAAAAGACGTCCAGCGGGGGAGCTATTACTCTTCTTTTGCTTCGCTTTTCTGCGCTTTTCATACCTTTTTTGCAGCTCCTACTCCTGCTCCTGCTGCTGCTGCTGCTGCTGCTGCTGTTAGCTGTTCCCCCTTTGGTTTCGGTTTTGGTTTCCTTTGCTTCGACGTCGGCGTCGTCGCCTTGCATAATTTCAATGTAAAATTGCTGCAATGAAACTTGCACTGCGAATGCATTGAGGCGCAGGCACACAAAAGCCAACGCGGCGTATGCGCAATTATTTAAAAATGACGCTGGGGATGCCGGCAGTTTGCCGAGTGCTCAGTGCTCGGCCCAGGGAATGCTCTGCCAATAACCGAAGAAAGATAATTGAAGTAGATGGTAGAACAGCACAATGGCCTCGACTGATAATCGTAGGCAGAGCGTAAGAGTGGGAGTGCTTAAAGCTTTTTGCAGTATTAATCACTGCCCACTAGCAGCTGCTGCCAACTAGCAACTTATTAAGTTAGCCGATCTATTTATCTACTTACCAAGTAGGATAATTGAAATGCAGTTTGAGGTAGTGCCATGAACCACAAAACGATATTGGTATTACAAGCTAAGAATATTAAACTCTCAGAATAGTAACAGCATGAAGCTCTCGATGGGTCGAGAATGAACGAGTTCAATTCTTTATTGACATCGCTGCTAATATCTGGAAAAAAATATTTAATAAAGAGCAGGTGGACAGATTAATGATCCCAAGCCGAGTTAATGAGCTTAAAGCTGCTTTTAATTTAAATATAATAAAGTTATTATATAGAGATCAATTGAGGCTGAATATGTTTATATTAGCTTTGTCAATATGCTTGGAAAATAATAAAAATAAAGAAAGCATCCCAAAAATTCTAATTTAGCTGAAGAAGTTTAATGAGGCTTAACTAATAAACTGAAAGCTCTTTGATAGATGCATAGTAGCAAATGACCGCTAGTGGCTATCAGCTAAAGCGAGCTACTATATGCAAGCGTATGCTTCCAATAAGCCTCCTAATAAGCCGCACATCATAATGCGCTTTCAATCACAAGCCGCTGCTGGCAGCTGATGTGCTTTGCATGCAGATTGCCACATGAAATTGGGGGCATAAAGAGAATTGTTTGCCATGTGCAAATCTTTTGTGCTGGCGTTAAATCTTTGCCAGCTTGCCTGTTCCGCCCCTCCTTCCACACACACACACACACAAGCCAACTTTTTCTCTCACTCACTCACTCTGGGCTTCCTGCTCGCACGCGCTGCTTTTAATTTGTTTCATATTGCAGCGTTTTGTTTAAATGCAGCGCTTTGTTCCGCTCTCGTTGTGGTTGTTGCTGCTGCTGCTGTTTGTTGTTGCTATTTGTTGTTTTTGTTGCTTTTGTTGTTTATATTGTTGATACCCTCGCTGGCTGTTGCATTTTATGAAAATTCAATTGGTTTCGTTGTCGTCAACAAAACAAAGCGAAGCCAAACAAAAACGAAAACGAAAACAACAACGAAATTCCCTCTGGAGTCTGAATATTTGGTTAAAATCGTTGCGTTTCACTGTTTGCCATTTCAATTATGTGCAACGCGGCGTATGAACAATGTTGTAATGAAATGGGCACACACACACACACACATACACACGCACACTCGCACAGAGCCCCAAAAAGCAACAGCGGCGAGAACAACAAATGCAACATGGGGCATACGCATAAATATTACGAGAAATGGCCATTGCAGCAGGAATTGCAGCCGGCCCGGCCCGGCCCGGCCCGGTTCGGCTGTTGGCCAGCTCTTGGCTCAGTTTTTCAGTTCTCACGAATTGGTTTCTGTTATGTTTCGGTTATTTAAAAGGGCATTTCTCGTTTAGCCCGACGATGGACGACAAGGGGATGTGGATGGGGATGGGCGGACGACTGAACGACCGACCGGGCGACTGGACGTTGCAGCTGTTTCTGCATAGTGTTAAAACTTCATGCATATTTATGGAGTCATTCATATTAAAATCGCCGAACATAAAACGCACTTAAACGCTTTCTGCACTGCTCTCTCCGTGGGCCGAAAGCTCTTAAAACACCAAAGTAATCGCTCGCAGCGCAATTGTAACTTTAATTTGCGCAAAGCGAAAGTTGCCTCAGAGCTCACAGCGTGCTGCTTATTGTGAATTCATTTGGCGAAAGTTACACTCCATTCTGATAACTGCTTTCTCTCTCTTTCTCATTAATAGATTTGCGGGATTTTCATACCGATTTTCATTCCCGCTTGTTGAAAGTTGTTGCACTGTTTTAATTCAAGCATATTTTAATCTTATTTCTTTGTAATTTCACCCACAAATTAATAGATATTTTATAATATTTTGCATACTGTTTATAACTCAGTTTTAGTAATAATATAAATTTATTTTTATTTTGCCAACGTTTTTCTAAATAACAGAATTTTAATATTTCCATTTCCATTTCATTTTTATTTTATATTTAATTTAATTTCTGCTCTTCTTGCTCATTAATAAATCTCACACTATTTTAATTTAATTTATATTAAATTACTTTTCACGTCTGATTCATTAAATAAAATATTCAATATTTTCATTCCGTCACACTCAATTCAGTCTGATAACTTCCCTTGCATTAATAGATTTCTGCAATATTCTCATTCTCATTCAGTTTTTATGGCCGAGCAAGTTTTGCGCATTCAACCGACAGTTAGTCATATGTCAGCTTAGAACTGTCAACTTATTTTATTTTATTCTATTCCCTTCCCGCTCTCTGTTTTCTGCTCCCTCTGGTCAAGAGCATAATACGGCTTATTTTGTAAAAGTTGCCTTTGGCAATTTACAAAGTTTACTACAACTTGGGCGTGCGCTGCTATCCGCAATGCTCCGCTGCACGCTTCCCGCTCACCGCTTCCCGCAGTCTGTAGCCCTCACCTCAAACGCCCAACGTCCAACGTCCAACTCTAACTGCAACTGCAACTGCAACTCTAACTCCTATTCGGAATCCCAATTTCAATTCGCATTCACCATTAGCAGCTACTTTTCAATGTGGTTAGCTGGCAAACAAAGCGTTGCACATTTGCGCAGATAAAGTTCTCACTCAATAGACCAGACTCAGACCCAGCGCAGACCCAGACCCAGACCCGAACCCAGATCCAACTCAGACCCTACACGACGCGGCCAAGCCCAACCGAAGCGAACCAAACCGGACGACAGCACGGACTTGCTGGGGGTGTGGCCCAGCAAAAATAGTTGAAACAAGATGAGCGAGTGCACTGCACGCTGAGATACCCTGTAATCTGTTGGTTGAAGTGCTAAGCTCGATCAAACAAGAGAAAAAAATAGAAACAATACACCTTAAGAGCAACACCTTGTAGTGACTGCGTGGTTACAAAATTATCTTGTAGATACGAAAGAATCTTAAAGATATAAAAGTACTTACAAGTATATAGCTTACCCACGTTCTCTCTCTGCTCACTACATATTTTATAAATAATTTCAAATTCTAATGTAAACTTTTACTGTTTTACCAAGCCTCATTTCTTCTAGACCAACTTAATATACCCTTCCTCGTGCAGTCGCAATGGGTGCATGGTGTAAATATGTAAAAGTATTTTACTTTACTATACTTATTTCCTCTTCTTATACTCTAAGCGGGGGCAGCATGTTAATTTTGTCATGATATGTGAGCAGGAAAAGAAGTTAAGTCGATACGGAAGAGCATATACGGAGAGTCTCTGGCCATAATAATTAAGCGTGGAACTGTGTGAAAAACGAGCAGAAAAAACGCATTGCTTTTTGCAGTTGACTGAATCGAAACACGTATTCACGTATTCATATCCATGACATGTGTAGACCTTCCGAGAGAAATCATATTGTTTGCCCAGTTAAAAGCGTCGGCATTGATTACAATATCATCGCAATCTGGCCCCGGGATATTTGCATGCTGCTGGGGGTCATATTTTTTTACATATTTGTTAAACTGTTCAAATAGATTTCAGCGCAAATATAAATATATTAAAATGGGGGGAAAAGTAACAAAAAAATAGAGAGACAAAGGGGCGAAATTTGTGAGAGAGAAAAAACTCTATTAGGGTATTTAATTTTCGCTGCATTGTCTGCGCCGTCTTATTTTCCGCATTTTATTTACGGAAAAGTTCAGGCGAAATGCACAACAAAAGTTGACCATAGAAAACTGCACACATAGTAAAAGTTAATTGCGTGTGCGTGTGTGCTAGTGTGAGTGTGTGTGCGAGTGTGTGTGCGAGTGTGTGTCTGAAAACTAAACTTTTTAGGTAAGTTTATGGGTAGAAAACATTAAACACGACCCCAAAGCGACTCTGGCCCGCAATAATTAAACACACATTTTATGCTGCTAATGAAACATTAGTTGTTTACATTTAATTTGCCATTTGGCACTGGCTGCCCCGAACTCCACTCAAGCAGCCGCCAAACCGCCAACCCTCCGGAAAGTCCATCATTAAAGTGGAGAATTTGTGGGCATTGCAATTGTTTCCCATTCTTGGCAATCAACTTAGCTGCAACTGCAGCGCCCCGGGCTCAGTTCGGCTTTGATTTGTTGACTTTCTGCTCAGATTTATATAGCATACACTGCAGCGCACTGTGCGAAATTCTATCATATTCTATGTAGGCCAAGCGAAAGCCGCTTATGCATGCAAAAGTCTAAGGATTACACAGTGTGTTGCAGAAGCAGCAGCGCCCTTCTTCCCCCTAACCATACCCTGCAACTGCTTGTAATTTATTGGCTTGATAAAAACGAATGAAGAAATCGGCAAAAATGTTTGCAATGGAAACAAGTCGAGCAGAGAGAGAGAGGAAGACAAGTTGACAAGACAAGACACAGCGCAAATTTGACTATGTGAGAAGTCATAAAATCATTGAGAAATTGTGAGATTGCCGAATTGCTGGATTCATGTCAAATTTTACAAAAGTTCAAACGACTCTATTGACACACAATGGAGAGCCGTGACATATATATGTATATATATCTATATATATATACTTTGATTGGGCTGGCAAGTGGAAAACCACAAAATTCCGTTGACTATACATGAGTGTGTGTGTGTGTGTGTGAGTGTAATTTATGAAAAAGAAATACCATGTACACGTGCATAGATACGCCATATCCCATACGATATACGATATATACGCTATAAGCCAGGTAATGGCAGTTGTTACCAAGTTTCAGGCAACATTTATGGCGAATTGTATGCAACGATGCATGAATTTCATTTTGTGTTCGCCTGCGCCCCGATTGTGGGGCGGCTTACCACACTTCCCCAACCCGTCACGCCCCCGAAAAAAGTATTAAAAATGGCTCTTCAAAGTGCTGCCTGCCTGCCTGCCTGCCTGCCTACATTGGTTGGCAAATGTTTGCGGTTACAGTGGGCGGATTTGGCCAAGGGTTCAGCTCCGCTGGCTGTGGATTACATTTATGTGGTTGCAATTGGCAAATACGCACACACACACACACTCACACACACATGCGAATGCATAAAAAGTGATCTCGCTGGCAGAGTTATTCAATTCATCCATCGGGGGTTCCATCGGGGTGCATCGTCAGTTCCAGTTTTGCCATTTAATTAATATGCCAATTTGACAAGTTCGCAAATAGAAAAGCGCAAAAAAACTTTTCAAACTAATTGAAACTGTCAAAATCATAGGGCGACTAATTAATGGAATCAAGCAAAACGTGAACACATGAAAATCAATAGAAATTAATTATTATATAATATCCTGGTGCATGGAAAAAATGCTGGGTGTATGTATGTAGCCAGCCGAGGCCATCGAAAACAATTATTGTGCATACGCCCCGTGAGCCAGAGAAATCCCAGCTGAAATCCCAATGCTTAATTGCTTTTAGTTGCATGTTTGTCATATTTCATTACAGTAGAAAATCGAAAAAAAAACGAAAAAAGGCAAAAGAAAAACCCAACATTGTTTTGACTATTTAGTTTGGCAAAGCAAACAAACTGGGGCATTACGCATAAATCTCTTTTCTCTCCATATATAACGCATACCATATATATGCATGACTTTTTGTGTACCTGTTCAGCATTTCGAAGCTGCAGCTCATAAATTTCGAGCGCTTTTCGAATAATGAAATTATAGTCTTGTTTTTTTTTTTTGGCGTTGGCTTTGCGTTCATTTATGCGCGCTTTATGATAACTCTACGACTAAAGTCCCCCTGGTTCTTGGCCTGCCCAGCGGCTCACCCCACGGGCGAAAACTTATCAAAAACTTTCACGTTCGTCATTTGCAAATATTATGAGTTCTCGTGCGAGCCAAACTCCAGAAATTGTTAGAGTGTTGTGCATGCATATGGGAGACATCATATTTTTTATTGCAAATGCGTGGCTGCCGTGCCACGCCCCCCGCCGTGCCACTTGATCTGTGTGTCATTTTGCACGAGTCACAAAAAAAAAAAAAAAACAAACAGAGAAAGAGAAAAAGAAGCGCCAAAAAAATGAAAATCCGCTGTGATTTTTGGCCATTACCAGGCAGCCACGCTTATCTCTGGCAACAAAGCATGGCGTATACATGGGAAGCGACTACATGGACTACATGACACTCACACACACACATACACACACACACAGAGTCTCAAATGGAGCTATATCTATGCACATATCGCCCGACAGAGATCTCTTCTGCGACACACATTCATTTCTCAAACGCATTCCTCATGCCAGCAACTCGCTCCCGGCTCTATCTCTGGCAGCGCTCGCGCGTCTCCGGCTGGGGTCCCTTGTCCTGGCTCGTCCTCGTTCTCATTTTCATTTCTGTCCTGCGAAAGTTTCAACCACATACGCCATATTACGCAAAATGCAAAGCATGAGGATTGACAAAATAAATAAATATGAAAATTTACGGCAAAACTTTTTTGTATTTTGGCAGTTCACTTAAAACTGTTTTGGCGGAGAGGGATAGCGTAGGGCGAGAGAGAGGTACGGTTAGGTTAGGGAAGGGTATTTCAATGTGAACGGGGGGGGGGGGGAATTGTCCTGGGCAACGGCTTTGAACTTTTGCCGCGCTGCTGTTTCGCAATTTATTGAAAAATCGATTTCAAAGCATTAAATGCGCAATGCAAAAAGTCAGCCTGCTTTCGGTCCCACAAATCCTGCGGCTTTTCAGCAAATCAACACGGCTTGAAGCACCCGTTGCCTGAAGCCCTACCACCCCCTCCCTCTCCCCCTCTCGTTCTCTCTATCCGTATCCCATCCAATTCCTCAGCAGCTCGCAACTTAGCGCGTGACTCTGTCGAACTTTGCTGCCCTCGAAAAAAAAGGAGAGAAAAAACCGGCAGAAGAAAAATAAAAATTTATGCAAAGCGCCTGCGAGTTACTTAAAGTAAAGTCAAAGCCGTAGCCGTTGCGGCAGCAGGAGCAGGAGCTGCAGCTGGAACGGAATCGGGCGAGGGATACGGAAAGGCGGAGCGGGAAACCAGAGCCGGTGCCGGAGCCAGTACCGGAGCCAAAGCTGATGCTAGTTTTTGCTCAACGCTCGCTCGAAATGGCCAAAAATTGAGACTCGTAAGCTGAGGTTGCTACTTGTTAAGGGTTAAGGGTTAAAGGTGAACTTTCCGAGTTTGTCTAGGGTTACAAAGTGCCAGAGCGTGATGTATAAGTATTAAGCGAATGCTCGCTGCCAAGATAACTTTTCTGTTGGTTTAACTATGCGGGCGACGACGATGAAAGCCTTTTTCCCGAGCGTACAGTTGGCAGTGTGTGTGTGTGTTTGTGTGTGCGTGTGCGTGAGTCGCACTGTACTTCCCCCCCATCGGCAGGCACCTCATAAGCAGGCAAAGAAGCCGATAAGCACGATTAAAAAGTTGTAAGTTCTGGGGTTATGCACAGCAGGCAATTTCGGGGATAATCTGTGGGCTGAATAATCATTTTATTCACAATTATATTAATTCTAACTGTAACAAAAAGTCTTAACATCATGATAGCTAAAAGGGTTCTATTTCTGTTGTAGGGTATAAGCTGGTTCGAATCTTTAGAAATTGTTTTTAATTTATTTTAATTAATTTTGTAGATAATCTGCAGGTGTTTTATATAAAACTTGGTGTTAGTATCGATATACTTTTCCATTGATTTTAATTGTGACAAATATATGTGCTATAAAAAAACGTCAAATAAATTTCATCAATTATTAAACACAGTCATTTTGAAATTGATAAAAATGCATTAAAAATTAATAATGTAGGGTATACATAAATTTCATAAATTCCCAATCTAATCAAGCTGCAAAATTCAGTGCAGTAAAGCTGCAACTGCTAAGTTAAAAACATAAAAACTACATTTATTCTTTTATAAATATTTAGTCTTCTATTGAGCTTTGTTTATACAAATAAACCTTGCAGATTTCCATATTGGAAATTTTCAAATTGTTGCCACCAATAATGAACAATAATCCACTTGCCTTGGAATTCGAGCGGACAAATTCTATGGGTTCTCATAACGACTAAAATGTCAGGTATTTCATATTCCAAAACCAAAAACTGTCATCAATAATAAATAACAATTGAGTTTTCTATTGGCTTTGATTGCGACAAAAATGCGACAATTTGATTCTATTTAATACTGAAATATTTATGCGTTTGCCAGTCATAAATTGGCCAACTAATATGCTGCAGGTGGAGAGGGAGAGAGAGCAGAAGCACTGACTGACTTTACCTGCTGCCATTAATTGTCGCCCGTTTGCGACAACTTGGAGCAATTAGTGCTTTAAATAATCGCTGAATTCGTCGGCAATTCAATTGCCAATTGGCATTTAATTAAATCGCCCCGCAGACATTTCATTAAAAATTGACAAAGACTGAAAGCCGAGCAAAAATAAAAAAAAAAAAAAAAAACCGAAATAAAACATGGAAATAAAAATGGCGAAACCAACAAAATGAAATCTGGCTAATTCTTACAAAGCTGATTTGCCGCAATTTGGTTAAATTTGGTTAGCTGAAAATAATTGCAAGGAATTAACGCGAAAATTCAATTCAAAAGCGAATGCGAATTCTGATTCTGATTCAATTGATGGCCAATATCTAATTAAATGCTCGCAACCGCAAACATGTAGGCACACGCACACCCATACAGAGACAAAGACACACACACACACACACACACACACACAGCTGACGATAACCATTATTGTGAGTACATTTGCTGCTCATTACTTTCTGCTATTTGTATTAATTTGGCTCAATTACGAATTGAAACAGGCTGTAAAAAAGACAGCGAGGGCAGCACATAAAGTTGCTGTAAGTAGAAAAAATGTTGCAGGCAGGCGGCCAGCGTTGTTGACGTGTTTGTGTTAACTTGGCATGCATGCATAATTTAGAGGCAAGCGAGCTGCGAACGTGCCGCGCCACGCGATGCCACGCTCTCGCTTGCCACAGTGTAACTGGCAGCCCGCACCACTCTCTACACCTGCCCCTGCCCCTGCCCCTGCCCCCGCGCTAAACGCAAAGTTTACATCGAAAGCCGCTTAGGTTGTGCAGTCGACGTAGCTGCTTTGTTAAAACTTTAAGTCAGCTAAGCGGCTTACCCAACACACACAAACCCTATCACACATACACACGTATAAGCCCGCTGACACACACACACGCGCACGCTCACACTCAGGTGCACACATGCGAGTATCACTCATACGCCGCTTTGGCCAGCGCCTGAGCCTGAGCCTGAGCATGTAAATGATACGCTTGCGCTGAGCTTGCGCTGGGGCTTCCGCTTAAAATGTATGCTTTATTATTTGGAATAATTTTCACTTAAGCGCTAATTACAGCTAGGTTTATTATGCACTCGCAGTGTATACATATATCAAAAATACAAATAATCATACTGTACAGTTTTAGAACGTGCCAGCTGCCAGTTGCCACCTGCCTGTTGCCAATTGCCAGTTGCCACATGCCTCGCCTTTTGATTGCCAGCGTCGTTTAGTTGAGAGAGAGTGAGAGCTATGTACAAGTTCGGCTGGCCCGCAGCCGCTTACATGCTGTACTGATAGCGCACATTGGAAGCCAGCTGCAAAGATCGAGAATATATATAGAATAAATCTGATTGGCATTATCTGCGATTGCTCACCTCAACGCCCACTAGACGCTCGTCGTACTCGCTGCCCGCCTGCATGGCCAGCTTGGCCTGCGACTGCATGATGGCATCGGATAGCGAATCCCGCTGATATGTAGAGGAGCCCAGCATGCCGCCGCCGACGCCGGAGCCGGAGCTGCTGGCTGGCACCTTGCGACGCGAGCTCTTACTGCGGCAGAAGAACTCCATGATGGCCACGATGACGGAGAGCAGCAGCCCGCCGATGAGTATGTAGTAGATGCCGGCCACGTTGCTCAGCGACAGCTCGTTGGGTGTGGTTGTCTCCTGGCTGTCCACGTTGGGATTGCACTCGGCCTTGTCGTACCACCACTTGTTGCGCAGCTTGAGCAGTTCCCCGTTCTCCTTCAGCGACAGCACGGCCAGATTGAGGCGATTGCTAAGCAGACGGAGAAGGAGCAAAGAGAAGCCATCATCAGCTGCTGCTGCTGCTGCTGCTATGCTGCTACTTGAGCCAGCGATCACTTACCGCAACGGCGAGCCAATGGGCGTGGCCACACCAAAGCCCTTGGTATCGATATTCCGCCCCACCTTCATGGTGTCGCAGGGCGAGCGCGCGTTAACATATTCATTCTTGGGCGACTCCACGAGCAGCGCGTACTTGCCCTTGGAGGTGCGCACACGCCGCACGCCCTCGTCGTACGTGTGCACCGACAGGTGTGGATTGGCGTTCATGTACTCCCACATCTTGTTGTGCAGGCCAATCTTCGAGCGCTGCAGCAGGCAAATAGAAGCAGGCAAATAGTAGCAGAAGCAAACGTTGCCATACGCTGCGACTCACCTGAAAGAAGTCCCAGGTGGAGCCGTGCAGCAGCGTGCCGTACTGCACGTCCGTCTGCATGGCCAGATCCTCGGGCGACTTGATGGGCGCCACCATGCGCTCGACGGTGAGAAAGGCGGCCAGATTGGCCGTGTACGAGGAGATCAGAATGATGGTGAAGAACCACCAGACGGCGGCGGCAATGCGTCCAGCGATGGAGGGAGGCGTCAGGTCGCAGCCCTGCTGCATGAATGCGGCCAGCGAATACCAGAACGAGTTGAGCAGGCTGAAGTCGTTTGCGTGTAGCTGCTGCTGCTGCTGCTGCTGCTCCTGTGTAGCTCCGCCAATAATGCCCGGCGGCTGCTGGGCCGACGAGGAGCAGGAGGAAGAGTCGCCGCCAGAACGACGCACAATGCGCCACTCGTGGGGAGGAAAGCGTGTGACAAAGTAGAGCACCAGACTCACGCCAATGTAGCTGAAGATGACGCTCATCTGTAGGAGCCGTGGAGGCAGTGGCAGAAGCAGACAAAGCAAAGGCAAACAGTATAAGCTTAAGTACTAAGTACTGCTCCGGGGGGTCAGCTGCAGCTGGCGGACTTACCCAAATCTCCTGCGAGAGCGGATTGAGAAAACTGAAGACGCCAGGTGTTTGCTTCACCGGCTTCTTGATCATAATGGAAATGCCCAGCGACATGAAGGGCTTGGTGAAGTCGATGACACGTTCGCGCTCCGCCGTAATCGTCATGGGTGCTATGGCAATGTCCGCCTCCTGTAATTTCCCGAGTCGTCAATCACAAAGGAAACGATTACCCCTCTCTCCCCCTCGCACTCTCTTTGTCTCTCTCTGTCTCTTACCTTGCGCAGCAGCTCGCCGACCATGCCGTCCCAGCCGCCAGGTGCGAACTGATTCTCGGCGCCGTAGCTGCCATCCTGCACGACACGCAGCTCAACTGGAGCAGAACAACAACAACAACAAAGGAGGATAAGAGCAACTTTTCTTTGACTCGCAACTCACATTTAATGCCCAGCCTGGTGGCCAGCAGGTCGGCCAGATCCTTGCAGTATCCCTCAAAGCGTTCGTTTCCCACCAGCAACTGTTCGCCATGGCCGGGCATGGTGCGAAGCATTAGATATGGTTCCTCCAGCACGCTGGTGACAATCCAGGTGTGATTGCGTGCCGTATAATCCCCGTTGCCGTTGGCCATTGTCCGAGCATTGCCTCCGGCCAGCGCTGCCCCCGAGCTGCGTCCGTGCAGCGGCAGCAGGCCCGCATCATCGCTCCACACGGCCACCTGTTGCAGCGTGCTGTTCACGGACATCTCCACCACCTGCAGCGTATAGTTGACACGTCGGCCATCGTCATCGAATCGCACCTCACCGGTTAAGCCATCGATTTCCACCTGCCCGGGAGAAAGATTGCATGGACAATGAGATTAGCTCGGGGAATTGGGCAGAGTCTCGAGAGTTGAGCCAGCTTTTCGGCTGGGGAACTGACTGCAAAGCCGGCTGCATTAGAAATTAAAATCGAACGCAGTCTGTGGCAAGTTGGAAATATCTTTCTAGTCCTCGGGGAGGGGTAGCAGACTCGCTCTACACGTTTCTAAAAATAAACCTCGATTATTATGCAGTGTCTTAAAGGGGGCAGCATGGCTCGAAACTCGGTCATAAATCATGTTTATTTCGTGTGAAAAAAATTATTTTACTTGTCTCTTTTACCAAATTAAATATAGTTCGAAAATTCTCTATTATTCAAATTTATTCGCAACATTTTCTGGCTGCAATGGTTGAAAATATCGATATTTGTGTGTCTGCACCTTCGTCCATATTGAGGTCTAAGCAAATTTTCAACTCCCATAACTTTGTCAAAAATCAAGCTATTTTCGTTTGGAAACACATTTTGTTTAGGGTTTCGGTTCACAATTGATTCTGCATCAAAAATTTGTTGATTTAAAAAATTCACCTTTTTTTCAATATTTTGCATGCTACCCCCTGTCAAAATTTCAAAAATTTTGAAAAAATTTAAAATTGTAGTTTTTGATTAGAATTAATTTAGCTAGTCGAAATAAGCATAAAAATCAATTCCAAAACAAATTCCGACATATATTGCCGAAAATATCGAAATTAGACTGTGTGTCTCTCAGACCATATTGAGGTCTGAGCTGTCTTTAAACTCGTACAATTTCCACAAAAATCATGCGGTTTTTGCGTGGAAGCTCATTTTGTTCGTGGTTTTAAACCTTTTTTATTTTTTTTATTAAAATATATTATTTTAAATGATATGTTATAATAATATTTAATAATTTTAAAAAAGTAATGCTTCAATTTTGGCTTGGTATCATTTTAGTAACTCAATTCAATCAATTATCGTATTTGCATCAATTTAAAAGGCTACTGCATATTTAAAGCTTTTTTCGAGTGAGAGTACAGGGTACCCAGCAGTTTCTAATTATTTCTAATAATAACCTGCACACCTTTCAGTTTCCCATCTCGCGTGCATACTAAAAGCTCGCCGTTGACTCACATTTAATTTAATGAAAATAATTTCACAGGCAATTCAAAATTTTCTTGGGAATTCATCAACTATGTGGCGTTGCTTTGTTGTGTTCCTTTAACATTTTCTTATGAAATTTAAGTTTTCAATCAAAATGTTTTCTTGAGAAATTCTTCAAGTTTTTTGTTTATTTTTGTTTTTTTTTTTTTTTTGCTTGTGCTCGGCAAAAATTATTTCATCAACATTTTTGCGCCCGCCCGTCTGAGTTCCTTACCTTGCGCAGAACTCGCGATATTTTCTCCCCCTGCTCCCAGGGTGTTACCCAACCCTTCGAGGTATTGCAGTCCAGCAGGGCGCTGCTGGACTCGTTCAGCGCGTTGGAGGAGCCCGAGCCGCCGCCATGGCTGCGTCGCTGTAGATGATTGGCCCGAAACTGATCCGGCTTCTTGCGCAGAATGCGATTGAAGGCCTCGACGAGCACAAAGACCGCGTCGTACATGAGCGCCGCCTGGGCCTACAGAGAGAGAAGGGAAGGGAACAACGAGAAGGGATAGGAAGGGGGGGGGGAGAGAGCAAGGTTATTGCTGTGTAAAAACGCGTCCAACTCCTTTGAACATTTACCGAAATCGCTGGCAGGCTGCCAGCGCCCGCTGCGTGTGGTCCACTGGGCGGCTCCAAACGCTTCCGGCTGTCATGAAAATCACGCAACGCGCGCCGATTAGTGTCCACAATGCGAAAGCCGGTGATGTTGATGGCCCCGAATTCCACCACATCGCTGGGCCAGTGGTTATCCATGACCTATACAAAAAAAAAAAACAAAAAAACAGAGCAGGGAAAACATTTTACAAAAAGCGAAAGCCCAAAAGGCCAACAAAGCTCCAGCGGATGCTGGCAATAATTGCTTATTAAAGGTGCCCAACCCAGGCCAGCTCGCGTCCTCGCAGTAGGGGGTCGGAGTAGGGGTAGTGGGAGCGTGGGCGTAGGCGTGGCTGGACGGTAGGCTGGAAATTTGTTTTCTGGTTTTCTGGTTTTTGCTCGCACACTCACCAGGCCGCTGAGCAGGTAATGATAGGTGCGCCGGCCGAGCTTAACGTCCCGCACATGCTGCACGATGATCTCTTTGGCCATTTCCGCCGGACAGTCGAGCACGATGCGCTTTTTGCTGAAGCGACCCAAATCCTCCAGCGTGTGCAAAAATTCAATGGCCATCGTTACGTTGGCGATGCGTTTGACCATTTGCACACGAAATGTTTCATTTCCGGGCTTCAGTTCTTGATAGATTTGCTGCAGGCGCAGTAAGCCTACGGGGGAGACGGCAGACGGGATATAGTTGGCGTTGAAGTTGGAGTTGGCAAAAAACAGCAAACGAGAAGGAAACAGCAACAAAAACAAACAAAACGGAACAAATACACGCTGGCGGCCGGGCAGGCGGAGCGCTGCCCGGTGGCGTATGAGTAATATTGAGTGGCGCGCAAACTACAGTGTTGTGTGTCAGTATATGCGCATGGCAATCAAAAGTAAAACGGCCGACAAACGCGATTTAAGCGAGATACTCCCCCTCGCACAACAGAATAAGTTGAAGCAAGCAGCAGTCGAGCGTTCTCGACTGTCAGATACCGTGCACACAGTTTGATTGTTGGGAATTTACTAAAAAAAATTAAATTTGATTTAAATTGATACTTATCAGAGCTCTATATACTTGATAAAGTTAGCTGTCTTTCACACACATTTGCACAAAATAAATATACCTGTTTGCTATTTGCAACAAAAACGCATAGATCAAAGCCTAAAGCAATTCCAGGCAAGGAGTGGGGCAAAACTCACAAGTTGGAGTTTTTTCAAGCAGTTATCGAATGCGGTGGGGAAATCATATTATTTGTGTTAGAGAAAACTGTTGAATATGCTACGCATACATATGAATATACACATACAGACACATGTTCGATGGCTTTTGAATATGAGTGAAATCGAATAAGCAAAACGAAACGGAAGACAAAAGAGTGCTATAAAATGTTTATTTATCTCTTAACGCTATTTGCTATTTCAACCAGAGATATGCGAATATTTTGTTTACTTTGCCTAGAGAGGTGTGTGTAGAAGTGTGTGTCTGCTTATGAATACTTTATATACAAACACACACACACACACTCGCGGCCAGTTACTCAGTCGCACTCAATCAGTAGCTCAATCTCTCGCTCTGGCCGCAGAAAAACATTTTCACGCGCCATTTGTTGCACGTCGTTGTTGTCACAGATGTTGTTGCTCGCCTCCAGGTTGTTGTTGCTGTTGCCGTTGCTGCTGTTGTTATTGTCATTGATTTCTGGCTGCATGATTTGTTGGCAATGGCCACAAAACAAAAATAACAATAACAACAACAATCTGAAGCCGAAGCGGAAACGGAAGTGCACAGACAATTGAAGTACTTTTTTGTGGCACGTTGGTAACATTTCAATAAATAGCGAGAGCAGGCCAGAGAGACAGAGAGAGAGAGAGGCAGAGCCAGCGCGAGTGAGACAGCAGCAAAATAATAAAATTCGGTGCGTGCTGCTTGCACAGTTTTGTTGTTCTTGTTATACCCTTGCAGTGGGTATACCTATTTAGAGCAGATATTTGAGACCTTAATAATAATATAATAATAATAATAATTATAATAATAATATACCTATATAAGCAATATAAGGCGAATTGAACTATCATCACTATATATACGTTTTTCTATCTACTGTACAGTCTCTTATATTTAAAATTACTTTTAAATCATATTATTTTAACAAAAACTATTGCAAATTTGAGTTCAATAATATCTGAAATTATTTTAAGTATTAGTATTATTATATTAGAATTTAAATTAAATTTAACTATTATAGTTATTCTATAGCTGTCGAAAATATATGCAAGGGTATACAAACTTCAGCGTAGGTAACACTGCTCTCTAGTTTTTGTTGCTGCTGCTCTCGCGGTGTATGTGTGTGTGTGCGATGATGTTTTATTGAATGCTTCCTATGTTGTCGCGTATTGCTTTTTCTGCAACTTTTGTATTCATGAATGCGCCAAAAAATATGCTACCAATTTGTCGCCGTGTGCGCTGTTCGTTTAACGAACAACGACAACAGCAACAGCAACGGCAACAGCAGCGGCAGCAGCAGCAGCAGCAACAAAGAGACAACAACAAAAAAGCAGGCTGTGCCGATAAGAGCGGGCGGCATACAAAGCAATAACAACAAACTGCTGACAGCGGCATTAAAATATAAAGTCTCGCTCGTCGAGGAGCCTCTCGTTAACAATGTAAACGATGCTGGGAGCAGCGTGTATTGAGCTGAAGTCGGCCAAAAGTGCCAAAACCCAACAGTAGCAGCCGCAGCAGGGGCAACAGAGCCCAAGCTGCTGCTGCCGTTGCTGCTGCTGCTGCAGAGGCATTTCCTTTTCCTGCGCCGACAGCCAGCGGCAACAATGTCGGCCTACTTTTCGCAGATATTAAAAAACGGCCAAAAAAAAAAAACAAGAAACAGCACAGCCAAAAAAGGCTAAAGGCAGCTGTGCGGGAGGCAAAAGGAAAAAGGGCCAAGCACTGCCAGCAGTTGCATAAAGTCATAAATTTTATTTCACACAGAGTCATTAACACATGACACACACACACACACACTCACACTCTCGCTGACACACAAAAGAGCAGGCTGGCAGGCAGGCAGGCAGGCAGCCGGCAGCCTGTGAACTCATTACAAAAGGCGGCGCGAAAAAAAAGAAGGCGTCGGCATAAAAATGCGCAAATAATACACGCAGAAATCACTGCGGCGTATACGTAATATCATATGAACACACTCAGTGGAGCCATGTGTGCGTGTGTGTGTGTGCGTGTGTGTGCGTCGTCTTGTCCTTGCCTTGATGTCTTCATCTTTGGCCGTAATTGCTGCCGTCGTCGCACGTAGACTGCAGGAAATTGCTTTGAAATAAATTTCAATACAACAAAAATGGCAGAAGAAGAAGCAACAGCAGAGCAGGCAGTAGCAGGCAACAGCAGCAGCAGGGGCACAACATTATGTGGCATGTTGCCGCCGCCATATGTGTGTCTATTCAGTCTGTCCCGCTGCCTGTCCCCCAATCAGGCCCGCTGTCTGCCTACTTGGCGCTGCTCAAGCAGGCGAAGCACTTCTAAGCGCTCGAGAGCGCACTCAAGCAGCCTCGTCTGGCCGCCCCTTGCCCCACCCCGCGCACTCTCTGCCGCTCATTTAATTACATATTAGCAAAGGGAGAAGCGAAATGCAGCAAAGCAACAAAAAAAAAAGAGAAAGACAAGAAGAGCTTGAAGAAGAACACAGAGAAATAAAAATGAAGTGCCGCTCAGGCCGAGAGAGCGACATGTGTTTGATGTCTGATTTCTATTTACATACGAGGGCAAACTCAATTGGGCCTGGGTCAATGGGAAATCCATTAGATACACACAAATGCCTTGCCTAAGAGCTTAAATGTTTAGCAAAATTTACAAACCACTACACACGGACTATGGGTGAACGGTATCTAACAGTTGAGTCTTTTGGCTGTAGCATTTTTTACTCGATTTCTTTTTCTTTTAATTTTTATATACCTTTAAAATGTTATATTAAATTTAAATATATTTTCTACTGCTCTTAAATAGCAACATAGTTAATTATAAAATTATATATATTTTATATACACATATATAAATTTAAGAAAAATTTGTTATCCACTTCTGCCAAGAATTATTTCCACTTACAACTTTGGCAATTTATGCCCAACCAAAACTATGCCAAATATGCGGCATTAATTTCAATTAATTGCCAACTGCTGTGGCAACCCACGCACCATTAGCGCGCTGTTATGCCAGCAACTTTGCTCGCACAGTGCAAACAAAAAGTATGGGCGCAGCGAAATGAAATCAAAATACGCGCGCAGTAAACAATGGGAAAATACCATCCGCCCCGCCCCCCTCTGCCCCGTACTCACCATCATGCGAATCGTACAGATAGATAATGCTCTGCCAGCCATAGTATTGTATGGTATCAATAATTGCCTGATGATAATCCGGACGCATGCTGATCGCGAAATCCAACAGGCCCGACGACGGCGTAAGCACCTAGAAGTATGCAAAACAAAGCGTAGCAGTGGTGTGGGTAGCAGTAGGTGCTGCTTAGAGTAGGTGCTGGTTAGAGTAGGGTATGCCGGCACAGATTTCGCTTGCCTGCCGCCCTCCGCCGCACTCCTCCGCTCTCGGGGGAGCATAACAATGTAATGTGCACGCTACATGAAGCAATAATAAAATGAAACGCGTTTCCGCTTTGACGCTGCCAGCGACAGCGCAAAGGACATGTAAGTCCTGGCAAGTAAGGCTAAAGCTTATGTGCGTGTGAGAGTGTGTAAGTATGTGTGTGTGTGTGTGTGTGTGTCTGTCTGTATGCGTTACATCAAGAGAGATACAGAGCGACCCGTTTCCGTTTAGCTTACGCACAGCCTGCCCGAAGGGGCACGCAAATGCGCAGTCTGCTCGGCGAGTGTGTGTGTGTGTGTGTGTGCGTGTGTGTGCGAGTGCCACTGTGACTGCGACTGTGACTGCTACTGCGACTGTGTTGTTGCTGCTGCTGTGCTTGCCGACGCCATATCTTGATTTATAGTGATTGAAATAAAAGAGGCCAAGAGCGCATCATAAATTTTTTGCGCTCACTGTAGAGCGAGCCAAGGGGTGGCGAGGGGGGGGTGGGTCTGCTCGTTTGGCATTGTCTTCCGGCTTTGGCTCTTTGGCTTTTTGTTTTGTGAAGTGCCAGGCACAGTGACAACAACAGCAACAGCGGCAACAACCGCAGAGCGAGCAGGCAACTTGTTGTTGTGGTAGTAAATTTTCTTCAAATTACAATTATTATGATTTGTGCTTGGCTTTTGATTTAGCGTCTGCCTGCCGAGCAGCACCCGCTGTGCGTCTGTATGTGTGTGTGTGTGTGTGTGTGTGTGCGCGCGCACTTATAGCCACTGTATGCGATGACTTTATTTTTTTTATAAACTTCAGTTTATGGCCAGCATAGCACAAGGTTGAGATGTTTAAATTAGAATCATGTCCAGCTCAGCCCTTCTCACAGCTCCCCTCTCTCTGTCACTCTCGCTCTCTCTCTCTCCCTCCCCCTTACGCACACAATAAACTGCAGCTTAAGCTGTTAAGTGAGCTGTATGAAAAGTTATGACCGTCGCAAAAAGAGTAGACAGTGGGAGAGAGAGAGAGAGTGAGAGAGGGGGGAGCTGCCAACTATTCCAAGAATATGTTCTTCAAGTTCCACTCGAAGTATTTCGAGCTCGGGGCGTCAAGTTATTAAAGTGTTTCATGCTATGTGTGTGCAGGGATTGGCCGGATTGTGGGGCGTGTTTTTTCGCTTCCAACCTATTGACCCAAATTAAATGCAGCTGAAATTTCAATCGCCGCTGCCAACAAATTGTGTTGTTGTTGCTGCTGTTGTTTTCTTTTGGCTCAATCTGTTGTCAGTTGACATAGATTGCAATAGGAGTCCGTTTTATTCGGTCAGATATGTGAGAGAGTGAGAGAGAGTGGCTAGAATAATTGTTTTGGGTTGCCCACAATGTTGGCTGCCAATACCCTATAATTGTGTTGCATATGTCGGGCATATAGTAAAATAATTTTGTAGGTTAGCTGTTAACCTGCTAAAGGAAAGGCTATATAACTGCAGGGTATCTACCAACACTTCGCTATGGCGTCTAAATAATGAATTGTTTCTTCAGTTTAATACTGTGTTATTGTATTTTTGGTAAAAGGTATATTGGAAGAAGTGTTCTTAAATAGTCGGGCTTTTTCCTGTTGGTTTCTTTGACATTTATAGAGTATCTGCCTAGTCGATCATCGCTATAACTACAACAAATCAATTGTATTGCATTCCAAAAAGCAATTATGCGGTTGGTTTGCATGCTCAGCTAGATTTTTTTTTTATTACAGGGTATCTTGTAGTCGAGCTCTGCTCAGCTCACCAATACACTCAATTGTTTTTTTTTTCAGTTGCAACTGCCTTTTAATTTGCTCGCTCAACTACAAGGTTTACTACCGAAACTCAATCAATTTTTTTTTCTATTCAGTCCACTTATTGTCCAACTACAGGGTATCTACTAGTCTCAGCAGACAGTAACTACAAAAAATGCAATTTGTGTTGCATTCGAAAAGCCAACATTCAATTTGATGCCACACTTTGATTACTTTTAATAACAACTTGCAGTATTTTTTACACTAACTACAGGGTGTCTGCTAGCCTACTCCTGCACGCACTACAATAAACTCAATTGTTTTCAATTCGTTCCATTTGAAAACGCAAATATGCAAGCGTCAATTTGTTTGCTCGCCCATTTGCGACACAATTTATTTCTATTTTCGCCCATAATGATTGCATGCAATATTTGTGCCACATATACATATGTGTATAAGCGATATGCGATATATATATTTTATTTATATTATATATTTATATATAGATATTTGCTGCTTATAAAATATGCAAAAAGAGCGCTCAGCTGTTTAACTATTTGCCATGTTGGTATTTCTTTTATTGCGCACAGTTGATTTTCATTCAACATTTAACGAATTTATCGCCCGCCCGACAGACGGACACACGGACAGACAGTTGTGGAAATATTTGTTGAAGAACTTTCGCAAAATCATATGTAAATAGCGCAGCACATTCTTTGAAAATCACCAACACCCCCGCCACACTCTCGGGGCTTTAATTATAATTTCTCCTACTCAGTGGAAAACATTCCGCACATTTTCCGCAAATTTCTCTTTGTTTCATTACGAACTTTGCCCTTTTTCCGTTCCGCTCCGTTCTGTCCGCCCGCTGGCAACTTCATTACTCATCAGACAGACATGTGAAGTGTGTGTATGTGTGTGTGTGTGTGAGAGCTTCAGTGTGTGTGTGCGTGTGTGTGTGTGGGTTAGTTTATTGACTGCCCAAGTCTGGAGTCAGACTTCTCACTGGAGCCACATCAAATGTAAATAACTGCACACAAAATCAATTACGTATGACATTTTTTGCTAACGCTACGTAGAGCTGTAGTTGTTGTACGTGGTACTAGGTACTTACCTTCTCGGGAAACCATGGCGTCACGAACGGCATTTGGAACGTATTCGAATAGGAGTGCAATGTGTCAAAGGAGTCCGGCGACACGGCGCCCAGCATTGAGTAGACTCCGCGCGAGAATTGATTGCAAACTGCAGGTTACAACAGCAATAAATATGGGTATGCAATGCTATGTCTGGGTTTCTTTTTTTTGGCTGAGAGAGAGAGAGGGAGAGGGAGGTAGATGGGGCAGCGTGTACTGTGAGGGAATTGTCAACTGTTGCCGGGTTGGGGGGGAGTGCAGCAGGAAGTCGGACGGTGTCTGTTTGGCGTGCAGTGTCGAGGTCGAGATGTAAATGAATGTGCGCAATTAAACTGCAAGTGGGTGGAGACTGCGTGGAGTATAGCGGGAAAAGGAGGGGGGAGAGGTAGAGTGTACTCTACCCTAGTGCAATTTTCAATAAAAATGCGCATAATTAATGCAGTGTGAGCAGGACGGTGTGGGGCAGCGAGGCAACAGTTGAGTGGTTTCAGTTTATTGTGTTTGTTTTCATACCCTTGCAGAGGCTACAATAATGTTGGCCAGCTGTTTGCAGTGCACTGCGTGGCTATAAAGCATATATACTTTACTTCAGCATGAACAGACAAGTCAACGTAGTTTTTTTGGGTTTTAGGTTTTTTAATGCTGAAATACTTTTTTTGAGATTGAAGATTGAAGCGATACATCTTATAGATGGAATAGTTTATTATTTTTTGCTGTTTATGCCTGTTAAAATATTACTGTTGGTAAATTGCAGCCAGATCGAAGTGATATATATTATAAATAAAATATTAGCAATTATAGTATAATATTTTTTTAGAAACAAATTTACTGCACTTTTGCATTTCTATCAAAAGTATGGCGAATTTCTTTAAAATCTGTAGATATTTTGTAAAAAGTAGATTTTTAATAACTTCCCACAAACAGGCTGTATTTTTAAAATTTGTAAAAATAATGACATAATATATTAATTATAAAAATATGAAAAAACTATTGCTTAAATCTTCTGCAGGCAACTGCAAGGGTATGCAAACTTCGTAGTGTTTCTTTCTAATCGTTTTTGTTTTTATTTTTTTCTTTTGCGCTGCTTTGTTATGTTTTACCAGCAGTAGCAGAGAGTGTATAGGGGAATGGGAGTAAGGAGTATGGAGTATGGTGCATGAGATCTGAGGGCGTGGCAACACCTACTCAAGCGCGATAATTTGAATGCATCCGCCGTATTGATGACATCCACATACGCCTGCAGCTCGAAGCGACGCGCGCTCACATTGAGATTGTGATTGAGCATTGCATATTTAAAGGCTGATTGCACGTCGTCCGTGCCCTGCTCGAAGATGGCGCCTGCGAGAATAGAGGGGGAGACAGGTTAAGAGAGTTGTGGGAGAGATAAAGAAAAGAGTCAGCCCGAGATATGGAATATTTTTGCTTCGTTAAATATTTAGGCGGCTTTTGACACACTCCTCGCCATCATATTAAACGAAAGCGCGCTGAATAAATATTTACACAAATGATAGTGTAACACACAGCGGCACAGCGCGCGCACACACACACACACACACACACACACACAGCTGTGCTGTGGCAGGCACTCTAATGCAAACGAAGTGTTGATGCAGCAATTTTGCAAGCTGCGCTTTTGCAGGAGTTTGGGGCGGTGGCAGGCCCAGGTGAATGGCTTCGTGTGCAAGCCAGTCAGCATGACTGTCACATTAGCAGGCGACATACCAACACACACACACACACACACTGGCACACACACACACCGACACATGCTCACTGCCAAAATGACTGCAGGCGCAGTGACTGAGGCGCCGTCGCGCAATAAAAAATAAAAGTAGCACAAAAAGAGCAAAACGGAAGGAAGCAGAAGTGGAGGTAGAAGCTGGCAAAATAAGGCAAAAAATACACAAAAATATTTCGGAAAAAAACGGAAAACTCGGCAAATAACGTTAAATTGTTGTGCGCTCGTTCTCTCTCTCTCACTCTCCCTCTCTCTTGCTCTAGTTCGAGTGTTCCCGCTTGCCTTTTCGCCACAATTTCAATTATTCTGCCACGGCATATGCAAATGATGTCGAGAGTTTCTATTATTAAAAATGCAAATAAAAGGCAAGAGGTAGAGCAGAGTAAGCAAGCAGAGGCGGAACAGGAAGCACATATTGTCAGCTCAGAGGCGATTGCAGAGAATTTATTAAATGAGTACAGCAATTCGCATGTTCGAACAAAGGAAAATCGGAAAAGCCTAATTGGGTTTTTAGAAATTTTCCAAATAAAATTCGTAACAATTGAAAATTAAAATTCTTGCAAAAAAAACAATACAATAATGAAAAGGCAACAATGTAGAGTGTTGATTTCATAAATTGGCAGAGAGAAAAAATATAAAGTAATATATAGAAATATAAAAAAAAATCCAAATAATTGAGACCGTTAAAAATCAAACTTAAATAAAATAAAATTTTATTTTTAAAAATTCAGCAACAATAAGTGGATTGCATTAAGGCGCAAGAAAAAGTATAGACAATAATTAAAAATATAGACAATAAAATAATTGATAAATATAGTCAAGAAATTACAAAGAATATGTAAGTTTATAAAAAAAAGGAAATTGTATACATTTTTAGTAATTCTATAAATATTTCGAAAATTGTCAAAACGATAAGGCACCAATTGACAGTATTATTTTAATAAACTTACAAATAACTTATGCAACTAATTGAGTTCAAAACTAAGTAAAAAGTTTAAAGCCATTGCTTGTGGCTCTCAAGTTTTATTATCAATTTGCAGTTGAAGCACGACAATTTGCTAAATTTGGCAAAGAATTCGAAAATGAAAATTGAAAACGATTTAGAGAACACACACATACTGGCACACACGCACACACACTCACAAGCGGAGCATAACCATTGCCATTACACATTGTAGCAGAGCTGCTGCGACAACTGCAGCTCGAGCTGCTCGAGGTCCTGCCTGCCTCCTGCCAGACTCACCTAATGGTATTTTCTCGGTTAACGATGCACTCTGTTGATATTGTTGTTGTTGTTGTTGCTGCTGCTGCTGCTGCAGTTGTTGTTGTTGTAGCTGCTGCAGCTGCTGAGCTGAGCTAAATTCCAGCCAGCAAATGCTGCCAGCGCACATTAAATGTAAATATGCCAAGAATTTTAGCCTCGAATGCATTTTGTGTGCTCGTTGTGCTCGTTGTTTTTGTTGTTATTCGTAATGTTGTTGTTGCCGCTTTTCTCACGAATGTGCTGAGAATTTTCCACTTGCGAGTTGCGTTCTGTTTGCAGTTTTCTTCCACTTCACCTTCTGCAGCTGCGATTATTGAATGCGTTTCTTATTCGCGCCTTAATTTGTCGCAATTTGTTGTTGTTTGTTGTTCTTGCTGTTTTTGGTTGTTGCGATTTTGTCGTTGTATTGCTGCGTTGTTGTCGGTTCTTGCTCGTTGTCGAGCGCGTGGCACTGTGCAAATATTTGTTGCCTACTTTTGGGCGCGCGTTGAAACGAGCTTTCCCTGCTGCTGCATTAATTAATTCATTAATTAATTAATTATAATTGCTTGATACGCATCGTCGTTTGTTTATTGTTTACACTGAATTATGCTAATTTCTAACGTATTTGGCTACAGTTATGGATGTGTGATTTATGTGCTTAGCAATTACGCGTCTGAATTGGGCTTATTAATTAGTTGAGTAACTAGTTGATTAATTAGTTTAGTTGCGTTTGCCGAGTGAGTGGCACTAACTAAGTTGCTTTAAGACTCGAGCAGGCTTCACTTTAACCGGAGGCACGCACTGCCCGCCCTGCTCTCGGCCCTTGAGCGTCGTCAAACGACTCCCTCGCTCGCACCCACCGCACACACGCATGCACACACACACGTACACGAGCTCACGCACGCACACAGACGCACACAGGTACAGAGGCTGCTCTGCAGTCGCCGGGAAGTACTTGTAGTCGTCGTCCGCTCACATGAACCAAACGGCAACGCGTTGTAATCAGCACTAAAAACGCCTAAGCTGCCCAGTAACTTGAGACCCAGCAGCAGCAGGCTGTAGCTGCCACATTTTGTAGCTTTGTCGCCCTGTAATGCACGAGAGAGAGGAAGAGAGAAAGCGAGAGAGCGCGCACTCTCACGCACGCTGGATGCTGCGCTCTTTGTACTAAAAACTGAAGCAAGGCACAGAGAGCGAGATTTGCTTGCTCTCGCCTCAGTCTGCAAAGGAGTTCGTGCGTTCAGTCGGTCGAGTCGTGGCAATTACTGACCTACTACGTTTAGGATAAGTCGCAAATGGTTTGTTGTTGCTGTTGTTGTTGCCGTTGTACCACTCACTCATTGCAAATGACTGAGAGAGGTATATTAGCTGTGTAAAAATTAACCTATCAAGCAAAGGGAAACAGTTACTACAATGAATACAACTGAATATATTTAATTGTCTTAAAAAATTATAATTTAAAATTTTTAAATGGAATATTAAACTGCATTCATATTTTATAAATATGTATATTTTCTAGTTCTGCATAAACACATAGAGCTTAACTATTTGTAAAGATAGAGATATCGAATTTGGCATGAAAATGTCTTTATTCCCTACGCATATAAAGTTAGGCTCAAACTTTTATTGACACATGCACCACCTAACAAAATCAATATTTTAATTTTTATAGTAGTATCCTAAACTAAGTTGGGCAGCTACAGCATTGATATTGCACATACATAAAACTATTTAAATATTTTAGCTTCACTGCTAATTTCAATTCGATCGAATAATAAACACCAAAGTTATAGCAAAAGAAAAGTACCATACAAAACCATACAGTAACACAGCAGAGTGTTGCGAAGCAATTAGCATTTATTTTCGCTATATGAGAGCATAAAACAGTAAAAAAGCGCTTCGTATTTAATTCGTTAAGCAGAAGTATTTGGTATTAAGTATATTTAAGACAAACTGTATGAACGGTATCTAGCAGTCGAAATAGCTGCACTGTAGCTTTCTCTGCTTATTGTTACTGCAGTTGTTGTTCTTGTTGTTATTGCTAGTGCGCCACTGCTGTTGGTAAAATGTTTGTTTACGTTCTGCCTTGCATTTTTGGCTGCATAATTGATACGGACAACGGACAGGAGCAACAAGAAAGGGCCACAGCAACTGCAGGCTGCGTGCGAAGGAAGCAATCGCTGCGCTGCACTGTCCGCTGCCTCTGTCCTCTGTCCTCTGTCCTGTCCGCTGCTCGATTGCGTTCAAATCGTTTTCGCATCGCCCGGAGTTTTTTCTGCCGCCTTTTTTTCTCTGCTCCATCTCCGGCAGCCTGCAGTCCGCTGCCTGCTCTGCTTTTTTGGTAATTACAAGCGATGCCGTGACACAATCCTTTTAACAAATCTCATTAGGCTGTCAATTACGTGCCATTGCTGCTAGTTCGCACTGTAATGAAATCTCATTAATCGACTTTAATTTCGCGCAAACAAACTTAAGTGCGAGCTGGAAGTTGCCGCGGTGCCCCTCTCCACGGAGCCCAACGCCTGCCTGCATATTGTCGAGGTCTCGTACGATTTCATCATAATCTGTAATTAGTTTATAATGCGCACAGGAAGCGCCGGCACGCAGCAGGAAGAAGGAAGAAGCAGGGCGGAGAACAAAGTGCCGGCACGGCGAGCAGCACAATGCTGCGCGACGAACATTTCTACTTAACCTACAGCAAACTGCGCTTAACTACAACAACTGCAACAACAACAACCAGGCCAACAAGTGAGGGGAAAAAGTCAAGCCAATAAACATAAAAGTTGATGGCAAAATTTTTTAATTAAGAAAATCAATGAATATTTTTTCATCATTCCATTTTAACATTATGGGCTTTTCGCTCGTTTCTAGCACGCTCTTCTCTCTCTCTACCTCCCTCCCTCCCTCCTCTCTTCTCTCGCTTCCCCTTGCTTTACATTTCCTGCGCTGCTTTATGCACAGCGATTTTAATGTCCATTAATAGGTTATTATTACTTGCGACTGCAGCAGCAGCGAGGTGAGTGGCGCGGGGAGTGGCAGCAGCAACTTAACAAAAACCTACGTAACTCCGGATAATTATCGCCGTCTCTGTGCGATGAATTTGATTAGTGCAAATGATTGTTGAGTGTTGCCAACTGAAGTTAAGCTAGGGCGGGGCAGAAGTTGAGCTTGAGCTTGAATGGAAAATTTATTTTCTATAGCATTACTCTATTTCCTTTTATCTGCTTGTAGCTATAGTCTTAACTAAGCTTTCTTTGTTTTGGTAGAGTAGCGCTCTTATCGAGAATCTGTTTCATATTTTAAGCAAGACCTCTGTTTCGCTCTTTTTGCTCTCGTCTATAGGTGAGGGAATAACTCTATCTCTTCCTCTGTTCGCTATATTAAGCTCTATGCACTATGTAATTACTCGGTAAAGCTCATTAATTTATTTAATGTGGAACGAATAACTATATATCTCTCTATCTGTTTATGGCTATATCTCGCTCTATACTTTATTCTATAAAGCTGTAATTTTTTTTTACCATGAGCCATTCATTTATTAGGAATATCAACTCAACATTTCAGACCCTTCTACATACCCTACGAAAATCCCACTCAACTTAACTTCTCAGACTGCTCTACATACCCTGCAAATTCATTTCTAACTCAACTTCTCAGGCTACAATAAATGCCTTAGAAAAAGCCTCTTAATGTATTTAGAATTAATTTCTCCAAGAGTCTATCTGTTCTCATCTGAAAGTCTTTTCAAACCTTTGCTTTAATCTGTCGCTGTCCCAGTAGCCCAAGCTTAACTTCTCTCTAAATATATACCCTATACCCTGTAAGTCGTGGTCATTAATTAGCAAGTAAAAATCACAGCCGGAACTTAACTTTTCAGGTGTGATTAAAATGCAAACAAACGGGCAAATAACGAAATAAACACAGGCAAATGCAAACACAAACACAAACAATTAAATAAATGAACAAACAAATGCAGCGGAATATACAAATATATATATATGCATTTATATGTTTGTAATTAAATTTGTCTAGCTGCCTTTCTTAGGGGTGCCACGTTACTGGCGCCTGTATCCTCAGCTGGGACTGTGCAATTTCGCAAACAAATATTCAACGTTTTTGTGCAATTATTTAATGCAAACGCCAATAAAATTTTAATTGCTCTTTTTCCATAAATATGTAAATGGAAAAATGCGTCTCTTTTTCGTCTGCTTCAGTGAGGCTAGGAGTGACTGGAGGGGGAAAGGAGGCAGGGTCGGCTAATTATTTACAATTAAAATTTATGCGGCTGCCTAAATCAACAAACTAAATCGTTTAATTAAAAAGCCGCGAGCACACAAATGAAACAGCAACAAAATCAACACAACTAACAACAACAAGAGCAGAGACTGAAACAACAAGCAGCAGCAGCGGCAGGAGTGGGAACAGCGGCAGCAGTGGGAACAGCACACTGGGAACAGATACTGCTGGAAGCCAGAAGCCAGAGCCAGCGCGAAATCAGAGTACCGCAAGTACAAAGATAAATAAGTGGCATTGTCGGTTTCATTTCCGGTTGTTGCATTTGCATTCAAATGGCTGTCTGTCTGTCTGTGTGTCTCTCTGCCTGCCTGACTGTGTGTGTGTGTGTGTGTGTGTGTGCGTGTGATGGGGGCTGCTTGTAAGCGGTATATAAGCACATTTCCAACTGCTTTTTAGATTTAAGCGGCGCGCACAGCTAAAAGCACAAAAATAAAGCAATAAAAAGCAGCACGCCACAAGCGAGGGTCGCGCAATGTTTATAGAGAGGAGGGAGTGCAGAGAGAGAGAGGGGCAGTGAGAGCTTAGAGGGCGCGGCACTTCTTACAGTTAGTAGCAGCTGTCGTTTCCGTCCACGGCCCCACGCAGCATTTGTATTGCCTGCCAGCCTGCCTGCCTGCCTGCCCGCTGCTGTGACTTGGCCTCGACTGTCTTTCAGTTTCTCACTTCATCAGTTACGCCAAAAAGGAGACTCTGCAATAAATTTCGCTGATTGCTTCCGCTCGCACTGCCTATCTCCCTCTCTCTCTCTTATTCTTTCGCTCTCTGTCTTTCTTGCTGCTCTCTCCTCTGCCTCTGATTTGGCCGACTGGCTCATTTTTTATGCCGCTTGATAAAGTAATATCCGTTTTAGCTACATTTCGCACTGGGCCTGACCCCGTGTAGTTATACCCTGTAGTCACGCAGCGGCCATTGCGTATGCACATATATATATATACGAAAGCTGCTCAGTTTAGTGTACGCGCTCTGACAGGCGTTTAAATCGAATTAAGCTGCCGAGCTGCGCCATGAATGCAAAGCGCGTGTATAAATTAAAGGGTATTAAATTCATTTTTCGAGGGAGACAGTCGCTGCTGCAAGTAATGTGCCAACTTTTGGCTATAATTTGGGCGCACTTTTTGCTGCTGCTGCTGCCGCTGCTGCTGCTCTAACACAGATTTGTGGCCTTGCGACGGCTCTAATGGCTCATGGGGCGTATGCGTCATATCACACAGCACGCATACGCAGTGTAGGTCAATGCTGCGGCAAGGGAGTGGGCAGCCTGGGCACAAAAAGTGGACGGCGGCTGCACGCTGTGGCCTTGCACTGCCCACTGCGAATGTGAGTGAATGCCAGGCTGTGTGTAATAGTGTGTATGTGTGTGTGTGCATGTGTGTAATTGAAACTTCCGCTTTGGTCAGTTAGCGCAATTTAGCAAGCTGCAAAAAAGTTAGACACGGCTGAAGTAACAGGCAAAGTGCAAAGTCCATTGCAGCTACTTGGCTTTCATTTCAATCTAAACTTTAAAAGCCAACCAATGTGAGTGTGTGCGTGTGAGTGTGTGTGTGAGTGTCAGTGTGTGTGTGTGTGCGAGTGTGTGCTGTGTGCAGCCACATGTAGAAATGAAAATTATTTAAAATGATTTATTTCACAACAATTTTCATTAGGCGAGCGCAACTGCAATGCAGGTTTCGTCTCGCTTGCCACGCCCCTCCTTACGCCCTCCCCTTGCACTAATTCACTTTTGCTGATTTTTGTGCAGAATATGCGAATGCACGACTTGAGTAGAAGACAACTACACAGCGCTGGCCCCTCCCCCCATCGCCTCTCTCCCCCCTCACACCCCTCATGCATGTTTCAACTGAAATAATTATATATGCGGTCAGCCAACAGCCTGCAGGCAGGCAGTGCAGCAACCTCAGCGCTAGCCTGACCCCCTGCGCGCCAACTGACCAGCCCGCAAACCCCCTCCAAACCCCACTCCCCCCGGCAATTTGCTTTTCGCTTAGCCAATGAAAAAAAATGGCAACAAAATGTGCGACGGCTACATGTTTCGTGTTGCCTGTTCGTGTGCCCTGTTCCGTGGCGACTGCTGCATAACTTTTGCGCAAATTTGACTCTGGGGCGCTGCAGTTACGCCACGCTCCCTCCTCCCCCTACTCCTCTGTCCCGCGACCCGCGCGCTGCCTGCAAAACGTCCTGCGCTGTCTGTGGGCAAAAATTAGTAGAGAAGAAGTGCAAAAAAGGAGCAGCAAAAAAAAAAAAAGAAAAATAAAAAATTGGCAAAAGCAACTTGAAAAAGGTTAACAAGCGGCAGAGCGCAGGGAATAGCACAACAACAAAAAGAAGTTATAATTTTTGGCAGGCAACAACAACAACAACAACAGCGGGGGCCAGCACAAAAGAGAACGTTAATGAAAAGCAAGCGTGAAATAAAATCATAAATTTTGCAGCGTTTGCACGGCACGACAAGCCCCCTTCTGGTGTGTGTGTGTGTGTGTACGAGTGTATGAAACTTGTTGTTGTTGCTTTGCATTTATATAAACAAGCGAGTGTATGTGTCTGCGCGTGTGTGTTTGCGCTTGGACAAGTGCATTTGCGGTGTGCCCCCAAATGTATGCTACATTAATGCAGAGAGTTAGAGCGGAGTGAGCAGAGTGAGTGAGGATGAGCGGCAGAGCTGGAGAGATGTGTGCAAGTCCGTGCGAGTAGCTCGACATTAACTGGCAACACACTCCCGGGTCTAGACTTGGCCTCAGCAGTGGTCAGCTTAGTGTGCAACTAAGTGTGCGTGCGTGTGTTTGTGTGTGTGTGTGTGCAGGGAGTTGTTAAGGTTTTCGGTAACTTGCAAGCTGCAAACGGAGCTAAAAGTCCTGCCAAGCATCTGCTCAGCGCAATGGGCAAAACAAGTGTGCACTCTTGTTGCAGCTACTTAGCTGTGCAAACACTAGGGAAGCTCGGGGGTGTACAAGGCAACTGTGAGTAGGGAAAGAGTAGGTACAGACGTCTCAAATCCCTTATACTTATATTTTTAATTTTGACGTTTGATATAGTTATGAAGCTGAACATGCTGACAGTGCGGCTGCCCAGGCAGCTGAGGCTGCAGGCGAAAAGCTGCTGGAGCTGCTTTCCACTAGAAGTCTTCATGCCTAGCATGCCTAGCAATACGTAGATTAACTTTTGGCTAAGAAACGGCATACCTATTGCGTCTGAAAATTAGGAATATAAAATAAAGATTATTGCTGAAAAGCTGCTCATGTCAAGCTTTCAATCGCAATTTTAATAATAAATTATTATTAATAAATTGAATTTTCTTTTATAAATTTCTTTGAACTTCTCTAAAAATTTTAAATTAATTTATTTACACTCTCTTAAATTAAAACAAATAAATTAAAAATAATGAAATAATGCCTTCGCGTCCCCTGCTCACAGCCAAGACACCTTTAGCAAAGTTTCACACCTCTGCGCTGCCAACAGTCGCGGCGCTGTTAACTGAAACTTGAGGACTGCAAGCTTTTTGCCAACTTGCTGTTAACTGTTAGCAGCGCAGACCTGTTAAATAAGACAAATGAAACACTTTCAGCAATTTTGGAATATTTTTAGAAAATCGTGTACATGCTTTTTATTGAACTACTTTTTGGTTTAATGTACTTTGTTTGATGTGAGGGCGCTATAGAAAGTTGCCGATTCGAATCGAACATAAGCACAAGGAATCATATGTGTATGTGTATGTGTTTGTATGTGTTATATACTTATTTAAAGCGCTGTATTCGCTAATCAAATGCATAATTCAGTTAACAATTTGAGTTAGGTCTGGTTGACAATTCGCTAGGATTAATGCTAATCTGATCTGATTGTTAGTTTAACCGAGCAACAAGCAACAGAGTTCTATAAATTCCATTTCTGATATATAATATTCGCACAACAATTAAAATGTCAATCGCACGCACACAGACACGCAGGCACACTCATCACTCACTCACTCATGCACACACGCACACACACACACAGATAAATATAATGAACAATTTGTTTTAGCTACTGGCCGGGCCACTGAACGGCTGAAAATACCTCGTAATTTGCACTATTTTTACGATTTATCAATTGCTGTGGTGATTGATTAATTATATTTTTATGAAGTATGTATTTTTGTATTTTTGTATTTCTGTTACTTAGGGTTCGTTTGCTGCTTCGTGATAAATGCTTATCAGAATGTTATATCTCGACCATACACCTACGCAAAGGTAAGCTAATTTGTTGTTTTGGTATTTTGTATTTTGTTTTTGGTTTTTGGTTTTTGTATTTTGAGTCCAGCTACAAAACGTTGCATAAAGTTTGTATAAAAGTTGTTCATTTCTTTTTTTTTTTTTTGTTTTTTTTTTTGGTTTTTTGTTTTTGGTTTTCCTGTTCTTCAGTTTTGTCGCGTTATAGTTTCGGCTGCGGCCTCTGCTTCAACCTACATTCGCTAAGTATGTAACAGTATATATATGTATATATACGATGTGTATAAGTGTACTCCATATACGGCTCTATATAGTAGTATATAGTGTAGTATAGAGTATGTTATAGAAACAGCTGCTAAAAAATCACTGCCGGCGCGAGGCCAGCACTTGGTAACTGTGTAAAGGTATTGCCCATAAGACTGCTCCTGCTGCTGATCATTCTCCTATGTATATATATATATATATATATAGATGTGTGTGTGTATATATGTAATTCATAAGCGCTAATATTCGTTAATGCAACAAGTCTATGTGGGGATCCTGCTCAACAGCGCCGACTTGATTTCCACCTGCTTCCCTCGCTTCCTGCGGGATCAATCGAAGATGCAGACGAACACGCGCAGGCAGTTGATGCCCACCTTCTGCCAGCAGCCCTCCTCGGTGGAGCGGCCGTCGTGGGCGAGCCGCATCTTCTTCGGGTAGTTCTTGGGGCTGCTGCGATCGCTGAGATGCACGGGCATGCGGGCGTACTCGGCCCGCGGCGTGCGGAACTTCTCCAGCAGCTCCGTCTGCTGGTCCGTGAGGTTCTTGAGTTTTTTGCCTGCAAGGAGAAATTTATCAGTAGGAAATTTATCTTTCCCTCTTCCTTGCACTACTCACCCTCGAGGGCATCGCTGACGAGCGACGTCTCCAGCGGCGGCAGCAGCTCGACACGCTCGCAGCAGCGCCGGAACTCCGCCGGACTCATGAGCAGATAGCGCGGCGTCAGGCACAGCGGGCCGAGTACCGAGCGGCGATTCTCCTGCGTGCCCTCGAGATTCTTGCGTGCACACTCGGCCAGACTCCAGTTGGCCAGGCACTCGAACAGCGTGATCTCGGAGCGCAGCTGCAGCGTGTTGCGCTTGACCAGCGTCTCGAGCTCCTCGAAGCGCAGCTCGCAAATACCCGGCATTGTGAGCAGCAGCTCGGCATGCATGTCGATCAGCTGCAGCGTGTTGTGCAGCAGCGCCACGCCATAGTCCTCGGTGGTGAAGGGATTCGGATTGGGTATGAGATTAACCTGAGCACTGCTGTCGCCCTGCTCGCCAGCGCCATGCTCCTGCGCGTGGGCCAGAGCCTGCGCCTGCGCCTTGGCCGCCGCCTTGGCCTTCGATGCCTGCTTGCGGGCCAGCTGCTGGGCCGACTCCTGTGTGGTGATCACCGTCTGGTGCTGATTGGTCAGCGCGATGCCCTGGTAGAACCACAGTGCCTTGTAGATGTCCAGTGCGGTGGCACTCGAAATACTGAGATCAAGTTCGCGAATGCAGTAGATGATCTGAGGAGAAGGAAGAAGACTGAGATTAGCATCAAGTGAAGCAAGGAAAAGGGGGGATATGTGCCAAGTCTCATTAAGTTGACCAATAAACTAATTTGAGCTCCTACAGACGGACAGATAAACGGACATAGCTAGATCGATTCGACTATTAATGTTGATCAAGAATATATATAATTTATACTGTGTCTAAAATGATTATACCCCCCTTTAAATGGGATTATAAATCTAGGCGATTCTGCAGAGATCAACTCAATCCCAACTCACCAGATCGGGCACATTGAAGCGATCCGCCAGCTCGAGTATCTTGAGCAGATGCTTGTGATCGCGATAGCGTATGAAGCGCTTCTCCATGTAGCGCACGATCATCTCGAAGTCGTACTTGTCCACGTTGAGTATCTGAAAGTGGTTGTCGCTCTTCCGGCCACTGTTGGGGCCGGCGTGTATGAGCTTGGCCAGCTCCACGCTGCGCTCCTGCACGGACTTGCGCTCGCAGCGTATCATGTAGCGATCGTCGCCATTTACGACGATGAAATCTATGTAGGGATTCACAATGATCGGCACGCCGGTGTATATGTTGGTCTGGCCCCGCGAGTAGAGCGGTGGCGGCACCATGTGTGCCGGCGGTGCACTTGGCGCCGGTGCGTTCTGTATGGAATCCACGTGGTGGCCATCGGGGCCCAGACCAAAAGGCAAGACCATGGTGGTACTGCTAAAGCTGTTGTCGTTGTAGCTGTTATTATTGTTGTTGTAGTTGTTGTAGTTGTTGTAATTATTGATGATTCTATTGTTCTTATACGATGTTGTAGGCAGTTGTGATGGGGAAGCTGGTGATAGATCGGAAACGCTGTCGCGTCGCTGCAGCGCCTTGTGCACCAGAGCGCCCACTAGCGGCAACTTTGTGGTGCGCTCCTTCTTGATCAGCTGCTGCTCCAGGCGGTTGGGTGTGCTTCTCTGGCGATTCTTGTTTCCCGGCCGCTGATTGGGCAACTGCAGGGCAGAGCGAGAGAGAAAGAAAGTTTAGCAAAATGATAAGTAAAGCTGAGAAAATACTATAAGCCTTGGGGAAATCGAGGAAAAGGGTAGAGAGTAGCGTGAATATCACTGACAGCTCAGTCTAGGCAAGCAGAGAGTAGAAATTATCGGATGAAAGTCAGAAACAAACTGACTATAACTATAAAAAGAAGATAGGCGTAAAGAAACAGAGCGATAGAGAGAGAGAGAGACTAGAGCAAAGAAAAGAGTAGGATAACATAGATATAATAAATCGATCTAGGGGCATATGCTTGAATGGTCGAGCACGAGAAGAACCGATCAAGGGAAGAATTTTAAATTAAAAGAGAGAGATAGAGAGAGGGGAAGAAGAAGGGAGAAGGAGAGAGAAGAAGAGGCTGCATAGAACTAACGGACAGATCAACCAAAAAAGAAGCTAGATCGATCCAATATACCGAACTTTTAAAGCAATTCAAGATCGAGAGAGAAAGCAGAGAGAGAGAGAGAAACACTCACTGAAATCTGAAATGCAGAAGAAATGACCTGATCAATCTGATATATCTATATCTATTAACTACTGTATCGAACCTCAGAAACGAACTTCGCCTTGTGCTAAAGTATCATCTTATCATATTCCATCTATGCATATATAGCGGAAGCCCCAATAGGTGCTGGCAGCGCTAAGTACACGCCGCCAGCGTTATCTATGTTAAGTAGCTTTGCTCGACATTTTATGGCCCCTATCGTCGCTTATCGCTAACCAATACTTTTAAGCCCAATGAGCAGTAAATGCCCTAGGCAAAATCTATAATATTCAATGCCCGATAAACCCAACTTGGGATATTGCCGGACGATTTGGCAATATGGAGGGGGGAATCACAAAACTTTGTTTATCTTCCCGGATGCACCTTCCGTTAGTCAGCGCGTATATGGCCAGTATTACACCACAATGGGCTATTCATAATTGTGTGTGCCTTATCGCCTTGGCTTTATCTCTCAATTGGCGGCACTCAAGTATACAAATCGTTTAATGACTGTCGATGAGTTTAATCGGTGATTTGTTTTACAGCGATCCGATTAGCTGGAGTGCAGATTCTTAGTCTTAATCAGGCTGAAGGCGTGGTTTTTCTTCCAATCGGTTTATACGGTCTGCGTGCGATCGATCGTTTGATTGCCCCCAAACGCAACTCGATCGCAATTCATCATCTCGCGCCCATACTATATATCATGTGGGCCACAATCGCGTAGCTATCGTAGCGCTGGCCATCAGATACACCGCGCCGCGTGACAGCTCATAAATTGTATAATGCCCCCGAAAAGGAGCCGTCCACTGCGATAGTGTCAGTCTCGTTTTAGGCTTGATCTAGTTATATGGTAGGTATACACCATGCTTCCCAGCGAACCAACTAATACTACGCTGACAGTCTAATTTCGCCGTCAATTCACCTGAGATCTTGAGCTTCCACGACGGAAATTATGCCCTATGCGAAGCACTTGAGCAGAAATCCCACGAGACTGAATCGATTTATTGTATGTGGTATATATATATATGGCTTATCTGTAAGCCATGAGCATACATACAGGTTAACTCACTACATTATTAGACCGGGAGAAAATTATTAATGATACCATCAAAAATCCTGCTTAAGCTCCTTCCGGCTAACCCCAATTCTTATCTCTGAGTTCAATTTTTCCTCAAATATTTATAGCAGAAAACTGTAAACGTACCCAATAAAGATAGAGCATTGTGCAGAGCTGAGCCCGCGTAAACCTAGGGAAATATTGGAGAACGGTTTTATCACATTTCGATTCCCGCTTGTTATTATTGCCTTAAGTAGACTGCAAACAAAATTAATTGTGGCGCGCCAAGATTGCCGACAGGGAGAAGTTCGCAAAAGTCGCCGAAGAAAACATAGCGCTAAAGTATAAAAATAAAGAAAAATTGAAAAATAGATAGGGAGCGTAAGAGAGAGAGAGAGATAGAGAGATAGATATTTGAACAGCTGTAAGGAAGAGCTGAGACCGAAGCCGGCAGTCTGTCGAGAGTCTGTCGGCAAGCGCTACATTTACGGGCATATTGCAATAAAAGAATTATCGTATGCAAATAAATTTTACGATGTTGTCATTATCTGCACAGTAGAGCCAACCTCTCGCCTCACTGCCTAACTCCCTATCCTCGCGCACCACCCCCCCTCCCCCTACTGTTGCTGACCACGGACTATTTTTATGTGGATCACAATGTATGAAATTAACACTCTGTGCGTGCAGAGTCATAAGTCGAAGTCGAGACAGAAACCAGAGCTATAGCTTATCGAAGTTTTACCACCCATCCCCCTGCTCTCTATACCCAGCCACTCCACCCGCTGCTGCGTCAAGCTGTAGAGGTGTGGGCGTTTATGATGCTCCATCGATATTGTTGTTGTCGGTGGAGTAGGGGCACTCAGGTGTAGCGCTGGGTGATTGGGCGGATTTTCAAAGGGGTGCAAAACTTTTCCGAAATTCCAACACATTATCAAGGCACGCACTTGAACTTTACAGTGTGTATATGTGTGTGTGTGTGTGTAAGTTGTTTGATGGGCCCAGAGACCCTGCACTTCTTACATTTATAGTTTATTTGCCGTCGCTTATCACCGAAGGCTCTTGCCATCAATCAATCAACTGCGATTTATTTTTGTATGCCACCGACTTTAGATATAACTTTACGCACGACTGTGCGTGTGTGTGTGTGCGTGGGTGATTTTTGAAATAAGTTCATTAAAAATTTCGACAGATATTCGCGCAAAATTCGCTGCTGGGGCGCGATACAACCGCACTTGGCGCGTTTAGAACTTCGACTGTGCTTTGCCTGTCGAAGGCAGCGTCGATGCCGCTGCGTGCGTCAGCAGCGACGTCGACAGCAACTGCGGCGTGGACTGCGGCGTTCAGACATGACTCTCAACATACACTGACAAAAAAATTGTATACCAAGTTGAGGGTTTGTGTTCTTTGTTGGTTTGATGCTATATACTGCTATAATACTTTTGGAATTTCCGCAGCTATTTGAGCAACAAAATGTAATTGCAAAATTTAAGTGAGAATATACAACTCGTGCTACAGTTTTGCTCGTCAGTGTATGTGGCTCAACGTGGGGAGAAGAAAGAGCCCTCGGAAGACTTTCCCAATGCTGAAAGAATTGTGCCGGGCTGCGGAACTGCAACGAATTGATAAAGAATCCGCGATTCTTGTTTTAAGTAGTATGTATATCATATTTGTCATTACACTTGATAATTTATTGCATTATATATAATATAATATAATATATTATTTTCATAATTATTATATATTTTTCTTTTTATGAGCACCTTTTAGTTTAAATAAATTTCTCTTCTGCTTCACATTTTGTGCTTTTTGTAAATATTATGATATTGTGTTTATTATTATAAGTATATACATATATGTATTATATTTTGTGCTTATTAATTCATCAGTATATTAATTATATTTGTAATGTATGCATATTATATTTATTATATATTTATTACCTCGTTCCAATTTTATGCGAGTTTCTTGTTATATTATTTTATATTATTATTATTATATTTTATGGTGAGCTTTTCTCAGCATTAGGAAGTTGTATTACTATATATACTATGTATATATATATAGTAATTATTATATTATAGTAAATTAACTATATTTTTTAATTATTTTTATTAATTGTTTCACAATCTTATTATTACTTTGTATTATTTTATATGTGTGGTGTATTTATAATTTTATCGTGAGCTCTTTCAAGGTTTAGGAAGTTATATATATTTTATATATAGTTATTATTATATTATATATTACTATGGTATATACATCATATTTGTCACACAATCTTGATAAATCACATATCGTATGTTTAGCATTCAGCAACACATCACACGCTTAGAAACTTCAATTAATATCAATAACTTCGCAAAATTCAAAACACCAGAGACAGAGAGTAAGGCATGGACCCGCATCTGGGGAACTCTTTGAACTCTTTGAAGTTGCAGAAAGCGAGTACTGCGATTGCAGCGGAAATAGGCTGAAGCACTGCGTGTTCGGCCACGGCAACGACTCAATTATCAATTTAATTTATTCCACAAACAACAGAAAGGCAAATAAATAAATTAGTGCCAAAAAAAAGAGCGAGAAGAGCAGAAGGAGGAGCTGGAGGAGGAGAAGGTGCAGAGCCACAATCAATGTTTGAATTTGAAATTCACGCGCAGAGCACGGAGTCAATGCTTGTGGGTGTGGGAGTAGAGTGTAATTCAGGGTGTGGGTGTCTTTACCGAGTGTGCGTGTGTGTGTGCACACTTGTGTGATATTTGACAGCTGTAATTGTTGTCGCGGCGCTTTGTGTACGTACGAATTATGCGTGTCAATTAATGATAAGCCTTATCAACTGGCCGAGCAAACAGCGAACGAGGCTGAGCGCAGCTTAAGACGACAAAAGCAGCGCAGCAGCAGAGCAAGAGCGTCAAGATGACGACAAAGCTGCAGCAGCCCAGAGTCCATAGTGCATACAAGCGAGGGTTGCCAAAGCAATGGTAGAACCAACTCAAAACACAGTGTGTTTAAGTTCTAGCATGAGCAACAAGCTGAGCTGGAAATATATTATAATAGCATCGATAATTATAGAGCGCTTCCCATGTTTGCCAAAGCTAAACATAAATATATAAATATTGCAGTGCTCCATATTCCAACGTGACTTTGTGCCTATGCAAACCGCACTTAACATGAGTCACACTCGAGCAGCCCTCGTGCAGCTCAAGTCATTGACAGAGACTGCGACAGTTTAATGGCGGAGGAGGCTGCTAATGAGGCGACAAGGCGGAAGCAGCAGCAGCGGCAGTAGAAACAGTTAAAAACTCGCACTATTCAGGCTCATGCGCTGCCTTGACATCGGCCGTAAGCGCCCACTGTACCTGATCTCGTTCGCGTTCCCATTCCCTGTCGAGCAGATGTCGAGCATTAAAACCCGTTTACGAGCGCAAATATGCAAAAAGTTACAATAAAATCTCTGTTGTGTGTGTTGCTGAGGCGATCAAATATTTGTGCTCATAAGGAAAATTAATCGGTAAAGTGCGAGAAAACAACAACAACAGCAGCAGCAGCGAAAGATGAAAAGCCGTTTAATTAGTTTAATTAAACATAATTATGCACAAGGCGGCCCAGAGGCGGCAAACTGTAAACAAAGCTGAAAAAGTGTTTACAGGCGGCAAACACAAACAAAGCGAAACAAAAACAAGTATAAAAACAAAAAAAAAAACAAAAAAAAACACAAGGCGGAAAGGCGAAGAAAATGCGTAGCGAATTGAGCAAAACTCGAGCAGTCGCTGGAGACTTTATATACGATAGAAACGTTGTACTATATTCAAAATCTACTATATACTAAACTAAACTACATACCATTCAACACTAAACTTATGAAATATACTATATGCTTTACTATATAAAAATTCAATTATATACTTAATAATTTATTTAATATTATTATTTATTGTATAGCATTTAAAACTACTTATATAACCATACTTTATACTTTATACTCCATATTTAAAATTTATACTATGCTATAAAATATTCAATTTTGTGCAATATTACACTGCAAATTATATTAAAATATATGCTATGCTTTATTATAGAAAACTAGTTACCAAACTAAAAATATTTATATTTTATATTACGCTTAAATTGATGCAGTCTTATTATATTATATTATAATGTATTATATATTTTATGTTACTACTACTAGAAATACATTCCTCTACTATAAAGTGCTATATACTAAAGTTTTCCATTTATTTAATTTTTCATATATTTGTTTTATATATTTATATTATTTTATTAAATTTTATTGTATTGCATTTGCCATACAATATATACTTTGCTCTTTCATATACTTTATATTAATAATTCAAAACATTATTATGCTATACTATACTATATATAAACTATATACTAAGCTATACACCACTACTATAAAATACACTATACTCGCTGCAGCAGAGTTTTTTTCGAGTGCGATGGCTCTTTTTGGACACCGGGGGGAGGGGAACTCTATTTTTAAAGCGGGAGAAACCTGTGCCAAATCTCAAAGAGCAGGCATTGCCCCAGAGTCGAAGTCATTTGCCTATATATAGCAATCTGATTATTTATAGAGTCATACTCAATATCCATACTTTAATGAGATTTGCGCATTGAACTCGCGAGACTTTCAGAAGCCCTGCAAAGTGTCGCGAATCGTGGGTAATTCGATTTGCAATCCCGCACGCCGAACACTGAGTCACACTCCGGGCCAGAGATAACGCCGGCAGGTGCAGGCCCAATGACATCATGCTCGGCGCCTACTGCCGCGTGGTGCACCACCAGCAGCAGTAGCAGCACCTCCACTCGAAAACAATAATAAAATAATCCTGAGCAGACAAAAACACTAAATTTCCTAGACGAAAATTGTGGTGCTATCACTTGGCGCAGTGCCAGAGAAAAGCCCCAAAGCGCAGCAGCATTAATTGACAATTGAGTCATTACGCGCAGATATACATATATATATATAGCATATATAAAAGCTATTAACATCAGCGCATTTCATAATGAGTCGCAACTCACTGGGAAAACCCGCTGAAAAGCTGGAAAATTATTCATTATTCAAATGGCACTGGAAATGGACGAACTTTCAAAACAAACACACACACACACACAGGCACACGAAACCTGCCCAAAACATTCACCTGAACACGAAGAAGAGCAGCGAAAGCAGCGAGAGCGGAAAAACTCACCCTGTGAAAAGCGCAAAACCCTACGCAACATGTTCCATGTTCGGGGAGGGTGACTGTGCGCTGGGCGGTGGGCGGCAGGCGGTGGGTGGTTGCTTGTACTGAAACTGGAGCAAGCGCCGACAACAATAAACTAAGGGAAATAACCCAAACGGAACAAATTTTCATTTGCAGAGGAAAACTCGGAAAACTCAGTGGCAGCTGCGAGAGGCAGAGGCAGAGGCAGAGGCAAAGGGAGCATGAGGAGGAGGAGGTGGAGCAGCCGCTGGCTAGGCCAATAGCCAATATCAAGTGCGCGGCGATGGTCGTTGGGATTTAGCTGAGGATTGGGGTCGGCCACTGGCAACTGGTGTAGAGCAGGCAAGGGGCAGGCAAACGTACAGACGAAAAGTAACAATTGACAACGCGGCGTATGCGCGATGCGATACAGCTGATGTTGTACTTGCCATTGCCTGAAACACTGACACACTGAACGAGTTTCGGCGTGCTGCACATAATTACACACTCACACACAGCACAGTCTGTATCTCTACACACACACCCACACACAGACACGCTGCTGTGTATCTCATGGATAGTGATGGCACGATTAATCATATGATACACAATAATCGATTATTTGGACTCAATTTACGATTTAATTGTATCGAAAAAACAGTTGCAATTAATTGAATCTATAATCGATTACTTACTAAAATAATCACGTCACTACTTTTTGCGGCAAAATACAAATTGGCAAACAAATTATAATGGCAACAACTTATAGTAAAGTTTGGAAATATTTTTGCAATTGCACATTGCGGACGCCAACAAATATTGAAAGTCGGCTACAGCAAGCCACCTGAAATCAACTATACTGGGACAGTTTGAACGTAGATTTGGAGCTATAGAGCGCTCTTTTTTATTGGTGCATCAACGTTGCTGGACCCGCGTTTTAAAAAAAAAATCATTTCCATGATCCAATGGCCTTGGCCATAACCATGAAGAATATTCGGAAAGAAATAGCGGATCTTTCACAACGGAATGAGAGTCTGGAAAGCGCAAGTGATGCATCATCCACTGGTGAAATTGAGTTTGATCCATGAGCACACCAAAAGTCGTTGGCGCACAAACGCCGCAAAGTAGGCGATGACCCATCACTTGTTCAGGACGAGCTCAGTTTTTTCCTGAACGCTCCAGTCCTTGAACTAAAATGCAACGTCGTCAATGCCTGGGATGACATGTGTGTAGTATAACCAAAGCTTTATATTATAGCTCGTCGGTATTGTTTTCTCATAGGTACTTCAGTACCAGCAGAACGTCTGTTTTCAAAGGCGGGAGCAACTGCCACCGAAAAGAGGAACAGATTGACCACCCCGCGTCTGTGTAAATTATTATTTTTGAGTTCTATACTAAATAAATAAAAGAGTTATGTATTTATAATTTTCTTCTGTAATCCCGGCATTTGGATTAAAGATTTAAATTACAAGACTTAGTGCAAAAAATCATATGATTAATCGATTATTTTCATTTTTTTCGATTAATTGCAATTAAAAATCGGATTGGCTAAAATTAATCATATGATTCAATAATCGATTAATGAATTTTTTTTGACATCACTACTCATGGATACACAATTTATGCTTGCCAATCGCACGCTACTGTGGGGCTGCTATTATGATTGCCAGACAGTGGGACAGGCAGAGCGACTGTCAGACAGCTGGACAGTTGGCCGGACTTACCGCAGTTTATGGCTGGAATTTGTTTAGTTCCCAGCGCCTTTGTACCTATCAGCAAAGGCAACAACGCTGACCGGGGATTTCCGCGCGATTCGCAATCAGTTTAAACAATCAACTGCACGCATTTGTTTGTAGCGATTTCATGCTTACACAGATCTAGACATGCACATGCATATATATGTATGTATATATAGAATACTATACTATATAGCCACTACTGCTGCATCCGTCCGTCGCGTAGTTTTTGCGCGCGCCGTGCCAAGGAAATGGAAAGCCCGAAACTACGACAACGTCTCCGCAGCTCGAGAGCCGAAAAGCGTATACACCAGCAGATATTTGCTCTGCCTGCAGAGGATAGCACACACTCCACAGACACACACACACACACACACTCTCTCGCAAACACACGCTCTCAGAATATTTTTTGAGAAAAAAAAGCAACATACCAAATTTCCCGCGCTGGCGTTGCCACTGTGCTCCTCCATCTTGCGCTTTTGCGCCGCTCACAGTGCCAGCCAAAAGTCTGTGCGACTTCTTCGGCCGATTTGTTGTTGTGTGCGGCGAATGTTTGAACAATAATTTTTGTCACAATTTAAATAGAGTTTTTGCTATGACAATTGCTTGGACATTTGTCGGAATGGCAGCTTTGCGCCGGGGGAAAACTCTCTCGCTCGCAGCTTTTCCGCACACGCACAGGCATGCGCAGTCGGGGCCAGACGCTCACCTCGACACGCTCTGCTCTGCTCGCTGTTGACCCACAGGTCGTATGAGCAATCGCTGCGAGGCGCAACATTTTCGAGCGTGTGATAAGACACAGGCCTACGCACTCGCAACGGGCAGAACTGCCCAATACTTTCGCTTTCCCCGGGAGTAGTGAGCGCGAGAATGAGAGAGTGAGTGGCAGCGTGATAGAGAGAGAGAGAGAAAGCGACAGTTAGAACTGGCAGCGGGAGCAAGTGCTGCGTGGGCGCTCAGGCAATTTGCTATGTGCTGTTGTAGGGAGGCAGGGGAGCAGCGCCTATGCGGGCCCTAGACAACCGAGTGCTGCGTTGAGTGAGGTAGGAAATTTATAGCTGTTATCAGACACATACACACACACACGCACAGCGCGAGGGAAAGGCAAAACAAACAAGAACGAAAGGCGGGCAATGGCAGCCGAGAGCTGAAACTGGGTCAAATCCCAGCGCCCATAGCGAACTGAACTATCCAGCTGGGGGCCCTACAGAGTGCCCCAATATTTTCCGGGAATTACAAAACTGTGAAGACGCAAAATGGGCAAGAATTTCAAAAACAAACAGAATCGAACAGGGCAGCAGTGCAGTTTGAAAACGGAGATAATAAATTAAAATTAAAATTTCCCTTGAATTTAAAATGGCAATAAAATATAGAACAATTTTCTTATATGCTTAGAGAAAATAAATAATTTGAATTTTGCGCAAATAAAAAATAATAGTATAAATTCTAATAGAATAATTAAAATTAAACTCCTCGATGGAAATAAAATATAGAATTGAACATGGCAGCAGGGCAGTTTGAAGGCTGAGATAATATAATAAATTAAAATTTCCCTTTAATTTAAAATGGAAATAATATAGAACATATTTCTTATATAGTTAGAAAAAATTAATAATTAGAATTTTGTGAAAACAAAAAATTATAGTATAAATTCTAATACAATTAAAATTAATTAAACTCCTCGATGGAAATATGATATATAGACACTTTTTTTATGTACTTAGAGGTAATTAATAATCAGTATTTTCTGCAAAAAAAAAAAGTATACATTAAAATAGAATATTTAAAATTAACCCCCTCTAAAAACACAAAACGGTAAATTTTTGAACCAAATTGAACAGAATTGAATATAATAATTTAAATTATTAATTTAATTATTCAATTATTAATTATTACAGAGCTCTAAACTCCGAGAAAATATCAAAGAAAAAAGAGAACTATTAAAACAAATCAAAAGTATTCTAAGAGATTAAAATTTGTCTGAAATTAAAATTTATCTGAAAATGAATTTGTTTATTTTCATTTAACGACATTTATCGAATTTATTTTTGTTTTTTTCTTATTTTTTTTTTTTCTTGTTTTGCTTATAACGTACATATATAATACATATTCATATAGAGTTTGACAACTAGAGAAGAACCTGGTAGATCACACTTATGGTAGACAATTCCGAAGACAATAAGCTCTGCGCCTTGTTATGATTTACAAACAACATGATTTTATTTTGTGGGTTTCGAAAAAAAATGTCAGTGATTTTTTTGTGCTTTTTTTTGTAGTTTTAGATGCTTTCTTTTTTTTTTTTTGGGTGGGGGGGTGTGGTTTCTTTTTTTCGTTTTTGCAGGTTTTGGGTAATTTTCATTGTTTACTTTAAAAGGTTTAGTGCAATACACATCAGGGGGAGGAGAGGGGAGGACTACAGCAAATTTACCCTTACTCTGATGCGCTGCTACAAGTACCAAAAACAAATGTTCGTGTGTGTATATTTTGTGTGTGTGTGTGTGTGCGAAAACTGAACGCGAATTTATCATAATTCTTGGACTGTTGTTTTGTTCTTTCAACTGGGTTTCGTGGTGGGGATTGGTTGTGGGGGGGGAGAGAGTGTGCAGTATGTTTCGTATGTATTATTGTTGCGTCTACTTTGTCTCTAATTTCAAATCTATGTACGTATTGTAGTATTATGTATACATGTATTCTATGTTGTACATATGTGTGTGTGTGTGTGTGTGGGTGTTACTATGTGTGTAGCTGTGTGTGTGTATGCGCTTGTCTTTATCTTCCAAGTGTGCACGTGTGTGTGTGTGTGTGTGTGTGCGTGAGTGTGTTTGGTTTAGGAATTCGTCGCCTCGAGGGTTGTCGTCAAGAGTGCGCTGGATGGGATGCTGCCATTCAGCCGCTTTATGGCGATCTTGGCGACGCCCTTCTGACACTCCGCCGAGCCGCCCATGAGCACCAGGAATAGCCCGTTGTGGGCCACAGTGTTCCAGACACGTTCAATGAAATCGTCCAGCTTGGCTGCCGTGCGCTCGGCGCTCTCCAGCATGAAATCCGATTCGGGCACCAGCAGATTGGCAATGGTCAGCGCGTTCTCCAGCGCGATCTCGCTGACCTTGCGCACCGCCTCCTTGCTGGTGGACACCTCGTGCACGTGCACCGCCTTGCTGGTATCACGCGGCGTCAGTTGCTCCGCCTTCTCGATGACCTCCTTGAGCCGCGGCTGCATATCGCCCACGGTCACAATGGCCGTGCGCTTGTCCCGCTTGGCCGCGTGCGCGAACAGATTGTTCCGCAGGCCGTCGCCGCTGCTGGCGCGCAGCACGTCGTGGACGCGTTTGCGTTGCGTGAGAATCTCGTCGCCGAACTCGATGCTATTCGCCAGCTTCATCTTGACCAGCTTGAGCGTGGCGCGCGAATCCTCGATCGAGTCGTGGCCATCCTCGTTCTCCTGTATGCTCTCCTGCAGGAACGTCTTGGCCAGATGCTTGAGCTTGCTCTTGCGCTTGCGCACGCCGGATATGTTGAAGCAGACGCTGGTGTCTATCACATACGGATGCATCATGCGCATCGCATTCAGATCGGAGTTGAGCGACTGACCCACCAGTATCGCGTCCGGCGGCAGCAGCTCCGACACCTCGCGCTGCACATCGGCCAGCTTCTTGGTCACCGACTCCATGATGTCGGCCGTGATGCCCGAGTATTGCGTGAGGTAGTCGGTGATCTTGTTGATGGGCCGCACCAGCGTCTCGTACACCGTGCAGTACTTCTCGTCCACAATGGAGATGCGCGTCAGCTCGTTGGCCCCCGTCACAGTGCGGCACATCTCGCAGTCCACGCCGAACATGGGACTGCGATCGGTCACGGGTGCATACGACTGCTTGGTGAAGACGTACGACTTGAAGCGCGCGTGCAGCTCGCCCTGCAGCGGTATGGGGTATCCCTCATCGACCATTTGGAGCGCCGAGAGCAGCAGCTTCGTACGGGGAAACTTATCATCCGGATGCAGTGGGCCGCCGCCGACGCCGCCGTCTGTTTGCGCCGACGCCGCTTGCTTCTCAATGGGAAAGATGGCCTTGACGAACAGCGTGGGATCCTTGTTGAGCTCCACGGCCGATTCCAGCGAGCCGTGCTCATTGATCAGCTTCTGCGCCTGCACATTTGTCAGCGGAATCTGGAGCAGAGAATGGGAATCAGCTTAGAGGAGGAGGCACGAGTGATTTGAGGCGCCACTCACCTGTGCAATTGTGTCGATGATCTTGCCCTCGTCCTGTGGCGGCAGCACCATCTCCAGCTTCGTGTCGAATATCCTGTTGGTGGCCTCGAAGCGGCTCTCATTGGACAGATAGTGGTAGAGCGAGAGGCCCTCCAGTATGAGCACCACGCTGTGCGAGAGGCTCTGGAACTTGTCGGCGCTGCACCAGCGATCGGGCACACAGGGGCTCTTCTTGCCGATGAGCGCCGACATGAGCAGATGCTGGATGTCTGTGAGAAAGATGGGTGTACGCTCCTGCTGCGGAATCTCGAGCAGGGCGCGCCTGCCCATTTCGCGCAGATGCACGGCCGGCACACTCTCCAGTTCGCGCTTGCGCCGCCGCAGCTCTGTGGACAGGGTCTTGTACTGCTCCTGGGTCAGGGTGGTGGTGCTGGTGTTGTTGTTGTTGTTGTTGTTCACGCTGTCAACTGTGTTGTCGCCGCCCGCCGAGTGGTTGCGACTGCGCTTGATATCGGGCTCGTCGGACTCCCCCGACTCGCCGCCGGCATCGACGGCAGGCGTAGCAGCAGTGACTGTCGTCTCACTGCTGCTATCTGCCATGATGGTCAGACGGTTGCGGGGCTTCCGCTTGCTGCTCACTGTGATAAAACCTTCATCCTCCTGCTCGTCGTGGTCGCGACGCTTGGCCAACTCCGCCTCGTGTATGCGGTCTCTGTCGTTCATTTGAATTAGATTTGCCAGTGCGGCCAGTTTTTTCTTCTTCTTCTCATTGCGCTCCTGCTGCTTGGCGGACAGTTGTTCTTTCATTTTCATTCGCCTGTTGGTTAAACTGCACAACGCAATACGAAAATTCTTTATAAATACAAGTTGCAACAAAAATAAAACACATGTGTGTATGGTTCACTTCTTTTCTGTTCGGAACTGGCTCCAGTTGAACCAGTGTCGAGCACTGTTGTTCACGGAACCAGCGAGCACACTTGTGGAACTCGATTGGGAATTTGTGTATGAAATTAACGAAAACTTATATTGGCTTTGACAGCAGTACTTGGTAATTTGCGAAAAAAAAGAATTTAACTATAGTTCAGTTTGGTTTAACTAAAAAAAAACAGCATTTAATACGCAAATAGCACTTCACTGCTTAACAGTATTGCTCCACACTGCTCCACACTTAACAGCAGTGCGTACACGCTAACAGCGAGCTGTATGGAAATGGTACAACAGTGCGCTGTTATGTTAATAGCTGGTATTTATCGGTACAGAACTTTGCTAAGCTCATCCCTAAGCGTACATTAACCGTTAGAATCCCGCGTGTTTCAAGCGAAAAAAAAAACTGATCGGCAGAAATTGTGCTAATAATTCCAATTAATAGCATTGCAATATGTACACCGCCGTCAAGCCGCTCTCGAAGTACCTGCAGCAGAAGTCCGTGCGCATCTACGACGGCGTCTTCACGCTGCACGCCAAGTGCACCTGCGCCGTGCTGTTGGCCTTCACCGTGCTGCTCTCGTCGCGGCAGTACTTCGGCGATCCCATAGTCTGCATATCGGACATGAAGCAGAGCGACTTCGTGAACACCCACTGCTGGACAATGGGCATGTACATCATCAACTACGAGGACGACGACCTGATGGAGAAGTCGAGCCAGAGCATACAGCAGGAGTACAACGCGTACTACAACCGCAATCGCACCATGGAGGAGACGCTGCTGAGCAACGCCGAGGGCATCATGGAGGGCAGTGCGGCGGGGGAACAGGACCGCATCTATCTGCGCTACTACCAGTGGGTGGTGCCCGTCATGCTGCTGCAATCGTTCGTATTCTACCTGCCGGCTTTTCTCTGGAAAACCTGGGAGGGTGGACGCCTCAAGAATCTCTGTGCGAATCTGAACGATGCGCTCGCCTCGCCCGCCAAGACCACGGCGCATCTGAAGAAGCTGGCCCACTACTTTGGCAACGACTACAAGGAGTCGCACATGCGCTACCTCGTCTCCTACATATGCTGCGAGGTCTTCAATCTGCTCATAAGCGTGAGTTGCACTGGGAGCTGCCCTGGGAGCTGTCCCTGCCTGCCTGCCTGCTCCGTTCTAACTGTTGTCCTCTTGCCTCTTGCAGATTGTCAACATGCTGCTGCTGAACGTGTTCCTGGACAACTTCTGGTCGCACTACGCCAAGGCACTCGCTGCGGTGCCGCACTACAATTGGCTCAACTGGACGCGCATCACGACGCACATCTTCCCCAAGATCGCCAAGTGCCAACTGATGAAGTTCGGCTCCAGTGGCACACTGGAGTACCGCGACAATCTGTGCCTGCTGCCACTGAACGTGCTCAACGAGAAGATCTTCGTCTTTCTCTGGGTGTGGTTCATCTTTGTGGCTGTGCTGGCGGGTCTCAAGCTGCTCTATCGCCTGTGCATCGTCTTCCATCGCGGACTGCGCTTTCTGCTCGTGCACACGCGCTCCCGCTTCATGCCCAAGTCGTCGCTGAAGCGGGCATTGGGCAGCTTCAGCTGCGGCGATTGGTTCCTGCTCATGCGCGTGAGTAACAACATCAGCCCGGAGCAGTTCAGCGAACTGCTCGATCTGCTGCACGAGTGTCAGTATCCCAGCAGCAAGTCCATGTCGCAGAGTGTGGACAGCGCCTGAACTCGCTACAAAATCACTACTAACATTCATATATATATATATATACATATCTATATATTCGTATATAATCTACTGAAGTTGCCCTTAGCCTAATTTCGTAAGAGCTGACACCATATAGAAACTGAACTGAACTGAAAGTCCCCATTATATAGCTAAGTTCTCGATATGAAGAGACTATCGAAATCGTATATACTACTTAAAATCTAAACTGAAAGTCATGTGAGAAATAAATCGTTTTCGTTTGCAAAGAGCTTTATATATCTATATATATATACATAGATGTAACCCCTGCTTACTCACCATTCGTTCTGGCTCTGCTGAGGGTAGAGAATAGTTCCGCACATTTTGCTCACCCGTTGTGGAAGGTGAACTAATCGCAGTAGTTGATAAAGCAGACACTTTACTGAATTTTGCATCAATTTTTTGTGGAAGATTTCTGGGAGCAGCGAGAGGAAGAGGAAGAGTAGAGTAGAGTATTAGAGAGTATTATTATCTATATGGTATCCCCCTTCACTACTCACATTGAATCTGATAATAAAATTTTGATAAAAGTTCGGACTGTTTCCTCGGAAGTTTTCATGGAGGTATTTTTATTAACGGTTTATTTATTTGCGTGTTTGTTTTTGTAGGTCTTTAACTAAAAAATATTTTTGTTGTACGTTTTTAGTGTACGAAATTTTTGTAAAATGACGACTCAAAAGCTAACTGTCAAGTCTACAAGTCAAGGCTTGCTTGCTTCTCTCTCGCCCCCGAACTCGGCCAGGGGGCATTGCCACCTGATATCTTTGGCATAATCTCGATATTGTCCAGCTCATGACTTTGCCCATGTAGCTTAAGGTGGGCGTATCGGTGCGCTGTTCCCTTGCACTTGCACTGCTTTCTGCTGTGCCGGCAGTTCTACGCGCACATTTTCATTAACCAAAAAACTGTCGAAGTCGAAGCTCGAGCTGCAACTTGGAAAGCGCAGCACAAAAATTGCACCACGGAATTGGGTCGGCTGCGTCGTCGATTCGTCTGATCCATTTTCCGTGCGGCTTTATAAGCGCGTCCAGCTCCGACGACGACTTCAGTTGCCGCTGGAACGCGCCGTGGATGTTCTCGCGCTCGCGTCCGAATCGTATTTGTCGTGCTATAGTGATATCTGATATATCCGCCTTTTTTTTTTTGCTTGTGTTGAAATCTGATGTTCCTTTGATACAACGAGTGAGAGAGAGCGAGCAATAATTAATTGGGAATATCAAAAAAAAAAGTGCCGCCAAGTGAAAGTTAAATTTATATATACTAAATTGAAGATATATATTCAAGGATATGTGTATATAATCTGTGTATATAGTGCTGAGGAATATAACAAAATGAGATACACACTGGATGGTAGGTCAACGTTGAGTTTAAAAAAAAAATGCATACAACAATAATAATAAATATAATAAATAATAATCCATAAAAATCTGGAAACTGTTGAGTTCCTAAGCAAATTCATATATTGTTAATTATAATCCATATAGAACTGTTAATCTAGAAACTGTTGTGCTCTTAAGCAAATCCCTTGAAATTCGTTAATCTATAAAAACTTGTTTCGTGCGGGAATTCATATAATAAAAATAATAATAATAAAAATAATCAAAATTTAAATTTCAAATCAAAGCTACCAACTATTTAGTTCTTAAAAGAAATCTATATAAATCTATGGAGCTGTTGAGTTCTTTAGAAACCCCATAAGAATGTTTAAATCTAAAAACTCTTAAGAGAAACCAGACAATACAAATAGTGAAAAATATAATGATAAACTATAAACATTAAAAAAAACAGATAATGAAAATAATGAAAATTATAATAAATAACTATATACATTTTTAAAAACTCATGAATTCCAAAAGAATCTATATAAATCTTTAGAAAATAGCTATAAGTCTATCAATCTATAGACCCTTCATTTCTTATCAATATAAAGCTATTAATATTAAAACTGTTTAGCTTCTAATAAAAAACTATAAAATTTAATATCCATAATTAATAATTCATATAATTTTGAAACCTATAAACTTTTGAGTTTTTAAGAAAATCTCTATCTAAATAGTTTTAAACGGTTTAATTTGGTTACACTGCCGAAAAAAAATATTGCGCACGGCGCAAGTAACGTTCGCCCTTACGTTTTGTGCTCCGTTGGACAATTTTGCATGGCATCAGCATTTCAGGGTATTGCGAAAGTGCCCCGCAAAGAACTCGCTGACCACAATAACAAATCGAACAAATCGAAAAACTGAAAGCATTCAGGTTTTTTTTTTTGTTGTTGTAAAAAGTGTTTAATTATGTTAAAGTTAATCACTTGTAAACACAAATTATTGCCAAGCCAGACAAAAATCGAAAATCGGCTGAAAGTGTGTGCTGTAAACTCCTACGAAAAGTACAAGACAGCGCGAGCCACGCATTTCGTATGCTCTTTCAAATTCGATCTATGTATATTGCTCTTAACCATGGACCTTGACTTTCCCAGAGCTGGAGGTGAAGCGCATGCAGCGCACTCCGCTGCGCTGTTGTCTGCCCCTGCCCCGTGTGTCCTGCACGCGAATCTTGATCGTCTCGACGCTGCTGCTGCTGACGCTCTTCTTCTCGCTGATCTACCATGGCATTGTGGTGGAGCGCATGGGTGAGTCCTTGGCAGCGGATCTATCAGTTCAATACTATATACTATATTCTCTCTATGCTGCAGATCGCCTGCGACAGATATCGCTGCTGAATGAGAAGCACGCGCAGAAGCTGCTGCCCAGGCCGCAGCCGGAGAACCAGAACGAGGACACCTTTGTGATCAATCCGCAATCGCAACCCTTTCAGCTGCCCAAAGTGATCATGCTGAAGAATGAGATTGGAAATGTTGGCAATGGATTGGGGCCAACAGCGCCCACAAGCGAGGAGCAGGCGCTGCGCATGAAGCATCTGCGTTTCAAGTTTCGCATGAGGCAAAAGCTGCGCCCCAAACGCAGCATACTTGCAATGGATATACTCGATCCTGTCCAGCTGGAGGCCAACATGCAGCGAATGTACACCAGGGTGAGGAACAAGCGCGCCAGGGCTGCGCTAAACAAACTGGAAACGGAGTACGTGCGCTGCAAGAAGCAGACGCAGGAGGACTGCATGTCCGCCTTCATGCGCATGTACGAGATGGCGAAGGAGATAACCAAGAAGATGGACAAGATGCAGGAGATCATCAAGTCGCAACTCGACTCGGCCAGCCAGGAGTCGCAGCCCTTTGAGCCCTATGCGCCGGCCAAGAAGACCAGAACCACAGACGGACAGTTGCCGGAGACCACTACGCCCATTGCCAGTGCCAGCACGGCAACCACCACCATCGACACCACACTGAAACCCATAAGAGAGAAGATCAAGCCGGCGAAGATCAGTTGGATTATCGATGGACACGGACACGACGAGCAGGAGGCCTACGCTGAGAATACGCCCCGAGTGGTTTCTACTACAGAGCAGCTAAGTGCCACCACAATCGAGTTAACCACAGTAGCTAGCACCACAGAGATTGTCACAGACAGCACCACAAGCAGCACTAGTATGACCACTAGCACCACCAGCAGCAGCAATATGACCACGAGCACCACCAGCAGCAGCAGTATAACCACTAGCACCACCAACAGCAGCAGTATGACAACTAGCACCACCAGCAGCTCAACCAACGGCAATTCCACCCACATCAACTCCACTAGCAATTACTCCGATAGCACCACCACCACCACCAGCTTCAGCACTAGCCATCCCTGGTCTGCTCTGACCACAGCGGAGCCCGATCTGGACAGCATTGCGGACAACATAACTTGGATATTGGATCGCTTTGACAAGCCAAAAGAAATTTTGCACACCACACAGGGCACAGTAGAGAGAAGCACCACCACAACTGCAACGGAAGACACGCGAGAGTTTAGCACAGCGAGAGTCACCACAGAGGGTCCTGCTCCAACTGAAACAACACACGCTGGAACCACAAAGTTTAAGTTCGATACACATAATCAGCTTGGCTTAAATGCCACCACACAAGCTATCACAGCCACCACCGAACCACAGCAAACCACACTGACACCACAGAACGAGACGCTGCCACGCAAACTGATGCATGAGTGGATACTGGACATAGAGGAGACCGAGCAGCCAAGTACAGCCGCCGTGCCACTTAGCACACTCAGCGCCGCAACGACCACAACCACCGAAGTGATTGAAACCACGCAAACCTCCAAGCCGAAGCCCTTGAAGTTCAGCTGGATCATTGATGGTGCCGACGACAGTAGTGAGTCGAACACCACCACCACCAGCACGCAGGCAACAATTCGCCAACAGACAAATACAGAGGGTAGCAGCACCACGCAACCACCAGAGAGTACACAAACAGTGCACACAGTGCATCCGCTCGACGATCCCAGCAGCCGCGAGAACATGCTCGAAAGTGACGAGCAAACCGAACAGAAGAGTGCACCACTCAACCACACTGAGAGCAGCACCACACCAAACAGTAGCACCACTGCAAACAATAGCACCACACCAAACAGTAGCACCACGCCAAAGAGTAGCAGCGTCTACGATCGCACGCATTGGCTGCAGCAGTTCGAGCAGCAGGCCACCGCGTCGCAGGAGGAGCTCATCGAGACCTTCGGCACGGACATAGACGCCAAGAGCCTGCAGCAGATGGGGCCCAAGCTGAATCCTGTGAGTGGCCAGACACTGAACGGTGAGTGCAGGCGGGGACTAGCATAGAAGTACGATTTAGTTATGTCCGCGTGTCTGTCCGTTTGCCTATATAAAACGCAGAACTCAGCTATTACAAAAGCTAGAGAAACCAAATTTGGCATACAGTTTGCTAAAGAGCATACGTAGGTGAGGCTTATTTTTAAGTTTGAGCGCCACGCCTACCGCCCCCGAAAAAATGGTTTAAACAAATTTATTGCAAATAAATCAGCTTTTATTATAGCTGGAAGTATGAAAGTTGATAATAAGATGCCTGTAAGCATTACGCAGTATGCGGATTTTCATCTTTTTGCTGCCACGCCCACCGCCCTCGTTAATCGTTATTTTCTCTTATTAGGAAAACTAAAAAATTACAATTTTTTATTTTTAACATACTCATAGATAATAATAATAATATTAATATAATATAACTTAATATTTTAACTGCTTTACCTACTCTCTTCCCCCTCCTTAGCTGGCGATGCACCACTGCTGACGCTCTGCGCGCACATGGCCCGCAAGCTGCGCCAGAAGGCCGCCGCGGAGGCTGCTGCCGGCGAGACGGAAACCTTTACAGCATCGCCCAGCGTGCAGTTCACAAGTCGCGGTCCTGCCGGATTTCCCGTCTCAGGCGAGACAATGAAGGCCTCCGCACAGTTCATGTTCAATCCGAGCTTCGGCATGCCCAGCATTCCCGTCTGCTTCTACATGACGCCCGCCAACTTCCGCATGCCCATGTGGTCGCCCACGCCCTCGTTTATGGGCATGCCTGCTGCGCATTTTGGCGGCTCCTCCAATGCCGGCGGTGGCATCTTCTTTGTGCCACAGCAGCAGCCGCAGCCGCAGTTTGGACCCACAGGCAATTTCTTCGCCGGCAGCGGAGGATCTGCTGGCGGTGCACAGGGGCAGCTGCCCAACATCTTCTCGAAGAACGCCTCGCCACAGAAGTCGGGCCAGGGCAATAGCCCGCAGCAGGTCTACTGCACCTACATGCAGAATCAGCAGCCACAGTCGTCGGCGCCGTCGCAGACGCAGTCCGCGTCGCAGTCCAATCCCATACATAGCAATCTCTCGCCCGGCGGACAGTCGGGCTTCTCCAATGCCAACTTCAAGATGCGACACGCCAATCAGTCGGCCATCGCACGCGGCCACCAGAGCCCAATCATCTACGCCTCATATGTGGGCGTGCCGCAGCAGCAGCAGCTGGAGCGGCACACGTGCTCTCAGCCGGATCAGTTGGCCTGCTACGGACTGAAGGAGTGCATTCCCGCCACGCGCTGGTGCGACAATGTCGTTGACTGCTCCGACGGCAGCGATGAGTCCGCCTGCACCTGTGCGGATCGCCTGGACGAGGAGCGCCTCTGTGACGGCTACGCGGACTGTCCCATGGCCGAGGATGAGTTGGGCTGCTTTGGCTGCGAGTCCTTAGCGCACTCCTGCTACCAGAACGCCGAGGAGTATGCGCGGCATAATCGCTCCACGCTGTCCATGTGCTACAACCGGCTGGAGCGCTGCGATGGCTTCATGAACTGCCTGAACGGACGCGACGAGCTGCACTGCAGCATGCTGATCACGGATGTGACGCATCACATGGTAAGAAGGCAACTTATAGAATTAATTGTGTGTCTCTCGGTCTCCGTCTGAATGTTACAGCATATCTCTGTACGTATCTGTCTGTCGCTATTTTTTCCTGCTTCTTTTTGTCTTTTTCTGTCTCTCTTATCCTGTATCAATCTCACTTTGTCTAAGGAACGGTCCAGCATTATTTCCAGCAGAGTCCTAAGAAGGTATCCGATCTGATTTCGAGGTAGAGGAGGAGTTTTTTTTGAAACACGTCTGCACTGCACTACACTTAAAAGTCAACTGAAGAAAATGCTTGACTGACGGCTCTATTTAAAGTCTTTCAATCGGGAGCGCATCTCCCGAAACTGTGTGAGCGCATTACCCGAACTGTTTTATTTCTTTAATTCGTCGGTATGGCTACTCGCGAAGCTCTCTCTCTCTCTCTCTCTTTCAATCGTGGGCACAGCACACCGAGCTGTTCTTCTTTCAATCGCGAGCGCAGTAAAACAGAGTTTTCCTTCTTCTTTCAATCGTGAGAGCAGGAGGAGAAGGAGAATTGATCTTCGTCTATCAATCCAGAGAGCCATGCCTTTGCTGGTCTTCCTTCTTCCGTTGTGAGGAGCGGTCCAACATAGTTTTCAGCAGAGTCCTAAGAAGGTGTCCCATCCGATCACGAGGTAGAGGAGGAGTTATTTAAAACACTGCACTGCACTGCACTTAAAAGTCAACTGAAGAAAATGCTTGACTGACGGCTCTATTTAAAGTCTTTCAATCGAGAGCGCATCTCCCGAAACTGTGAGCGCATTACCCGAACTGTTTTATCTCTTTCAGTCGTCGGTTATGGCTACTCGAGAAGCTCTCTTTCTTTTAGTCGTGAGCACAGTACACCCAGCTGTTCTTCTTCTTTCAATCGCGAGAGCAGTAGAACAAGTTTATCTTCTATCAATCATGAGAGCAAAATCACGAGCTGCTCTTCGGCTTCAGTCGTCTTCTTCCTCTTTCAATCGTGAGCGCATCTTCCGAAAATGTGCGAGTGCAGTGTCGAAGCTGTTCTTCTTCTTTCAATCGTGAGATCAGTTAAAAGAATTGCCCGCTCAATCGCTTTCTCTACTTGTTTTAATTTAGCTTCAGTGATTTAGCTTAAATGCTAGTAGTAGTTAGTATTCATTGCTTGTTATAGCCATTGATGCTTGATTGATCTTGATTGATACTTCATAGTCACATGCTGCATCCGCCTCGGAGGGTTATCTTTATCGCAATCATCGCGGCGATTGGTATCCCGTGTGCAACAATGGCGCCAAGTGGGCAGCAGCTGCCTGCGAGCTGCAGCAGGATCACAGTCCGGAGCTGAATGTGACCTTCAGGCAGTTGACGCTGCCAGGACCCTTCATAGAACCCGCACTGCATGCAGGCATGCACTTCGCACAGGCCTGTCACGGACGCAATGACCAGGACACGCTGGTGGATCATGTAGCCTACGTTCGCTGCCCGCAGCCGCAGTGTGGTTTGCCCAGCAAACCCGATCAGAGTGAACATTCGCGCCGACGCAGGCGACGCGTGGTCGCCGACGATCGCCTGGCGACGGGCAAGGGACGCATTGTGGGCGGCAGCTATGCCAGTCCGCTGCAGTGGCCCTTCGTCGTGGCCATCTACAGAGACGGCAAGTTCCATTGTGGCGGCACCATCTACACGGAGCGTTGGGTAAGCCGTGCAAGTGGTCAATTGCACTGCATTCTAATCCACTTCTCTCTCTCTCTCTCTCTCTCTTTCTCTCTCTCTCTCTCTCTCTCTCCCTCTCTCTCTCTCTCTCTGTCTGTCTCTCTCTCTCTCTCTCGCAGATCATCAGCGCTGCGCATTGCGTCATCAACTTTGCCAAGTATCACTATGAGGTGCGTGCAGGACTCTTGCGCCGCACCAGCTACTCGCCGGCCACACAGATTCAGGTGGTCTCCCACGTGGTGGTGCACCAGGCCTACGAGCGTCGCACCATGCGCAACGATCTCTCGCTTCTGCGCGTCGCTGCGCCGCTGCAGTTCAATCGTTGGGTCAAGCCCATCTGCCTGCCGGACATGGGACGCACTACGTTCGGCGATGATTGGATTTGGGGTCCCGAGGAGCACACACTGTGCACTGTCGTTGGTTGGGGCGCCATACGAGAGAAGGGTCCGAGCAGTGAGTAGCGCCGCGTATGCCTCTTGCTGCTTTTCTAATCTTCTGCTCCTTCAGGTGATCTCATGCGACAGGTGATTGTGCCCATACGCAAACGCT